>JBBEEQ010000031.1:0-1200000 GCA_037950945.1 Hypolimnas misippus
TTTGATGCTTATTCTACTAATGCTAATAAATGATTTCAATTACACTTACCTTTCCAATGTGTACTCCAGCGGCCATATATATGAATGCGGTCTCAATTTCATTCTTCTCAAAAGTGCAGTACGTGAGGGGACGGACAGCGCCACTCGCGATACCAGATAACAGAAGATCTTGAAGAGTCTGTTTATTAGATTTTCGTTAGTAAAAAATCTGGCAAGCGAGCGACGCACCAGATATTGAGTGATCACTGCCGCCCATGAACATTTGCAATACAAGAGGAGCCTAAATGCGTTGCTAGATTAAAAAGAAATAAGGGATGAAGCAGAATAACAAGTAAGGATAGTAATAGGTGAGACGTTAGACTTAAGGCTCTCTCACTCATCGTACGGAACGCAGCTGTATTAGCTACTTCACGTCAATCATCCGTGAGAGTGGGGTACTGCGCCAGTCAAGCCAGTCTGTGTATGACCTGTGGGCTACAGCTAGTCTCTACCTTATATTAAACTAGTTTCCGCCCGCAACTTCGTCCGCGTAGAATAGTTACTTTGGGCTAATAATGAATTATTTTAGAACAAATTTGGTTAGCATAAAAAAGGTTATAGTGAGATACTAACCTTAAAAGATAGACATATGCTGTCGCGGACTTTTTTTTAGAACTTTTAAAAGGGAACAATACTGTTGTTCTGTCATACATGATTTTTGCGAAACTTTAACCGTTTACGCAGCGCACGCAGCGTAAACTCTCTCAATAGGAAAATATCCCCCGATTTTGAAACATTCTTCATTGGTGCTCCGTTCCTTTTGGTCTTAGTGTGATAATATATAGCCTATAGCCTTCCTCGATAAATGGACTATTTAACACTGAAATATTTTTTCAAATCGGACCAGTAGTTCCTGAGATTAGCGCGTTCAAGCAAACAATCAAATAAATAAACAAACAAACTCTTCAGCTTTATACATTAGTATAGATTAGCCCCTGCGACTTCGTCTGCACAGAAACTATCATCCACTATTATTTCATCACATTTTATTATCGCTACACAAACAATCTTATATAATTACTTATCCAGAGTCTAATCTATATCTTTCATCATCTTTATAGCAAAATTTATCTAAGTTTAGTTTTGCAGTTTAGGCTTGAAAACGTAACTAACAAATAATATCAAAAGCGAAAACTTAACAATGTAAAGAAGATTAAAAACGAATTCGCAAACAAATAGAATTGCATTAATACATTGTTATGTACAACAAATTATTATTAAAATAAAATGAAAAACCTTTTTAAATTCGCGGTTCTGGTCAAAGATGTGTTCAAATCTTATTCCATGTAAGGAGATCTCCTTGAGGAAATAGTTCATGCTGATAGGCGTGTTGTTATTCATGTCGAACTTGCCGATCTCGAGGAAGCGACCGCGAAAACCGAGACAACGTGCTGAGGCCTGAATAGTAAACAATAGTTAATTTATTATATCCAATACATTTAATACATTTACTGCTATCGACACAACATATGGGTCCATTTATAATATATTGAACACGTAGTAACAGTGACTATGGTAACAAGTCCAATTACGATTTTTCACTCAATATTGCAACAGAATTACATCTTTCATGGTCATGAACTAGAGTAATGTGTGCTGTCTCACAGAAAGTGTATGGCATTCTTCCCTTACTTTCATAGTTTTTATTGTGATTAAGATATGATAGATAGTCTTCTTAGACTTATCATCTCGTGTCTGTGGCTTACACGTAACGGATATAATTATGGTTTTGGAGATCCAAACACGTTAAAAATGTTATTAAATATATTTATGTTAGTGTTATCCTGCAGTGGAACAAAATTTGAGGCTTTACGTCAGGTTGACATTTAAGTTTTTTTTATGATTTTGTAATGAATAAGCCGCCATTATAAGTAACAGCCGAGATGGCCTAGTAGGAGCCGAGATGGTCTAGTGGTTAGAACACGTCGATCTCAACCGATGATCGCGGGCTCAAACCCCGGGTAACACCGCTGAGTTTTTAAGTGCGAAATTCATTTCGAGCTCGGCGGTGAAGGGAAAACTTTGTGAGGAAACCTGCATGTACCGGGTGAAATTCTGACACTTGTATATCCGCCAACCCGCAGTGGAGCAGCGTGGTGGATTAAGCTCTTCACCTTCTCCTTAAAAGGAGAGGAGGTCTTTGCCCAGTGGTGGGACATGAATAGGCTGTTACTTTACTTTACTTTTTTAATATGTTCGGGGAACGAAACATTTTTCGAAGGCGACTGGAAGGTACTGGATGCGTTAAGTTGAGAACCTTAATCAGTTACATGCAATTAAGAAGATCTATGTCCAGCTATGTCATCAGTTTATGAATGTAATACAATATATTATGTTTAATATCACACTGATTGTATAAATAAACAATTATCTGAATTACTCGTAGTTTATCATCTGAGACAGAGTTCAGGACCATATCCACACCTTTTCCGTTTGTTTCTTTTACGATCATTCCTTCGAAAGATGTGCCACAAGACTGACCAATGTGAGTATCTGTGAAACAAATGTTAAGAATAAGAGCTTATTCACTCTATGTATATATATAACAGTTTGTCCTGACTCACTGACTGACTGATTCATCAACGCAGTGCCAAAACCGTTGAGGCTAAAAGCATGAAATTTTGCCAGTTGATGTATTCTATGTTGTAAGCATCCACTAAGAAAGGATTCTTGGAAATTTCACCATTTAGGGGTTAAAATAAGGGATGAACGGTTGCATGAAAGTCCGTCGTTATCAACGTAAGAAACACGCCTTGTAATATGATTACTTCTAGTAAGAAATAAATGCACATGTACATATATTTTTTTAATTTAACCCCTAAGTGAGTGAATTAGGGATTGTTAGTTCCGCTTTGTCCGGGTACTATATATATACCGTGCGGGCTGCTAGTTTATACATGTTTAGTTTTTTAAAGTTATATATACATATATAATATAGTTATAGTATCTCATACGACGAGTGAACGAGCCAGAGGCCTGACTCCCTCATCCCCTTTCTCCCCTGTTTTGCGTCCTTACCTTTAAGTTGAGGGAACAGCTTCTTTATGAAGGCTCGTTTCTCCGGTGTACTAACAGTGGTGAACACTTCGCAGCCGTAGTGAAGAGCCACGTTGATGGCAGCTTGACCGACGCCACCAGAACCGGCGTGGATCAAGATAGATTCTCCTTTTTGGATCTTACCTACCATCACCTGTTGTAGGATCGTGTTTAGATATATTCAAGAGAATTTTAAATAACTGTTTGTATCAAATGTATAGTTAATATTATTTAGTACATTAAATATTTTAAATATTTCTATTGAGAATATTTCTATACTTCTGATTGTACATTCATTATTTATATAAAATGAGTAATATTTTGTATCCTGAATTAAAAAATTTAAAGGCGACTACCAAAACTCGAATGAAATCTTAAGCGGGTTTATCTCTAATGAAAAATATTTAAATAAAATTAATTAATTAATTGATTACCAATGATATTTTATAACTATAGAAATGTTATGTATATACTATTTGACATTAAACATTTGTACCAATATCCAACTTTGACAACCTTATCAGGTGACTTGTTGGCCTCAGCATACTCTCGCCTGTCATACTCAGGCGCTAGCTGGTCGCTATGTAATCTCGTTCAAAGTTCTCAGCATTCTGGATGCCAAAATCCAGGAACTAATAACATAACTGGACGCTGATAAGCAATACTATGTTAAGCCACATGGACTTCATTTTGAGTGAAATGAGAAAAGGTATAATGTAATTAAAGCAGATTGGAATAATTAAGGGTTTGATCTAACAATAAGTTTTTCAAATATACATATTAGATTATTGCATATTAAAAACTATTGAGCACACTTCAATATTCGAAACATTAAATTAAAAAAAACTTATTTACGTACTTATTTAGTTTAGATGACTTGAAAATTGCGATTATTTAAATAATGTTAAATATTTGACGCATTATCCGAATACATCATATATGAAAATTTGACTTTTTGAGGGTTGACACATTGTTGCTTATCAGCATCCAAATTTAGTTATATACTATTATTATTGTTGAATACACATTACTTCACACTATAATTTCCAATTTTATTTTATTTTGGAATATTAGAATCACAAGAAATTGTGGTTAAAATTGTGAACAAATTTTTACAAAATTTACCACGTATAACATAATAAAGGATCCTTTGCTGGTCCTTATATGTAACACCAGCTCACCAAGGCATAATAAACTGTTGCATATGCCACAGGTACAGTGGCAGCCTCCTCGAAGGTCCACTCATCAGGAATACTCCACATGAGCTCGCGATCTCCAACTACCATGTTCGATATGCCGCTGTTCTTCACCAAGGCCATCACGCGGGTACCGCTAAATAAAAATACTTGTAATAAAAATTTAAAGAGTAAGGTAAAGTAACAGCCTATATATATCCCACTGTAGGGTTTGCCCAGCAGTGTGGAAGGTGTGCAGGAAGGTCTTTGGGCCTTCGATCCAATTAAGAAGAAGGATCAGATCCTAAGCCACGTAGCTCCAGTGCGAGTTGGCGGATATATATGTGTCAGAATTTCTCCCGGCTCATATTTCTTCACGATGTTTTCCTTCACCGCCGAGCACGAGATAAATTCAAACACAAATTTAACACTTGAAAATTCAGCGGTGCTAGCCGGGGTTTGAGCCCGGGGTTGAGATCGACGTGCTCTAACAACTAGGCCACCTTGGCTCTTTACAATTTCAATAAAAATTATGTAATAAAAACAAAAAGGCCACCATCACACCATTTAAACCAAAAGATTAAAAAGGCACATCTGATACAGCTTTAGAAATGAATAAAGCATTAGAATTACTTGTTACTTCTGCCAACGATCTCGCAGCCCTGTACACATTCTTGCTCAAGGCGGCTGCGCGTCACTGTTTCCAATGTCACTCGTCCCGTCGCAATCATAACATCACGAAAGTTTAGCGCTGCGCAGTACACCTAAATTATTATAATATACATTATATGGTTGAAAGTTCTATCTCAGTAAAATTTTAATATTTAAAAAAATATATTCATAAGACTCTTTTGCTATTTTAGACTTTTGGTTAAGTTATGTATTTATAATTCACAATTTATAAGAAATTGTCTAAATTTTTTTCAAACTGTCGACTGATAAATTCTATAGATGTATTTTAATGCTAACCATTGAGTTCAATGTTATTTATTATACTGACTTACTCTTTTATTCGGAACTGCACAATAGAACGCTTAATATTCTATTTGGGAGTGAAAATAGTAAAATTATAGTGTAACATCTATCAAAAGTTTAACATCTACTAAAATGAAGGTAACGCTGAGCTATAACCCCATTTGATCATTTATTATAATCGTTTAACATATTTAAAGTAAGTTGTAGCTTACAAAAACATTTTAAATGCATTACCTGTTTGGAAATAATTTTAGCAGTACATTTAATATTCAAAGCTAACTTTAATATTGCTTACATGTATGAGAATATTTTCTGGGTTCTTAAAACCTTGGTTCTTCCTGATGGATCCTTCGAGCCAGTACAATGAGGACAGGTCACCGATGGTGCCACTTTTCACGAAGGCATGGTGGGTTTGAACCATCTTATAGTTATCCAGCAGTAAGTGACGATATGTACCCCATTGACCCTACAATTAACTTTGATATGATAAATATTTAGTGAAACTCGTAGTTGAATTAGCACAATTATGAAATAGTATACAATGTTACATTTCGAAATAAAATTATTAATAATATTACATTTTATTTAAAGGTGAAAACATGTATTTTATAACATAATGAAAAAATAAAAATTGTGGTCAATTTCTTAAAACAACTTACGTCCTGATAAACGTTGATAGCCAAATTCTTATTCAACTGCTCCTTGTAAAAATTTAAATCTGGATTGAAGGATGGTGCAGAAGGATCTGCAATTAATAGACCACAGACAAATTCACCACCGGGTTCTTTCCTCAGGCAGTTGATCAGACCTAATAATCCATTTATTTGCTCATTTTGACAATAAATAACCAATTTTTGTTCAACGTGAAGTTTTTCTTTGACTTCCTCTATCCAAGCATAAGTGTCATCGGCTGTGACGATTTTTACAAAATTAGCTAGTTGGCGACCAACTCGTTTTCGAAAGAGCACCACATATTCTAGACCCGTGTATTGTATGCTGATAATATCAACTATGTCAGAGAAATCGTTTTGAGTGATAAGTTCTTTTTCTCGGATTATAATGAAACCTTTGTCTCGGAGACTCATTAACGCTTCTCGTAATACCTACAATAAGGTTAGTTGTTTATGTACAATGATGTGCAAAGTAAGTAATACATATGTATAATTATAAATTAATACGTTATTAAAACTTTTATTCATTTTAACATACTTTAGGCCTTTGCAGCAGATTAGCACCAACAAGTATAAGAGCATTCATTTCTCGACCCAATTTTCTATTTTGTACAGTAATATTAGATGGCATTTTAATGGGATTCTTAGATATTACAAACAAATCAGCTTGTACTAGTGGTAGATCTCTTAATACATCCGCTATTTGATTCATAACTGGTTCGAATCCATCGATCTCATAATCTTCGTCAACAACCTCAATGCCTCTAACTTTGTAAGTTTGTGTGTTTTCAAGAATGAGCTGAATATATATTCTTATAACATCCTCAATCTGAAATTAAGTTTTAGCATTTTATTATACAGGATATTTGACAGTTTGCCATATAGGACAGGCAAATAGGCGGGTCGATTTGGAATTTATTCGATCCATAACCTCTAATACGAAAACGTATACGACGTTTTTATTTTTTTCAACCGGATTCTACTTTTTAAGCCCGTTATAATTTTTTCTTCAAGATTCTGACAGCCTATATGTTTTGAGGCCATAAATGCTCAGAAACAGGCGTAACAAAGTTTAAAGTTCAACTTCACAGATAATTTACTTATTATAAGTTAATGATAAACAAGATTAAGTTCTTAGAATTACTTGTGTATATCTTTTTCTTAGGGCATATTATCCAGATGATTATATGTACATCTATACATTCACCTTCATCTTTGATTTTCCGAAATTAGATACAAATACATTTCTTTCTAATACTGGCATACCAAGAGTAATTCTCTTTGAAACCGACTGTGTATGTAGTCCTCGAACTTCTACTCCACCAGCCCTGGAAGAAACAACAAATGTAGAAACGTTAAATTAATATTTATTACTTTTATGATATTTTTAAAACAAAAAAAAACATTGATTATATATAAATATTCGCTCTTGTCATCTTTGACCTTAAGTAGTAAATATTTAATGTTATTCTTAAAATCATTAATATAATCTAAGTTTCAAATATTATTTACAAAAATATATTCACCAAATAGTAAACTATATTAACTCTGAAATATAAAATCATCATACCTGATGACCTCAACTTTGGGATATATTCTAATCTCAAACGACTTTATCCCAGATTTTGGATTCATCTTGGAAACAGCATCATAGTGTATATGCGTATCAATACACAGCTTCTCAATCCTGGTGGGCACAAAGAATTCACGGGTGTCCTTGCCGAAGATATTCATCTGCAGCATACAATCCATGAAAGTGGTCCAGTTATTAACCCAGGCCAAACGACCACGTGTGCCTTCCACGTTACAACCAATAACACCTCGAAAGAGGCCACTGTGGAAAATAATATTTGATTGACATTTATTTATCCGCAGTGGAGCAGCGTGGTGAATTAGGCTCTAAACCTTCTTCTTAAAAAAAAAGGAGACGGCCTTTGCCCAACAGTGGGACCTTTATTGGATGTTACTACTTATTTAAATGGTACGCAGGACAAAGTCGTACATGTCCTGCTGCTACCACAATCGAGTTAAAATTTACATACATATTATCTAATTTCCAAATTATAATTAATAATTATATTTTATCATAGTTATATAATAATAACTAAATAACCTTTTTTCTACTTTTTTAATCGTTTTAATCTACATTTTTACAAGTTTTTTTCTTTTTCTAATTTTCTCTAAATTTTCTAATCTATATTCTATATAAACTTTATAAAGATATCTCATATCGTTTTGTTGCTCATACCTGTAGTGGTAACCTCTCAGACGCAACTCCTTGTAAAAGTCCTTTGTAAGCAGATGTTGTTGATGAGTTGATGATTCAGGTTCAGCTGGAAGCATGCTGTAATCCTGACTAACGTTCTTCTTACCGTAAATACGTCCAGTGACAATCGATGCTTCGCTTTCTAAAATCTGTGTGAAATTAATATTTATATATGTATTAAATAATTTTTTAAAGACAATACTCACGTTTCATATATTCGTGGTCCAAAAGTGAAAGTGTCAGACAAAAAAAGAAAGCATTCATTTTCTTTTAGCCTGCTCTTTCACATTTGGACCAAAATGAATTATGTTCTTTAATGTTGTTTTGTATAACAGAACAATAAATTGTAAATATTTTTAAACAGAAAATATTATATCGATCACCATTTAGACAAGTGAATTAATTAGCAATAATTTAATTTTTAGGGAATACGAGCCTCAAAATTTCCACTGCCTTTCTGTATCATTATACTGAACTCTAAGTTTCCATCTTTGGGAATATTAGTAGCTCTCTGGAATTGAACATTCTCGAACACCACAGACACGTCAGTGAACAGCTCTCCCATCATCATACCGAACGTCTCCCATACCATCACCAGATAGCCAGTTGCAGGGTATAGGTTACGACCTAGAATAGAAAATCTAATTTAAGTACTTGGTAAAAGAAATAAATAGAACCTACAATAGCACTATAAAATAGCACTACGGTTTTAGTTTTTTAAGGTACCAAGTCTATATCTATACCTAAATTCATCAAAATTGGTTCAAAGGCTTTAACGTGACAACGAAACGAACAAACAGACAGATAGATAGAGTTACTTTTACATTGACAATATAGTATAGGACTTAAAACTATCATTATAAAACATAAAAATGGCCCTTATAAAACAATAGTCTAAGTTCTAAGTTTAAAGCCTACGTTAAGAAATCATTACTTAAAGTATTACACTATACAAGATTGCATAAATGATAAAAATGTGTGGGCATTATGCGCGTTGATTTTCTACCAGGATAATAAATAAAATTAAGCTGTAACAGAAAATAAACTTTGTATTCAATGATTTTAAAAGAGTACCTATCAGTTTCTTGCCGGTTTTTCACGGTCTACCGAGATTCTAACCTACATTTTGAAAAGTCCTGTAAAGAAATCTTCTTGAATAAACTATGTTTTCAATTTGAATGAAGATGATCTATCTTACCATCAGCAACATGGCCGACGATAAATTCGCTGTCTTTATCATGAATGGAGAATCTCACCAACCTCTCGCCAGACATGATATTCTTTGGAGCTTGATATGATGGCACATACCTAAGACATACAGAATAATTAAAAATCCGTTAATACCATCCTACCCAAGTCTAAACAAGAAAGATATGAAATTAACTCTCCACACAACTCAATCAAACAAATACCAATGGAGACTCCATTGGGATTTCATGACCCTGTGTCGGGGTCCGGAAACTTTCATATGGCCAATACAGGTTTACCACTAGCGGGTATCAAACCGCGACTGTAAGCGCTTTTGTTGCAGGGGCCACTGCACCAACTTGTCGTCGACGAATAAGATATAACATTGTAAAAGTTAAAAACCATGGTAAATTTTGTTACCCTGGATTTTATTTAACTTTAAAGCAAGATAATAATAATTATTATTATTTTAATTACAGATTCTTAAATAAGAACGTCATTTCGTATGTTTCTCTCAGTTTACGAAACTTACCAATCTTTGCTGTGTTCCCATTGGACAAGGTGTGCAAGCATGGATGTTCCTTGCGAAACAGGGAACTGTACGGTTGGGTAGATGTTGGCTAGCTGTGGGTTCAACCCGGCTTTATACAATCTGTAATTATAATCTTCTATATATATAAAAGTGAAAGGACACTCACTTACTCATCACGAAATCTCAGAAACTACTAGTGCTAGGAATTTTAAATTTTAGGATGGGGGTGCTTTTTAGAACGTAGATGCTCATTAAGGCGGGATTTTGCAAAATTCGACCTCGAAGGGGGTTGGAAGTTTGTATGAAAATTATATTAACTGCTTAATTTACCACTAGCTATTATTAGATATGCTAAAAGCAGAGGAATAAAATAATCAATAAACAGAAGAAAGTCACTTACTTGCCCAAAGCTGTGAAAAGAACTTGCACGTTGTCTACGTGATTCTTTTCAGCGAGAGAAATATTAACGAGGTTTTTTTCGTGAGATCGATCTAAAATTGCTCGTAGGAGTTCATGTGGTGCGATCTCTATGATGATCGCGTTTGCTGGAATCAGACGAGTTGCCTCTTCGAAGAGCACGGGACTCTAACGAAATTTTTTGGTATATTAATTGATTATACACGTTATATGAGCCAAGCTGGCTTAGTAGCTAGAACACGTCGAACCGATGATCGCGATTCAAACATCGGCTAGCTCCGCTGAATTTCAAGTCTTTTTTTGTTAAAATTCATATCGTGCTCTGCGGTAAAGGTAAACAAAGAAAATGACACATGTATATCCGCCAGCCCAAAGTAAAGCAATATGGTTGATTAAGCTCTTAATAGGATTTGACGCCTTTGTCCAGCGGTGCGAAATTTACAGACTGTTACAGTATACAGGTGTTTTTGATACGTTGGCTTGATCTTGTAGCCTCGTATAGATATACAGCTCACTATTTATGAATAAGAAGTTTAAGAAAAATTAGTGTAGTTTTTTACGTTTAAATTTAAAATCGATTCTTATAACGTAGTTAAAATGTCTAACTCATGGTGCTTGACAACTTGTTAATATTTTCATATGGTAGATAGCTATGTTGTATGTTATATGATTACGACATAAAAATTACTCTCCTGTGTAAGTACTCACCAGGATGTTATTGGTGTAGTATTCAGCTGAGCACATCTTAACACTGGACTCTTTCCACGAAGCTTGTTGGACAGAAGTGGAAAGCCAGCGCTCAGAACGTAGTTTCGGTGTTCCAATCACTTGCTTCAAACTTTTCAAGATTGTCGGACCTATATTGATTTTTTTTTAATGTAAAAATATTAGAAATATTGACAAGGAGATCGTACAAAGATGGAAAGAATACTATAAAGCACTCCTTAATGAAGAATTCCCTCGAGAAACATTCAAAACTTTACCATGCGTTGAGGGACCAGTTGCAGCAATATCACCCCAGGAAGTCAGAGAAGCTATTCATAAAATAAAAAACAAAAAAGCCTTAGGACCAGACCAAATTCCAGCTGAATTATAGAAACAATCAGGTGACACGGGCATTCTGTGGTTAACAAAACTATTTAACGCGATTTTTTCAAGCGCCAAGATCCCAGACATGTGGAGATCTAGTAACCTGCTTCCTTTCTTTAAAAATAAAGGGGATGTTGCAGACTGCAGCAACTATAGGGGAATAAAGCTCACTTCACACACCCTGAAGATCTGGGAACGTGTACTGATAAAGAGATTAAAAGCAATAACAAAAATTTCACCGAATCAGTGCGGATTTATTGATGGTTCTAGTACTACGGATGCAATCCATTCTGTAAAAATCCTGATGGAGAAGTATCAGTCATATAAAAGAGACCTTCACCTAGTTTTTATAGATCTCGAAAAGGCATTCGACAGAGTCCCACGTACAATTATATGGCAGGCTCTAAGAAACCATTTAGTTCAAGAACGATACATTGAACTTATAAAAGATCTTTACCACAACATAACAACTAGAGTGGTCAGCCCAGCAGGTATAAGTAAAAATTTTGAGGTCAGAGTAGGTGTTCATCAAGGATCTACTCTTAGTCCTTTGATATTTAATCTGGTAATGAACTACATCACGGCACACATACAGAAACCGGCACCATGGTCACTTTTATACGCCGATGATATAGTACTTATAGCCGAATCGTTAGCAGAATTGCAAGCGGACCTAACAACATGGCAAAAAACACTAGAGCAGAAAGGCCTAAGGATCAGTCGACAAAAGACTGAATACATGCACTGTAGCTTCTCCACACCAGGTATTAGTCAAATTTCATGCCCAACTATAGCTCATCTATCTATATATATAAAATCACTTGGGGTGACTGATTCATCAACGCAGAGCCTAAACCGCTGGGGCTACGAACTCGAAATTTTGGCAGTAGGTGGCTTTTAGGTTGTAGGCATCCACTAAGAAAGGGTTTTTTGATTATTCACCCCTAAGAGGGTGAAAAGGGGTAAAAACGTTTGTATGCAAAATCTTATTCCGTGGTCGTATTAACTTAAAACTTAATACACATACTTCTGGATAATAGTAATGAAATGTTAAATAGAAAACACGGTACTATTATTCCACACTGCGGTGCAAGGGGGTTGTAAAGTTTGAATGGAGAAAAATTATTTTTTTGGCCGATTATCCTTAAATTCAGCATAAACATTACTTAGGTAGAATAACTAAATACATGTATCTCAGAATTTCAAAATCATCCCTTATAGTGACGCTAGGGTGTATTAAATCCTGGAACGGTAACAATTTCGCTGGTAGATTTATTTAGCTGAAACTTTTACAGCGTATTTCTATCAAGACAAAGGTATGAATTAAAAAAGAGCTTTTCGATATTTCACCCCAAAACGGGTGCAAAGGGGTAAAAACGTTTGTAAACTGAATACTCATTCTTCTTTATGCTAATAATGAAATATAAAACACAAAATCATCGTATCAATGTCAACCCCAACCCACAGAGGTGCAATGGGGTAGTTTAGTTTAATATTTGAAGAAAAAAAATTCCTTAAAGATCAAAGGTGAAAATAATTCAACATAAATTAAATATTGAAATGAAACTATTTTAAACGGATTTAAATCGCGTATATTAATTATTTTCTCTTTAATCTAAGACAACGATAAATTAAATATTTATTATATATACGCGTTTAGTAGTTAAATACCTTGAAGGATGGTGTTTTACCAGTTTTTTTTATTGCTTCTATCAAATTCCAAAATATACGCGGGTGAAGCCGCGAGCAACTGCTAGTAAAGATATAAAAGAGTCGAAGAGTTTAATTACCTCGGATCTACTGTGGCGCCAAAAGCATGTACAGAAAGAGACATTCAAAATAGGATCCAGACGGGATGGATTAAATGGAGATCACTTACAGGCGTCTTATGTGATCCACGTATGCCAATTAAAATCAAGGGCAATGTCTATAAAAGAGCAGTAAGACCAGCTCTTCTTTATGGATCCGAGTGCTGGGCGACGAAGAAAGTGGATGAGCAAAAATTGCACGTGACCGAGATGAACATGTTGCGCTGGTCGGGAGGAGTCACCCGAATGGATAAAATAAAAAACCAGTACATTCGCGGCACCTTTAAGGTGGCAGATATAATTGATAAACTCCGAGAAAACCGTTTGCGCTGGTACGGTCACGTGATGAGGCGGGATGATGACCATATGACCAAACGCGTTTTACATATGGGCGAAGGAAAAAGGGGACGCGGAAGACCACCAAAGACCTGGATGCGAACAATAGAAGAAGATCTGAAACGAATAAACACAACAACTGAGTCAGTTCACAACAG
This sequence comes from Hypolimnas misippus, assembly GCA_037950945.1. NCBI lineage: Eukaryota > Metazoa > Arthropoda > Insecta > Lepidoptera > Nymphalidae > Hypolimnas > Hypolimnas misippus. The sequence goes on from JBBEEQ010000031.1 coordinate 13,691, forward strand.
AGCGGTGTGGCGCAGAAATACTAGGAGGACTGACCCCAAATAAAATGGGAAATAGTCAGGACAAAGAAGAAGAAGTAAAAATATTAGAAACAAGTAAATTGTTATATGAACTAGGTTTAACTTTATAAATAAAAATGACTTGCCGAATTTATTTTATTATTGGGAAAATACCGACCGGTATTAAAGAAATTGTTTGAAAAATCTAAAAGAACATTGTCAAATTTGGGTGATAAAATCTATAGGAGTAAGTAGTCCATGCAATGCCGCGCTCGACAACAACTATCTTATTAAAATTCAATAATATTACGAGTACATAAGGATGCTGATAAGCAATAATGCGTCAACCCACAAAATGTCAAATTTTGAGATATCAATCAATTCTGATAATACGTCACATATTTAACATAATTAAAAAAAATTCAAGTCGTCTAAACTAAGTACGGAAAAAAGTATCCTAATTGAATGTTTCGAATATTGAAGTGTGTTCCATATTTTGGACTATGCAATAATCTCATAAATTTCAAAAAAATATTATTAGTTAAAACTCTTTACTATACCAACCTGTTTTTAATTTATTACACCTTTTATCAAAATATAAAAGAAAATCTGGACTTATACTTCTTCAAACAGATTTATTAAGTACAAATTTATCATCTTTGGACGTCATTCTCTCAAAATGATGAAAGAATGAAAGATCAGCGTACATATATTAAAATGATAATTACCAGCTTCGGTGACGTATCGGGAATGGTAAGCAATATTGATGCCAGGTATTTCCTTGGCGGGAATTCCTTGCGTCATTAATTTGGCGACAAACATCTTTATTTTATCTGCTGGTCCAGTTATTGTACTGAATTCAGGTCCATTGTGATATGCCACTTCGATTTCAGGCGGAGCCATCGACTCGATCTATTTAATTTATGATATACACTTATTAATTAAGAGCCGAGATGGCCTAGTGGTTAGAACACGTCGATCTTTACTTATGATCGCGGGTTCAAACCCCGGCTAGCACCGCTGAATTTTCAAGTGCTAAATTTGTGTTTAAATTCATCTCGAGCTCGGCGGTGAAGGAAAACATTGTGAGGAAACCTGCGTGTGCTGGAAGAAATTCTAACACATGCATATCTGCCAACCCGCAGTGGAGCAGCGTGGTGGATTAAGCTCTAAAAACCTTCTCCTTAATAGGAGAGGAGGCCTTAGCCCAGCAGTGGGACATTTACAGGCTGTTACTATACACTTATTAAAAATGGCTTATAACAATCTTTGAAACAATTTTACGTCATTCCATAGCAGTGCCAAGTTTTTAAGTGCTAACGTTGAAAATATTCTTCGAGAAATATTACAATAGTTAAATAAATTAAGTTTATTTGGGAAAAACAGGTAAATGTTACTTGAATAAAAGTTAGATACTATATTATAAATGTACTGTGACAGAGTTACATAAACTAAGCATAGCAAAGCGTACCTTTCTATATCCAAGATTTACAGTAGCCATAGATCCTTCACGTAATGGAGTTTCAATAAATGCCAGACCTAGGTTGTATGCAGATAGAATCATCTGCTCAGCTGTGAAACAGCCATCTGCGTATGCGCAACATAATTCACCTACACTATGTCCTAAAGTAAACAAATGAAAAATCCTCAGTGAAGTTATGATAGTGCTTAAGTGAAAATTAGCAGCATTTAATTTTTCACAGACACCATTTTCAATCAAAATTATTATTTAAATATATATTTTCCGTGTACTTAAAATTATATTATATCATATATTAATATTATATTATATTTCTTATTGATTCGTAAAAATGTCTGGGTAAAGTCGAGCAGTTTTTATCGTTTTCACCTTCAATTGCTAATTTTGGTTTACGTACAGTTGGAACTTTATTGACGAATGTTTTAAAATAATTAAAAAATAATACACAAATAAACTGTTACAAGATATTTATACATATATATATATATATAAAAAAAGAAAGAAATGACAACTACTAGTAAAATTGGTTGCAATAATTAATTTAAAAAAAAATGCTCGTTGTTGGTCAGCCTAGATATATTTCATTCACTTTGCCTTTAAATTATGACGATTTCTATATTCAGTATTAATAGTGAGTGAGCAGGGACATTACAAATATTAGGCGAGTATATTATTAATTATATTTCTAAGATTTAGTCTCGTAATTGACAGAAAACAATTCCGTAACTTAGTAACAATTACCTAGGTAGCCTTAAAGCTTGGGCTGTCAAAACTATAATCACTGATAGTACACTCTTTGAAATGTAAAGCAATGACAAACAAGTTATGTAAATCTTTATGAAAGTCTCACCTGAGATTTCAATCAGAGGGCTAATTGTGTAAAACTATCGCTATCATTACATGCTAAATTCTGACAGCAATTTCGGATTTTCTTACCGGAAATGCCCTTAACTGACAAAATGCTTACTTTGGTAGCAATAGTTTATACTATTAGTCCTCTGTTTAATATTCGCAATTAAAAATTTATTCACAATGTAAAGGTCAATAGAGTCAACGCCTATCTTTAATAATGAAATTTTGCAATGCTAATAATATGAGAAACAGGGCAAAATTTAAAAATAATACATTAGAGTAATCAAATTATTGTTTTCGTAGAAAACGAGTTCAAACAGAACTGTTGTACCTACATATATCATTGTCTTAGATTTTCGCGATTATTATTCATTGAAATAAAACTATTTTAAACGGATTTAAATCGCGTATATTAATTATTTTTATCATCCCGACGTTTCGAGCACTTTGCAGCGTTCGTGGTCATGGGTAGACTAAGGTGACATTTGTCTATTTGAGGTTTTAGAAAATATTATTTACAACTACCGCCAACGGTTTCTTAGTTGGTATCTTGAATAACGTTCCGGTTGCACGCAGAAGGCACTAACTGAACACAGATTCATTCCTAGAATGATACGCGAGGCTATTGAAATTCAAAAACATCCGAACTTCAATAGAGAAGATGGTTGGAGACTTTCGAACACCTGGGATCCACTTATTAAAAATTTAAAATCCCAAGCCCAACAGACTGCAAGACCCAAAGATACAGTTAGTGCCTTCTGCGTGCAACCGGAACGTTATTCAAGATACCAACTAAGAAACCGTTGGCGGTAGTTGTAAATAATATTTTCTAAAACCTCAAATAGACAAATGTCACCTTAGTCTACCCATGACCACGAACGCTGCAAAGTGCTCGAAACGTCGGGATGATAAAAATAATTAATATACGCGATTTAAATCCGTTTAAAATAGTTTTATTTCAATGTTGTACCTATACTTGCAAATGATCGCAGTGAATTTGGATCAAAGTCGTTAAAGAGTTAATTTTTTACCAATAATAAAGTCAGGTTCAATCCCAACGGTCTTCAGGACATCCGTGAGACCGATCTGAACAGCAGCGATACCGATGAAGGAGATTAGGATGTTGTCGAATTTCTTAGGGTCTGGGTCTGTTACAATCTTAGTCAGGTTTATGTCTTTAGGTTCTAGCGACTTGTGGCATCTGCGGAAGGCATTATTAATTAAGTAAATTAAGCTTAAAACATCGATAGCGAATCTGATATTAATGAATATCATTATGAGTATTGTATAACTATATTTCATTTGTTATTTTTGTTTTCTAAAACAACTAGTTTAGTTTAGTTATATATTTTATTGAAAAGTTGCCTCGAAGAGAACAAATAGATCTATTGTACCAGAATCATGCACAGCTCCTTAAACTTACTTCCTAATAGCAGCAGCAAATACAGGGATTCTCATTAGTTGTGTAGCCATTCCTGTCCACTGAGATCCCAAGCCCGAATACACAAAACATACTGGACGACGGATACCTACAAAGCTTTGTATGTTTCTAGCTAATGACACTGTCTTTGTAGGCGTGGAACCTGCATAGATTAAGGTTTAAGACAATTTAACTTTAACAACCCTTTTTTAAAGATAATAATTAGTTTTAAATTATTATAATACAATAATATGAAGACGATAATTGAAAGTTTGAAGATCATATTTACTAAATTGTAATTGAGTTTTTACCTAACAACGTATATCCTCTAACGAGATGGCCCGTGATGTCGTAATCGTGTATTGCGTGTAAAAGTCTAACAAGTTCAGCATCAATCGTCCTTGACTCTAGGTCATCTAGGATCCTAGCCACCGCCGATTTTGTACGACCTGATGCACAGACTAATCTGGGTAGATCATCTGATGGGATTCCATTGTTAACCTAGTAATAATAAAAATTGTACATTAATAATAATATAAGCAACGAAGGAAAGTCAAAACAAAAATGACCATTTTTTAATATCACTTAATGGAAAATAAAAACAAATTTAAATAATAAGTAAAAGGTAAACTCTTGTTTCTGAATACGACTTCTATCTTCTGGTGCTAGAAAAACCCTAAGTACTTATTTTCTCGTCGCCATAATCATTTGATTCAATTTCAATTATTTGTGTTAAATGGCCTACTTATTTTAAGGAAGATTTCGATTTATAACAGTCGAGCGACCATAAACGACTGGTACATGCGCGTAATCAACAACTAGTACATAAAATTTTCCATAAATTAGCTGAAAGTTCCAAAAAAATAAAGATTTATACATACCTTCGGCCTTGCGATATTTTTTAGCAATGTGTGAATGTTGGCACCACCAAAGCCGAAGTTGTTGATAGCAGACATTCCCCTATTCCAGGGCTGCTTGTTAGTTACCACCTTGAGCTTCCCTTCTTCAAGGCCTGTGATCCCCTTTCTTGGAACGTTGTAATTTAGATTTGGAGGGATAAAACCCGTTGAATAAGCGATACACAGCTGAAACAATTTGAAACATTGAACAGGTTAAAAATCTGGCAAATTTAATGGAATAAAGAGAACGTCTCGATTAAAATGAACTATTATTTATGTGATGTACCTAATTTTTAACAGATTAGATATAATAAGTTCCATTTTATTATCCGAACTTCTACCTAGAAACACATATTTCTCTCTTAAAATGTAAACTTTAAACGGCATTTCTGAGTAAGTATCTGCATTACATAAATTATCACGTGACCAAAGTTCTTGGCCATTACTTTATTTCCTACCTTCGCAATTGAACAAAGTCCAGAAACCGGCTCGGAGTGTCCCATATTGGATTTAACAGCTCCTATCAGTAAGGGCTCAGATCGCCCAGCGCAGAATATTTCCTCAACAACTCTAAGTTCTTCGGGATCTCCTACTCTAGTACCTGTTGGGAAATAATATTTCTTGAAAACTTGCCCTATGTAGAACATATTTATACTTTATAATCTAAATGTGTAAAAGAAATAAAAAGGTACGTTAATAAAAAAGAGTACTCGAGTGATGTTATCCATAACTTATACCCCTTTCCAACGACCCCTCCTTATTCCTAAAAGATATACCAAAATACCCTACTGCATATGTCCATGTCCATCTACCTGCAAGGTACCTATCCATCCGTGTGAACGTTAGTCCGCGTGTCTTTCTTTTTTATACCTGTATATTTCAAGCTGTACAAACGCTCAAAATCCTATAATTTGTCAAAAATATGTAATTTCACGTACCTGATCCATGGGCCTCTACAAACTCGATAGTGCTGGGTGGAATGGCACACTCCTCATAAAACTCAGTGAGCAGTAACTTTTGTGTGTTACCACCTGGGTACGAGATACCCTGCTCCTTGTATCCATCACAGTTGGTTTTAGAGTGAACGACTTGGGCATAAATCCTAAAAAAAAATACTAAACCTGTATCGTGATTATGTTTATTGTTTTTACATATCGGACAACAATCTAATTACCATAAATCTATATACATTATTTCTCAAAGATGTTTTTTTTTGCCCGACAAAGCCTAGGAGAGGCCCGGAACCGGGGCTCCTCATCAGTCCACCACTGTTTTACACCAACCTTCTAGAATCCTTGGCTTTCTGCAGGAAGCAAACGACAACAGCTTCAGAACGGATGTACCCATTTGCACTGTTGTCGAAACACTTGCATTTTCCTTCAGGTGATAAAACGCCTAGCCTAAAATCATTAGTTAATAGATATTAAAGAACATTTTATATAAAATAGCTGGAAAACGAGCAGGAAAGTTATCTGGTGTTCAGGGATTACTGCAACCTGGAAACGGTATTTGCATTAGTTACGAATACGTTTCCAGCTTAAAAAGGTATGAGAGGTAAAGAGGAACAGAAAATAAAAAAGGGGTTAGGGAAACGATACGCAATTAAAATATAATCCAGTGTTAGAGTCTAAAAATGGGTACAATACGCAGATATATTAGCTCACGTCGATTTTCTGCGAGAGTGTGGTACTGTCCTGGTCGTGTCAGACCGTCTGCAGTTAGTTACATCTGTTGTGGGATACGAGCTAGGCACGCGATACCTTAACATTATTATAAAAATCTAATTTTGATTATTTTTATTTTTAAAGAGAATTGTTAGTTAGTACAAACTGATGACTATAGTTTTACAGCAAGGAACTTACACAACAGTAATAGATAGCCAATAGAGGATTGTCAGTCGAAGGGTATAAATAAGACGTCAGCCGCATAAGGCGGCAGTATTCAAGAAGACACGAACGAAGGCAGATAAAGATACAATAAGATAGGATCAGAAGTTTATAATAGTTATATGCTGCTAATAGCTGCCTTCCGCGGTTTAACTTGCGTTTATTGTTACTACTTCGCTCTTATAAGTTGTAGCGTGATGTAATATAGCCTCTTCCTTAATAAACAGGCTATCCAAAACAAAAGGAATTACTTTAGACATTGCATAACCTAGAAGTGAATTTAGAACATCTTGTATTTTTATTTGTCCTTAGGCATGTAAAAAATTATTATTTATAAAAAAAAAAAACAAAATTAATTAAATAGTATACATTTATACTAATTTTATGCTATTTACATAAAAATATGTAAAGTAACACGTAAATGTTATTAGAATAACATTAGAATAGCAAGAAACATTTTCGTTTATTTATTTTACCTGGTGAACTGCAAAGACACATAAGGGTGAAGACACAAATTCGATCCCCCAACAATAGCCGCATCACAGTGGCCGTTACGTATAGCTTTGAACGCGTGCTCCAAGGCGTAGAGAGAACTGGAGCAACCGGTGTCCACGACGTATGAAGGACCGGTAACCCCAAACCATTGGGAGATACGATTAGCTAGCATGGCTCGGGAGCATCTGAAATTCGTTTAAAGTAAAAGTAACAGCCTGTAAATGTCTCACTGCTGGGCAAAGGGAGCTTCATCCTCTACGCTGCTCCATTGCGGGTTGGCGGATATACATGTGTCAGAATTTCTCACGGCACATGCAGGTTGCCTTACGATGTTTTCCTTCATTGCCGTGCTCGAGATGAATTTAAACACTTTTTTTTTTCATTTTACATAAACTGTAATAAATCATCTAAATACATAACGTTAGTGTTGTCTTAGATTTTCGCGATTATTATTCATTGAAATAAAACTATTTTAAACGGATTTAAATCGACTCTTGAGACCTATCAACAGTAATATTCCTTTACAGACTGCGGGAGTATACAAACTCGAATGTGAGTGTGGTTTTTCTTACATAGGCCAAACAAAGAGAAGCATCGGTCTAGGGCCAAGGAACACATAGGAGATGTCAAAAATAGGCGTTCTTCAAAGTCTGCAGTTTGTGAACATGCTTTGGATAAACCTAACCATTATATTTGATTTGATAAACCACAGATCCTCGCTAGAGAACACTGATTCATTCGTAGAATGATACGCGAGGCTATTGAAATTCAAAAACATCCGAACTTCAATAGAGAAGATGGTTGGAGACTTTCGAACACCTGGGATCCACTTATTAAAAATTTAAAATCCCAAGTCCAACAGACTGCAAGACCCAAAGATACAGTTAGTGCCTTCTGCGTGCAACCGTTGGCGGTAGTTGTAAATAATATTTTCTAAAACCTCAAATAGACAAATGTCACCTTAGTTTACCCGTGACCACGAACGCTGCAAAGTGCTCGAAACGTCGGGATGATAAAAATAATTAATATACGCGATTAAAATCCGTTTAAAATAGTTTTATTTCAATACATAACGTGTCTTTGAATAGAAAGCTTTGGGGACAAAGCAATGGACAAAAGTTAGCTGTAATACCTAAAACATAATCAAAAGAGACCTACTTTGAAAATTAGTCAAAAAATCACTGTAACGTAGAATACTCGTATGCACTTTCGATTAATTTAATGATGTACATATTTTGTTTTTTATTATTATTATTATTATTTTAACTCAAAGAAACCAATTTGAAAGAATATCTTTTCATGTAGTATAAGTATCTTTTATTCGTGTAGTTATTCAATGAATTTTATATTAAAAACAATACCACAAGAATTAGAAGAATTAAGAAACTCCCTTTTTTAAATCGTTTATTAAAATAATCCATAAACTTACCCTGTAAATCCGTGTTCATTGACATGCATTCTATCATACAACCATGTTTTCTCTGATTCTGAGAAGCAAGCACCAACGAACACACCCGTTTTTGTATTACGCAGTTCCTTTGGGTTCATACCTAAGGACCAGTTCATCTATCAGTTTCAGTTTTCTTAAGTTAACTCAAGTCGGTTTTCATTATACAGTTTTAAAGAGTGTAGAAGTCATTGTCCCCGTCTGTATACTCCAACTCTCGTCACAATTTTTTGCCATTCTCTCTCTCTTTATATTAACAACTCTGTCAAGTCTGGTCTGTCTTTGGTTTAAATAATTTAGTATCAGGAAACAAGTAATTGACTGGCACATTTCGCGGTAAAACAACCAGATGAACGTATCTACAAAAAAATCGAAAATCTTCTTTTAACGAAAACCGTTGACAATGTCCTCTATGAAATGGCAAAACAACGTAATTTAACATTTCACTAATTCCAAAAACAAAAATCACTTACTTAGTATTAGAACTACTTTTCTATAGAACCAAAAAAACCGTGTTATGAGTACCGCTAAATTAGGTAAAATTTTTAATATGTAAATACGTTAATCTGGCTCTTATACCGCGATTTGTATTGCCGCTATTATTATTGTATGTTGAAATCTTTAATAACACACACAATTGGTTCTGTGTTTCATTGATTGATTATTTCACCAAATTCGATTTGGATCTAGCCTTTCCCTCCCAAAAATATTCTGGATCTGACATTGTTCAAGCTAAGGTTTTTAGCAAATCTCTGCGTGCAGTTTTCTTTTATTTACAAGTCAATGACATGGTTCCAGTCAACAAACTCTAGCTTTCACAGTTTCAGATTTCTCCTGTGAATAAATCATTTTGTTTATACCACCAGGACCATTATTGCGAATAAATAATACTATTTATATGCCATTCATCATAATCGGCTCTATAGTTTAGACGCTACGGTGAAATACACATAAATACATACGCAGACTAATAGACTCATAGTCCGCCTTTGGCTTTGGCGTAGTCGACTAAAAAGTACATAAAAACACTAACATAAAAATGCTATATTGTGTAAGAATTTAAGTAAATCCATTGATTGTTCAATTCAATTCAATTGTTTGGTTAATGGCTTTAGTTGTGCCAATTAGACACATGTTATTTCGCCAATGTTACGTGGAAATCCATTGATTGTTTTTCAATGTTTGTATACAAAAACGGAAGTGGAATTTTTGAATAAAAAAAAAAAGATTATTTGTTTACGAGATCAATGTCAATATGCAGTTAATTTAATGAATTATTAATAGTACAGTCATTTGGTGCACAAACAATAGGAGTTACCTGAAAAGTTTTCTAGGACTTTTGATAATTAGTAATTACATAGTTCGACGTGCTCTTTCAAGTTCTACTTTGCCACCTCATTACTTTGCCGTTAGCGCCGCTTTATTGAAAAACTGTCAAGTTATGTAATAAATTAAACGAGAGAAAATATCCTATTTTCTTCATTCAAGTTGTACTTCATCGAATGCTACTTTTCGAGAGCAAAAGCACGAGTAACAATAAAAAATATCTAAATCGGTATATGTGTGTCTATAATATTTAAATAGTTCTCTCATTATCACCAGGATCAGAGCCTGAACTGATAACGATGGGATCAGTTTAAAAGTATACCGTTTCAATAAAAAAAAATGGAAATCTGGAACGATCGGCGGAGAAATCGGCTAACAAATATAAAAAAAAAACACACACACAGCCGAACTAAGGATCTCCTCCTTTTTTGAAGTCGGTTAAAAAGTAAGCAAATTATAATTAGATTTTCGCGATTATTATTCATTGAAATAAAACTATTTTAAACGGATTTAAATCGCGTATAATTATTTTTATCATCCCGACGTTTTTTTTTTTTTTTTTTATTTCTATTTTAATTTAGGGTCTTTGAATCTACAGAAGATTATGTCAGACCCATCGTATCCTAATTATAACTACAAACCCAAAATTATTTTTCCTTAAGGATTTTAAAAATTAATCGGTACAAAGATATTGCCACTGCCGATACCGGTGACGAAAGAATTATTTGAAATGTACCCACATCTAAAAGATTTATGTTATAATTTGTAATAAGTGTCTTCCGCATAATTTCACTTCGCTTGCATTCCATTAAAAGGTGTTGTGTGTCTTCAACTATACCACAAAGAGAACAAAGTGGTGTATTGCTCTTTTTTAACAAATATTTAAAACTATTAAGTGGTATATGTCCTGATCGTAATCTGTGAGCTATAACAATTAAATTCCTTGGCAACTTATCATTTAAAAACCGTGGTATACGAGAGGGTTTACTTTGCAAAATTTTATACCAAATACCTTTTGATTTTGAAATATCATTAAATTGATTTTCCCAAGAGTTTATGATTTTATCTTTATACTTTATCAAAATTTCTGAATAATCTGGGGTTATAAAGATCTCAGATCCAGAAGAGATAGCTTGTTTAGCTGCTTTATCAACCCTCTCGTTACCAGTTACACCAATATGCGCCGGAACCCATTGCAATTTCAGCGATATCCCTTTACTAATAAGATTTAAAATCTTATCAAGAATTACGTAAGCTATCGATATGCTTCTCTTACCAGAGGAGCATCGAGCTATGTGTAATAATGCACTTTTGCTGTCCGATAAAATGACAAAATTTTTAAGTCCTCGGGAACCAGCGTACGATAACGCTTCTGAAATTGCAAGGAGTTCCGCCGTCATTATAGTGTTATCAGAAGTAATCCTAAAACATTCCTTCACATTATGACTGGGATCATAGAATGCTGCACCAAGTCCTAGGTTAGTTTTAGAACCATCGGTATATATGTGAGACCAACCATCATATTTAGATTGTATCATATTTAATGTAGTGTATTTTAAAATTTCGTTATTTGAATTGGTTTTAGAACTTGTAAGGCCTTCAATTTCCGTACAGATGAAGTCAATATTTATATTTGTAGTCCAAGTATTCATTGAAAACATTTTTAGAGGGTTGCAAGAGAAAATTTTTTGTGTCTTAACATCGCGATATATGTCTATAAGCAAGGGTTTCTTTTTCTTTTCCCAATAACTAGAATGAGATAACTGAAGAAGATCACTGAATAAATTTATTGTAAAATTATAAGACCAGGCCATAGATTTGAGGCAATATTTTGTAGCTAAATATTGACGTCGTAAGTTAAGTGGGGGAATACAAAGTTCGGATTCCATTACATGGATTGGTGTAGTCTTTATAAAGCCACCTATAATACGTAAAGCGGAATTTTGTACACGATCTAATTTTTGTAAATGTGTATTGGCTGCATTATGAAATAAAAAACAACCATAGTCCAATCGACTACGGATTAGAGAAATATATAATGTACGTAAGTGCTTAGGGTGTAGTCCCCATGAAGAGCCTGCAAGAATTTTCAATAAGTTTAAAGTCTTCGTAGTTTTTTCTTTTATTTCATTGATATGTTTGTTCCAAAGCAAGGACTTGTCTAACCAAAGCCCTAAATATTTAATATTTAGTACAGATTCAATATTTTGATTGTTAATTTTTAATGAAACAGTGTCTATCTTCCTTTTCCTTGTAAATATGCAAAATTTAGTTTTTGTTGGAGATAACTCTAAACCGAATTTTTCTATAATCGTAATCATAGTCATCAGAGCCTTTTGTATATCAATATTACTTTTATTTAAATCCTTGTGATGTGCGTAAAAAACAAAATCATCGGCATATTGTAAAACCATAACATTTGTAATTGCAGTATATATTTTAGAAGTTAAAATATTAAAAAGAAGTGGAGATATCGGGTCTCCTTGCGCCAAGCCTCTATTTGACCATCTCACTAAACAACATTCTGGATTATCTTCCTTTTCAATCTTTAAATATCTTTTACTCAAAAACTCCCATAAATATTTACATATCTTAGACCCAACTTCCAAATTGTCCAACACCAAAATCAATTGATCAATGAGAACATTATTATAGGCATTTTCAATATCCAGGAAGCAAGCTAAAGTGGATATATTCCTCGAAAATCCTATTTGAACCTGAGATACAAGCCGAACTAAACAATCAATACATGACTGACCTTTTCTAAAGCCAGTATTAAAAGGTGAAATTACTTTATTATGTTCTATAAACCACTCTAAACGTTTAGTTATCATAGAATGATAAATTTTACATACACAAGAAATAAGAGAGATTGGTCTAACCTTAGAAGCCATATTCGGATTTAAAGAATGTTTATGTATAGGAACAATCTTAATATTACGCCATTGTTCTGGAACAAACGATTGCAAAAATATCAAATTATAAATTTTGAGCAAATAAAACTTAGCATTTAAAGGTAAATTATATATCATAGAGTAAGTAATACCATCGTCTCCTGGAGCAGTATCTTTAGATTTTAAACAATTAAGAAATTCTTGCATTGAAAATTCTTGCTCTAGTACTGGGTTACTTGAATGTATTGTAGGTGGAAGAGTTTCAACGAAATCTGGTGTTAACGAATTTAAAAGTTGTACTTTTTTATCATGAGGAATTTGAGAATAATAATTATTAGTCCCTTTCATCCAACACATTTTACGCCACATAGTTGGACTATCTGTTACTTCATCAACTTCACCACAATTTTTATGCCAATCTTTAGTTTTAGCGCGCCTGGTTACATTTTGTGCCTTTGATATTTTTGACCTTAATTTATCAAAATTGTCTGGAATAGGATTACGTCTAAAATTTTTGAGAGATAGTCGGCGTTCAGCCATAGCACAGGACAAAGATGTATCCCAATACGATTTGGGCTGAAAAACCTGAAGTGGACCTGAAATATTTCTTTTCATTGGAATACTTTGGTCAGCTGCTTGATTAATCTGATTTACAAAGAAATCATACATATCCTGTACATTAACACTATTTTCAGATAGCTGGCTAAAACTGTTTTTTAATAGAATTCTGTATTCTAACCAGTTAGCTAATTTAAAATTACGTCTTTTCGTAGAAGTTACTTTATACTGTGATTCCAAATTATATTTTATACATATATGATCGCTACCTAAGTTTTCTTGGAGAGTTTTCCATTTAAAATAAATTGCAATATCTGAAGTTACGAAAGTAATGTCGGGGGAGGTAGTCTGTAGGGCATGGTTAACTAATTTAATTCTTGTGTGATCTCGGTTATTTAGAGATATAAAATTATTATCTAATGAGGCTTCACATATTTGAGATCCTCTAGTGTCAATTTTATTGGACCAATTTGTATGATGGCCATTGAAGTCACCTGCTACTAGAGAGTTACCAGTAAAATTTGAGAATAGTTGATCCCAGTCACTTTGTGAAGTTTGAACCGATGATGGACAATATACAGAAGTAACAAAATCTAAATGCTTACAATTTAAAATTTTAACAGAGACAGTTTCGATTCCTGAGTTTCCTACGACAATATTATGAATTACACTTTTAATCGATCTATGAACCACAATGGCTACACCACCATACGAGTCAAATCTATCATTTCTATATATATTATAGTCTTTAAGTCTAAAACTTACTTTGGAGTCTAACCAGGTTTCACTTAAAATACATATGTGAATATTTTCTCTGTTTAGTAGTAATTCCAAATCAATTTTTTTAGGAGCTACACTTTGAGAATTCCACTGTAATATATTTATCGCTATTTTATAAGTGGATGTGTTATCCATAACAAAGTGTATTCAAAATTTTTTTTATTGTCTCTTCATTACTTACAGTCTTATAAAATATTGACATCATCCATTCGAATAATAAATGCATAACTGAGGTGACCTTTTCTTCAAATGTTTTTTTCGATATCATAATATCTTTCAATTTGTATAACTTTTTGGTAAAACCTGTTTCCTCTTTATTCATATCAGTATTTTTATGTTCCTCATTATCCGTTGTCTCAGCATTTCCTGTGATCTCTTGGATGTTTTCTTCTTTTTTATTCGATGATGCCCTTTTCTTCGACTTCTTTCTTCTGTTAGGTCTTTGAGAATTTAAATTAGTCGAAGATATATTTTCTTCTTGAAATTCTTCGGATTTATCTTCTTCACTGTCATTTGTTTGTTCTTTTTCCTTTTCAGTGCTGATAATATGTATGGGAGTAACGTGATTTGGTGACACATTAGGTATCATGTTATAACTATTGTTTGTAAAGCCCAAATTATTTTGATCTTGGTTTTTGTTGCTATCTGTGAGATATAAGGACAATGCAATTTTATAAGTACAATTGTCTCTGCTCATAATCGCACGAATTTTTTTTTCTTTCAGAAAAATAGGACAACTTTTATCAAAAGACATGTGATTACCCTTGCAATTAACACATATATATATTTGAGAATCACAATTAGCATGTTTTCTGGTACATTTTGGACATATCTTATTTTTTATTGGGCAACTACGAGCTAGGTGTCCATATTTCCAGCATGTTGAGCACTGCGTTACCGGAAAAGTATAGGGTTCCACTTTAAATCTTCCTCCATATCCATAAACATATGTTGGTAAAGTAGCACTTTTAAAACAAAAACGTACCGTTTCACAATTTATCCATTCCCCATTTTCTGTCTGCTTTTTAAGCCTTCTAACAGAAATAATCTCCGATTGACTCGTAAAAGCTTCTAATAACTCTCTTTCTTCAACCTCCATTTCTATGTATTTAACAATCCCATAGGAGTAGCTGACCTCATTTGTTAAATGACACCGATAACCTAATTCATTAATTTTGGCACTATTCAACAATTTATTGGCTTCGTCTCTCGTTTCAAATTTTATGTATACCTTGTATGGGTTTTTATATTTAATGCTTGTTATATTTTGTAGATTTTCTGATTTCAGTAATTTAACTAAACCTATCTGTTTGGGTAATTGCTCTATAGCACTTAAACATACTTCGAATTTATCATCCTCCAGATTCTTGTTATTGGTTTTCGAATTACTTCTTGCAACTCGTTTCACTCTTCTTTGAACAGTTATAAAGCCATCTTCATTTTCTTCGTTATGTTGTTCTTCGTATCCATTCCAGTTTCTTTTTATCGGTCTTATATCATTGTTATTTTCTTTCGACGTAGATACATCATTTCTCGACTCTTCACACTCATTAACATCTTCAACACGAATATTATTACTTACACACTCATCTTCACTCATACAGTTAAACTCTGATGTCAGGGCGACACTTTCCATTTTTTCCGCATTGATGAGGGTAGTTTGGAAAAAAAGTTACTAAGACTTGTACGGCCTTATCTCAATACGTGCGCTCGCTGGAAGATACCGCGCGCGACTGGATCCCGACGTTTCGAGCACTTTGCAGCGTTCGTGGTCACGGGTAGACTAAGGTGACATTTGTCTATTTGAGATTTTGGAAAATATTATTTACAACTACCGCCAACGGTTTCTTAGATGATATCTTGAATAACGTTCCGGTTGCACGCAGAAGGCACTAACTGTATCTTTTGGTCTGGCAGTCTGTTGGACTTGGGATTTTAAATTTTTAATAAGTGGATCCCAGGTGTTTGAAAGTCTCCAACCATCTTCTCTATTGAAGTTCGGATGTTTTTGAATTTCAATAGCCTCGCGTATCATTCTAGGAATGAATCTGTGTTCTCTAGCGAGGATCTGTGGTTTATCAAATCGGATAAAATGGTTAGGTTTATCCAAGGCATGTTCACAAACTGCAGACTTTGAAGAACGCCTATTCTTGACATCTCCTATGTGTTCCTTGACCCTAGTACCGATGCTTCTCTTTGTTTGGCCTATGTAAGATAAAACACACTCACATTCGAGTTTGTATACTCCTGCAGTCTGTAAAGGAATATTACTCTTGATAGGTCTCAAGAACTGGCTCACTTTCTTATGAGGCTTGTAGATGGTTTTAATCGAAGCTCGCTTCAAGATGTTGCCAATTCTGTCTGTAACTCCCTTCACATATGGTAGAAATGCAGGTTGTCGCTCAACTGTGGGTGGCTTGATACGGCTTCTACGATGCTGGCGAGGCACGGGCAGCTTGTTCTGGTGGAGTGCAAGCTTGACGTGGTGTAGCTCGTCCTCTAGGTGTTCAGCATCGCAGAGATGGTGGGCTCTCTGAAACAAAGATTTGCCAACGGTAGCTAACTGACTAGGGTGGTGGTGTGAGTCACCATTGAGGTATTTATTAGTGTGTGTGGGTTTCCTATACACTGTGTGACTTAATGTGTTGTCAGGATTCTTGATAATAAGAATGTCAAGAAAAGCTAAAACATTATTTGCCTCTAATTCCATAGTAAATTGAATGTTATTGTTAATAGAATTAAGATGTTGTAAAAATGCAGATGTCATATCACTAGGTAATATTGTGAAAGTGTCATCTACGTACCGCTTGTAAAATCGAGGTGTGATTGGTCCGGAGTGAAGAGCCCTCTCCTCCAGGTCTTCCATGAATAAATCGGCGACCACGGGGGATACTGGAGAAGCCATTGCAACTCCATCGACTTGCACATAGAATTATGTGTTGAGCCAATCTATATGTTGGTGTATCGATTTGGCTTACAATAGGACGCAACGGAGCACCAGTTTTGTGTATTTTAGGTAACCCATACAATTTTGGGGGCTTAGCACATGTAGGCACGAGTGATTTTTTATCCAGATTTAACTTTTCTTGATGTTTCGTTATTAACGCTGACGTTTAGTTATTAACACATAGCAAGGATATTATCACCACTCCGAGGACACACGGAAGCTTATGTGAAGGATTCTTACCAGTTTGTTGGTGAAATCAAAGATCTCAAATTAGCCAACAATGAGACAATGGTTAGTTTTGATGTCCAGTCTTTGTTTACCAACCTACCCATACAAGACTGCATCGAAATTGTCAAGAGGAAGCTACAAACAAAAAACATGCCTATTGAGTATGCAGAGCTGTTACATCACTGCCTTACATCTGGATATTTATTGTGGAATGATGAATTCTATGTGCAAGTCGATGGAGTTGCAATGGCTTCTCCAGTATCCCCCGTGGTCGCCGATTTATTCATGGAAGACCTGGAGGAGAGGGCTCTTCACTCCGGACCAATCACACCTCGATTTTACAAGCGGTACGTAGATGACACTTTCACAATATTACCTAGTGATATGACATCTGCATTTTTACAACATCTTAATTCTATTAACAATAACATTCAATTTACTATGGAATTAGAGGCAAATAATGTTTTAGCTTTTCTTGTCATTCTTATTATCAAGAATCCTGACAACACATTAAGTCACACAGTTTATAGGAAACCCACACACACTAATAAATACCTTAATGGTGACTCACACCACCACCCTAGTCAGTTAGCTACCGTTGGCAAATCTTTGTTTCAGAGAGCCCACCATCTCTGCGATGCTGAACACCTAGAGGACGAGCTACACCACGTCAAGCTTGCACTCCACCAGAACAAGCTGCCCGTGCCTCGCCAGCATCGTAGAAGCCGTATCAAGCCACCCACAGTTGAGCGACAACCTGCATTTCTACCATATGTGAAGGGAGTTACAGACAGAATTGGCAACATCTTGAAGCGAGCTTCGATTAAAACCATCTACAAGCCTCATAAGAAAGTGAGCCAGTTCTTGAGACCTATCAAGAGTAATATTCCTTTACAGACTGCAGGAGTATACAAACTCGAATGTGAGTGTGTTTTATCTTACATAGGCCAAACAAAGAGAAGCATCGGTACTAGGGTCAAGGAACACATAGGAGATGTCAAGAATAGGCGTTCTTCAAAGTCTGCAGTTTGTGAACATGCCTTGGATAAACCTAACCATTTTATCCGATTTGATAAACCACAGATCCTCGCTAGAGAACACAGATTCATTCCTAGAATGATACGCGAGGCTATTGAAATTCAAAAACATCCGAACTTCAATAGAGAAGATGGTTGGAGACTTTCAAACACCTGGGATCCACTTATTAAAAATTTAAAATCCCAAGTCCAACAGACTGCCAGACCAAAAGATACAGTTAGTGCCTTCTGCGTGCAACCGGAACGTTATTCAAGATATCATCTAAGAAACCGTTGGCGGTAGTTGTAAATAATATTTTCCAAAATCTCAAATAGACAAATGTCACCTTAGTCTACCCGTGACCACGAACGCTGCAAAGTGCTCGAAACGTCGGGATGATAAAAATAATTATACGCGATTTAAATCCGTTTAAAATAGTTTTATTTCAAATTATAATTAATACACCCATGCGAAGCCGGGGCGGGCAGCTATTCGATAATATAACTCTGATAGGTGCAAAAAAAGTTTTCATCATTCTTTCTTGAAAAAATCAGCAGTTTTTAATGACTAAAATCGAATTCTTACCTGCATCGACGATAGCTTCATATGCCTTTTCTAAAATGATTCTAGACATAGGGTCCATGGTGTGTGCCTGCTTGAAGTGGACGCCGAAGAACGAAGCGTCGAATTTGTTAAGATTGGTGATCTTTCCACTACGTTGCGGGACATCAGGATGTACCAGCTTCCAACGAGAGCTGTTTTCTGATACAAGATCTATCTGAGAAAATGTAGTAAAAAAACACTTGCATACAATTATTATTCGCAAATCATGAAACAATTTTGTAATTTAAATAGCAAATGGACAATCGCTTTCATTAATTGTAATTTTGTAGTCTTCGCGTGTAAGCGCTGATTATATTCTTCCATGACCTTCACCTGTTGAATAAAAACATTTTAGGTTTTCAAGTACATTTTGTAATCTTATCTTCAACAACTTTAGCCAAAATAAGAAATATTGTATGTTATATTTTTAGATCTGTTTATTAAAACTTTAGCTATGATAAAATTTCAACACATTCATACATAACAGGATGCCAATGACAATGAACACTAAATCATCAAGCAGCATTAAACGGGATTATATCTTAACTTTGGAATCTATATCGTCTTTCTTTGCCTTCTAAGATGGAAACTCAGTTGTGGCTTCTCTGGTGCTACAAATTTCCATGGGTAGGTGATGACTCAATATCAGGTGACCTTGCTTCCCCACTATTATTATTAAAATATTAATTATTTTTTCGACTTAACTTAAAAAACTAACTGACTTCAAAAGCAAAATACGCATTTCTTTCACGTGGGTGACAGACTTATACCAGTTATTTCGATTTTAAAACCAAACCTCTGAACTGATTTTGATAAAAATCCTTAAAATTAATCTTAATGTTTACCATTTCAAATTAAAAATTATTTTTAAAGTCGATTAAGAAATGACGGAGTTCTGAGGTAACAAATACAAAATGATTGACTAAAACTGAAAATTTTAAAAAATTCCCGACAATCTATTCATTGAGACCATTTCAACTAGCACCAACACGATACCTCTGCTGTAAGTTGGTGAGGAGCTATGTATTCTGCTGATCCTGGCTGCAGCATCAGACCAAGAAAAATAAAAAAAAAATCGCATCCAAATTGGTTCACCCGTTTTGGCGTACGGTGCCACAGACAGACATACAGACAGACACACACAGCGGTCAAACCTATTATAACAGTGCTATCAGGGGTTAAAAAACGTACACTTCGAATTGAGACCTCCTTCTTTTTTAAAGTCATTTGGAAAAAAATAAATGCGCAACAATACCTTACTAAATAGATTTTCTTGGAAGTGTAAAACAGATTCTGAGTCAGGGAAGGCACCCGAGATGCCCGTGATGACGACTTCATCCCCGGGCGCTGGGTGCGCCAGCTGGAGGCCTGGTGTTAGTTTCTCTTCTGATACTGGCGCCATCTGATTCAAATCCTTTTATTAATTAATAATACTAAATTATACACTAGAAAATATATTATACAGCCTATTATTATATAAAGAAAAATAACGATACTGTGAAAAGGCGCTCTCTTCACTGATAGTGCTTTCTGACAGGCAATTCTCAATAGTTAAGATCGGTACACGCAGGCGAAATTTTGTATATGCATATAATCTTAATACCCGATTTTTTGAGATTGGGTTATGTGGATTTTTATACCGACTAAACCCCTGCATTGGACTTCCTTAGCACCCACATGCGCATTCGCTGTGTCTCATGCGTCGCCCTGCTTGTGGCTGGCGGAGCTTTTATCAGGAGGGTAAAGTGTGGTCTTGCCCTCCCAGCACTTTTCGCTGGTGTGTACAGCAGTACGAGGCCATCTCGACTGCCGTTAATTTTTTTTTAAATCGCATTAAAGTTGCATCTTGACTTTAAAAATACACTATTTCGATTATTTGGAACATACTCTTATTTCAGTTCGATTATTATGGAAATTCTATGGGACTCAATTGAAAGTATACACTTTTAAATGAAAAAGAATATTCTAAAGAAGTTCTTAAATGTCCCATACATTCTGACGTAACAAACATTAAAAAAAAATAGGCGCATCACTAAAATAAAATAGAATAACATTGTTCTTATTTACACGCACTTACAGCTAACAGAACAAGACTCTAAATTAATGTATAAAAATCAACCAAGTGCGTGTCGGGCCACGCACAATGTGGAGTTCCGTAGTTGTCAGAATTGTCAAGATCGGTCAAGCAATCTTCGAGTACCTATTTTCGTAAATAAGTTTACGACGAACTGGGAATTTCCTTTTTTAAGTCAGTTTATACAATATACGCACTTACAATTTTAAACCTTTTATTATTATAAAATTATTTTTAATTTCTCTTTAAGAAGAGAATAAGAGATAGGTACGTAATCTGTATCTTTTATATTATACCATAAATGCCAAAGTGAATTCGTTTGTTTGAATGTTAACTCGCTCTTTCGCTATAACGCCGTAGGTAAATACTGAGCTAATAAACATTTTATTCCTTGGATGGATGAAATGATTATAACCTGTGAGAAGGCTTCTAATTGACTTCGGGACTTTAAAAACGGGCCCATATAGGACGGTGGTAACTAAAAAAAGTGTTATAAAATCCGACTTCACAAGGAAAGTTAGAAATCATATTATCTATTTGAGTACCACCACGTGTAGACGCATGCGATTGTAACATAGATTGATAGCCAGCGTCACGTATTAATTTGAATATTGTCATTTCGAAGATAGTTTTCATTGAAATCTCCAATTATTATACAGGGACTATTATGCGATAATAATTTTTTAACAAATCCTACTGCAATATTGTTGGGACATTTGCATGATCTATAAAATGCGACGACCTTTACATTGTTTACTTCGAAAGATACTGCTTCACAATGTTCAGCTCCAGCTATGTTAATGTAAGATCGTGGGTTTAAATATTCAATATTAAGTTTCGCCCATGCAAGCGCCTATGAAATCTATGGAGATTTGGTTGAAAACTTCATAAGCGCGATTCAGAATCACTCGCGACATGTTTTATTGAGACATTGTTTTATACCTTATTTTATATTTTATTTTAATTTAAACTTATTAAATATTTATTTATTTATTTATTTAAATTCATATATTAATTTAAAATTATTAATATTTACATAATGTGATGCTTTAAAAAGTGAAATATTTATTTTTACTTAGATCATCTATAACTCGGTAACCATAAGAACCCACATAGCCGTGATAATTTTCCTTTTAAATTCATTATATGTACCACTATCTTGAATTTTTTCATATTTTTAGACGCAGCAGTTTAGTGGGTAGAGGGGGGGGGGACACTTGACTCTAAGAAAAATTGACACTTCAAAGCTTAATATTTCGGAAACAGTTCGTCGTTCGGAAAAATGGTTTTACCACACCTATAACATTTTTAAAAGACCTATCTAACGATACCCCACAACATGGGATAAATGAGAAAAAAAATATTTGGTCTCTCTTAACACATAGGGAAGACACCCTAAAAAAAATATTTTTAAGATTTTATTGTACGACTTTCTCGGCGTAATTCATATGTATACTCATACCAAATTACAGCTTTCTGGTATTAAGGGTTTCGGAGAAAAGCCGCGGACATGGCGAAACTATAAGGGTTCCGTTTTTTACTACGGAACCCTAAAAACAAAACCACCAAAAATTATTCAACAATTTTTTAAGTCATCTAAACTAAATGGCCGGAAAAATGTATCTTAATTTAATGTTTTGAATATTGAAGTGTGCTCTATATTTTGCAATATGCAATAATCTATTTGAAAAACTTATTATTAGATAAAACTTTAGTATAACAATTTGAATTTAATACATTATATACTTTATCAGAAAGAGATAATGGTTATATACCTCTTCAAACTTTGTTAAGAATAACCTTGACATCTTTAGACGCCATTTTCTCAAAATGTCCGTGTGGCATGACACAGTATTGCTTATCAGCGTCCAATTGTAGTTTTACTCCAAAACTGATTTTTAGTGCCATCTATTTTTTTCACTTTAATTTCTTTCTACGATCTCTCAGCGTCCTTATACGCTAAAAGGTTCATAGCGACTTACCGTGCGTTAGCGGTCCTGCTGTAGTCTCTGCAAACGAGCGACTGTTCAAAACCGAACGTCTAAAAAGAAACACAAAGCAATGTATCGTTAAGAATTTGTTTTGCAAATGATTGATGAATGACCTAGCATTATTTACGTTAATGTTGTTTTAAAATCTAATACCGATTATAGAAATTTTAAGACCCCTATATAGAAACATGTATAGATCTTTTACTATAACATGGCACGCCCTCTTAAGTCTTTATTAAATCATAAACCTAAGCAACTAAATGAGTAACGCACACGTTTCTACGAACAAAATTTTCAGCCAATTTGAAGGGAGCAAGGTAGTCACTACATTGACATTACTGGTCACGTAATCATAATTATTTAACATCATTAAAAATGCACATAAAAAGGAAACATAATTATTAGTAAATAATATACACAATAATACGACAAATACATTATGCATACAAGAATTTTATACTTCAAACAAACAACAAAATGACAGCTCAATAGGGATGGATATTTTTGTTCCTCAAAATATGTTATCGATGTCGATATCACATTAAAATTTATGCAAAAAAATAGGGATCAGATCAATAGATCAGGGATTATTTGGAAAACTATTTATATAAAATAAAATAATAATCATATTGGGGAAAATACGTTTATTAAAGAGTGTCTAAGAGTGCCCAGGAGTGACTTTATATTTAGAAAATATAAAATAGAAAAATACTTAATGTTATTTAAATAAATTAAATGAATTTTTAATTACAAACGAAAAAAAAAACAAAACAAAAAACTGTACAAGTCATGATCGCATGGAATGGTGTTATGATGGCAAGAAAGCAAGTACTTTTTCTCTTTGACATAAACACTAATACTCTAAACTAATTGGCTGTACTGGCGCCGGAGTTGCAATAAAACCTGATTGACATGACCAGAATCACTATGGCTGAGGAATTAGGCTATGAATTCCTATAATTTAGACTCCATTTCGGGCTAACTCGTTCATTTTTTTAGATCTTTGCTACGTATTTAAAGACATAAGGAATAAAATCGCATGAAAATATCATAGCACCGATCTAATTACTTTTTATACTCGACCAATCTATTTGTCATGTTTGAGAACATTATTTATACTAATATTATAAAGCTGAAAAGTTTGTTTGTTTGCTTGAACCCGCTAATCTCAGGAACTACTGGTTCGAATTGAAAAATTCTTTTTGTGTTAGATAGTTTATTTATTGAGGAAGGTTATAGGCTATATTACATCACGATACGACTCATAGGAGCGAAGCAGTAACCATAAACGCTAGAGAAACCGCAAGGGACAGCTAGTTTATGATAATATTTTATGGTAATTTTAATAGAAATAGTAAATTAATAATGTCAAAAATAATTACATATAAAATGTAAATTTATCTTTTTGAAGATTAGATTGGCATTTTTTGCGGAGCTCCGTACACAATGAAAACGCTTTTGATATTGTTGAAAATCGATTCCTGAGTAGTTTTTATAAACGCGTTAGATCATTTTATTATTAGATTCGCTGAGGGTAACGGCGCGTTTACTTACTTTACAATTCTGCTTAGAATTCTCACACCGATTATTTCAAAGACGCATCAACAATAAATCCCTACTTCCTTACTAATATTAGAAATGTGAAAATAATGCGAAACCGATTTTGCTAAAGTTTGGAATAGATATAGATTGAGTAAAAGAAGGGCATAGAATATAATGTAAGTGGTAATAAGAGCCCCAGATTTTTCAAAGAAATGGTCTGTCTCGAAAAGTCTAAAGAAAAGAATACTTCAATCTTTTCTTTAGACTTTTCGCGGAGACCACGAAGTCATCCCAAAAAAATCAATAAAAAAAAACGATTTTGTTCTACCTTTACGAAAAATTAAAAGGCAATGGACAGTACATGGCAACAATGACATGAAAATTAAAATAAGTAGACATCCATAATAATTAATGAATCAATACATAATTAATGAAATTATATATACAGTGTGAATTTTTAGAGTTCCGTAGTAAAAAACGGAACCCTTATAGTTTCGCCATGTCCGTCTGTCTGTCTGTCTGTCTGTCTGTCTGTCTGTCTGTCTGTCTGTCTGTCTGTTCGCGGCTTTGCTCCGAAACCCTTAATACCAGAAAGCTGTAATTCGGTATGAGTATACATATGAATTACGCCGAGAAAGTCGTACAATAAAATCTTAAAAATATTTTTTTTCAGGGTGTCTTCCCTATGTGTTAAGAGAGACCAAAAATTTTTTTTCTCATTTATCCCATGTTGTGGGGTATCGTTAGATAGGTCTTTTAAAAATGTTATAGGTGTGGGAAAACCATTTTTCCGAACGACGAACTGTTTCCGAAATATTAAGCTTTGAAGTGTCAATTTTTCTTAGAGTCAAGTGTCCCCCCCCCTCTACCCACTAAACTGCTGCGTCTAAAAATATGAAAAAATTCACGATAGTGGTACATATAATGAATTTAAAAGGAAAATTATCACGGCTATGTGGGTTCTTATGGTTATCGAGTTATAGATGATCTAAGTAAAAATAAATATTTCATTTTTTATAGCATCAAATTATGTAAATATTAATAATTTTAAATTAATATATGAATTAAAATGAGTAAATAAATAAATATTTAATAAGTTTAAATTAAAATAAAATATAAATTTTATAATAATAAAAGGTTTAAAATTGTAAGTACGTATATTGTATAAACTGACTTAAAAAAGGAAATTCCCAGTTCGTCGTAAACTTTTTTACGAAAATAGGTACTCGAAGATTGCTTGACCGATCCTGACAATTCTGACAACTACGGAACCCTACATTGTGCGTGGCCCGACACGCACTTGGCTGATTTTTTAACTAGGCGAGAATGGCCAAATCCGAAATTAACGATTAGCGAAATACTAGATGAAAACTTAAATTATTAGTTTTTTCAAAATTCAATTTAATTATTTTGAAAAACAAAAAACAGTCTATATTATTGCACTAACTGATAGTATTTTTTTATAGAATCGACTTTTGGGAAATATTAGTATACGGGATACTAAGGGAAAAGGCTATTTTTATGTTAAATGCTCATATATCAATTAACCCTTAACTAGTCACACATTTCAAATCGATTGCTGTATCCACCGACCAACTTTACCCGACTTCGAAAAAGGAGGAGGTTCTGTGTTCGGCCGTATGTATTTTTTTCAATTGGTCCCATTGTCACAAGGATCTGATGATAGGAAATCGAGAGAATTCTTCAAATATTATAGGCACAGCTATATTGATTTAGGTATTTTTGGTAGTAACTTGTGTATTTGCCCTTGGAAAACCACCTTTGGTGAAGTGGAACTGATGATGAAGACCACTGATGACCACCGGAACTACTCAATATGAAGTATTTCACGTTTTGCGATTCGATTACTTTCATATGACTATTAAGCAACTTATCCTCGTCACAATCAATATGGTAAAGTGACCTCCATCGGGAAAAGCAATATCTTGTTAAAGTAAAAGCAATAAAAAAACAGTACTCATTTACTATGTAGCTACAACCGACCATCTTCAAAGACTTTGCCGCTCGGTATAATTTCGCTAAAAATACATATTTTAAATAAAATTATTTAATGAATAACAATAAATAAGATCACAAAATAATACAAAGTGACATAGAACGATTTAATAAACTAACAAAACGACAAAATAGATATAAGGAAGAGTTATATTGGTTTTCTTAAAGTATTTTTTTCTTTTGAAAATTTACACGCTTTAATAAAATAAAATTTTCTTGCTGTAATAAAATTAACCCAAATGTAATATTTTCTATGGATACTTCAAGATCTACTGATATCTCAAGAACTACTGGTATCGGGAGTGGTGCAATTCGTCTTCTCACGTACTGCACTTTTGAAAAAGATCAAGTTGAAACTGCGTCTAGATATATGGCTGCTGGAAAACATATAGAAAAAGTTTGTACAATCATATCGTTTGGTAGTATTGCGAAAAATCTGGTAAATGTCCTTAAAAAAAAGATAGACGTTATTATTAATTTATTTATAGTAAGTAGCGAGATAATAAGCAAATCAGCCATCCGAAGCTACCTTGTGCGTAGACGTTATAACATAGTTAGAGGCCTTAGTCATTATTTATATTGATGACGTGTTTTACACGTCATTAATTTAAGCTTATTATTTAGTGATTGTAACCAAAACTGTTTTAATCTTTATATCAAACACAGCATTTTTTTAACTTTAAAAGTGGATCATATTGTGAGACTTTTCTCCGGATGATAGAAGAAAAGAAACTATATGTATATAAAACATTTATAATTTTAGGTGATATTTAAAATTCGTGATGAGGAACGAAGCAGTGGCCCCATTAAACAAGTCATCCCATAGATGCTTTCGCTAGGTTAGTAATTACTTATTAAAAAAAAACTTAATTTAAGTCTACTAGAGTTGATTTAGGATATTCACATTTTACACAAATAAGTTTTGATAGACTAATAGATAGATTTAACGTAGTAGATCACACGTTGAACGCCCTCTATTTTGGAATTTTTTGCAGCTGACAGCACATATCGTGCACATTTTAGATTTTTTGTTTATATATTACCTATTTTATACATAAATCAAAAACGGTGAGACGAACTTTGCTTAATTCAAAATAGCCAGGGAAACTTTATATTCATTGTCTATTCATTATATCGCTGCCATTGTCCACGAAAATTACAATGATAAAACAAAAATTAGCCTCTGGAATTAGTCGTGACGAAAGAAAGAGACCTGATGAATTGACGTTGGACCCTGGGAATGGGAACGGTCGCTTTTGTGAACGCCACCTGCGTAGAAACATTAACCCCGTCTCATGTCAGAGAATCAACGTCAATGGTAGGAATTGGCAAAAGTGCACTAATGTTCGTCACTTATTCCAAATTACATCTTTGTGCCGTTTGAAGTGTAAACACTCGGACTTTGATGTAGTAGTGAAAAAAACTCTAAACGATATTATTGCTCAGCTTATTGCCTGCCCTGTTGACGGAAGGGCTGGTGAATTTTTAACATAGAGAATCGGAATTGCCATTCAAAGTAGAAAATGCATCGTGCCACCATTCCGCGCGATCAAGATTTTCACAGCAATTATTATGATTTGTAAATATTTTAAGTATAAAAAATAATATTTTAACAATTGATAATTAATGAAAATTTATTTTTTAAATGTCCCTTGCTATAGTCTATAAAATTTAAAGTTTAAGAATCCATTGCAACAATACAATGTTTCAGTTTTGTAAACTGCTCGATTAGTATATTTTGGTTATTTTCATAGTATCATGTTTTATGGATTGATCGAGACTCCCTTCGGGATATTTTTAGTAAAGTTACTGTTGCGTCACAGTACATTTATAACAATATAGTTTACATTCTCAAAAATATTCTTTTGAAAGAAATAGTGATAAACATAATATTAACACGAGAAAGAAAGATAAACCATACCACCTTGTTTTCGACTTCACAAAGTAAATGTTTCCTTTCTGGGGCTAGGTATTCGTTTTTATAATAAAATCTCCCAGAAATGTTTGCAGTTTTCGATGAATAGATTTAAATCATATGTTAAAAAGTCTCTAATAGCTAAAGCATATTACTCTATACAAGATTACATTGACGATAAAGATGCGTGGGCTTAGTATTTGCTGAATTTCGATAAATAATCAATTTGTAATCATAAAATGTATTATATAGACAAAATTTTAAAAGAGAACTATGGAGTTTCTTGCCGGTTCTTCTCGGTAGAATCTACGTTCCGAACCGGTGGTAGCTTCATTATTGATGTAATTTTTTTTTTCATGTATTGACGATTCAAAAGTGCTCGTGAGAGCCTACTTGAATAAAGTATTTTTTTTTTTTTATTTTGATTTTGATTAAGCTAAGAGTATCATTTAATAAATCATTGAGACTAAATTGTTTCAGGTGTAACAGCAGTCAAAATCAAAACGAAAATATATTTTATTCAAGTAGGCTTACACAAGAACTTTCGAACCGTCAATACAGAAACAAAAAAAAAATATATTTAAAATGTAGACTCTACCGAGAAGAATCGGGAAGAAACTAGATTTCTTTTGTGATGTTTTTTAAAAAGCGTGTTACATTTTTTATGGCAAAATATAATAAATAATTTTTATAAAAAAAAATGGATAAAATCTATACTAATATATAAAGCTGAAGAATTTGTTTGTTTGATTGTTTGCTTGAACGCGCTAATCTCAGGAACTACTGGTCCGATTTGAAAAATTCTTTCAGTGTTAGATAGCTCATTTATCGAGGAAGGCTATAGACTATATATTATCACGTTAAGACCAAAAGAAGCAGAGCACCAATGAAGAATGTTTCAAAATCGGAGGATATTTTCTAATTGAGAGAGCTTACGCTGCGTGCGCTGCGTAAACGGTTAAAGTTTCGCAAAAATCATGTATGACAGAATTGTTCCCTTTTA
Source organism: Hypolimnas misippus (assembly GCA_037950945.1). Taxonomy (NCBI): domain Eukaryota; kingdom Metazoa; phylum Arthropoda; class Insecta; order Lepidoptera; family Nymphalidae; genus Hypolimnas; species Hypolimnas misippus. Next base: position 43,061 of record JBBEEQ010000031.1, read on the forward strand.
AAATTTCTAAAAAAAAGCCCGCGACAGCATATGTCTATCTTTTAAGGTTAGCTCACTATAACCTTTTTTATGCTAACCAAATTTGTTCTAAAATAATGCATTATTAGCCCAAAGTAACTATTCCACGCGGACGAAGCCGCGGGCGGAAGCTAGTGTACCTATAAAATTATATATTTCTTATCAGAATTGAATTACTTTTAACTTCTTCGTTGTTTTGATAAGAAGCAATAAAAGAGTTAATTTTATTTTATTTTACCTAGCAAATTGTTTGTTTATTCGGGTAATATCTTGCAAGCTAACTTAGAACCTCTTTTCTACGGAGTTGAAAGTTTACATGTTGGTTCAGTTACAATGGCAATGCATTTTTATGGTAAGCATAAGTTGATTCTACATCCATTGGCTCCAGACGAAGAAACTCCTCAACAAACAACATCATATATTTTAATATACACTTTTAATTTTTAATAACCTTTCGAAGTGCCACCATGATACGAATGCTGCAGCCAGGGTTGACTTCCAACTCCTTAATAGAGCACTAATACCCTTTTTTCTGTATTTATTTCGTTTAAATGACTTTTTTTTTTCAAATAATGTTAAACAAGTAACGCATTATCAAAATACATCAATATCTCCGAATTTGACTTTTGGGGGTTGACACATTGCTTATCAGCGTTTAATTAGCACTTTCTAAGTGACACCGTGACACGACAATTCAGGGTTAACTCCCGAAGACCCCAGGTCGGGAGTTAACTCCTCAATAAAAAATCAATAAAATAAAATTAACATAGACACAAAAATTTTGTATGCGCTTATCATTGTGATAGTCATTTTATAAGCGTGACCATGTCATAGCTGCTATATTCAGGGTTGGTTGCCGGTGAGGAAACATTTGAAGTAAATCAAACTGATCATTTTGTTATAGATTACAATTTTATATTGAATGATTGTCGCGAATGTTGTCCGATTAATTTTTTTTTCTATGACACATCAACTTCTACATAGAGTTATTTATGTCTGTCTTGTCTTAAGAAATCAGTATTATCATGATAAACTTTTGCGTCATATAAAATTAGTTAAAGGCGAGAATTACATTTGTTAGTTTTAATCTCGTAATTGATATAAAACAACTCTGTGACCTGATAACAGTTACCTAAGGTAAATTTAGAAAAGCTGTGAATGGCAAAAACAAGGCACTGGTAGTAAAATTAAATAGAAAAGCAATGAGAAATAACATATCTTTATGAAAGTCTGAAAGTCATATATGTCTTATTCTCGCCTAAGATTATAACTCATGCGTCAATTTGAGGAATGATTATCTTTAACGTACTCGTACATCTAAATATGACTTTACAGAGTTAATGTAAAAAAGTCACTGAGATTATTTTTTATGAAGTTCGAAATTTGTAAGCTTTGCGCGTTTTTCTCTAATATTGTACAAATAACGTAACCTACTCACGTCTTCAATTTTTAATGTTTCCTTTAGATCGTAGATTTTTATGTACTCAACTAATATTCTTGGAATATCTTAAATTAATTGACGATAAACTTACATTTTAGCTTAAAATGTAAATAAAAGCCATGAAATTGTAGTTATTGTGTTTATTTACGAGAGTCGTCACTCATTTCACCCTATGACTAAATGACCTTACACATAAATTAATGTAAAATATTTATCTAAGAAAAAAAAACATCAATCCCTTAAAAATGAATGGTACAGCCGTACAGGTAAATTTCTTTAACATGTTTTCATTTCTTTACAAAATTAAATAATATTTTATTCAAAATTATTATTTTTTCGAACTAAGGCAAAACTCACAAAGATGGTGCTATTTCTCATTCGTTACAATATTTTGGATAATCTTCTCATCGCCTTGTTCAGTTAAAACTTTGTTTATAATATTCGCACATTCCTTACTCTCAATTATACTGGCATGGTCGGCTTCTAGAAGATGTACTGTCACGGGACCTTCAGTGATTTTGTCCAGACCATAATTCTCTTCAATTTTCATTGCATTGTTCTTCGGACGCAAAAGCACTATTGGTGCTCTGATCTTCCTTACTTCACTTCGATTCATGATCATTTTTACACGATCAAAGCTACCTTTTGCGATCGATTTCATGAACGTACCCGAATATTTAAGGTGAGCGGAACATACTTCTACGGTGTATTCGATTTTTTCATCGAATGTTTCGAGACTCATAAGTTTTTCATTTAAGGTGTCTGTAATGTCATAATTAGGAGCTAAGATCTTCATAGTGTGACTGATCAAGCTGTCCTGGATCTGGGTGTCATTTTTGGTGGATATGGTCATGGTGAGGAGGTGATCGAGGAATTCCGGACTGCCGTCCAAGCAGAACACAGTACCGCTGTGACCTGAAAGAAAAAAAAATTAAAACATAACTATGTATTGGCCTTTAAAAATTATTATTTTAGTTTCATTAGTTTTAAATATCGGATATATTTTACAACTTCTAATGCTACTTCGTTAGGAATATTAAAATTTTGGTTTTGAAATTTTTTTATGTTTCATTATATCGTATTGAATGTTATTTCATTAATACAAACCTTCACTTTCTAAAATTTCAGCTACTTTTAACGTGGGTAAGGATCCAAAGCTATATCCAAAAAGTATGTACGGACATCCTGGATTTAATTTTGATTTGATTATCTGGAACAAAAATGTTATGCATGAAGTTTCTACTTAATTAGCAAGCTGTCGTAGCTTCATTCGAAATACATTCCATCACTTTTACAGATTTCACTAGAACTCATGCATGTTTGAGTCGGGTGTTAAAAATATGTAATCACTGTGAATAATGTCGCTTGATTAGTGGCGTAAAGGTTTCTCTCCATAGTTTTTGTCCCTTTATAGTTGCTTTAACATTCCTATATATATCTCTGGAAGCAAATGGTCAAAGAAAAAAGGGACAGCACTTAATTGCGCTTATGACACGCGCACATTTCGTCAAATCAAATCAAATCAAAAAATACTTTATTCAAGTAGGCTTTTAAAAGCACTTTTGAATCGTCAAAATAAACAAAAAGTACTTAAATTAAGGAAAAGCTACCACCGGTTCGGAATGTGGATTCTACCGAGAAGAACCGGCAAGAAACTCGATAGGTACTCTTTTAAAATTGTGTTATTAAGTATATACATTTTAAAAATTACAAATGTTTATATTAAACATCCTGTATGAAATTCATCTATACTAAATCCATGCATTATTATCATCTATATAATCTTGTACAGAATAATATGCTTTAGCTATTAAAGAATTTTTAATATACAATTTAAACTTATTGATTGACAATTGCAAAAATTTCTTTGGTATTTTGTTATAAAAACGGACACCTTGCCCCAGAAAGGAAACATTTACTTTGCGAAGTCGAAAGCTTGGTGTTATGAGTTTATCCTTTCTTCTTGTGTTAATACAATGCGAGTCACTATTTCTCTCAAAACAATCAATATTAGTATGGATATGTATAATATTGTTATAAATATACTGTGACGCAACCGTTAGTATACCTACTTTACTAAAAACATCTCGAAGGGATTCCCGAGCTCCTAAATTATAAATACTACGAATAGTTATTTTTTGCAAAATAAAAACTGTATTAACATCTGAAGCGCTACCCCATAGCATCAAACCATAGGAGATGATACTATGAAAATAACCGAAATATACTAATCGAGCTGTATCAACGTCGGTTAGTTGACGAACTTTCCTAACCGCGTATGCTGCGGAGCTGAGTCTTCCCGTGAGAGATGATAAATGGGAATTCCACTGAAGCTTCGTATCCAAGGTTATTCCCAGGAATACTGTTGTGTCACTTACATCAAGGATCTCATTATTCAATATCAAATTATAATTAGGTTGTTTAACGTTAGGTAAAGTAAATACCACACATTTCGTTTTTTTGGCATTTAAAACTAGATTATTAGTTGTAAACCAACCATGTATCAGTGATAATGCATTGTTTACATATTCATAATTAGTTCTATTTCTGTCAACTTTGAAAATAAGTGAAGTATCGTCAGCAAACAATACAATATCACAAACACCTCTAACATAGAATGGAAGATCGTTGATGTATATTAAAAATAATAAAGGACCTAAAATTGATCCCTGTGGAACACCCATTTTTAAGACAGATCCAGATGACTTAATTCCATTTATAGAAACATGTTGAACTCTCTGAGACAGGTACGAAGCAATAAGATCAAGAGCCTTCCCTTTAACTCCGTAATATTCTAGCTTACATAATAGCGTTTCATGTTCCACACAGTCAAATGCTTTAGATAAATCACAAAATACACCAATAGCATTCTGTGATTTCTCCCAAGCGTCATATATGTGTTTAAGTAGCGCCATGCCTGCATCCGTTGTAGAACGACCTTTGGTAAAACCGTATTGTTCCCTATGAAATATACCATTTACATTACAATGAATAAGGATTTAATTTAAAATAATTTTTTCAAAAATTTTACTTAAGGAAGGTAGTATAGAAATGGGCCTATAATTGCTAGGCTCATCTTTGTTTCCATTTTTAAAAAGTGGTAATACTTTGCTACATTTTAATAGATCTGGAAATGAACCTGTATCAATACATTTATTAAAAATGAACGCTATATGTGGAGCAATGTCATGGATGATACTATTAATTAATTTTACCGAAATACCCCAAAGATCATTTGTTTTTTTAATATTAAGAGTTTTAAACGTATTTATAACATCATCGTTTTGATTAGATATAAAATATACTTTATTCAAGGAGGCTTATATAAGCATTTTTGAATGCCTCAATGCAGAAAGAAAAAGAAAATTAAATTGATTAATTTACCACTGACTCGGAATGTAGATTCTACCGAGAGCGAGAAACTCGATAGTTACTCTTTAAATTGTTTTACAATACATATGTTAAAGAGTTACTAATATATTAATATCCTGTGTGAATCCAGCTTATACTAGATCCAAGGGTTTTTATCATCTATATAATCTTAAACAGAATAATATGCTTTCGAAAAAAAAAACCCCGATATTGATGAATCGGTACGCATTTCTTACGGATGCGTCTTGGTGTCCGGCTCTCTGAATTAGACTGTCTTTGTCTCCTTGTCAATAACGTCATTGTTATTTATGTCTTTCATTTCAATATTTAGTATTTCTCTATTTCTATTATATTATTAAGTTAATGGATACAACACATATTAAATTCAAATCATTACTGGTCATAATTACTTATAATTATAATACTTTTATAATGCCTACCTTGTGTAACTTATTGACCAAGTTCTCCAAAGAACTATCCTTTTCGTCGTGATCAAACTGCAACACGCAAACCTTGATCTTAAGTCTACGACATAAGGCTGCCATTCCCGCAGCACAACCTTCCAGACCCGGCAGCATGAACATTACCCTTTCATTTTCATGAAGTGACACGTTAGTCTGTAAAGAAATTTAATTTTAATTATTGGAAAGAAAAATCGATTTAATTAATAAAACTGATCAAGTAGGTACATTTCCGTACTCATGTATAAGCTATAATGCTATGTACTTTTCAGATACTTCTGTAAAAGGAACCAGATAGGTGCTATAAATATGTGTACTAAATAACCATTCGTGTGCAAGTCCAACTCGCACTTTACCGGTTTTTTATTATTTTTTTCTTTTAGGGACAATGGATATATTTTGTAAAAATTGTATTTACCAAAGTGGTAGTATTAGACCACATTGAATAGAAACTACAGAATCAGAAGAAATATTCAGTCAAGATACCTAGATAATACTCGTAAATACCATTTGTCTTTATTTCAATTATTTCAGTCTAACTGTCCCTTGCGTTTTCACTCGCTTTTGTGGTTACTGCTTCGCTCCTATGAGTCGTAGCGTGATGTAATATAGCCTCTAGCCTTCTTCAATAAATAAACTATCTAACACAAATAGAATTTTTAATTCGAAGCATTAGTTCATGAGTTATTGGTATAGATACCTCAGCACCATCGCTGACCATCGTCGGCAAGAATATATAAGGTTTTGTGGCCAACTTCTCATCACCGAAGTTCCTCATGAGGACTTGGAAAGCAGCAGTTTCTTCAGGCGAGACTATACGAGTTGCAGTGGATGATGTTGCCTTCGATTCTTTTTGAGCTGTTAGTTCTGCTAATCTGTTGGTTAAGCATAATTTAGGATCGAGTTGACCAAATTGTTGAGACACAAAGGCTTTAAAAAAAACATACCTTCCAAATGTCAAAGTTCTGATATCTTGCGCTGTCAGGAATATCTCAAATTCTCTCTCAAGTGTTTGCTTGATCTCGACAGCCATCATGCTGTCCATGCCCAGGTCCGCGAGAGACGATTGCTGGGACACCGTCTTTAGATCCTTAATACCTGGTCGTTAGATAAACGATACCATGAGTGTTGAGATAAGTTAGGTTGTATTTAACTCCCTATATGATTAAAACTAAGATTCTATTTCAATTTATTAAAATGTAAATGAGCATTTGTATCTATTCTTAAAGTTTTTAACAATACATTAATAATTTTAGCTGAGAAAAACAAAAATATTATAGAATCACGCCTTTTTACGCTTATTTCTGCGCCCTTATTATGCAGAGTTAATATGGTTGCTTGTTTTGGATTTCAATTCATCAGTTTTACAATTTAAAAATTTTGACTTTTCATACTCTTCTAATGTTATGCTTAACTATAAGTTTTCTCTGTGAGAGACTAAAAGCTTAACGTAACAACACTCGACGATCAACACTAAACAACCCATTTTCACAGGATTTAGTGTAAAGGAAATTAAAATTCCACAAATGTCTTCTCTTCTTTCTTTTTTGTTTCTCCATATTTTAGTTCTATGTAAGCTAGCAACTCATTTGTGAATTCTCTAATGTTGCGTGATCACTTACCATCAAACTATTTTCAAAAAATAAATTCAAGCTATCTGCAAACTAAATTGCATTTATTTCGACCCAGCTGATTAGAGTACGTTACAGAAATCCATACCCATAATCTGCGCCACTGCACCCAAAATAGTATCACATCCAGACGCTTTATTCTTTTTCTCAGCTACAACCATCGAAGATACTATAACAGCATCCTGCTTCAGGAGTTTGTCCAGAGTTAAGAGACAGGAGGAAATCCTCTGTTGGAGAGTTCCACCAATTTCTAGTTGAACATCGTCATCTTGCATATCTGCTACAAGACCCACCTAGGAATATATATTATACTTTATATCAATATGTTAATTGTATCTGGTATCTTCGTTTTGTCTGAGATAGATAACTAATAAGCTACATAATTCGGGATATAATGCAAATGTTAAGATTATATGAAATTTCTAGCTTTCCTCGGGGCTTCGCTTGCGTTAATGTACATTTTATTTTAAAATAATACGCATATACGTCTCCAAAGTAAACGATTAATTTGAAAGTAGTTATTGATAAAAATGACAATAATAAATAAAAACTAATTTATGTCAAAATTCTCCTATTTACAGACATCTGAGAGATATGAAAAACAATGGTATTAGCACAGACAAAGAATTGTATATTTTCAATGACAGTTTGTCTAAATTAAAAATAATGTTTTTTTTTTTGTGTGCATAACTGAATGGGACAAACGTTATATTCGTTGAATATTTTATCATCTATTGTTCGTCTGCCTACCAAGTAACATTTTCTATACAGTTAAACTTACATCTCCAATAGCACCCCACTGTACAGCGAGCGCGGGCAGACCGAGTGTCTTCCGCCTCTCGCAGATCCTCTCCATCACGGAGTTGGAGAAACCGTAGTTGGTCTGACCGGCGTTACCGCGACCGCAAGACACGGACGAGAATATTACGAAGTCCCTGATAGGAAACAAAAGAGTTTTGGAGTACCACCGCATGAATAGAGATTACTCAAAAGGTAGTAAGCATATAGAAGTCTAATCTATCTGTTTTATTACTAAGTCGGCTTTAAGTCTAATATTCATTAATGCGTTTAAATTTATTAAATAGTCTTTATATTAGACTGTCAATTATAATTGTATAAATAAAAATATTTGAGGCTATTTTCTTAAATATTATTTAAACAACTAGAAGTTAATATAGTTTTTTTTCTATTTTTCCTAGTCTATGTACTCAAAAACTTAAAAAGACTGAAATAATCTAAAACATACTTCAATTTTGGACACATTTTCTGCGACAGCTTATCTAAGTGCATCGTAGCCAAAGCTTTGGGTGCGAACGAAGTCTTGAAGGACTCCGGTGTTTGATTCTGGAAGATGCAATCCTTCAATACCACTGCCAAGTTGAATATCGCTTCGACTGTTCCCATAGCATTCGCCATCTCCATCATTTGTTCACATCCTTCTTCTGTTGTGATGTCGTGAGTCGAAATTTGCACATCAGCTCCATAGCTGGCCCAAGCTCTATAGAAATACGTTTTATACTTTTCTCAAATACAGCTAATATTTACTCAATAAATACCTACCTATGGACCTACCCATTTTAAATAGGCTATGTATGAATTGTCATTTTTTTTATCAATTTATTTGCAACCATTCCGCGCGATATCTTGAATTTTTTTGTGGACATGGTTTGTACAGAAATGATTACGATTTGTTAAAATTTAAGATTATCTTTTTGGTATACGTGTATGATTATTTTATTTTCAATTTGTTTTTGTTCGTGGCTTTGCTAGCGTTAATGTAGATTTTATTTTCAACCGACATGTGTACCACACGCCATAATTTTTAAATAGGTTCAGTAATTCCGAAACCTACAGCGTACATACAAAATTCTCGTTTTTTTATTATATTATTATAGATAAATGTACATATATATACACAGAGGAAAACAATTGCAATGAAGACAAACCTTAACCGTGACGACTGGTAACCGTTACTGACTCCTCTCCTAGAAGTCAGCAGTACTTTCCTAGCTTCTCTCATGATCAGCCAATCCACTAACTCTAGACCGAAGCCTCCAAGGCCTCCTACCACGATGTACACAAGATCTGGATCGCACGTATATCTAAAAAAATAAAAATAAAAAACAAGGAAATTCTAATATACAGATATCTTCCGTAATATTCCTGTATGTATCGTTCTCTTATATTTACAGATGTTATGTAACTTTCAACTATAAACATTTTATTAACAACTTATTTTTACAATCAAACATGACAAAATTATATACATATTTAATATAACTGTCTTGACTGGTGTACAGCGCCCTCCGGCGGCGAGTGCGCGAGCTTTCCGTCAAATCGTGACCACGACGGATGCAACTTCGTCGAAAGGTCGGGCAATAAAAAGGTATTACTACCATTAGTTAACGCAGATAAGATCCGTTATATTAAATATGAATAATATAAATCGCGAAAGTTTAAAATATAAATATATACATAGAATTTATTACAAAAAATTATAGGCCCACAATGGCTAAATTTTTCAAATGTATTAGATTGACAAATGGTTAAGGACTTAAATTAGTCTGTTGATAAGAGTTACCATATTTTTTGTAATTATTAGTTACCTAGGGAGAGCGGCCATTAGCTGATTCGTTGGTTTTCCACTACGGCTGCTTTGATCATCGTCACGAATTTTAAATACTACCTAAAAATATATTTATAAGTTATATATTTTATACAGTATTATAACAGTTTTTATTTTATAACTGACGTCCAAAAAGAATGAGGTAATTCGTTGGGGTCTCTCTTTGTATATGGTCATCGATTACTTCAAAACGTTTTGATTAACCGGTTATATTTTGATGTTTAGTTTTAAAATCACAATAAGTATTTGAAAAGTATGTGATTCAAGTAAACGAAATACCATATTTATCTGTTGAATTCGGTTTCCTTTTTTAATTGTTTAAAAAAAGAGGTGTTTCTTTGTTCGGCTTTATGTATTTTTTTATGTTTTTTCATTGATTTCTCCGCTAATTAAGAATCGAATTTGAATTTTTTATTCGTCTGAAAAGGTTCTAAGTTCTGTTGTCATCAGGCTAGGATCTGAGGCTGGAACTTATACCGATTTCGGTATTTTTCACTGTAAGTGGAATATTTCATATCGGAAAACCACATTTGGTTAAGTGGCATTGATTTTGAAGGCCAAAGATACCATGTTGTTAAATGGCACCGAATTCAAAATTTCGTAGAAAATATTTAGGTTTTGCTCTTTACTTAAATTTGTTTCCTTCAGTTTTAAATTTAAAAAGTTTTGTTTACAAGATTTTTTATTCAACTTGTAGTGTACACCTGTTCGGGTCAAATCTTACAAGCTGACCTACTTCCTATTATTTTATACATTAAAAAAAAAATAAGCGCCACGGTTGGTATTCGGTACTTTAATTTATTTAGTGGTAACAAATGACGTAGATTTCACTCACTTTTCCAATATGTTTCCCAGAAGCCATGTATCTGAACGCAGTTTCAATTTCGTCCTTCTCGAAAGTGCAGTACGTGAGGGGACGGACAGCGCCACTCTCGATACCAGAATTCACCAGTTCTTGAATTGTCTATTTTAAATTTTACATACGTGTCAATTTTCTTACTTTACTTCTTACTTACCAAACAGTTGACTCAATGCTATAAATCTTTTTATCATTCCCTCATTTTTAATTATACTTTCAAACCCCATAGCACCCTTGAAACTCAAAATTTTTGAGAATCATTATAAACTCTAAGACAATTAGTGAATGGGGCACTATCATTTCATCATTATATTTAAAAAATATATATAACATTAACACTATCACTTTTCTATTTTTTTTTTTGAGAATTAGCCGGGTATTATAGGAAGCGGCTTGCGTAAATTCAGGTGTTGCAATGAAATACAAAAAAAAACTTAACGCAATACAAATGCTTTACGTTTAGAAAAAAACGTTTAAGCATTAGTTGTGTGAATCATATAATTTAAATAACAAAAGAAAAATACCTTTACGAATGCGATGTCTTTGCCAGAAACGTAGTCCAACGCAACTCCGTGGAAAGAGATCTCCTTGTGGAAGTAGTTCATGCTGATGGGCGTGTTGTTACTCATGTCGAACTTGCCGATCTCGAGGAAGCGACCGCGGAAACCGAGACAACGTATTGAAGCCTGAACAACGAATAAAAGTTGATCGTACTAAAGTAAGCAGTTTTCCTGTGAATTAATTCATAGAATCACGAGATAATAACTATCGTATCAAGATCTTTGAACTAAGAATCCAAGATTTTTTTATACATCATCTTACATCTCCAAAAACAGGTAGATAAAGTTTTAAAGATGTTGTCGGTCTTCTTGCCTATATATCCTAGAATAGATGATAGTCAAAAATTTTAACAAATAAAAATTCCTCAGAAAAACTTGCACATATCGCAAGAAATTTTGTAAAAAATGTATATATCCGAAAAGCAGTATGTTAGACAAAATTTCATATCTTTGAACTTAACAGAAGATGATTTTACATGCTGTAGCTGTACTAGATTATCTCGTTATCCTGATTGAACATGTACACTACGAGTGATAGCAGAAAGACATGCTATGTTAGTCTAATATCTACTTAGCAAATAATATGACAGCATCAATTATCAATTTCCATGCAATGAAATATATAAAAATATAAAATTTAACACATACATCTAATTTATCATCTGAGAGGGAGTTCAGAACTAAATCCACCCCTTTGCCATTTGTTTCTTTCATTACCATAGCTTCGAAGGACGTATCACGAGAGTTACCAATGTGACTGTCTGTAAAGTAGAAATGGAAAGGCAGTTAGTTTTTAGTCCAGTAAATAGTAAGATGGAATATCCATTTTTGACGTTATATTACCTTTAAGTTGAGGGAAAAGCTTCTTAATGAATGCTCGCTTCTCTGGAGTACCAACAGTTGTGAATACTTCACATCCATAGTGAAGGGCAACGTTGATAGCAGCTTGACCAACACCACCAGAACCAGCGTGAATCAAAATTGATTCTCCTCTTTGGATCTGACCCATCATCACCTGCGGCAACATAGAAATATAAATTTAATAGCCACATATGTAAATTTTGTGTGCCTAATTATAAATGAATAAAACTTTTGACAATCCATAGATTCATGGAACCAATACGATAATTCCAATGAGCTCCGACACGATATGTTTGCTGTAAGATGGTGAAGAGTATTGTAACGTAACTTCAGACGATGCTACAGCATCAAGTCAAATTTTTGTAAATTTATTATTTTAGTATCATTGAACACGTAGTATTTCAATTCAATTCGACCAGTAGATGTTACTCAGATCCTTTAAAACAGCTGGTAACCTTTAAACATCTAAATAAAAATTATAGCTAAGATCCATCCAGATCAAATCAGCTTTCAAATAAAAACACCGTCTTCAAATCGATAAATTCGTTAAGGAGCTATCATTGCACAGATACGCGTCAAACTTATAACACACCTTTTTTTTGGTCGGTATTAAAAAGAAACATTTTCATTTTGGGTAGATGGAAGTTGTATGTGAAATGTCAGTGAAAAATCATTGTAATGACAATCGAAAAAATATAATATAAAGCTGAATAAATAATTTCGTTTATGGATAGAGTAGTTTAGCTAAATGAAAAAAACCGGTCAAGTGCGAGTTGAATCCGTACATGGAGTACTTTTAATAGTTATTATCTATACTATCTATACTAATAATAAAATTCTAGCGGGTCGCTGTCTGTACATGGAAGATATATGAAAAAAAATCTTACTGGGGCCTTTACCAACGCAATAGAACCCAAAACAAAGATTTTTAGAATTCTTATCTGTTTGTCTGTTTGTCTGTTTGTCTGTTTATCTGTGCGTTTTTGCACGCTAATCTCAGAAACGGCTTATCCGATTTAGATGCGGTTTTCACTAATATATTGTAGTAAGCTTCACTTAACATTTAGGGGTTGTTTCATGTCAATCGGTTCATAAATAAAAAAGTTATGTCAATTTAAGGGTTCACGTCGAACATTATTTTGTACTTTTCACTAAATGCATGAAAGTATATACAGTAATTATATCAAAAAATACATTTTTAAATTTTTGTCTGTCAGTCTGTCTGTCTATCTGTTTGTTCCGACTAATCTTTAAAACGGCTGAAACAATTTTGATGGTACTTTTACTTGCAGTTAGCAAATGTTATAAGAAGTGACATAGGCTGACTTTTATTTTAGATATTTCTAATCGATACGTACAAAAAAAATCTAACGGGTCGCTGTCTGCACATGACAGATATATAAAAAAAATATAATATTGGGGGACTTTACCTACGCAATAGAACCCAAAACAATAATTGTTAGATATTTGTCTGTTTATCTGTGAGTTTGTGTCCGCTAATCTCAGAAACGGCTTATCCGATTTAGATGTGGTTTTCATTAATATATTGCAGTAAGCTTCACTTAACATTTAGTGATTTTTTAATTTCAATCGGTTCATAAATAAAAAAGTTATGTGAATTTAAGGGTTCACATCGAACATTATTTTGTATTTTTCACTAAATGCATGAAAGTATATACAGTACTTACATCAAAAAATCCAATTTTTAAATTTTTTGTCTGTCAGTCTGTTTCCTACAACTAATCTCTGATACAGCTGAATCAAATTTGATGGGACTTTCACTTGCAGTTAGGGGATGTCCATTAATCACGTGAGGCCCAGAGGAGGGAGAGGGGATGGAAGAAAAAAAGTACGAAATATCACAAAGTCTAAAAAGTTCTTAAAAACATTACTTGATTAATGAACAGCCCCTATACCTAGCTAATATTATAAGGATTAACTGAGGCTACTTTTATTAAAAAAATATTTATTTTAATGAATAAGTAAAAAAGAGATAATTCTCTTAATATTTTGTTATTGCGTAATCGCGATAGCAAAATATTGTAGATCCCAATAAAATAGTTAACAATTTCTAATTTAAAAAGGGAATGTTCTACATCTACACATATAAATGGACGCTGATAAGCAACAATGTGTCAACCCACAAAAAGTCAAATTTTAAGATATTCATGTATTTTGATACTACCTCACCTATTTAACATTATACAAACAAATTTCAAGTCATCCAGACTAAATAAGTATGGAAAAAAGTTTCTCAACTCAACTTCAGGTGCGTTCCATATTTTGCAATTTATAAAATAATCTCAAATATTTAAAAACTAATTATTATATAACATATTAAATAAATGTATCTGCGTTTTATTAATTATACATTTTATCAAAATAGAAAAGGAAAGATGAATAAATACGTCTTCTAACTAATTTATTAAGAATAGGTTTGACATATGTAGACGCCATTTTCTCAAAACGAAGTCCGCTTGACACAGTATTGCTTATCAGCTTTCAAATATAATTGATGTGTCCGTTTGTAATTTAAATAAATGCATATGAAAGTATACACGGTACTGACAACAAAATTAATAACTTTAAAATTTTTGTCCGTCTATCTGTCACTCAGTTTGTTACGGCTAATATCTAAAACAGCTGGACGAAACTTTCACTGAACAGAAAGCTAAAGTAACAAGGAACAAAATTGAAACCAATGAAATAGTGAACAACATCTAATTCAAATAGGGAAGATATATGTATATTATAGAAATATAATAATTTAGAAAATAATATATTTACTGGGTAATTTTTTTATTGGATATGATAGACCAACTCCGAAACTATAAGCAATAGCGAAAAATAATTAAAGGCGAAATAAACTAAAACTATATCATTAGTTTTTTGAAAAATAAATTCTCCTAGCCAGAAACGAACACGTTGATTTTGGAAAAATTAACATTCTGTATGATTGCATCATCTGATACTGTCACATATTATAAGAATCAATTTCAGAGAGGTATTAGTATATAGTTAACTGCAACAAAAAGAAAGGGCAATTTTTTTATAAAATTTTATCAAATTCATACATTAATTAAATCTTTTGTAATTCTTCAAAAAAACGATCATACCTAAAAGTGAAATTTAAAATTTATAACGGGATGTTGTTACGCTAATAGCGGGTGAGTACAATAGCCGAGTCCAGTGAAATGTAGATTTTCAATAAATTGATTCATCTTTTTAGGAATTATCTAAACCTACTTAGGTAACAGAGTAGGTGACGGGGACCAAAACAAACGTCACATTCTATCAACGTTGTATAGCTCACATAGAAAAAATAGACAAACATAAAAGAAGTTACTGTGAGTTATTCATTTTATATATTTTTGATTGTATTCTTACTTTAGTAGGTGACTAACATTTTGATGCAAATAAACAAATCGTTCGAAGTAATGCAGACTTTTTTTCTAAACTTACCGGGAGCCATGATTTAACCCACATATTTGATTAAGTATATTCGATATATATAGAATCTATTACTTAACTTCTAATTCATGTATAGATTTAATGTTATTTTGTTAAAAAATAAATCGTTTCCTTTAATTTGTCTCTTACTATTACTTTCCAAAAGTTGATTCTTACAAGTGACATTATTAGGTAGGTGGTGCAATAATACAGAATGTATTTATTTTTTTAATTAATGAGTTCAATCCCTGGTTAGGAGAATCATGAAATCAAAAAAACTTATGATGCAGTTGTAGGTTTCTCAAAATCGGACACGAGACTCCTTTAAGTATTTTTCGTTCCTTAAAGTTCCGGATATGGCCTATCAAGCCCAGTTAAAAAAGTCACCCGATACATAATACAAGGAGAACCTCGGCGGGAATATACTGTTATACAGTCGATATTTTAAAGACTAGCACAAAACACTTTACTTCAACATTTATAGTGAAAACCGTGGAGGAATACCGTATCTGAATTAGAGTCTGCTTATAAATACAACCAGAAAGTTCCCAAATCCAAAGTAAGAAGCTCCTTTCTTGAGCAGCACCGCAGACTATTATAACCTTGCTTTGCAGGAGACACGCCAAACATTCTGTAATCCACGCGAACGAAGTCGCGGGCACAGCTAGTTTAACATAATGTTGATTATAATATAAAAGAAAAAGACTGGCGCTATAAGAATATGCTATATATAATCCTTCATTTGCAAATCCATCTCGCACTTGACCGGTTTGTTTTTTAGTTGGTATATTATGAACAGTACTTACCATACCATAGTAAACAGTTCCATACGTAACAGGCACAGTAGCGGCCTCTTCAAAGGTCCACTCGTCAGGTATACCCCACATGAGCGCCTGGCGGTTAAGTGCCACCCTGTTTGCTATACCACTATCTCTCAACATCGCCATCACTCGGGTACCGCTGATGGAGATTACTTTCAATTGAAACTAATTATAAAATACACCCTATACCCATATCATCAACCAGTACAAATCTCACATGAAATTGACACTAAAATAACTTGATGCTGAACCGCAAAATTTTGCAGTCTTTTAAGTATGGAATTGATTATGTATATGCTTTGCTAGAACATTTTTCTTGGTTTGTCAATTCTTTTGATTGGGCAGACCGCCAACACTAATGCTTAGCTAGAATCGATCCTATGTTGTTGAGTTAGCATTAATATTATCTAACCACTCGATCACCTCGGTTTATAAAAAAAGGGAAATTATTTATAATATATAAAAAGAAAAACTGACTGGCTGACATATTCACTGATTTATCTATCAACGCTGAGCCTAAGCCGCTGGGTTTAGAATCATGAAATTTTGCACAAACGTTCCTTATATGTTGTATGTGTGCACTTAGAAAGGATTTTTGAAAATTCACCCTCTGAGATATTAATAAGAGCGTTGAAAGTTTGATAGGCATCAATATTCTAAGTATACGCGAGCAATACGTATTCTAAGTATAAGTAGCGTGTAACTACTAGTTTTTAATAAAAGTAATATAAGAATTACTTGTCAGTCCTGCCGACGACTTCAAATCCTTGCGCGCATTCCTGAGCCAGGCGACCGCGCGCCACCGCGTCCACCGACAGACGTCCTGTCGCAATCATCACATCACGGAAGTTGAGCGCAGCGCAGTACACCTGGGTTATCATGTTAAATGGTTGTCTTTAAAAAAAATTCGTACTGTTGCCATTAAGCTTGCGCTTATCTATAATACGATTCAAATACTATAGCATATATAAACAAATATCAATGTTAGTATGTTTGTACTTAGTGCGGTCCGAAATCATTGATAAAATTGTGATAAAAATTTGTTTAGAGTAGTCTTGGATCATTCACGAAAATTTCTGCCCCAAAAAATGCTAGAAACCATTTGTACCAATTATTACTAACGTGCATAAGAATGGTATTTGAGTCCTTGAAAACTTGGTTTTCTCTGATGGGACCCTCCAACCAACGCAGCGACGTTAGATCACCGATAACGACGCTCTTGACGAAGGCGTGATGCGCTTGGACCGTCTCCAGGTCGCCAAGCAACAAGTGACGATAAGTGCCCCATTCACCCTGTAAATATTTTACTATGAAAAGTCAAAGAAAATGAAGAGTTTTTAGTATTTTCTTCTATAGGTCTTTGGTATTGTCTCCTACAGGTCCTAAAGGTCATAAATATTTTTTTCTAGAATATCCCGTGAAAATAACCTCCGACAAGCTATTCATTGCGACTATTACATCGAACCCAATTACGATACTTATGCTTTAAGCTGTTAAAGGTTTCAGCTATGCTATGTCATTTTAATATTGTTAAAGTCACAGTGCAGTAAATTTCAAATCGATTAATACAGTAGAAATCGCTTCGATCCTTTCAAACACTAGAAAATAATTGATAACCTTCAAACGTCTGAATAAGTCTTCAGAATGTATAGCTTACATCAGCTTCCAAACATATAATCGGATAAATATTAGTCCATTCTTTTGGGAGCTATGATGCCACAGACAGTCATGCAGATACACAGACACTAATACAAACGTCAAACTTAATTGGATTCTATTTTTGGAGCGGGACTTAAAAGTGAGTTTAATTTTAGCAAATTATTTAAACTAGATAGATTTTCTTATATGATAAGAACTTACTTCCTGATAAACATTAATAGCGAGACCCATATTCAATTGCTCTTCATAAAATTTCAAATCAGGGTTAAACGGTGGCGCAGAAGGATCTGCAATTAATAGACCATGAACTATTTCACCGCCGGGTTCCTTCCTCAAGCAGTTAATGAGACCGAGCAATCCATTTATTTGCTCGTCTTGACTATATATAACCAGTTTTCGTCCAACTTTTTGTGCTTCCTTAACTTTGTCTATCCAAGCGTATGTGTCATCGGCTGTGACAATTTTGATGAAGTTAGCTGGTTTTGAACCAACTCGTTTTCGGAAGAGCACTATATATTCGTTGCCAGTGTTTTGCACGCTAATAATGTCGTACGTGTTGGAGAAATCTCTCGAATTGATGGGTTCTTTTTCTCGACTTATAATGAAGCCTTTGTCGCGTAGAGTCGGCAACGCTTGTATTAAAACCTACAATTTTTATTTAGTTAGTATATTAGTGTTACACTAAGATAGTTTGATCTTTATTTTCTAATATGAATAGACCCAATTTTGTTCTTCAATATTTATTAAAACAAAAATAATTGAATTTTAGGCTGCTTGGTTTTTAAAAGAAGAAAAGTTTTCGAAAATATATATAGCTTGCAACGTTTGACATAATAAATCAATGACTAGTTACTTAATATATATCATTTGTTTATAATACAACTTACATCGGGTCTCTGCAGCAAATTAGCACCAATAAGGAGAAGAGTGTTTGCATCTCCACTCAATTTTTTATTTTCCACTGTAACATTGGATGGCATTTCGATATGGTCCTCCGATATTACAGTCAGATCAGCTTGTACCAGCGGTAGATCGCCTATGACGTCCGCTACTTTATCCATTATGGGTTCAAATCCATTAGTTTTATACTCATCATCAGCAATTTCAATACTCTTGACTTTGTAAATTTGTATGTTTTCAAGAATAAGCTGAATATTGCTCCTCAGAATATCTTCAATCTGGAAATATGTTATCATTTCATACATTAATGTTGGTAATGCATTAATTATGTACTATTTCAAAAGAAATTACCCTATTAAAATTTTCAACAGACTGAATAAATATATATTCTGTAATCGTGGCAATATCAAGTACGATTTCTTTTTAATAATACTAAATACATCCAAGTCAATTTACCTTCATCGTTGTCTTTCCAAAGTTGGGTACAAATACGTTTTTTTCTAGTATTGGTACTCCAAGAGGAATCCTTCTGGAAATCGGAGACGCATGTAATCCCCGAATTTCTACACCACCAGCCCTGAGAGGAAGAAATGACAGATATAAAAAATATAAAATATTGTTAAGCTGTTTAATATAAATTAGAAAAAAAAATTAGTCATTTTACGTATAGTAAATTAAGGTCACCTGACAACATCGATTTTAGGATAGACCCTAATCTCAAACGATTGTTGTGATGAATTAGTGCCCATATTAGCAATAGCATCATTATGCATCTTTGCATCAATGCATAGCTGGTCAATTCTGGTGGGTACGAATAGTCCTCGCGTGTCCTGGCCGATGATTTTCATCTGCAGCATGCAGTCCAAGAACGTGACCCAATTATGGACCCAGGCCAGGCGGCCTCGGGTGCCTTCTATGTTACAACCGATCACACCTCGAAACAGACCACTGTGAAGAAAAAAAATTATAATTTTTTTTTCACATTGAAATACAAAAATAATATATTCATTTCAATAAGCTAATTTAGTTGAACGTAAAAAAGCAAGTTCTTTGATATAACGCCTATTGGTATAAAATCGCACTTAAATTCACCTTTATCAGACGCAAGTATGTTTCATGTTAACCATTTACATAAATCTAATATTAAATTCTCATTCGAGCAAGTTACTTCAATAGATATTTGGAAAATTTTGAATCTCATAATATTAAGAAAACGAAGAGTGGAAAATTTCGGTTAAATAAATTAATTATATCCTCATCTGTATATAGTTTTAATTTTTAACAATAGTCTTGAGACCGCATCATTTCCGGATTTATTTATATGTAGTAAAATTTTAACGCTATTCAAAAATAGAACAAAGGTGTTCCAAGTAATTAAAGGCTTATTCCGGTCCTGTCGTTCTTGATTAAACATAAAAAAAAATCTTAAAAAACTACTTGTTAAAAATAAATAATATTTTTCATAGAGAACAGCACGATTTCATTAAAGATCGCTCAACAACGGACGGATTTGTGTTATGATACTTCACTAATTTTTAAAGTTAATACAAATAAAGCTGATTATGAGGATGTTAATTATGCGAAATCACGGATACATGATTTGCTTACAACTAATAACCCAATTTTTACTTAAAAAAAAATGAAATGTATTTACATTGTCTGTTTTATATTAAAACAGTTAACTTACAATGTAATATTAAATAATCAAATCCTTAATGTGAGCGATAAAACAGTATTTTTAAGAATAACCTTGAATATGAAGCTTCAGTAAAATTCCTATTTAACAGCTCTTACGGGAAGATTCAGCTCCGCGGCATTCGCGATTAAGAGAGTTCGTCAACTAACCGACCTTAATACTCAATCAGTATAGCTTATAGTGTATTGATCTCGATTAGTATATTTTGGTTATTTTCACAGTAGCATGTCTTAGGTGTTGATGCATTGGGGTAACCCTACAGATATTAAAACTGTATTCATTTTACAAATTAAAGCTGTTTGTGGTATTTATAATTTAGAAGATTTAGATTATCTTCGAGATGTTTTAAATAAAGTATACCTACGGATGCATCGTACTACATTAACAACAATATTATGTATCTCCAAAATAATATTGATTTCTTTATTAAGTCAGAGATAGGCATTATATTAGGACGAGAAGTTAAGATATAACTATAACGCCGAACTTCCAACTTTCCAAAATCAATTCTTTTAAATATAAAATATCGTAGAAAGTGTTATAGTTCACAAAAATGAATTTAAAGTATATATTAAAAAGTACTGCATAGCGAAAGCATATTATTCTGAACAAGATTATATAGACGATAAAGATTTAGCGTAAGCGGATTTAGTATAACCTGAATTCACACAGGGTATTTAATATATTTGTAACTCTTACATGTATTGTCAACACTTTAAAAAAATAACTATCGAGTTTCTTGTCGGTTCTTCTAGATAGAATCTATATTCCAAACCGGTGGTAATTTCAATAATTTAAATATTTTTTTGCTTCTGTTTTGTCGATTTAAGGTGCTTGTGAAAGTGTATTTTAATGAAGTACATATTAATTTTAATACAAGTACACAAACATAATTAATTACATAAAGTATTAAGCTTATAAAATGGGAGTTTAACAGGTCTACAAAAATACGACCTGTACTGGTAGCCTCTTAGACGAAACTCCTTGTAGATGTCCTTTGTAAGTAAATGTTTAACATGAGGTCCCGTGGATTCAGGTTCGGCTGGTACTTGGCGGTAATTTGCACCAATGTTCTCCTTGGCGTAGATACGTCCAGTTACAATAGACGCTCCACTTTCAACGATCTGTAAAAAAATGCTATTTATGTGTATATTACAGATAAATACTTACAGTAAAACTGTACTTTTAAACTTTATTTGACAAAAACCATCGAGACCATCCCAAACAAAGGATTATTTTATTTCTCTGTGGTCTGCATAATATAAAATTATATTGAATAATTAGCAACAAAAGATAAGAAATACTAACTTCAAAGAGTCCACTGCCTTTTTGGATCGTCACAATGAACTCCAATTTCCCATCTTTAGGAATGTTGGTGGCCCTCTGGAATCTCACGTTCTCAAATACCACGGACATTTCGGTGTAAAACTTTCCCATCATTGATCCGAGAGCATCCCACACCATTACCAGGTAACCAGTAGCAGGATATAGGTTCCGACCTGAGATATAAACTTGAATCTTTAACTCAGTTCATGGCGATAGAAATAATTGGATCAGTAGTTAGGTACAGACATATGTACCTCCATAAATAATTAAAAGAATATTTGAAGAGTATTGTAAATCTAACAAAGGAACCTTCCTTATGAACAAATAGAGTTGTTAATCTAACAATAGAAACTTTCTTATGAATATATATAAAGTAATAAATTATAAAAAAATAAATCTTACCATCGATCACGTGACCGACCAAGAAATCGCTGTCGTCATCATCGATTGACATTTTAACTGACCTCTCTCCAGACGCCCACTGCTCTCTAGATTTGTACGATACAGTATACCTAAGAAAAACAGAACAATTGTAAATAAATGTAAATACTGAATTTGAGCAAGACAAGAAAGATGAATACATTTAATTCAAACATTCGGTAAACATTTTTCTTAAGCTTTTGCACAGAGCAGCAACAAAAGACCAATTAGTAGGGTGTACCTCCATCATCACTACATAGTATAAAACAAAGTCGCTATCCGCCGTCTGTCTGTCCCTATGTATGCTTAGATCTTTAAAACTACGCAACGGATTTTGATGCGATTTTTTTTAATAGGTAGAGTGATTCTTAAGGAAGGTTTATATGTATAATACATGCATAATATAGTAGAGAAACGCTGATAAATTTAGAGGTTTCTAATGTGATGTCGTAAATAAGCACGTTTTTTTACGTTTATATTGCAAACGCTGGCTGAACCCTACGAGATAGACCAAAATAATGTACTACAGTATTGTCCACCTTAAAAAGTTCAACAAAAAAGTCCGCGATGGTATATGTCTATCTCTTAGGGATAACCCACCATAACCATTTTTTATCCTTTACTAAAAATGGTTATTTACGAAGTGATTTTAAACAATACAGCATTAATCCTTATCCAATTAAGTACCTTAAATAAATTGTGCATTTATTATAGATCAATATGCTTTTTACAGCATGTAATTTAAGTGAATATTTCCGAAGATATTACAAATTTAAAATGCAGGGACGAAGTTATTGCGGCGCCGCGGCGGTACCGACCCGCGGCCGGCCGGGGTCGGGCGTCGCGTCCTATAAGTAGCGCGTCGATGGCCAGAAAGTCCCCAAATCCAAAGTAAAAAACTCCTTTCTGGAGAAGCACCGCAAACTGCAGCCTTGCTTTGCATGAGACACTAAGCATTCTGTAATCCACGCGAACGAAGTCGCGGGCACAGCTAGTATAGTCTAAAAATGGCTCGAATAAATCACTTTACTTCCACATTTAATATGGATTTCTGCAACATAAGAAGTCTCCATAACAATTTGAATGCCGTCCCACATGACCTTGAGACGGTAAAGCCGGCCTTACTATTTCTTACTGTCACAAATATCTACATGTGACGAAAAAATTTTTCTATGTTTAAAAATATATATATTTATAATTAAAAGCGTAAAGCTGGTAATTTTAATTGGTGATCAGATTACCAATCATATTGAAGTAATCAAATCACAACCCGTGATTGTCATTAAGGAGGAGGGCTCCTCTTTTTTCCAGCCAATGAAATTTTATTTTTTCATTCTATCATATCATCTTGGGCATTTATTGCTGCAGGAGATTAAATCAATGCGTAAGCAAGTCTAATAATAGAGTAAGGTTTGTAAATTCAACCACAAAAATTTATATTAGTTTTCAAAATCATTCCGTTTTTTCTGCGACAGCATATATGTATATATTTTGAGATGTAAATATTTAAGAATTTGAATTATCATACATTTGTGAGGCATATTGTACCTAGCTGAAAAATATTTAACTTAGAAATTCCTTTAATTATAAGACAAAGACATTTGTATTCATTAAATTTACCAATCTTCGATGTGATCCCATTCTACAAGGTGTGAAAGCATGGGTGTTCCTTGCGAGACAGGGAGCTGTACGGCCGGGTAGATATTGGCTAGGCGCGGATTTAATCCGGCTTCATACAATCTGCAAGTATTATACTCGTTAAAACCACCTATAGTCAGCAATATAATGACTAGTTATTGTGTTTGGTATCTTAACATGTGAATGATATTCAGTATTCAATCTCCATATCCTAATATTAAATCTTTAACAAATAGCTATACTGAAATATATGTCGACTAAAGATGGTAGAAAGAGAAATAAAATGTATATTGAAATAAAAGTATTTTAAACGGATTTCAATCGCGTATATTAATTATTTTGGTAGACAATCTACCCGTGATCACGAACGCTGCAAAGAGCTCGAAATGTCGGGATGATAAAAATAATTAATATACGCGATTTAAATCCGTTTAAAATAGTTTTATTTCAATGAATAATAATCGCGAATATCTAAGACAACGATAAAATGTAAATTGCAGTACCATCCGAATTATTATAAAAGCAAAAATCCGAATTATTAAAAAAAATATAGTAAAAATATCTTTTTATAAATTATTTGTTCAAACCAAAACGCAACGAAATTAATAGAAATAACATTATATGCAATTAGAAATGGTACATATATTTATTTAATTTATGCGTTGTTGTTATCAACGTTCATTCAGTTGTAGTATTGATAGCGAGTGGGCGGACAAGTAAAGCGTGCCGCTTTTATTGTATTAATCAATTTTCGTTGGTAACTTACTTGCCCAGAGCTGTAAAGAGATCTCGCACGTTATCCGAGGATTTTCTTTCAGTAAGAGCAATGTTGATTACATCTTTTTTTAGAGATTCTCTTAGAATCGCCTGTAGGAGACCATGTGGCGCGATTTCTATAGTGATCGCATTTCCAGGGATTTGACGAGCTGTCTCTTCAAAGAGGACTGGACTCTGGTGAAAATTCATATATAAGAGAATGATTGGAGACATATCATACTCAAAAAAATTATATTTTTTGTCATCAAGAATACCAAATGTTCCTTGAACGCGTCACTCTCAACATATTATATATATTTTGACTGCCGACCGACCAACCGATACAAAAATAAAGATAGTATCACTTGAAAACTCAACGTTGCCTGGCAGGCTTTAAACGCGTGATCGTCTGTTGAAATTGATGTTTTCTAAGTACTAGATCATCTCGACTGTCTAAGAAAATCTGAATGTAAGCGGAGAACTTATGAGGTATCCAATCCATGTGGAGATTTTTTTCAAAAACTTTTGCATGCTGTTACTGTTATTATTTTATTTTGTTTATTTGCTTTATTTTTCATTTCAATAGATACTTACCAAGAAATTATTAGTAAAGTATTCAGCCGAAGACAACGCCTTAGAATCTTTCCACAATGCCTGCTGGAGGGAAGTGGATAGCCAGCGCTCTGAACGAGGTGTCGGTGTTGGAATCACTTGATTTAAATATTTCAGCAGTCGTAAGCCTGTTTTGGAAACAAATTTTGAAAGATTTTATTTAATATTCTTCTATTGATTTCCTTGTTTTACATGGTTTGAATTTACTGGTACTAACAAACTGTTACTCACCTGCTTCGGCAATATATCGTGAGTTGAAAGCGATATTAGAACAAGGTACTTCCTCAACGAATATTCCTTGTGCCAATAATTTGGATACGAAAATCTTTACTTTATCTGCTGGTCCAGAAATTGTACTTGAGTCAGGTCCATTGTGATACGCCACTTCGATTTCAGGTGGAATCATCGTTTTAATCTATAATAAATTTAATTAAAAATGTAACTCGATATTCAAGTACTGATTAGAATTTGTTAATTGGTCGACGCATGATATCGATCATACATGAAAATGATGTGCTGTTTAATAAACAGTTTTCCAAATACATAAATATACGTATGTATATCCGTTTTTTTAAACTCGGTGGAACATCTTATACTAGACGATCTATACACTCGATATAATAAGTAGATTAGAAGACACAAATAGTACAAACATACCTTATTATGTCCAACACCCACAATAGCCATGGATCCCTTAATAAATGGCAATTCAATAGATGCTAAACCAAAACTATATGCTGATAGGATTGCCTGCTCAGTTGTCAAACAGCCATCTGCGTATGCGCAACCTAATTCGCCAGTGCTATGTCCTGAAATCGGGGGACAAAAACAGATTCAATGTAATGATCAAAAGCACATTATCATACCTTCTACAATGCTTGTAAGCAAAAATAAAAAAAGGCACGTAAAAGTTGATCTTACCAATAATAAAGTCAGCTTCAATTCCAACGTCTTTCAAAACATCTGTGAGTCCGATCTGAACAGCAACGACACCGATGAAGGAATTTAGGATGTTGTCGAATGTCTTAGGATCTGTATCTGTTACGATCTTTGTCAGGTTTATGCCCTTAGGCTCTAGAGCCTTGTGGCATCTAAGGAAAATTAAGATATTATTAAATAATTTAATTTTTAGGCATCATAAGTAGAATTTATTTATTAAATACATAGCTTCAAACTAACTTTTTAATAGCAGCAGCGAATACGGGTATTCTCATGAGCTGTGTAGCCATTCCTGACCATTGAGACCCCAGGCCCGAATACACGAAGCATACTGGACGACGGATGCCAGAAAATAATTCAATGCTTCGAGATAGTGAGACGCTCTTTTTGGGTGTTGAACCTATTGGATGTAAAGGAGTGGCTAAAGTACCTTTAGAGATAAATGATTTCATAAGATTGAAATGACAATATAATCAGGGTCAAGGTCAATTAATTAAACAAATAAATACAAATACAAGCTTAATTAGTTATATCTAACTAAAAATTCAAAAAAATTTCCAATTCCATCAAATTTTTATTCAAATGAAATATTTAAAAATCAAACTTTTAATCCTAAATTGTTAATAAGATTCTCACCCAATAGTGTGTATCCTCTAAAAAGATGGCCTTTGATATCCATATCGTGTATAGCGTGTAAGAGTCTAACAAGTTCAGCATCAACCGCCCTAGATTCTAAGTCATCTAGAATCCTGGCTACCGCCGATTTAGTACGACCTGACACACAGACCAATCTAGGTAGGTCATCTGATGGAATTCCATTGTTAACCTAAGGGTAAAAAATGAACGCGCGTTAATATCTCTGAGAATATGAAATAGTGTCTTTTGCGAAGTTCTTTATGTTTAATTCAACCTCTTCAGAAATATACCGACCTCGAGTTACAATTGCTGAATAATTAGCACAGAAGAACATGCATTAAAATACTTGATATGTTTTATTGAAATGCGAATACTAGTCTGTGTAGCAAAAGATACTATTATTATCATACATATAGTATAATTTACTACATTAACTTTTTCATCTAATCTTGTAATACAATTTAAAATATTATTTATTGTTTTGCTAGAATGAAGTCCAGTACAATACATCCCACTAGCTATTAGAAACGATATAGAAACGATTGGATTGGATATTTTAAACAATTAAAAAAAAAATAGTGTAAATAATTATTCAAGTGAAAATTAAAATCAGCATAATTTATTTTTATTTCTGGAATAAATAATGCTCAGCAAAAGTCATTCAAAAGAGAGAATGATGTAATGGATATGATGCTTTAGAAGGCTAAACGACCTTTGGTCTCGCAATGTTCTTGAACAACGTATGAGCGTTGGCACCTCCAAAACCGAAGTTGTTGATACAGGATATCCCTCTACTCCAGGGTGTCTTCTCCATCACGACCTTGAGCCTGCCCTCCATGAGGCCTGAGACTTCCGGCCTTGGAGATTTATAGTGTAGATTTGGGGGAATATATCCGGTCGAATACGCAATGCAGAGCTGAAATAAATGGGTTTCATTAATAATGTGGCTTTAAAAGACAGTATATATATTTTAAATGAAAATCTTTCAAGTGCGCGTCGAACTCACACACCGAGGGTTCCGTAACTCTTGTGAGAATGTACAAATATGTAAACAACGTCGTTATATTTAGCCAAATTAAGCGTACATTAACATATATTATCTCTTTCTTTTCATATTTAGAATATTTTTTTACCGACTTCCGAAAAAAAGGGTTTCTGGAAGACTTTTGGCCAATTGCTGATCAATTTTGTGGACTTTTTTTTTATTTGGAAGAGTACAATTTTTAGTTGGTAGCATTTTCATCAAGTCAAGGTCTGATCCTGGGATCCTAGAGAAATTGAGGGAACTATTCAAATACTATACGAGTCAGCAACCATAGGCGAATTATTAAGAGAACGCAAAATTACACAATATATCAAAGTCAACAGTATTAAAACAGTTACTAAAATCAAGTAACGTCTATACTGTAACCCTTTGATTCCATTTTCCAACGTATATTATCTGTTATTTTGACAAATGCTGTAGTGTCGTGGTCTGACCGAGGCATAATCCGGATTGTAAAGAATTATGGAGATCATGATTTAGAAGGAAATGATTTAGACATTGAGAAGCTTGACACGTTTTACCAACTCTACCAAATTTTATATTGTTAATGTACTGAATTGGTTTTGATTACTTTGCGCAAAATGTAGAATGCTTAAAATATATGACATAAATGTCCTTATCTTTGATTGCGTCTTCGAAGTCATTTAAACCCTGAGTGATATGAATGTCAGTTTGATACCTTCACGTTTTAAAGAAAGATCTTGAAGAACTTACAGACAAACAAACAGATGATGGACAACAAAGTGAGTCTATAAGGATTCCTTCTGCTTTTTACAGCAGTCGGGTGTCGTTAAAATAAACGGGTAATTATATTCTTCATACATTTAGAACGTCAACTACATTTGATATCAGACATCATTATAAATAATAGTAACTTCACAACTTTTATTATCTACCTTTGCAATGGCGGTAACACCAGAAGCCGGTTCGTTGTGTCCTATATTCGACTTAATAGAACCTATCATTAGAGGTTCGGATCGCTCACTACAGAATACTTCATCGATAGCATTTAGCTCTTCTGGATCCCCTGCTTTGGTGCCTGAAACATAAAAGAGTATTTCTCAATTTCTTGTTAATAATGGATGCAATTTAATCGCATGTAAAGCGTTTACAAGAAAATTATACATTACAATCATTCAACTTATAATATTTTTTAATATTGTATCAAATAAACAATTTAAACTGACTGTAGACTCAAAGCAACCTCTTCCAAAGATGTTGATTTATAGTAGACTAGTTGGTCAATGTCTGTGATGCCTACGTCGTAGTAGCTTTATGCATATAAAGTCTCAGCCCGATCAGCTTAAAATTGACAAAGTTTCATACAAACTTTCATCCCCTATTTTATCCCCTCGTGGGCAGAATTAATCAAAATCCTTCTTAGCGGATGCCTACGTTATAACATCTACCTGTATGCCAAATTTCAGTCAAATCCGTCTATTGGTTTCTGTGCGTTGATAGATCACTATGTCAGTCAGTCAGTCACCTTTGAATTATATATATTAAGATTGATTGAGACGCTTGTTTTTAATAGTTTTTTTGTAAAATTATCCTATATCCCACTGTGTTTTTTAAATATGTGGTAACATACCTGTTCCATGTGCTTCAACAAACTCAAGAGAACTGGGTGGAATTGAGCACTCTTCATAAAACTCGCTTAACAATAGCTGTTGGATTTTACCAGCTGGATAGCTGATACCTTGCTCTTTGTACCCATCGCAATTGGTTTTAGCGTGAATGACTTGAGCATAAACCCTTAAAACGATTGATTATTATATAATCAAATATATTAATAAACTTATTTTTTCGGGATTGTGGTTGTTATTCTTTCATTTTCTTTCATAATTCATTAAGATTTTAACATGGTCTTTTAATTGTTTTCTTGATTAAAAGTTCATTTTTATATTGGAAAACGACATGATTATATTTGTAGAATATGATTTTTGTTTAGGCACGTTACTAAAATAATTCAGTTTATCATGTTTAACAAATTCAAATAAAATGTATTTAATATTTTACTTTAACCTGAGGTGGAAAATCGGAAGAGCAATCAGAATAAAATTCCGTTTATCCACACCGTCAAGAATCGATAGACGTACACGTAATTCCGAATAGATAAACGGAATCATCCAATAATACCAAATGAGAAGTCATTTTTGGCATAAGTAATGTTAAATTTACCTCCTAGAATCTTTTGCCTTTTGCAGTAAGCAAACAGCAATACCTTCAGAACGCGCGTAACCATTTGCATCCTTGTCGAAACTCTTACATTTTCCGTCGGGTGATAGTACACCCAGCCTAAAAGATTTTTTTAAAAGGTATATAAAATAACTGTCATATAATTACTTGTTTTGAATTTAGCCTAAAGAAAATATCATAAATGCTTGTAAGTCACGACAAATTCATAAATAGATATGAAACAAAATTCCTAAATTGTCAATTAAATATTTCTTTCTTCTGTCAAAATTATCACTTTTCAGTATTACCTACTGAGATTCTTGACCCCACCAATCAATCTCCATTCCACGTGGCATTGGCGAAATAACATGTGTCTAATTGGTACAACCTAAAGCCATTAACCAAAGAATTGAATTGATTATTACCTACTAAACTGCAAAGACACGTGAGGGTGAAGACACAAATTGGATCCTCCAACAATCGCTGCATCACAATGACCGAAACGTATAGCTTTGAACGCATGTTCCAAGGCGTACAGAGAACTGGAGCAAGCTGTGTCCACGGTGTAGGAAGGCCCGGTAACTCCGAGCCAATGGGAGATGCGGTTACTTAACATCGATCGGGAACACCTGAAAATTGTATATATTTTTGTTATTGTTATTTAACCGACAACGAAAGGAGGACGTTTCCAATTCGTTGAGGACGTTCTTTTGTATAAGTATGCTCCCGATTACTCTAAAATGGTCTGCTATTGTGTCAATACAGCGAATGTACACTGGTACATTTGGCAGAACATTATTGTTAATAAAATATTATTAAAACTGATAACAATATTCCAGACGCTTACTATCATTCTTGCTAAACGGAACTCTAGCATTAAGATCAAATAAAACGTTTGGAAGGATTAAACGGTTGGTTCTGCTACCTTAGCCCAAGCCTTTAGTATAGTCAAGAGTATCTTGCACCATATAAAGCACTACACCTTTTTTAGTAGAGGATATGTTCCTCTTCATAAAAAGGCACAGGCAGAGTTACAGCGCAAATCGGGAGTAGACGATGGAAAGCGCAATACGAAGCGGATGGCGGGCGGCGTAGCTACTTTCGGAACGCTCGAGAAACAAAGACTCGGCGCGAGCGACAGCCGCCGCGACAGTGGCGCCGCAGACTGAACTAGTTACTCACAACAAAGGTCGATGTAGTTACTTCAAACTGAATAAAATACACTTAACCATTGCCCCGGTCTTAAAAGAGATGAAGTTCTCTTAAAGAAATAAAAATAAAGCGCAGATCCCAAATCCTTCCTAAATCCTGGTAAAAATAGGGATGCGGATTGCGTGGTACGCGTTTAAAACACAAAAATAGTAATTCGCGGGAAAGATAATTAAACTATTGTACATATGAATACTTTAACACGGACAAAATAAGAAAAAAATTTAATACTTAATGGTAATCCTCATTGAATTAGAAAAAATATTGAGAAGATAAAGGACAAACTTTGACAACGGATCTAGTATACTAACATATTATTCCATTTCAATATCTACAATCTTTAATTCTCTCGAAATAAAAGTCATCAAATAATATATTTAGTAAAAAGATTTTTGTTCTAAAATGAAACTATACCCGAAGGTTACAAAAGCGCATTTTATATACACTATTATTATATATAGTTCATTATTATTTATTTTATTTATTTCTGATAAACACATAAACATAATCTGGTAAACCATACCAAAATTTCAAGCAAATAACACAATGCAGGGAGTTTATAAATATTTTATAAAATCTTACCCTGTAATACCATATCCGTTAATTTGCATTTTGTCGTAGAACCAAGTTTTCTCTGATTCTGAGGTGCAAACACCTATGAAAACACCGGTTTTCGTATTACGAAATTCATTTGGATTCATTCCTGTGGAAAAAATTTGCTGTTAGTTTTTTACAAGTGCTATATGGACGCTGATAAGCGATAGTATGTCAAGCCACACCTACTTAGCTTAGAGAAAATGGCGTCTATTGATGTTAAAATTATTGTTGATAAATTTGTTTGAAGAAGTATATACCCATCTTTTCTTTTCTATTATCATAAAAGTTATAATGTATTAAAAGCAGATTTATATAATAAACGCTTTATCTAATAATAAGTTTTTTTTTGTAAAATATGGACAACACTTTAATATTCGAAATATTAAATAAATGAACTTTTTTTTCGTACTCATTTAGTTTAAATGACTTACAAAATTTTTGAAAAATTTAAATTATATGTCGCATTATCGGAACATTCAATATCTCAAAATTTAACTTTTTGTGGGTTGAGACATTATTGCTTATCCGCATCCATATATAGTAAAACAAGACTAAGTAATTAAAAAAATCTAAAACCCAAGCACCTAATTAAAGCGCATAAAATTAGCAATTTTACTTTTTTGTGAATTATGTGTACACAACGTTCCTCGCGCCATCAAAACGAATCTAATGACGTTTATATCTACCAAAATCGGTTAATACGTTGAGTAGTTACATACGGACATACAACAAGAACTATTTTCAGTGCTACAATATTATTACTTTGATTGTCATTTTAGTGTATTCGAATGACCGCAATACGTACAAATTATACTTTTATCTTTCATGAATAAATTGGCGGCACATTAGTCAATTTACCAGCATCGATGATAGCTTCATATGTCTTCTCTAAAATGATTCTAGACATAGGGTCCATGGTGTGTGCCTGCTTGAAGTGGACGCCGAAGAATGATGCGTCGAATTTGTTAAGATTATTGAGCTTTCCAGTACGCTGTGGAATCTCGGAGTGAGCTAGTTTCCAACGACGACTGTCTCCTGATATGAGGTCCACCTGGTAAATGTAAAAGATATAAATAAATGGCTATAAAATTAAATCTATATGGAAATTTACGAGTAATTTTAAATCATCACATATAAAGTTGGTCATACTTTAAGTAGATGCTCTGAAAAATATGAATTTTTACAAGAAGTGAAGTCATCTTGAGACTAAATTAGAGTTTCTAATCATGCTTAACAGTTAAAGTACATACCGTGTATTTTTTAGGGATGAATAACAATTTTTCTTCCTGTCTTGTATATTACAATAAAATTATAATATGTTTAAATAATTTAATTATTTTTTTATACGGACTGCTCAATAGAATAAAAACATTATTCGTAATACGCAAATACTAAAACTATATCAATATGATTTTGATGAATGTGATGTTATTATATTTTTATCTTATAACAGAGCATTGATGATACATTTTTAATTTGATATAAATATATAACGATTTCATGCTTTAAATGTTTAAATGAGGTTTGTGTTCTTAAAATGTTTCGTAACACCTTATTAAATAGATTTTCTTGCAAGTGTATAACAGAGTCCGAGTCAGGGAAGGCGCCGGAGATGCCGGTGATGACGACTTCTTCTCCGGGTTCTGGATGCGAGAGCCAGTGGCCCGTTTCCAACCTGCTTTCTGAGTTTATTGTCGGTGCCATTTTCTTAATTTTATGGATCTGGTTATTCTGGTGATACAGACAATTTTGTTAAAGAAAAATGAAAATAATTTATAAAATAAGTCATATACGTCGTATGTAGCGTAGCGATAAGAGTAAGAGATGCCTGTGGAAACAAAAAAAATATTCATGACATATACAGAGCGATTCTCTCGGATAGGACAGTGGAGAGAATTTTCAGATATGAAGTTCCATAATAATATTAATTTCTCACGACCTACATACACTATTTTTACCCACAGCAAAAATTAATAAAATATTTTTTTTAAAACATCCTCCTGATTTCGTTCGATTTCGAGATTTTTCTGCAAATCTTTGAATGCAGTTTTTTATAATTTTAAATATGGTCACGCAGTTCCTTTTAGCAGATTTCTCTATCTCTCATTGTTTGAGATTTCTCCCTATTGGCCTATCTGAATGAATCACTGTAGAGTATTTCCTTGAATCGTTCCTCTTACTGGACTTATAATATCGTAATAAAAAAATTACAAGATCTAACAAAAACTTTAAACATTATTTTTTAAAGTTTTAACGTAAATAATTAAGAGATGTAAACAATCCATTTCAAAAGCAATAAATGAATTAAAGAAATTGTTTTAAAAACAAGCGCTAAAAAGAATCGAATTAACTTTTCCTATAAAGTTTTTATTAATAAATTATGATGTCATTACACGATTTATACAAGTGTGATATATAAAAATTGACGCCAGATTTAAGTGCAATAAAATACAGAACGGACTAGTCCACCATCTTGTGTGTTCTGCCACGTTTGATTTACGATGACATCATATGACTTGGGTATACATCGTTGCACGTGTGTCGGTCTGAACACGAGGCGAGTCTGATCTCGCGCATGATACAGTCAAGTAAACAAGACTTAAAACATGAAAACAACGAAGAATGTATATGATATCACTGTTAAATTTATTGAGTATTTTTAGCCGTTATAACAATTATAATATATTTCGTCATCCCGAAACAAAAATCACGTCTCTTCAAAAATTACACTGGTTCAATATTAATGTTTTTAACTATTTTGATTTTACATATTCGGTATGAATTGAATGGTAAGGATAATGATTTAAATCCGATTTTACATAAATAATTATATAAGAAGTATTTAATAATTACAATTAAAGAAATGTCTAAACGACTGTCTTGATGTCTAATTTAGTGTTCTGCGCAGCGTCATGCGCATAGCTCAGACTGGCACACTTACGTGAAACGAGGTATACCATGCTTTGCCATTCAAACTGCATACAAAATTTCAGCTCTATCGCTTGAAGATTTAATATTTAGTTGCACAATTCCACGCGAAAATACATACATATTACATACATTACAAGTTAAATAAACGCTTGTTAAATATATAATTTCTTTATATAGATGACATATTAAAAAAAAAACTAAATCGGTCGAGTCATTTTTCAGTTATCGAGGATATACATAAAAAACTCCTCGGCGATTTTTTTTTTTGGGAATCGTTTAAAAATAATAGTATTTTCATTAAAATCGGTTCAGTAGTTTGGTTCTTAAATCAAAACTGCAATATGTAATAAGCATTACATCACAGTAAACGAAATTCAAAATAAGGAACACATTCTCTTGAGAGGGAAACTCAGCGGAACTTAAAAATAGTTCTACATGAGATATTTAATTTAATTCGTAAATGTAGAAAAATAACTAATTTTCTAAAGGCATTATTGAGAAATATTTATTACTAAGTCTAGAAAAGGAAAAATGTAGATAAAAAATATTGTCTGCCCCACTTAAAAAAATAATTAATAATATGATTTTGAAATAGTTCTACTTACGCAACACTGTTTTTTACGGTTGCAAGATATAAACTGAACTATATTTTAATTTGAACAAAAATTTTATAAGCACGATAATACTAATGGGGTAAGAAGATAGTCCAAGAGATAACAAGCGTTTCGATTAAAGTATCTTATGAAAAGTACAAGCAAAAAACACGAATTTTTCTATGTTATGATGCCTATATCTGTATGTTCTATCTATGTATGGGATTCCTGTATCGGTGAGAGTACGGGCACGAAATTTTGTATACGGCTTTGATTATGATAGCCATTTCGAAGTGCCATCAAGATACGGCTGCTCCATCCGAATAAATAAATAACATAAATACCCAGACCACGACAAAACATCCATGTGGGCAATACAGATATTAGCCATGAGCGATATTCGAACCAGTGACTGTTGGCGCTTCAGTCATTTGCAGTGACCAACGTGTCTGTCTAAATCCAGGGTTGGCTTCTGATGTGAGAACTCCTCAAAATGTAACACTACAGACATTTCATTTGGTATACGCTTTTTTCATAACTTGCCCTAAATGTCACCATGACACAGCTGCTGCATTCATGGTAGACTTATGGAGAAACTATTTAATGGTCAATAGCACAGACACGAAGTTTTGTTAACTCGGTAGCCTATTCTAAAGTCTGGCAAAACTTGGATAGTGGACCTTTGTGGCTTGCTAAACGTAAGTAGCTTTATGCAGGGTCGATATACAGGTTCGTAGCTAGAAGGTTTCCTCATTTAAAAGTTATAGTTAAATCTGCAATCAACCGTGCGAATAATCGTGCATTATTGAAATAAATAAGTTTCGAAACATGACCAGGGAAAGCTAAAAAATCAATTTATTAATTTATAGTCGAATATAATTTTTAAAGGAGTTTTATTAAAATTATCTAAAAAGAAGAAAATAAAGTTTAAATTAAATGAATCTGATGTGATCTAAACATTCAGTTTTATTATAGTATTTTATATAAACACTGTAATATATACTGACTAACTGATGTAGTTTAAACGGTTGTGGATATAAACTGGAAACTTTAGCATACCTTTTATGTCCTAAGGGTGCTCTAAGAGAGGATTTTAGAAGTTTTGTCCCTAAGAAGGTAACTTAAGAAATTATTTAGTAATTTTAAACTAAGGGCGAAATTTAATACAAATGTACATCAGTGTTTTTTTTTTACATTTATTGAGAGGGTGACACTGAGAGGGTTAACTAATGATTTTAAATATATATGTAACGGTCGCGAGGAAACGGTGCAGGCTGCTAGTATATTCGAAAAAAAAAATACGAAAAAAACCCCAATACAAAAACTTTTAAAAAGTAGAGAAATGAGCTCTTTTCTTGATCTTGAAATTTGGACCGATATTCATAAAACATGTTTAAAAATTACTGCTAGAAAATTCTCTTTCAAATAAAAAAAAAACTGCATCCAAATCGGTTCACCCATTTAGGAGCTACGGTGTCACAGACAGACACAATTCTTTTAACGTCTGGAGTTAAAAACAAGACATATATAATAATTCTAAGTAGAAATAGTATATGATTGAAGATAATTAGGCATAAAACACTCACGACAATGATTTTAAAAAAATGATTGCGGGCCATCTCTGCTTTCTTTACTTTTTTTGATAAATGAAACAATTGCGAGGAGAATTGCACGCCGGGTAATCATAATGTAATAAACCAGATAATTATAGTAAGTCAATTTAGAGATGAGAATCTAATGATGCGTAGGCATATTTCAATTACGTTTTAAATAAGTTTAATTAATTAAAAAAATTAAAAACCTGAATGCGTAACAGGAATAGATCTGCAGTCAGCTATACCGTATCAGTAGCAATTCTGTAAGTGTTCTAAAACCCTATAAGTGAGAATCGTTACTAATCAACTTTAAATCGTTATAGATCCTAAACTATAATTTTTAATGGAAAAAGTACATAAGAAACCCTCATGACATAAATCGTCGATTTTTATTTTATTATTTTTCACGTTATGGCGTCCAAAATCGGCCATTTTACTTTTTAAAATTTTTATGTCTTTTTGACATTAGCTTCGTTATGACGAATCAAATGACGTGTGATTTTTTAAAATAACAGTCCACTGACTAAATAGTGCCACGAAGGTACAAACTCACAACATACATACATATGCCTATAAACACATTACCCCCCTTTGCGTCGCGCAGTCGGTTAAAAAATGTCTTGGTTCGTCGGTGACTTTTTTATGTATATTTCCCAATTAGTTTTTTTAAGGCTTTATATATACTTTTAGATTGTTCCTTTACTATTTATATTAAATTCGGTTAAAGAGCTTAATTTTAAAATAACTGGAATAGTTATGTCATTCAAGTTAACGGATTTACGTATTAAGCTTGTGAAGTGAGGGTTCTTTTTTTTAAGTCTTGTTTATGTAGACAAAAAATTATATATTTTAAACTTTCGCGATTTCTACTAAATAATGTTAATATAACTAATGGTACCAGCCAACCATGACCACGACGGATGCAACTTTCTCGAAACGTCGGGCAATACAAAAGGTCCATTATATGGCTACCATTAGTTACGATAAGACCCGTTATATCAAATATGAAAAGACATAAAATTGGATCGTATCAAAGAGACATGCTAAACTGTTCGACAGCTCTTAGACCACTACTCAATAAGAAATAATGTAATCAACTAGATCACGTTACCTGTTTTTGCCTTGCAAATGCTTGCCCTATGGCCGATCGGTGTTCATTGTGAATTTTAGTTTGAAATTTTAATGTTATTTTTTTCTGTGGATATTTTTTTTTAACTATCGTAAGTGTTTTGTAGTGTATTGTATTTATTATAAAGTAATCGTCTGTTTATTTATGTGTGTTTGCCAAATTCTACGCCATTTGTCTAATTTTTTTTTCCATCAGCAAAATAATTAACGAAAAAATAAACTAACTTCAATAACAAATATAATACAATTAAACTAAAGAGCTAAAAATAAATTATGAAGTCGGTGCTAGTAAATAACACGTAAAAAGTTTAACTTTGCTCTGATTTCAGAATGTTACTGAAAACATTTGTTTGTATGCCATGAGATAAAAAAAATACCACGAAATTTCGAAATTCTCACCTAAGAAAATAAGCTTTTCATAAGTACCCTTTGTAAAAGAATAGTGATATTTTTTCATAAATAAAGTTTACATGTGTATATATTTTTTGTACTTTAGAATCTACATAACAATTGCTATTTTATTAGACTCCTGAAAATTACACAGTAGTACAAAACACATTAGTACAATTTTTAAATATGTTTTTTTTTTTTAAGTTTAATGATAAGGTCGTCAAACTGAGGTGATGAAAAAGACCTCACATTGAAATTCACGTAATTTTTTGTTGGACGATTTGGGATCAAATACGTTTATTTAATTATTTATTATACTATTCAGCCTCAAAATCCATTAAAAATAATTAAGTAAGATAAGAATTTGTGACCATGTATTCAAAACGTGTACTTAAGTACTGATTTTTCATAAATTTGCCAAAAGAAACCTCCTCACCGAAACTAAGGGACTTTTACTAAAACTTTTTTTTTATGTATTTGTCAGTTATGATGTATGCTATAGCCCTCTTCAAGGTTTAGTTTATTTTTGAAACATACTGTATATATAAGAAGATTATGTAACGCCAATGCGCGTGGATATTGTCATCGATTTGAAATTTTCACCTTTAAATTATAAATTCTTTGAAAATTGATTTTTAATTAAGATTGAATTAATGTATGAATTTAATAGAATTTAGGGCACAAAACGCTCTTTCCTTTTTATGTTTTTTTATAATCAGCGGGTTCGTTATTTGGCTAGAAAATATCAATTTTCAAAAAACTAATGATGCAGTTTTAGTTTTCATTCTAATCGGCCCTGAGGCTCCATTAAGTATTTTTCGCTATTCCTTAGTTGCCGATTTAGCCATTCACATTCAGTTAAACAATTCATCCTGTATATATATAATTTCATTATTACATGACTATTTCTAAATTTATTTATTTTAATTATTACGCCATTGTTGTCATAATGTACAGGTAATTTTTTTAAACAAGCCGACTTTTTTGTGCCTTGACCCTACTTAACCCTTAAACGGTTTCTGTCCGTTCTACGTGACGTGTTATAACACTATATAATTTGAATTGATAGTTACGCTTATAACGTGAAACATCACGTTTAATAACCTATCTTATTTACATTGACGTACTTGAATTGATATAACGCTTAATAGGTGTGTTGTAATAATTATTTCAAACAATGCAGCGGTCGACTCAGATTGCAATCGTGAAAAAAAATTGTTTTTATGTAAATATTTCGATGTCATATACTATTTTTACGTTTTATTTAGTTTAAATAATCTTGAATTGATAACGTTCCATTGTTAATATTGAATTTATATCTGTAGTGCGATCAGCAGTTAAAGAGTTTCCTCATTGGCAGCCAACCCAGATATAGCGTCCATGTGATAGGGGCATTCAGAACGTATTATTACAATTTAATGGGTATTTAAAACATCGTAGTGGTCTTGGGCGTTGAAGAGTTCTCTCGCTAGGAAACAATCCTGTCTATGGCTATGTCATGATAGCTATCTTAATTCAAAATTTTGTGTCTGTGGTGTTGGCCGTTGAGGAAATTTCTCACTGGAAACTAACTATGAGCTCAGCAGCTCGGTAATGAAACATTTTAAAACGGGCAATCAAAGTAAAACTTAGAAACAATTGTTTTTATCTAGGGTATGAATTAGGTGTCATTTGGGACAACATGTTAATGTTGTTGATGGACAGACACGTAGGCGCAGTGGTCACTGTAGCTGACTGAAGCGCTAACGATCGCGCGTTCGATCCCCGTTCGCGGGAAGCGTCTGTATTGGCCATAGGGATGTTTGTCGTGGTCTGATTGTTTGTGTAAGAGCTTTCTGTATTTTCGAAAACCCCGACACAAGAACTCGAGATCTTACTGGTGGGAGATGCGTTTATTATTAAAAAAAAAAATAAAAAAAAGATCCGGTGAAAATTGCAATAAGTATAAATAATTTACGAAATAGCGAAAAGATTATAATGATTATAATGGAGGAGGAACTTCCCGAACATCCTTCACCCTTAACTTCCGAAACAAAAATAAGAATAATTTTCCCAGACAGCTAAATAATAAGGTAATATAACGTCTAAAACTGCGCGATCTGGTTAAAAAAACTATTTACACTTCTTAAGTGAAAAAATGAAGAAATGTAAACATTAAAGTACTTGGTACTTACTAAATATGGATGAGAGAATCTTAGTGCGAATGCTACCTTAGTCACCGTTTTGGATATTTTTTTGAAAAATATTTTTTTGAGCTCAAACATTAAGCCAATCCATCGCCTAGGCTGTTCACTGATTAATAAATCGAGGTCACCGATTGGCATCAAACAGTCAGATTTTACCATTTAAAAGTCTAATGTCGACTGCTTATCACCAATTATAAAACACTGCTTTCCCGAGCTGTTAATTATTCAGGAGTTCTTTTCGTGTTGCACAATCAGCTTCAGTTTACCATATGCATTGTGACGAGCACGGATCGCTTAACAGTCATTTTGAAGTAATCGAATCGTAACCCGTGAAATATTTATGTCCCGAGTTGTTCCGGTGGCCATCTGTGGTCTTCATCATGACTTCCACTTCACCAAATGTGACTTTCTGGCAGTACATATACGAGTTATTATCAATATTACATAAATCAGTAATATAGGCGTGCCTATAATTTTCGAAGAGTTCCCCCGATTTCCCTAGGATCAGGTTCAGGTACAATTTCTGTCAATCTCGATAGCATAAAAATAGTCCCAGGCGATTTCAGAATCTCCTTCTTGGAATTAAAATTCCGTTGAAAAACCAGGCAATGGGCAAAAAATTATCGGTCACTTTCCTAATATACCCAAAATTACATTGGTCACATGAATTTATTAATTAATTTTATGAATACAATTTTAATATATTCGTCGAGTGCCTATATTTATTTTATTGTGTACAATAAATAACTGATACAGGGAATAAATTACGTTGGTATCCGTATTAATTTATTTCATACTAGCTGGTGCTCGTGACTTCGTCTGCGATGTCGAAAGCCGTAGCCCGATCGGTTTAAAATGGACAAAATTTCATACAAACTTTCATCCCCTATTTTATCCCCTTGGGGGTAGAATTAATCAAAATCCTTTCTTAGCGAATACTTACATCATAACATCTACCTGCATGCCAAATTTCAGCCTGATCCGTCTAGTGGTTTGGGCTGTTCGTTGATAGATCACTATGTCAGTCAGTTTTTTGCTAGTCTAAATATATATAACCTTTGAATTATATATATTTAGACTAGCATTTCGCTCGCAACTTTGCTCACGTATAATTCGGTTATATCGCTCTCGTTAACATCGCATTTCCACAGGGACTGTGCATTTTTTCGGGATTAAAAGTAGCCTATGTTCTTTCAATAGATGTAAGCTGTATCTTTGCAAAAAATTATCGCAATAGATTTAATATTTTTTCATTCTATTCGTTACAAACATACAAAAATGTACCGTATTGCATCCTAATGGGGGCCGTTGACCCCCATTAGGATCTCATGATCCTGCGTTGAGAGTCCAGAAACACACATAACACAAACACGAACACCTAGACCACGAAAAACAGTCGTATAGCCAATACAGTTGTTAGTAGTGAGCGGGAATCGAACCCGCGACCGTTAGCGTTTTATTCAATGTAACTGACAACGTGCAAACGTGCAGACGGAACACCTGATGTTAAATGGCTACACCATCACAGCACCAGAGTCGCAAATACATTGCCAACTTAAAATTATTGAAAATAGAAGGTAAGGAAAGGAATTAGGTTAGGTTAGACTTCTGACTCTCTCACTCATTGTACGAATCGCAGCTATGTTAGCTTCTTCGTGCAGATCTGTGAAAGTGAGGTACTGCCCCAATCAACCAAAAGGCTCCAAATCCTACCACCTAATCTATAAATAATACAAAAATCCTTCAAACTTATTCATTTCAACGAGTTTATCATAAAACAATGCAAATCATGAAATAAAAACCTTTAATTGACAATAGCTCCATTGTGTATTGTGAGCACGTCCACCGCAAAACAGCTGAAATCCATTTTCACCGTGATTAATGATCGACTCGATACAAAATAAAGAAACTTGAAGTGATTAATGCTGTTCCTGAGTCTGTGTTTTCAACGAGATAAAAATTCCTCTTTGATGATTCGGAGATACCTTATGCCGAATTACGGGCTTCATTAAGCATTGTTGCTTTTTAATTTTGTTACCCCTTTATATATAATTAGTTAAGGC
This sequence comes from Hypolimnas misippus, assembly GCA_037950945.1. Lineage (NCBI taxonomy): Eukaryota > Metazoa > Arthropoda > Insecta > Lepidoptera > Nymphalidae > Hypolimnas > Hypolimnas misippus. Next base: position 85,658 of record JBBEEQ010000031.1, read on the forward strand.
TTGTTTAGCATTTATAAATTAGTAGCTGATTCGGCGAACTTTGTACCGCCTTAGAATTAGCATCCTGCTTTTTTACAGTTGATTGAAAATATGCCATACGTGTATGCAATTACGTTCTGCTCCATCTATTGTAGACGTATTATATTAAAGGTAAACATAAAATGCTTGAAGTACTCGCTTTTAAGTAACCAAGCATAAAGTCAGGTACGTTAACGATGCTTATACCTAACCTACAAGCCTTTCAGCTTCAATTCTGAGCATCCTTTCAAAACTTGTTCTTACTATTGGTTCTCATTTTCAAATTACGAAATTAAATTTTATTAATAATCCTGCTGTGTTAATCACTAAATTATTTTTTTTAAAGAATTATATTTATGGACGACGAAAAATAAAAGCGAATTCACGAACTATTTTTTTAATGCTGGCAAACAAGATGGCGAGAAATCTGATGTTGACCACGAACCCGTGACCACGAACGCTGCAAAGGGCTCGAAACGTCGGGATGATAAAAATAATTAATATACGCGATTTAAATCCGTTTAAAATAGTTTTATTTCAATCTGATGTTGAGTAATCATTGCCGCTTATGGGTATTTGCCAGCTTAAACATGAATAAAAAATGCATGGCAATAAGATGTAAAGAAAGGATTGGGGGAGGGTGTGAGGCTTCTGGTTCTGTCACTCGGCGTACTAAACGCCATGTTAGATACTTCACGCCGATCTTTTGTGAGAGTGACGCCTCAGTTGAGCTAACCGGAATGCGACCTGTTGTTACTGGACTTCATTTAGGCTCTCCTACAAAACCGCAGCGATAATTCTTCTCGTAATATGGCATCGTATGTAAATGCTTAGTTTAAGCAAAAGGCTCTTTTTACATCAAAATAATATTCTATAATCGAATATTGCATATTTGGATGCTGATAAGCAACAATGTGCCAACCCACAAAAAGTCAAATTCGGACTCGAAGATTTCGGATTCGAAATTCAATTTTTAAGTCATCTAAACTAAATAAGTTTGGAAAAAAATTTCTTCATGTCCTGTTTCGAATATTGAAGTGTGTTCCATATTTTTCAATTCACAATAATCTCATATGTTTGAAAAAAAATAGTATAAGATAAAGCTTTTTATTCTATTTGGATTTAAATCATTATACGTTTCATCAAAATCGAAAAGATGTATATACTTCTTTAAATAAAGTTATTAAGAATAAGCTTGACATCGCCATTGTCACAAAATTAAGTCCGTATGTCTTAACATAGTATTGCTTTACAACTTCCATTTGTGGTATATCTAAACTCACCAATAAAACGGATTAAATTTATAAACTTAATAAAAAACAATGGTAAGGGATAGTTTACTACGGGGAGCGTGAAAGGTAGCGAGTAAATTACTCCAATCTATTTACGTGAGTGTAGAAACAGGCGAGCTAACTGCCACCTCAGCGTATATTGAATGGTCCTCCCATTTCAAACATTTGGTACATTACACAAATATCATGTATAACAATACCGACTTTAAGACGTTCTGAATAGTGGCTAAAATTGAATATTAAAAGGAGCTTAGTGTTAATACTTTACAGCAATGTTTTAAGCAACGTCATCATGTAAAATATGGACATGCGAAAGTGAAGCTTGAAGATTTGTGGGTGATTTTTAAATTGTAGATTATATTCTTTAACTAAATCGTTTAGATACTTTCTAATTGTACTTATTCTGTTAATTCTGAAGAACTATACCTAGAAAATAACTTTGCGGTTTTGTTAAGAAATCAAGACGCTCTTTTTTATTTTTATCGATATCATTTTGACTCGGGGCGTAATGTAAGGCAAGGATTACACTTATATATTTTCTCACCGATCTATGTAATATTTAGATAAATTTTTTTTACACTGCTTTTAAATGTAATTGAAATTTCTCTCAATGATTCATTAATTGACTCTCTTAGCTTACATATAGTTACATTGGTGACTGTTACCAAGTTACAGTTTTACATTAGTTACGAATGTTAGTAAAACTCACAAGAGTATTTCTCGTCGGAGGGAGAGTTTTGTAGGAATAACTACATACTCGTAAATGAGACATTATGTAATAGTTTCACTTATATTTGATAAACCAAATGAAATTATTTCTCTTACACGTGAGCATAATTAAATTATTTTATTAAAACTTTCTAGTCATATAGCTTATATGAAACACAAGCTACTTTTTATTGACATACCTGCGAAGTTAGTATAAAATATTATATTTTAAGCTAGCTGACCCATTGATTATATTACTAAAATCGCTATTAAAAATAGGGGTTGGTGATAAAAGGGTAAAAAATTAGGGTTGTATGTATTTTTAATGCCATATTATAGAAAAATCGAAGCAAAAAATTTTGTCCAAAAATTAAAAAAAAAATGTTAAGGGTGAGCAACCCTTATCACTTAAGGGTATGAAAAATACAAAGTAGCTTTTAGCGATTCTCAGAACTACTCAATATGAATATACTATTTGGTAAAAATCGGTAAAACCGTTTCGGAGGAGTAAGGTAACTAACATTGTGTCACGAGAATTCTATATATAAGAAGATTATTATATGTATACACCATTAAAACTGTGTAGATAATATTTGTATAATCCTTTATTCTTAATTGTTCTGACTTTATATTAGCTTCAACTAGGCCAAAATTGTATTCACTGTCCAAGATCAGTGGATTTCTTTTCGCAACCAAAACCACCCTTGATAATCTCCCGCTTAACTGGCCGAGCTGATGTAGAGACAGACAATTCCGCTCTTCTTTGGTATAACCTGTTGATACATGTATAATTAAAAAAATAATTACATAACATCATCTACATAGAGAACATTATTACAAAAACTTGTCATAGAAAAACAATTACCTCGCGAATGTTAAGGATCTGATTTCTTGCTCAGTCAGGAATAACTCGAATTCTCTTTCAAGTGTTTGCTTGATCTCGACAGTCATCATGCTGTCCAAGCCCAGATCGGCGAGAGACATTTGCTGTGACACCATCTTTAGATCCTTAATACCTGGTAGTTATTAATATTGTATGAGTATTGAGGAGTTGTGAAGAGAAAGTGTGAATGTTAGTGTAAATTAATGTTTCCGTTAAGATGCCAAGTTTTAAAATTAAATTTATTATCGATTCAAAATGATAAAAAATGTTAAAAGATTTGATAGAAAGATTTATTGAGACATTATAATTATAGTTCTTCTTCTTAAGTAAAGATTGACTGATATACGTAAGCCGATATAAATGAGACTATAGGTGAAATCAACTGTCCCTACACTAGTAATAAATCTAATATGGTAACTATTAACAAGAGTCGTTAAATAAAGTCGCTTATACCCATAATTCGTGCAACGGCATCCACAATAACATATTGTCCACAGCCTTTCGCCTTTTTCTCGGCCACCACCATGGAAGACACTATCACAGCATCCTGTTTTAGAAACTTGTCGAGAGACAAGAGGCAGGAGGAAATCCTTTGATTAAGGGTTCCGCCGATTTCCATTTGGGCGTCTTCAACTTGCATGTCTGCTACAAGACCCACCTACGAATAAAATTATAACAATTATAATATTGGCCCAATATTTAATATTTTAAAAAATATATCTTGAATATTCGTGATGTAATTTATAAAACAAAATAAAAGAAATCTCACAACTATTTGGTCACACTGTAACTCTTTGAATATCGCAGATAGAATTCATGTAAAAAAAAAATTACAAAACACATAGGAATAAGGGATATCAAAGTTGAGTTATTTAACAATCTAATTTTATATAATGTGTATTACTTATGAGGTACATTGTGATTTGGTGCGACTACCAAGTCAATCTATTTATTAAAAACATAGACATTTTTAATATTGATATGGTCATTACAAAATGTTGTTAGGTTAGCAAATTACGTAAAAACTTAAGACAGAATGTCCCTTTAGTAGGGATTGAAAAAATTAATTGACTTGGTATTACATGGATCTCACAACTTTTATGATGAAAGAACTGAGTTGCAAGACTTGGCTTTTTTCACGTTATGTTTTTAATGGCATATTACTCACATCTCCAATGGCACCCCACTGCACGGCGAGCGCAGGCAGTCCGAGCTTCTTCCTTCTCTCGCAGATCCTCTCCATCACGGAGTTGGAGAAACCATAGTTGGTCTGACCGGCGTTACCGCGACCACAAGACACGGATGAGAATACCACAAAGTCTCTGATAAAAATATTAAATAATTTTATAATTATGCCCTAAATAACCATGTCAAATTTTCTAATTTTTCCAATTAAAATGATCTAAAACATACTTCAACTTTGGACACAATATCCTCGACAGCTTATCCAAGTTCATCGTTGCCAACGACTTGGGTGCAAATGATGTTTTAAAGGATTCCGGAGTTTGATTCTGGAAAATGCAATCCTTCAATACCACTGCCAAGTTGAATATCGCTTCCACTGTTCCCATAGCATTTGCCATCTCCAACATTTGTCCACAGCCTTCCTCTGTTGTGATGTCGTGTGTTGAAATTTGCACATCAGCTCCATAACCAGCCCAAGTTCTATTGATAAAAATATATTATTTTAATTCCAAGTCAATGATTCTTTTTTTATAAACTCCTCATTTGACACAATATTTTCTTACACAACTTAAAAACTAGTTTTGAAATTTGTTTAACCGTGTAGACCTAAATATATGTGTTTTGTTCAACTCAAGTTCATTTGTTAATTTTTTTAAATCGATTTTTCTTCTTTCGTAATTGACTTTACTTTTTCATAATCGTCCTGATAGCAAACATAAGTTTATTAGGTTATAGTAGGGTATATGCTCTTTATTCAATTAAATTTCAATTTTTTTTGTTTATCCAATTTAAACTTATGACGATGAAACTAATAAACCTTTAAATTTTATTTAAAATACGTCAAATTATAGTAAAATTTCTAAAAAGATATTACAAAATTCTTTTCAAGCATTCTTACAAAGCATTATAAAGTTTCTGTGGTTCAGTTTTAAAAAACCGAAACTTAGTATTGTTGAAATGGATTATTAAACTTTAACTCAACAATTAAAGGAGCATTTAAAAAATTGTTGTTCATTAATTAACAATAGTTAAAATACTCACCGCAACCGTAACGATTGGTAACCATTACTTATTCCTCTCCTCGAGACAAGTAGTAGTTTCCTGGCTTCTCTCAGGATGAGCCAATCTGCAAGTTCTAGACCGAAGCCTCCAAGACCCCCTACCACGACGTACACAAGATCTGGATCGCACACGTATCTAGAATTGTTTTACTCAGATAGTTACAAATCATAATAATTTCTGGAAAAATCTCGTGATACGAATCTTTCCATTCCATTCCATTCCCTAGGTTAAAAATTCGCTTGCTCTCAGCGCCTCGCCAACAACAGTGGAGGCAATAAGCTGAGAACGGCACAAAAATGTAATTTGGAATAAGTGACGAACATTTGCGGTCTTCTGCCAATTCCTATCATTGAGAAATGATTCTCTGACATAAGATGGCGTTAATGTTCCTACACAGGTAACGTCCACAAATCGTCCCCGTTCCCAGAGGACCAACGTCAATCTCTCAGGTCTCTTTCCATCGTCACGACTAATTCCAGAAGCTAATTTTAGTTAAAGTATTAGCCTAGCTATTTTGATTCGAGTAAGGATCGTCTCACCATTTTGGATTTAAATATTAAAAAAGGGAATATATAAATAAAAAATCTAACATGTACAAGCTGTAAAAAATCCCACAATAGAAGAACGTTCAACGTTTGATCTAATACGTAATATCTATTAGTCTATCAAAACTTGTTTGTGTAAAATGTAAATATTTAAAATCAACTCCAGGAGCATTAAATTGGATTTTTTAAATCATTAATTACTAACCTAGGCAGAGCATCAATGGGATGACTTGTTGGTTTAATGGGGCTACCGCTTCGTTCCTCATCACGAATCTTGAATATTACCTAAAATTATAAATATTTTAAATAGGTTCCTTTGTTTGATTATCCGGTCTTACAGTATAATCCACATTAAAAGATAAATGCTGTGTTTGATATAAAGATTGAAGCAGTTTTGGTCTACTACTACATAACATAACTCATCATTCGATTTGCTACACATCATCAATATATGTAATGACGAAGGCCTCTAACACTTTATAACGTCTGCGTACAAGGTAGCATCGGATGACTTATCTGCTTATTGTCTTGCTGCCTAGTATAATTAATTAATAATAACATTTAATTATTTTTTTTTTGCAATACTACCAAATGATTTAATGGTACTCACTTTTCCTATATGTTTTCCAGCAGCCATATATCTAGACGCAGTTTCAACTTGATCTTTTTCAAAAGTGCAGTACGTGAGAGGACGAACTGCACCACTCTCGATACCAGATATCAGTAGATCTTGAAGTGTCTACATAAAATATTACATTTGGGTAATTTTATTACAGCAAAAAAAAAATTATTAAAGCCGTCTTTTTAATGCTTGGGTATAATTAGTTAATATTGACAGAAAAATATAAAAAGCTAAAAATATGAGGCGATACAAGAATAAATATTGTTTACAATAAAAGAAACGGTAAACAGTTTAATTTGGAGAATACGTTAAAAATACCTTTCTACACTCGTAGTTCTGGTCGAGAAAGAAGTCCAACATAATTCCGTGGAAGGAGACCTCCTTGTGGAAGAAGTCGATGCCGATAGGCGTGTTGTTAGTCATATCGAACTTCCCGATCTCGAGAAAGCGACCGCGGTAACCGAGACAACGTACTGAGGCCTGGAAAATTGATACACTTTAATCTACTTGAGGTATAGTATAAGTTCAGTAATTTGGACAGGGAGATACAAAATGGCCTTTTGGTAATCGAATAAATGGCCAATTTTTTTTTAACGAAATAAAAGCGATAAAAGAAGTCACATCATATTAGTTTAGTTAATAAACAAAGAAGTATATTATTAATATTGATGATTCTAATAGTAATAAATAATTTGTGTTTATATTTTTTAATAAATTTAACTGAAAATATCTCTAAAAATACCTGTAACTTATCATCCGCGAGGGAATTCAAGACCAAATCCACTCCCTTTCCGTTCGTTTCGTTCATGATCATGTCTTCGAAAGATGTGTCCCGAGAGTTACCAATGTGTCCGTCTGTAATGTTAAGAGTTAGATGATGCAATTCCCTGTCTTAATACCATATTGCATATGAGAAAAATAACAAGAAAAAAATAATTCGATTTTGATGACTGATCTATGAGACTAATGAGAATTCAAACTTTCAAACGTATGTATGTTCTATGTACATAAAAAAATCCCCCACGAACGGAAGACTTCTTTCTTTTAAAATATCCTTTTTTTCACATCTAAAATTATTTCCAAACAATATTATTTTCAAAATTCGCTTAATTCTGAAGGTCAATGACGACATTTTAATTTTTGCCCTTAAATCAAATAATTGTATATTTTCAAGGTAATACAGAAATAAATTGACACTTTTGATATGTACTTTGATGCATTTATTTGCATTTTGATTTATTACAAACTTGGTTATTACCAGAAGTACCAAATTACCTTTAATTTGAGGAAACAGTTTCTTGATGAAGGCTCGTTTCTCCGGAGTGCCTACAGTTGTGAACACTTCACAGCCATAGTGAAGAGCGAGGTTAATAGCAGCCTGACCGACACCGCCAGAGCCAGCATGGATCAAGATTGATTCTCCTTTTTGGATCTTTCCTACCATCACCTGTAGGAACAACTTCATTTATAACTAAAACTTTAAAAAAATAAACCGCCTTCGATTCTATAGAATATTGAATAATTTCTCCGCAGTGTGCAATAAAAATATAGTATATAAAATGCAACACGAATTCACCAAAGAGAAGTAAGCTGTTCCATAAGCAACAAGCACGGTGGCGGCCTCTTCAAAGCTCCACTCGTCCGGGATGCTACATATGAATCTGCGATCTCCAGCTACCACATTTGCTATGCCGCCGTTCTTCACCATAGTCATCACCCGGGTACCGCTAAACGAGGATATTTAAAAGAAAGTTAAAAAATATTGACACTTGAGGTTGCTACGAAATGACAACGGCCAAAAGACGGCAGATTGGTTTCACAGTGATCACTGCAACTGATTGACGCTCTAACGGTCGCGGGTTTGATCCCCGCTCATGACAATTAATCATATAGGCCATTCGGGTACTTGCACCAACACATTTCCTCACAAAGTTTTCTTTCATCATTAATACGAGACGAAACGTAAAAACAAATTATAATACACCTAGACTTGATCTCGTAGTTTCCGGTAAAACGTATTCTATGTCCTGGCACATCTTGGTAAAAAAATCGTATTAAAAAAGGTATTATTAGTGTTACTTGCTCGTCCTGCCGACGACTTCGATTCCATAGACGCATTCTTGCCCGAGGCGGCCACGCGCTGCCTCGTCCACTTTCACGCGTCCTGTCGCCGTCATCACATCGCGGAAGTTCAGCGCTGCGCAATATACCTAAATAAAATACGTTTAATGAGAAGTTTTCGCAGCGGTCACTACAGCTGACTAAAGCGCTAACGGTCGCAAATTCGATCCGCGCTCACGGCAAATGTCTGTATTGGTCATACATCCGTTTGTCGTAGTCTGGATGTTTGTGTTTGTGTTGTGCTGTTACAAAATATATTGTACTAGCTTCCGCCCGCGACTTCTTCCGCGTAGAATAGTTACTTTGGGCTAACGCTGACTTTAACTTGCGACTTAGTGTATGTGTATAGGTGAGTAAGTACTTTGCACATTGTGCACGCAGTACTCGATCATTATTTTGCTGAGATGTTATTTTAAAATTACAATATTTCCTAAGATACTCATTTAAATCGAATGATGTAAAGGGAAATTTTGTTTTAAATTAAATACTTGTTAGGAATAATGTATTTATGTGGATAAGGATTAATATCATATTTATAAAAACACCTTCGCAAATATTGCATTACTTAAAAACAAATTTGGTTAGCGTAAAAAAGGTTATAGTGAGCTAACCTTAAAAGATAGACATATGCTGTACTGGACTTTTTTTAAGAACTTTTAAAGGAGAACAATTCTGTCATTCATGATTTTTGCGAAACTTTAACCGTTTACGCAGCGCACGCAGCATAAGCTCTCTTAATAGGCAAATATCCCCCGATTTTGAAACATTCTTCATTGGTGCTCCGCTCCTTTTAGTCTTAGCGTAATAATATATAGCCTATAGCCTTCCTCAATAAATGGGCTAACGCTGAAAGAATTTTTCAAATCGGCCTAGTAGTTCCTGAGATTAGCGCGTTCAAGCATACAATCAAACAAACAATACAGCTCTATAATATTAGTATAGATGACAAACGAATACTTAGTTGCTAGCTGGTTGTTTGGCAACTGAGTGTCACCATGCATGAGCTTATACATATATATAGTTATACAATAGAATTATTGGAATCTTACTAACATGTATAAGGATATTATCAGGGTTCTTGAGAACTTGCTTTTCCCTGATGGCACCCTCCAGCCAACGCAGTGAAGATACGTCTCCAATAGTGGTAGTGTTAACAAACGCGTGGTGTGCTTTGACCGTATCTAAGTCTTCCAGCAATAAGTGACGGTACGTGCCCCATTGATTCTACAAAAATTAAATTTAAGAGAAATATAATATATCGCGATTTCTGGCAATTTCACAAAATATAATAACTTTTCTCAATTGTACAACTCGAAATTTACTCCAATTTTTTGAATTTGATAAATAATAATTATATACATTTTCTGGAAACTTTATTGCATATTCGTAAAATTACATGAACTTACTTCTTGATAAACATTGATCGCCAGATCCTTATCCAACTGCTCTTTGTAAAAATGTAATTCTGGATTAAATGACGGTGCAGAAGAATCCGCGATTAATAAACCACGGACAATTTCACCACCCGGCTCCTTCCTAAGACAGTTAATTAGGCCCAATAATCCATTTATTTGCTCATCTTGACTATAAATAACAAGTTTTTGTCCAACTTTAAGCGCTTCTTTCACTCTGTCTATCCAAGCAAATGTGTTATCGGCTGTGACGACTTTTATACATTTATATGGTTTAGAATTAACTCGTTTTCGGAAGAGCACCATGTATTCGAAACCTGTGTTCTGTATGCCGATGATGTCGTATTTGTCGGAGAAATCTCTAGGATTAATGAGCTTTTTTTCTCGGCTCAAAATAAAACCTTGGTCCTGGAGACTAGGTAACGCTTGCTTTAATACCTACAAAGATTTTATTATAGTAACAAGTGCACATTGATAATGCTCTAACGTCTATTTCAGCTACGAATATATCATTATTTGTACTTTATTGATAAATAAAGAATTCAAATATATTCACGGAATTAAACTACAGAAAAAAATAATGATTTTATACAATTTTTACGTTAAAATTTTTCTTATGTTTTATTAAACACATATTTGCCAATTTATTAATTTTATTACCAAATCAATTAATGGTAGTTTTCAGTAATACTAATAACAAAATTAAACATTTTACATTTCTTAAATGTTAATACTTATATTAATATATTTCATTTGACGTACTTCAGGTCTTTGTAGCAGATTCGCACCAATAAGTATCAGATTTTTAGTTTCTCCGCTCATTTTATTATTCTTTCTAGTTACATTTGATAGTTCTTCTAAGGATTTTTTAGAAATTACGGACAGATGAGCTTGTATGAGCGGGAGATCAGCTAAGATATCTGCCATTTTACACACAATACTTTCGAATCCATTAGCCTTGTATTCATCATCGACAATTTCAATACCTCTAACTTTGTAAGTCGGTATGTTTTCGAGAATTAGTTGAATATTGCTTCTCAAAATATCTTCAATCTGAAAATTATTATAGAAAGGGGGGCTTAAAAAACATTTATCAAACAGTAGCTGGAACCGATTAACTCCGTACCGCTTTAGAATAAATAAATGTAGTGTTATGAGGCGTTTCATACAAAAAATTTTCTCCGTAACTTTTTTTTTGTAAATTTTGTCCGATGTTTTTATTTGTAAATTTGCAATTCGGAGCGAAAACAAATCCAACAAATCAAGTATCATAAAATTGATCCGGTCGTTTTTGAGTTATAAATGGTGTAACTAAGTTAAATTTTCATTAGTTAATGTGGATATTGCTATATCAAAACGTCAAAATATTATTCTATTAGTATAACAAATATCAAAGTACTCGTGATTACTTTTCTTAATTTTTCAATCTTTTTTCCAATTGGCAAATGAACTGATTTACATAAATAATAAAAAAAATAATTAGTCTGGATACTGGAGAATGTCTGGATACTATTTGTTTAGAATTAAAATAACGTATCGTAACTAATGTGCATTTTCCAGAATAATATACATTCATGTATGGACGCTGATAAGCAATACTGTGTCAAGCCACACGGATTTCATTTTGAGAAAATGGCGTCTAAAGATTTCAAAACTATTTTTAATAAATTTCTTTGAAGACGTCTATATCCATATTTAGTTTTCTATTTCGATAAAAGGTAAAATGAATTAGGAACAGATTAATGTATTTAATGTGTTATCTAGTAATAAGTTTTTCAAATATTTGAAATTACTGTATAAATAGCGAAATATGGGACGCACTTGAAATTCGAACTATTAAATTAAGTAACTTTTTTCCGCACTTATTAAGTTTAGATGATTTTATTTTTTTTAATAATGTTAAATAATTGACGGAGTATCAAAATACATCAATATCTCTAAATTTGACTTTTTGTGGGTTGACACATTATTGCTTATCAGCGTCCATGTAATGTTTTAGTTCGAACAGGTCACCAATTCATCAACAAAAAATAGTGTCAATATTTCTTTGTAATTTGACCTTTAACTTTGACTTTCCAAAATTAGGTACAAATACGTTTTTTTCTTATACTGGTACATCAAGAGAAATCTTCTTTGAAATCGACATCGTATGTAGTCCTCGAATTTCCACTCCACTGGCCCTGGAATAAAAGAATAAATGGATGATTTTATCAGAAAAATACTGTACGAAATCAAGTTTAATATATTTTTGTCTCAACTATAAGTCTTCAGTGTTCTCTAAATTGATCTTCCTTTTAGAAAAACCTCAAACATACCTCGTAACATCAACGTTGGGATAAAATCTTATCTCAAAAGTCTGCCTCGTAATATTATTATTCATCTTGGAGATAGCGTTATAGTGCATGTTTACATCAATACACAGCTTCTCAATCCTGGTAGGCACAAGGAGTCCCCGGGTGTCCTTGCAGATAACCGTCATCTGGAGCATGCAGTCCAAGAAAGTGATCCAATTGTTAATCCAAACTAAGCGTCCATGGGTGCCTTCCACGTTACATCCGATAATACCCCGAAAAGAGCCGCTGCCAAAGTGTGCAAGAATGTATTTTCGTAAAATTATTATTGCATGAATATCTTGATAATAATAGCAATTGGGTTGTAATAACGATTACGCAAACTAAATAGTAACCTGAAATAGCAGATATTGTTACAGGAAATAGCACAAAGAAAATAGTTCATTTCAAACAGTCTTTTATTTTTAAATAAAAAGGGGGCAAAGGAGCAAGTACCACCTGATGTTAAGTGGTTACCATCGCCCATGGACATCTGCAACACCAGGGGCGTTGCGGGTGCGTTGTCGGCCTTTGACGGAAAGGTCTATACACTCGATGCTTGAAAACCCCCAAATTATCTTTATAATTTGGTAACAAAAATAAAAATTTTATTCTTAGGTCGATCTAGATGGGTTATTTCTTGTAACGCGAATTTGAATGTATTACCTGTACTCATAACCCCGTAGACGTAACTCTTTGTAGAAATCCTTGGTAAGTAAATGTTTAATATTGGGTCCCGTGGATTTAGGTTCAGCTGGAAGTATGCGGTAATCTTGACCAACGTTTTTCTTAGCATAAATACGTCCGGTGACAATTGATGTTCCACTTTCAACGATCTGTTAGAAAACACTCTCTATTCAACGATCAGTACGAGTGAATCAATTTAAAAAAAAAACTACGTTTCATATCAAGAATATTGTAGGTCATCTATATAAAAGATATGATTATTTTGCAAAATCTACCTCAAATTCTCCACTGCCTTTCTGGATCATTAAAATGAACTCCAAGTTTCCATCTTTGGGAATGTTAGTAGCTCTCTTAAATTGAACATTCTCGAACACCACAGACACGTCAGTGAACAGCTCTCCCATCATCATACCTAAAGTCTCCCACACCATTACCAGATAGCCAGTTGCAGGGTACAGGTTACGACCTACAAACCGAAATTTTGATCTGTTTTCATTGAACGATAGCAGGAATAAGTAGTCTAAATCATGAAGAAACTACGTATATAATAAATCGATATAAATGATTTGAGCTGATATTTTGAGAGGGCTCTTAAATCGTAACAAACTAACGTATTTTCATTTACTATTCGTCATTCGATATTGCTTTTTACAGCTACAAAAGTTTATTTCGATTTTGGACAAAATAATATTTTACCATCAACGACGTGTCCGGCCAGGAATTCGTTGTCTTTATCGCCGATGGATATTTTCACCATTCTCTCACCAGACATCATCTGTTCTTGATCTTGGAATGACGGTACATACCTAACATAAGTAAGGAAAATTAAGAAACATAGAAAAAGTTCTCTTCATACCTATACATACATATGTACGAGTACAAATTATTCTCATTTTCAAATATTTTTTTGCTATTTATAAAAAAAAGGATAAGCCATACTAGTAAATAAAATTGCATATCTATTTGCAATTTTATATTAACTGTTAACTAAATGTATATGAAAGTATACATGGTACTCAAATGAAAAAAAAAACAATTTTTTAAATTTTTGTCAGCCAGACAAATAGACGTTTATTCGTGTGTTTGTTCCGGCTAATATTTGAAACGGCTGGACCGATTTTGATAGGAATTTCACTAGTAGATAGCTTTTGTTATAAGAAGTATCTTAGGCTACTTTTTTACAAATTTTCTTTATTTTAATTTTTCGCAGACGAATTCGCGAGCACCAGCTAGTATAACATGACGATGATCCATAAATTTTCCACTCTATTTTTTTGGGTTTTGTATATCTCACCATGAATTCCGCAATCGTTTTCACATTTTCATTTATCATTGGAAAATGACCAGCCTAATATAAATCTCGTTTCGCGAATACCGTTCTGTCAAAGCGATCTGTTTGCGGTCGGCTGACGGATGCGCTGCTATTAATATCTGCGCGACTTTATTGGGTCCGGTCAGTTTCCGACGCGTAAAAACCTGCGGTTTCTACTTCCCTTGTCAGTTAATATTGAAAATTTACCAATTTTATGATTTTAGGTTGATACTTTTTCATAAATTATACTATTATATTAACTTTCATGATAACTTTAACATTTATTTTTCTCTCATTACAAAACAAACAATTTGTCTTAACATATATTAATTTGATAGCGTGCATTGCAACTTACGAAGTCTCAGTCTAAAAGTTATATCCAAATAGATATAATAATAGACTGGAATTAATCGTAGTATATTTTTGTGTGTTTATGTTTATTAAGTTACTTACCAATCTTCGCTGTGTTCCCATTCGACGAGGTGTGCAAGCATAGGTGTTCCTTGCGACACTGGGAACTGGACGGTTGGGTAGATGTTAGCCAAGTGCGGATTCAAACCAGCTTCATATAATCTGCAGATAGTTATTGCACTTTGATACACTCGGTAAAAACGAAATTGCTTTCGGTATATATTATGTACTAGCTGATCCTAGTTACCTGGTTGCCTTCGTATTGTCTAAGGATCATTGATTTTTTGTGATTTTTTTTTTATGTTTTAGTAGTTATTCTATTTGAGACGATGAGAAATCCAACATATGAAAGATTGTAAAAATTGCTCCAGATATATTTAAGATATCTGGTATAACTAATGAATGGGTGTAGCCTACTTTGCTTTGTATATAACATAACATAAAATAGATAAGATTAAATAACAGGTACAATAAAAGAACGACTATAAAATTATATTTTGATTTATATTATTTTTAGATTATTGTTTATAATTGAAACAAAATAAACATTTTTTAATAATAATTGTATCTTATTATTATAACTTAACGAAAACATCCGAAATACTCCAAAATGAACCAAAAGTCCCATAAAATCCGACTGAACTAAAAGTCCCGAAAATTTTTTTAAGCCCTAACCCATAAAGAAGGTGTTATAAGTTTGACGTATCTGTGTATCTTAAGGATGATTAACTATTACGAATAAAATATATAAACGACAAATATTGACAAAAGTTATAGGTACCTCAAAATATTCGACTACATACTTGCCCAAGGCTGAGAAGAGGACTGCCACATTGTTTTGGTGTTTCGTTTCAATGAGAGAAATATTAATCATGTCACTTTTTAAAGATTGACTTAAAATCTCCAGTAGACCATGTGAACTTATTTCTATGGTAATTGCGTTTGTGGGGATCAGACGAACTGTTTCTTCAAAAAACTCGAGATTCTGATAAAGGACAACAAGAGTTTTACATTTGCCACTTAATAAGTTTAAAGTGTATATTAAAAAATCTTTAATAGATAAAGCATATTATACTACACGAGAATATTTTGACGACAATGATGCGTGGATTTAATACGCGTTAATTTTCTAACAGGATAACAAAATTAAAATGTAATAATAATAATACATTATGTACAAATGAGTTTACAAGAGTGACTATCGAGTTTCTTGTCGCTTCTTCTCGGTAGAGATTACATTCCGAACGGGAGGTAGCTTTATAAAAATCTATTTAAAAAAATGACAAATAACTGGACGATTCAAAAGTGCTTTTAAATAAAGTATATTTTGATTTTTATTTTTCAAGAATATCATTCACAATTCACAGTATATGTATTGATAATGGGACTGTTGTATACATGACTTGGAGAGTTGCCTAGCAACTGATCGTTGATGTCAAGAGAAAATATGGTGACGTATTATTGTAAAGGTCGGAAAATAAAGAAACAACACAATGACAATGAAATCTAATGTTTTATTATTGTTAATTTCTGGACTCACACAATTGAAGCACAATTCACATTAAGTTTTAAAATTAGTTTTGAAATATATGAAAAATAAAAATTTTCTTTCCAATTAGGGTAATAATAACGCACTTTCTTACCGCATACTAATTTTTGGCGAAAAGTGAAACTTTCGACGGTGGTATAGTAAAAAAATATTTTTTCAATGTGTGTGCTATCTCTCTCCGAACTCCGTCATTTCTTAACAGTTTTTGAAAATTCCTTTATTTGATAGGGTACACTTTAAGATTGATTTCATAGAATTATTATTAAAATCGGTACAGTCGTTTGGTTTTAATATCAAAATAACTGATATTAGTGTGTCGTCCACGTAAACGTAAAACGTATATTGCATATTTCATTTTTGAAGTTGGTTGCTTTTATTAATGTACCAATTATTACTTAACAAGTACTTACCAGTAAGTTACTGGTATAGTTTTCAGTTGAAGATATCCCAGTCTTGTGGTCTCTGCATAAAGCCTGCTGTGTAGAAGTGGATAGCCAGCGCTCTGAGCGTAGCTTCGGTGTTGGAACCACTTGCTTCAGATATCCCAATAGTTTTGGACCTATGGGATGGTTGTCAATTGCTATCGCTATCAATAACTCTCTTACTCGATTAATAACATTTAAAGGACGTTTTAATACAAAATAACACCGTCGTCTGTTGAGTGCTGCTTATTGTAATAGTGGTAGTTTTCGATTATTGTACTGTTGATATCATTATTTTTTTTAATTCACTTTCAAAATTATTATTTGCTATTTAAGATAAAAGAAAAAAAAATAAACATTTGAATGATCTAACACATCTTTACTCGAATAATAACAATACTCACCAGCTTCAGCAACGTATCGCGCGTGGTGAGGAATGTTTGAGTAAGGCACTTCCTCGGCAAAGATTCCTTGCGCCACCAGTTGGGCAACAAATATCTTAATTTTATCTACGGGTCCAAATATTGTGGTTGAGTCAGGTCCATTATGACTCACTACTTCGATTTCAGACGGGACCATTGTTTTAACCTGTTTGATATATATGTATAATAATTATTTATGATCTTTAAAAAATAAAGGTGTTTTTCTCATATCATTGTAGAAGAATTAATAAGTTCATTTCAGAACTAACATTAGACTCGATAGCGGTATTTTCATATCGGGAACAGTATATTTGAAATTTTAATTAACAACACTTTGAATACAAGAAAAGTTAATAAATACCTAATAACATCGAGATGGCCTGATGGTTATAACACGTCGATCCTAACCGATAATCCCGAATTCAATACGCGGTTAGCACCATTAATTTTAGCTCCAAAAATGTTTAATTCATAATGAATTAAAGAAAAACATCGTGAGAAAATCTGCATGTCTGGAAGAAATTCTGATACATATATCCGTAAACCTGCAGTAGAGCAGAATGTTGTGTTAAGCTAGATCTTCTCCTGAGTAGGAGAAGGCATTTGCCTAGTAATGGTTATTTACAAACTATTACAATATGGGTATTCCTGATTATAATAACTCCGGATAATAATAATATTTCCGGACCCAAGACACAAGACCACGAGGTCTTAATGGGGGCCGTTGAGTGTTATGTGTTTAAAAAAGAATAACTTTTTCAGTATAAATAGCCCATATTTAAAGTTTTACAGGCGCAAGAAAAAACTTACCTTATTATATTCAAGACTCACAACAGCTATAGATCCTTTGGTAAATGTGGTTTCAATGTCCAAACCAACACTGTACGCAGACAAAATCGTCTGCTCAGCTGTAAAACATCCATCTGCGTATGCGCAACCTAATTCACTTATACTGTGACCTATAATATAAGGATTAAAAAGAATGTTTTTATTTAATGAAATGCCAAATCGAAAATGATTTCAAAGTTTGCTTCAAATAAAATTATTTTGAGTACCAAAATTGTCTGATCATCATGAAGAAAGATTAATTAATAAGTATTGGTACTAATTAATACGCCAAGAATTACATGCACAGTTGATATAAACAGTGAGACTTTATAGTTCAAGTCGCATTCATATTGTAACTCATTGGGAAAATTCTCTTACAAGTCTTATAGACAAATTGAATAGAAGATGCAATAGAAAAGTTTCTTTTACCTATAATTAGATCAGGTTCAATCCCAACTACCTTCAAGAGATCAGTAAGACCGACCTGGACAGCGGTGAGACCGATATAGGAGTTTAGGATTTTGTCGTGCAACTTAGTGTCCGGATCTGTTATGATCTCAATCAAGTTTATGCCCTTAGGTTCTAAAATTTTTTGGCACCTAAGAAAGACATTATCAAATGAATTAACTCAACCATTATTCATAAAGTAACATAAAATTAGTTAAGAAAATATTATATCGTCGAGTACTGTTATTTGTTCAATGGGCGCTGATAAGCAATTCTGTGTCAAGCCACACGAACTTCAATTTGAGAAAATGGCGTCTAAAGATATCAAACATATTCTTAATACATTTTTTTGATTAAGTGTTTATCCATATTTTCTTTTCATTTTTAATAAACAGTTTAATGCATGAAAAATAGGTTGATATATTGAATATATTATCTAATAAAAAGTTTTCTTTTAATATATGAGATTATTGTATAAATTACAAAATATGGAACGACCTTAAAATTCGAAACAATTAATAAAGAAACTTTTTCTGTACTTATTTAGTTTATATGTCTTTATTTTTTATTGAATCTCTGAATTTGACTTTTAGTGGGTTGACACATTATTGCTTATCAGCATCCAAATATGATTAGTTTTAACTATATTTTTCAAATACACCTCTTGTAATTTACTTTCAATGTGGCTAAAATCTTTTGCCATATTTCTTTCTATTTTAATAATGCATTTAAAATATAATATCTACTAAGTAACTTAGGTCTAATGTCGTTAGAAAATATGCAACAAACTTACTTCTCAATGGAAGCAGCGAATACGGGGATCCTCATGAGTTGTGTCGCTATTCCTTCCCACTGAGATCCCATCTCCGAGTACACAAAGCAGACTGGACGTCGAATACCGGAGAAATTTTGTATATTTCGTGACAACGGAACACTTTCTGCTGGCTTTGATTCTGTGTGGGTATAAAAATCTTTTTAATAATTCATGGATAACTATACAAAATATCTTTTGTTTTCAAAAATATTTCTTTTTTGTCGTTTAAATGTAAATAAATATCATACAATCTATAATATATATATATATATATATATATATATATATATATATATATATATATATATATATATATATATATATATCTCAACTGGGGACCCAAGAGCAAAGGATCAGCTTGGCCATTCAACGGGGTAATGCTGAGGTCTACAATGTTTTGTAAAAAATAATCGTTTTTTTTTTATTTTTTGTATTAATTAAGATGTAAATAATCTATAACGGAACATTACAATAAACATTGTTTTCTTCGCCACTATCCAAATCACTAACTTTAAAGCCGCCATCAGCAAGTCTTTTCGTCTCGTAATATAAGTTAATTTTGTAACTTTTTTTTTTTTTTTTTTTTTTTTTTTGTTTTCGCAGGGGAAATCTTCGAAAAGATACCCGATTCCTGGGGGGGGAGATCGGGTTATGTGGAGATTTATACCCACTAAAACCCCTGCGATGGCCTTTCTCAGCACGGAAATGGAGAGGCCTCGGGATCGCTTGCGCATGCGCATCCGCTGCCCCTCCCGTGCGACGCTCCGCTCGTGGCTGGCGGAGCTCGTCTCAGGAGGGCAAAGTCTAAAATTGCCCTCCCCGCACCCCTCGCTGGTGCGTACGGCAGTTCGAGGCCATCCCGACTGCCGTCCTCCTCGTGGCCGTATGAAAACGGATGCGTGGGACCCCCATCTCACGCACCCACGGCCCGAGGGCGCGCCCTATTTATTCTGCCCCGGGCACTGGGGCTAGGAGGCCGGAAGGACGACGCCTCGGTCGTCCTCGTCGGGCGGGATCGGCCCTCTCCCGGGCCCGCCCTGCTATCTCCTTCTGGACCATGACGGTCTCACAGAAGGAGACTACGGCCTCCCACGCCGATTCCCTGCGGAGCATCGCCGATACGACTGCTCGCAGGGAGAGATTTCGCCCGATCTCCTGGACCAAGACCTGCCTTTCGGCGGCCCACGCGGGGCACGCCGCCAGCGTATGCTGTGCAGTGTCTTGGTCCGCCCCGCAATGGTGGCAAACTGCCGTCGCCTCGCGTCCGATCCTATGCAGGTATTCTCCAAAGGAGCCGTGACCGGTAAATACCTGCGTAAGTCGGAAGGTGACTCGTCGCTTCCGCCTCATCCAGGCCTCGAAGGCCGGCAGGATCGCTGCCACGACGCGTTTGTGCGCGTACCGCTCCTCTCGGAGACGGGCGCACCACGTCGCGACAGCCCTTCGGTGCTCCTGCCGCTTCAGCGCTCCGAAAGCACTGGAGGGGAGGGACGCACTTCCGCCACTTTGACGAAGGACGCGAATCCGGTCATAGACCCTCGCGTCCCTCTCCGCCAGAATGTCCAAGGGCGGAAAGCACGCCAGGACAGTTGCCGCCTCAAAGGATATCGTGCGATATCCCCGCACTATGCGGATGGCCACTCTCCGCTGCAGACTCAGGATCTTAGTCTTGCAGCGGCGGACGCCCGACAGTCGGTGAGACCATACGGGCGCACCGTAGAGGGCCATCGATCGCACGACACCGGCGTAGAGACGGCGAACCTCTTCCCGCGGCCCCCCGAGATTAGGCAGCAGTCTGTGCATCGCACCCGCTACCTTCTCGATCCGGGGAGCCAGGAGCTTGAAGTGCTCTTCAAAGCTCCAGCGACCGTCCAGAACGAGGCCCAGGTATTTCATGTACCTGACCGTCTGGACGTTTGAGTCACCAACGCGAATGGTCTGCGAAATGGGCGGCTCCGTGCCCCTCGGCCACTTGTGGAACCATAGCGCCTCGGTCTTATGCGGCGCTATCCGCAGGCCCAGTTCGCAGATCTTCGCGACGACGAGTTCGACTCCGAGCTCGGCGAGCCGTTTGGTCATTGTGAAGCTCGACCCGGATGCCAGCACTAACGTGTCGTCCGCGTAGCAGACGACGCTGACACCAGCGGGGAGCTCGACACGCAGAACCGCATCGTACGCGAGGTTCCACAGAAGCGGCCCCAGTACCGACCCCTGTGGAACTCCGCAGAAGACTTCCCTCCGAGTCCTCGCACCGTCTTGGCCCACGTACGCAATGTACCTGTCGCGCAAGTAGCTCCCGACAATCGCTTGCAGGTAGGGAGGCACACGATGGTATATTAGTGCCCCCCTAATGGCGTCCCAAGGTATAGCGTTAAAAGCGTTGACGATATCTAGGCTTATCGCCAATGCTACGCCACCTTGGGCCACCGCCTGCTCCGTCAGGGACCGGACGCGCATGATCGCGTCTACGGTCGAACGACCCTGACGGAAGCCAAACTGGCTTTCGGCCAGGTCGGGGCCGACGCTCGACAGATGCCCGCTGAGACGAGAAGCGACAATCCGCTCGAGGAGCTTGCCAGCCTCGTCTAACAGGCATATGGGACGGTACGCGGAGGGGGAGTCCGCGGCTCTGCCATCTTTCTTCAAGAGGACCAAACTTGCCTCCTTCCAGGCCGTGGGGAACGTGGCGTTTCGGAGGCAGCTGTCGAACAGCCGCCTCAGCCTGCTCCCCAGGGTAGCCGAAGCTAACACCCACACCCGCCCCGGAATACCGTCGGGGCCAGGTGCAGTGTTCCGGGCACGCAAGCGACCAAGGGCTCGGTCGAACTCCTGCTCGGTAACCCTCAACGCGTCGGACCAGGCAACCGGCGCCGCCGAGGGGACCGGGGGACTTGACCGGATTACCGGGAAGAGCGAATCAATCACCCTCCCCAGCAAATCCGGGTCTAAGGTCTCCGTCAACGGGGGCATCCACGGGCGTAACTTACCCAGAACCATACGGTATGGGCGCCCCCACGGATCCCTGTCGAGCCCCTCGAGGAGCTCGTTCCACGACCGAGCGCTGGCGTCCGAGATCGCGACTCGTAACGCCAGCTTGGCCGCCTGAAACTCCCCGTATGCTTCGGCTATCTCCTCTGGAGTTGCTCGCCTTCTCCTTCGGGTTCTAGCGTACTGGCGTCGAGCGCGCAGACATGCCACTCGCAGCTGCGCGATCTCTGCCGACCACCAGTACACCGCCCTGCGCTCGGAGCGGCCTGCCCGGGGCATCGATACGTCGCATATCGACGTCATCGTGTCCCTGAACCAGGCCGACTCACCTTCGGGGTCGGGCAAGACCTCGTCGGCGCTTGCTGGCCAAGCCGCGACGATGGCGGCGGCTTCGAGATAGTCTCGATTTAGCCGCTTGAGGGCCCATCGCCGCGGCAGGGTATCCACCCGTCGGCGTCGGCTGGAATGGTCGAGACGGCGGATAGCGACATCGAAAACGATGTGGCGGTGGTCAGATAGAGTGACCACCTCCTCCGCTACACGCCATCCCGAAACCATGCGAATGGCAGGAGGAGTCGCCCACGTGAGATCCACGACCGACTCACCCTGCCATCGCACGCACGTACTCACCGACCCAACATTAATGAGCCGGAGGTCCAAACCAGCCGCCCAATCGAGTAGCCTCAATCCCTTCGGATCGTCTCTAGAGTTACCCCAAGCCCTGGTATGGGCGTTGAAGTCCCCCAGGACGATCAGCGGACGGGGTAGGCATCCGCGGATGCAGTCCGCCAGCCCGTCCAGGTACATCTCGTAATCGGCGAGAGACCTATTGGGAGAGACGTAACACCCTACAATGGCCAAGGGGCCCCACCTAACGGCCACGAATCCCTGCCCCACCTCGAGTAGGGAACAGGGTGGGACCCCCTCACCGCCCGCCCAATGGACGGCCACGGTGCCAGTGGCGTCCCCGAACCAGCGAGGGTGGTCGGGGACGCGATAGGGCTCTGCCACGACCGCGAGGCCAATGAACCGCTCCGCAATGGTCTGCATTAAAAGTTGCTGAGCATTGCGGCAGCGGTTCAAGTTCGCCTGTAGCACTCCTTAATTTTGTAACTTGGTAACAGTTAAACCTAGATAACTTTATGAAAAGTCAAAAATAGCGCAATGATGAATATTGAAAGACTGAGAATAAACTTATAACTATAACCAAATTATGCTTAATATTCACAGCGAAATTAAAATATTTTTATTGCTAAAATTCTTTATATTTTTTTACCTAACAATGTGTATCCTCTAAAAAGGTGACTCGTGATGTCTTGTTCGTATATTGCATGTAAAAGTCTAACAAGTTCAGCATCAACCGTCCTTGACTCTAGATCATCCAAAATCCTAGCTACTGCTGCTTCTGTACGACCTGACACACAGACCAGTCTAGGAAGATCATCTGATGGAATTCCATTGTTAACCTAATGAAAAAAATATTTTAATTTTATTGTTTCTTAGTATTTTCCTTCGATGATGATTTTTATTTTGTGTTCTCCAGATTAAATACTTACTTTAACACATCTACTTTTATAACATTTGTAATAAAATTGTAACATACATAGGTAATTATCATCTACAATTCTACACCATTAAAACTTGTCAATGCCTTTATTTTATAGCATGTCTTGTTAAATAGACTGAAAACACCACCAGATTCAAATGACATATGCCTTAATGGTCACGTCAATCTCAACTGATGATGATGAATTCAATTCGTGGTCAAAATTTCAAAATTTATTGTGACTAATATCAAATTTCGATGCTAGCTCATTTCTTTCTCGGCGGTGAAGAAAAACAAAACTAGGAAACCTGCCTTAATGAAAGAAATTCTTATAAATGTACCTAGCAATATGCAGTTAAAAGCGCAGTACAATAAACTCCTATCAAGTAATCTTCTTAATAGCTTTTACCCGGTGGTAGAACGTTTACAGTCTGTATTAGTTTTGTGAAAAATTAAGGAATTTAAAATATCATAACATCTTTTAATTATATAGGCTGTCAACTGGGCATGTGTCGTTTAACCAGCGTCAGCAGAAACGATAATTAAAAGTAATAAGTAAGACGGTTGATCTTGTAAGCTTGTACAGAGTATGAATCATTTATGAAAAAGACTTAAAAAATATTTAATTCCGTATTTTTTTTTTAACTTTTAAAGATCGATTCTTCTATCGCTGGTAAAATGTCCAACACAGGCCCAGTTGACACCCTATATAAACGAGAATTATTATACAAATTGTAAGGGATATATTTCAATAGATATGCAAGCCGAAAAGCATCAGAAAATGAAACAGACCACATAAAATAAAGAAGACAGATTAATACGAACTTTTAATCTCGCGACATTCTTAAGCAGTATGTGAGCGTTACCGCCTCCGAAGCCGAGGTTGCTGATGCCAGACATTCCCCTGCTCCAGGGATGCTTCTCGGTCACGACTTTGAACGTTCCATCTACGAGAGCCGTGATCTCTTTTCTTGGAACATTGTAATTTAAATTTGGAGGTATATACCCGGTTGAATAAGCAATACATAACTGAAACCACATACACTTTATTTAAGTACCTTAATAGCAATTTTTTTTAATTTGTTCTGGATAAAGCACAATAATTACTTGCCCATATCCTTCCCTAATTATAGTTGACTAGCGGCCCGCTCCGGCTTCGCACGGGTACATACACACACACACATACACCCTTCTTTTTTGCGTCGGGTTTTAAAAAAAAAGTAAATTTATTTATATTGATAAGGATTAATACCAAGGTACAAATGAAGAGCCTTTTCAAAAGGCGGCATATAAATTAAATTTTTAGAACAAAAACCCGCTTACTGTGACAAAAAAATATAATATAGCCTATGTTACTCGGGGATAATGTAGCTTTCTAAAGGTGAAAGAATTTTTGAAATTGGTCCAATAGTTTCGGAGCCTATTCATTACAAACAAACAAATCTTTCCTCTTTATAATATTAGTATAGATGGTTAAGATTCTAGAGCTTGACTTTTTATCTTAAATATATATCATTTTAATCATATAATATGTAAATAATAGTTGTTTTATAGTATAAAAATAGTATTTCTTATTTATTAAGTTAAATACCTTCGCAACAGAGCAAAGCCCAGAAACCGGTTCCCCGTGTCCCATGATAGATTTAATAGATCCTATTAGTAATGGCTGAGATCGTCCGGTGCAGAAGATTTCTTTAATAGCATTAAGTTCTTCGGGATCACCTACTTTGGTACCTAATGGGAAAAACTTTATATATATATTTGCTATATTTGAAAATGAATCCTATAGAGCTGTCACAACCGGGTATAACAACAAAAAATAATTAATAATAATTCTTTTCAAATACAATATTTATTATTTTATTCTTTCTAGACTAAATAAAATTAAACGATTTAACCTAATTTTACTTACCTGTTCCGTGTGTTTCTACAAATTCTATAGAACCGGGTGGAATACAACACTCTTTATACAACTCGCTGTATAATACTTTGTGCATTTTTCCATCTGGGCAGGTTATTCCTTGTTCCTTGTACCCATCACAATTGGTTTTAGCGTGGACAACTTGAGCATATATCCTGCGAAAAAATGGTTTATTTTATAATATGTGTGGTATTTTTGTTTATGGTTATAGCTAGTTGGTCTCCTCGACTTTTTCTGCTTAGTAAATTTTATCTATCTATTTCACTTTTAATTTTTGCGTCAAAAAGAAACATATGTCCTTCTCCAAGGCTTAATCTATCTTCGTATAAAAATAATGATAATTAGTTTAGCGGCTCATACGTGAAATTGTTACAAATAAACAGACAGACAGAGTTACTTTCGCACTTAGTTTCGTATTAAATATTATGGATATCAAACTTTATATTCCTTGCAAAAACATTTTGTTAGAAATCTTCTCTTCTCATCATATAGACGAGATATGGACGCTGATACGCAATACTGTGTCAAGCCACATGGACTTCATTTTGAGAAAATGGCATCTAAACATGTCAAACCTATTCTTAAAAAATATGTTCGAAGAAGTGTATTTTCCAACTTTTCTTTTATTCTAGATAAAAGGTATAATGAATTAAAAGCAAATTGATATATTTAAGATATTATCTAATATTTTTTTTTTAATATTTGAGATAATTGTATAAATTGCAAAATATGAAACGCATTTGAAATTAGAAACAATTTATTAGGAATCTTTTTTCCGTACTATTTTAGTTTAAATGATCTTAATTTTTTTTGAATAATGTTAAATAGGTGATGCAGTATCAAAATACATTAATATCTCAGAATTTGACTTTTTGTGGGTTAACACATTATTGCTTATCAGCGTCCATATATCTTTTGCATGCTTTTCGATATCAATATTGCTTTTACCTTCTGGAATCCTTAGCCTTCTGCAAGAAGCAAACAACAACAGCTTCAGAACGAGCGTAGCCATTTGCACTGTTATCAAAACTTTTGCATCTCCCATCATGTGAGAGTACACCCAATCTAAAACAATTATTTTTCACCAGATGTCAAGTGGACACAAGGAGGAAAACTACAGTTTTACAAAAATTTAAGTTGATCCTGAGTTTTGCCAGATTCGGTAAAATTAGACACGTTAATTGGGACCCATTAACAGTGAAACTGTTATTAGTATATTAATTTCCAGGCCAAATTCATCAGCCAAAATTATCAGTTTCTTTGCTTACCGAGAGTATTCCAAAGATAAGTTAGGGTGAAGACATAAATTTGCTCCTCCAACGATAGCCGCATCACAATGGCCGTAACGTATAGCCTTGAACGCGTGTTCTAAAGCATATAATGAACTTGAACAACCCGTGTCTAAGGTGTATGAAGGACCATTAACACCAAGCCAATTGGAAATGCGATTAGCCAACATGGCTCGGGAACAGCTGAAATCGTTAACACCGATATCATATTTATATTTTAACGACATGAAATTTTTGTTAGCTTCATTCAAATACAAATTCTAAATCTATTCTATTCAAGTAGTCATTTAATCGGTTTTAAATCGTGAATTTACAAATCAGTATTTTGCATATAACGCTACCACTGATAAGGAATGTAGTTTTTTATTAAGAAAAACCAGCGAGAAACATGATAGTTCTTTTGAAATAAAAATAGTAGAAAGCATATTCACATACTATTACACCATAATTTGATAACTAAGAAAATGATAGAATAGTTAGTTTAGATAGATATTTATATCGCCGTCAATATATATGATACTCAATAAAATATTCTTACATATATTAAATACCAATATCCTCACATCCATAGTGGTAGATTGTCTGAAGCTTGTCAGAAACGAACAAATGTCTTACCCTGCAATGCCAAATCCATTGACGTGCATTTTATCATAGAGCCAAGTTTGCTCTGATTCTGATAAAGAAGCGCCAATGAAGACACCCGTCTTGCTGTTGCGCAGTTCTTTTGGATTCAGACCTAAACAGAAGTTTAAATTCAAATTATGCTCTTTATTCAAGTAGGCTTTAAAAACATTGAATCGTTAATGCACAGATTGGTTATTTAAATATAAAGCTACATATGAGGATCGTAATGTAGTAGATTGTAGAATCTTTTATAAGTTTCCTAGTCTTTTTTTTCTTTTAGTAGAAGGAGTTAATTCGAAAAGATGCCCAATTCCTAGGGGAAAGATTTATACCACGGATTATGTAGAGATTTACGCCCACTAAAGCCCTAGCGATGTCCTTCCTCAACACAAGAATGTAGAGATCGCAGGATTACTTAGCATCGATAGCTCGTTAGGCTTAATATAATTATTTTTATATTATATATTTATATTTTTATTAAAATTATTCTTTCCTCTAAAAGTAAATTTCAAATAAAATGAAAATCCTTATATAATTTTTATAATATTAAAATGTAGTAAATGCAATTGTGGAAATTTTATAAGGAAGTAAGTTGAATAATATGTGAATTCGATAGAATAATAAATGCTCGATATCGCAAAACAATCAAACACATTGTTTCATAGAATATTCATTAAGAAATATTTGTAATTGCTCTCTTGACCCATTCTTCTTCAAAGTAATTTATGCGTATACAGCGGAATGTAAAACATTTTAAGTTATTACAAAACTTTTTTATTTAGAGCATATAATACTAGTCACCGCTCGCGGTTTCGCCCGCATAGTGTGTTGACAAAAAGTTGTCTATGTGTTATTTGACAGACAGTAACATGGCTTCTAGATCACCTTTGTTACTGTCAGTTCCATCAAAATTTGTTTCATAGTTTTTATAGGAAAGAGCCACAAAAATCCATCCATCAACAGCCTCTTTTTTTTAATAGAAGATTTCCGAAATTGCTACTTACAAATTCAAAGTTAAATGACAATTTTATTACGAAAAACATGATGAAAATCAAAGATATTTTAACGCTATAGATACAGGTTACGGGCTTGCCTTCAGAGGTTGCGGAGGTCAGATGGCAATTGCTCTGTGTAAAATTCATGTCAATATCTGGACTAGAGTATTGTAATAACTAGACCTTGGTATAACCAAAACAAATGCTAGGTAGATTGACTATAGACATGTTAGAAGCACATGGATTAAACTCCAGAATGCCGATCACTTTGGACTACGTTGCCTAGCAAACATCTGGCAACTGAGTAGACTGCAGTACAGGCGAGAGTACATTTGAGTCAATAAGTCAATTGACGAGTTTGTTAAAGGTGAAAATTCATAAAGGAAACATATATATCGTTAAAAATATCATTGATATAATGTTCTACAATTCTAATGTCGTGAGTTTAATGAGTGCATTGTAAGGCGTGATGTTTATATGGAAAATTGTTCGCAAAATTAACTTCATGAATTTATTTTTAATCGACTCCCTAAAACGGAGGAGGTTCTTAATTCGTCTGGGATTTTTATGGATTTTCGCCGATTATTCCGGCGATTGTATACCAATCTAGATTTTTTTGTTTGAAAGTGTATACTTTCCAGATGGCTCGTCTTAATGATATGGTATAGTAGAGCTGATAGTGCAACACCAGGATAACTCCTCAACAATTAACAGCCCTAGAAAAGCAATATTTTGTTAATGGTAATAAGCATTTGACGTTAGGCTATTGTAACTTAGGTATGTTGGTAGTTTCTTAATATGTTTGTAACTTAAAAGTACAAAATATTTTTTTTAATAAAAACGAACCGACTTCAATAAAGAAACTTAATGCATACAAATATACTAAAAACAAAAAAATTAAAATCGACTGTGATTGTGTTAAGGATATCGTTGAATAGGTGTGTAAAAATCACTTTTAGGTTTCTTATATAATTTTTTAATTAAAAATGCCTAACGACTTAAATTTGGTTACTAATGATTCTCTGTGGTCTTGTTACGCAGTCAGGTTTTTGATTTTTTCAATTAACTTCCTATTTTCCATTTAGTTTATTTGTACCTATTAAATTAGTTTTTGAAGTCGGTTCATTTTTAATTAAAAAATGTAGTATCTACGTAAGCCTGGTTAAAATATTTAACTTAGCTGAATTATCTAAACACTAATTCGAATTCGGCTATATATGTATTTGTCGTCCTAGTTACGATGAAACAATAAAATATTTCATTCATTTATTATTGTCATAGAGCCGAAATGTAGCCCACTAATTACAGCCCGTGCACGGACTGGTTCGACCGAAAATGTACCACATTCTCACAAAAAGTCAACACAGTCAGTGAAGTAACTAATCATAACCCATCTCTTTCCTTTCTAGTAATGCAAATGTTCTTGAGCGGTAGTGATTATTTTACAGCAGCTGAGAAATCTGCTCGTTATTTACATTTATAAAAAAACAACACTTTTTCAAGAAAGGCAACCAACCTCAAAAGAAAGATCATTTTTTTAATGAATTAGTAATTATTTACTCCAGTCATTTTGATTTTAAAACCCAAGTACCAAATCGATTTTGATGATTATTTTATTAAACCAATCTGAAAGTATACCAAAGAAAGAATTATTCAAATCTATCAAGCCGTTGTCGTGTAATTGGTGGCATACATAAAAAAGTCTCAAATGAATAAAGAAGGAGGAGGAGGTCCTCCTTGGTAGTCGTATCAAGTATTATAATAATATTTTTACCAGCATCGATAACAGCTTCATATGTCTTCTCCAAAATGATTCTAGACATAGGGTCCATGGTGTGCGCCTGCTTGAAGTGGACGCCGAAGAACGATGCGTCGAATTTGTTAAGATTATTGATCTTTCCAGTGCGCTGCGGTATCTCAGGATGAGTGGACCTCCAACGACGGGTGTCCTCTGATACGAGGTCAACCTGAAAGTGTAAAGATTAAGGAGTTAGAAATGATTTAACTAAGCGAGTAATCAAGTTCTAATTAATTTATTGATGAAAGATGGAATATGCTATATTAAAACCTAAGCCATTATTAGAAACTGAATTAAGGCTTTAATTGCATAAACCACTCGGATTTCATACATGAGAGGTTGATTCGTGCAAATGATGATATGATGGTAAGTGATTTACTAAATTTATGCACCATTGCAGAATAATAAAAGCTACTCGTATTTCTATACAATTGATAAATAGATATATCAATGAAGAGAAACCCTGATAATTTTGGTTAGGTTAGACCTTATTAAACATATTTTCTTGCAATTTGATAACAGAGTCCGAGTCAGGGAAGGAACCAGAGATGCCGGTGATGACGACTTCGTCTCCAGGCGCTGGATGCGACAGCCAGTAGCCCGATGTCAGCCTGTCTTCTGAATGCATTGTTGGTACCATCTAAATAAATACAAAAATGTGTTTCATTGTATTTTTACTTTCAGAGTTAAGAAATATTAATTATTAATTTAAGAAATATTAATTCTAAGTGTGACATTTCTAAGTAAGTCTTCGGAGTGATCGTTGTAAATTGTTATGAACGCAAGGGAGGATAATGTGTTTATCAGTCAGTATGTATGTGGGTTTGTACCTTTGTGGCACAACTTAGACCAAACACGTGGACAGATTTTGATAACTGATACGTCGTTTGATTCGTCATAACGGCGCGAATGTCACAGAAAGAATAAAAAAAAAAACAAAATGGCCGATTTTAAACGCTATACTGTGAAAAAGGAATATATGTAAATCGAACTATGTTATATATATAATCGAACTATATATGTATGACGAACTATGTTAAGTGGTATCGTTGAATAGGTATTTAAAAATCATTTCTAGATTTCTTAGATAAATTTTTAATCAAAATTACCGTTGTGAATCTATAACGATTTCAATTTGGTAAGTAAGATTTTCTATGGCCTAGTTACGATTTCGGGTTTTCGATTTATTCAATTAATAAATTAAAAGAGTTCAGTACCTTTCTTTCCTCTGTTTGTCAACCAGTTTTCTTTTTAATGTTTAGAGTCTATTAATCTTTAGTGTTAATAATTAAAAACATTAAAACAGTACGAAGTTTTCCTTAAATTTTAAGTAACGGTTATGGTTCAAATTCAATGGAAATAGGTGAACACTACTTATAATAATTATATTTCAAACAAAATTGAGTTCAAACATGTCAGAGCAACTGACTTATGTGTATAAATATTTATACATAAATACTAAAAGGCGTTTGACGTGGTGTGAATAATTATGTTTCAGTCATATGCCTAGCTAGCCATACTTCAAGAGATACCAATGTTTGCAAACATTCTTAAATAAAAAAAAATCATATAGCTCGTTTCACGTAAGTGTGTCGGTCTGAACTATGCGCATGACGCTGCGCAGAACACTAAATTAAGCTCCAGGACTTTATAAATTATATAATAATTTAATTATAATTATTAAATTATACATGTAAAATTAATGTGTTTGAATAATTATTTAATTATTTTTTAGCAGTTTTTAGTTCAATTCATACCGAAAGTGTGTCTCAAGAGTTAAAAACATTAATATCGTGTGTGATTCTTCGAAAAGTCGTAATTTTCGTTCCGGGATGTGTTTATTTACAAAATAAGTCAAGTAAAGCGAATAGATTATATGTATCATATGACGGCTGAAAATATTCAATTAGATTATAACAATATACAGTCATATCATGTATATTCAATATTTTAAGTCTTGTTTACTCGACTGTACCATGCTCGAGTTTGGACTCGCCTCGTGTTCAGACCGATACACTCACGTGAAATAAGGTATATCAAGGGGTTTATATTAGTAATAAAAACTAAATTCAAGCTCTAGATATGGTCCCATTATCTAATTTCGTTTTTTAAATACTTGTACGTACTTATACGTTTGAAAAAAAAATTAAATTAAAAAACATTTTTCTAAAGCATATCTGGATGGTATTAAGGTAATTTATCGCTATCGCTATTAAACAAAACATTTTGTCTGTTGCTTCGTATCGCGTTAAGATTAGAAAATCATTTTTAATTTCAAGTTTTTCTTTTTGAGTTTTGTTAATTTCCTTCAAGAGTTGTCTACTTAAGGTTTAGTTAATGTACGAATTTAATAGCGTTTAAAAAGCCTTTTCCTTTAGTTCGCCGTATATCAACTTCTGGGGAGTAATAGATTCGCCAGAAGTTGATCCTTA
The DNA here is from genome assembly GCA_037950945.1 of Hypolimnas misippus. Classification (NCBI taxonomy): domain Eukaryota; kingdom Metazoa; phylum Arthropoda; class Insecta; order Lepidoptera; family Nymphalidae; genus Hypolimnas; species Hypolimnas misippus. The sequence goes on from JBBEEQ010000031.1 coordinate 118,321, forward strand.
TAAGTGAAGCTTTAGATTGTGTAATAATATAGGGTGTGTTTTTTGTCAGCTGGTTTTATTGTCAGGAAAATTATATTTTCAAAAAATTAATCATGCATTTTTAATTTTCATAAATGTCGCTTCCAAGACACTTTCAAATATATTTCACTACTCCTCATGGCTTCTTGCCTTTGAGGCAGTACACTCATATGACACAGTATCAAATACATCAATATCTCCGAATTTTACTTTTTGTGGGTTGACACATTATTGCTTATCAGCATCTAAATCCAATTTTTCCAAATGAGTTTTTTTTAAGAATTTAGTAGCAAGTAGCTAAGATGTAACATGCAAGTTTTAATTTTTGTGTATACTTCAATTGTAGCTATGTAATTAATAAATTTTTTGTCACAACACGCCAGCTCTTAGACTAATAATAATTTCAAAACAATGCTTCAAATTTAACAAACAGAGATCCGTTTCCTGTCTTTGTAATGCAAAACACTGCACTATGGCCTAGTGTTAGGCAATGAAAGGACTGCTATATGTACTGCGACGGGACTAACGTGAGGCACGCGGTATGTAATTTTTAATGTATATAATTACGCTCAGTGCATTTTAGTGAACGCGTACCTAAGAACGCGTAGTTTGTACGGCTTTTGGTTGTAAATTTTAATTATAATATTTTCATGAAAAATTCGTAAATTCGAAATTTTGTAATCAAATTAAGAAATTAATGATATTGTACTTAGTTGTAATGTAACAAAATAATCAGTTTGATTTACTTAAATGTTTCTTTTATTCTTTCTAGAATATTAAAATAAATAGATATATTTAAAATATTTTTTTTTAGTTTTAGTTTTTCTGGACATGTTTTTAAATCTATTAATTTTAATTATGCATCGTTCTCACTGTCGATCACCTATTAAATTAAGACACTTATCTTCTAATTAAGTAAATAAGTAATAAAATAACAGTCTGTAAATGTCCCAGGTCCCATGTGTCTGCAGGGCAAGGGCCTCGTCTCCTATTAAGATGAATGTTTAGAGCTAAATCCAACACACTGCTCCACTACGGGTTGGCGGTCACCGCCTAAGGACTTGACTCTATATAAAATCACATATGCTTGACTAGCCGTTAAGGTCCGAAATTTTCCAGACTTTTGAATAGTTTTTCACAATTTAATGCCTATACAAGACTTGATGTCTGTTCTATTGACCGTTAAGGAGTTTTCTCTTCGGGAACCAATTCAGGATTCTGCAGCCTAGTCATGATGGCATTCAGAATGAGCTATCATTATTGAAAGCGTATACAAAATTTCTTGTCCGTGCTATTGACTATTGAGGAGTTCCCTCATCGGAAGTCAACCCTGAAGGCAGCAGCCACATAGTAGTGGTACTTAAAACAGGCTATTATAATTGAAAGTATATAAAAAAATTTCGTGTCGGTGCTGTTGACTTTCGAGGAGTCCTCTCGGCGGGAAATGGGTGGGAAATTTGAGAACATTTAGAAAACTTAGTATGTAATTGTTTGAAGAAGGATACTAACTGTAAATTTTTAACCTTAAAGTACCATGAAAAAACTGTGAACGTTCCAAATATTTGTGATTTATTTTTCTAATTTGCTAAAAATCACCGTAACGAGCAATCTTCCATTTATAGGATCAAAGTTTTTTTTCAGCAAGAATCCATATTATGTCGTCAAAAATCCATACTTTTTGATAAAATATATTTTATTTTTTTATTAGAATTTATTTTGAAAGTTTGTCCAGAATTTTACTTGATATTGTGCGATGTGATTGGCTGCATTTAATTCTTCAGTCCTCTTTAACTATTTTGCAAATAGCTAAATTAGTAAAATCTAGTTATAGTGTAGTCTTGAGCCGATTTTTCATACCTATTCGTCTAGATCCTCGGCATACAACGTGAAAATAACACCTCACCCATACAATGTGTTGTTAAATTTACCCCATAAGACTTATAATATATATTTTGAGTGTGTTTAAATAGGACTTACTTTGTTTATTTATTTTTGATGTATGACAGACAGACCGGCAGGCTGTATGAAAAACAAATAATAACTCTTTAAGTTAATATTAATTATTATTCGTAATATCGTTAGTTATCTATGTACATACGATTTTTTTTTTAATAACCGACTTGCAAAAAAGGAGGATGTTCTCAATTCGTCGGGATTTTTTTTATGGATATTCATCGATTACTCCGCCCTTTGTGACCGATATTGATGATTTTTTTTGTTTCAAGATGGTCCCGTTGTCATCAGATCCCGATCTGGGATCCTGGAGAAATCTAGGGAATTCCTCAAATTTTATATGCACACCTATGTCGATTTATGTATTTTTGATAGTACCTCGTGCAACTGTTCTCGAAAAGTCATATTTGGTGAAGTGGAACTGATGATGAAGACCACAGATGGCCACCGGAACTACTCAAAGACGAGAAGAAGTATCTCACGAGCGTTTCGATTACTTCAATTTGATTGCGAAGCAATTTATGCTCGTCGCAATGCATATGGTATAGTGGAGCTGATGGTGCAACACTATGAGAACTCCTCAAGAATTAACAGCTCAGCAGTGGGAAAAGCAATATTTTGTTTGTAAAAGTTTGCATGAGGCATATGTAACTTAGGTAATTGGGTACTGCCTTACTATGCTCGTAACTTAAAAGTGTAAAATATTTTTTTCTAAATAAAAATGAATCGACTTCAGAAACGAATTTAATGGGTGAAAATAAACTAAAAGGCAAAAAATAAATATTTTCTACAACATTTTGAAATCGGTACCAGTAAATAGCATCTTAAAAGTTTCACTTGACACCGACTTCAAATATTTTACTGCTATATATAATATGCTTTATTTATAAATTAGTGACTTTTTTAATGTTATTGTATTAGTTAAATGTAATCATTGGCGATAACAAATGTACATATAACGCTGATGACTTCTGTTAGCCTACTAGTTGTCATTCTTTTCCTTTTCACTTTTTTATATTTACTACTACATCGATTTTTTTCACTTATCCAGACGCAAAGTTGGGTAGAGGAACATACTTGACTGTAACAAAAAATAACACTTAATATCTGGTGGCACCGCAATGAAACGCCAAGTCGAGTCAAAAAGGGACATTCATGCTTATTTTAGATGGTAGGTTTTGTTTATTCATCTAACATTCTTCAAATATGTTATATTAATTTATGATGAACATAAATTTTAGATTAAAATGTAAAAGTAGGTGATAAATGAAAGTCATCAAATTTTATTTTTTATTTATACTCATCATTAATTTACTCTGTGACTAAATTACTTTACATAAAAGTTAATATCTAATCTTTATCTAAGAACTTGTTCAAACCCTTAAAAACGAATGGCACAGCCGTACAGGTTACATTTTTTTACATGTTTTGTTTTTCTTATTTTACAATTAAAATTTATTTATTAAGTATATTTCCAAATATTTTATTTTTCTAGAACTCAGTTAAAACTCGCAAATAAGAACTAACCTACAGAAAAGCCGCTATTTCTCATCTTTTACAATACTTTGGACAAACTCTTCTTTACCTTGTTTAGCTAAAACTTTGTTTATAATATTCGCACATTCCTTACTCTCAATTATACTGGCATGGTCGGCTTCTAGAAAATGTACTATCACGGGACCTTCAGTGAGTTTGTCCAGACCATAATTCTCTTCAATTTTCATTGCATTGTTCTTCGGACGCAAAAGGACTATTGGTGCTCTGATCTTTATGAATTTATTTCTATTAATGATCATTTTTATTCGATCGAAACTGCCTTTCGCGATCGATTTCATAAACGTACTCGAATATTGAAGCTGATCGGAACATACTTCTATACCGTATTCAATTTTCTCATCGAATGTTTCGATATTCGTAAGTGTTTTATTTAAGGTGTCTGTAATGTCATAATTAGGAGCCAAAATGTTAATGGTGCGACTGATCAAGCTGTTCTGCAGCTGGGTGTCATTTTTGGCGGATATGGTCATGGTGAGAAGCTCATCGAGGAATTCTGGACTGCCGTCTAAGCAGAACACAGTGCCGCTGTGGCCTGAAAAAAATATTGGAGGAAAAAGTAAAAATCAAATTGTTTTGTTATTTATTAAAAATAAGTTGTTAGCAATGTCAAATTATCTTAATCTCATTTTATATTTTGTTTGTGTAAAACCTTTTTTAAATGTTAATGAAAATGTTCTACAGTCTGTCAATTGTATCAACCAATCACAGCGGAGGTATGCCTCGACCTGGGTCGATGTTGACAATAATGGCGAATCGCGGGAATATGCGAAAGATTAAGGTCGAGGTGGATAAATAATTGAATTGATTGGAGACAATTGTTGTGGTGGTAATGGTGATGTAAGATTAGTGTCGCGATCCAACTGCTCATATAAAATAATTACAAATAATCTTCTAAATTTTTTATCATAAAATAATTATTTTGTATTTCTATTAAAAAGTGACTGGCAACTTAGTAAAACTATAATAAAATTGTGTAAAACAGTAATACGATATTTTGTGCTTGTATTTAACCCCTATGACACTTACTAGAACTTGGACAATTACTGATAAACTCTATGAGAAAGGTGTTTCTTCGGATGTACGCAATAATATAATAAAAAAATTGTGTTTCTCCAACATATACGTATTATTTTAATACATAACAATTTTCACGTCTATAAATGATACTTAAAAATTATACGCATTTACGTCAGACTCAGTGGTTGAAAAGTTTTTTTAATACTTTAACAACTACGAATAAAAAGTTATTTTAATAAAACAAACCTTCGCTTTCTAAAATTTCAGCTATTTTCAACGTGGGTAAGGAACCAAAACTATATCCGAGAAGTATGTACGGACATCCTGGTTTTAATTTTGATTTGATTATCTGAAACAAACATGATATGTTTCAAGTTTCTACTTAATTGGTAACCCGCCTTAGCTTCATTTAAAATACATTCCAGCACTTTTAAAATTTTACTAGAACACATGTATGCTTCCGTTATTCTCGTCTACACTGTCATTAATTTTACAAATTAATATACGAGTACCATAACACTTTAAGAATCTTCATCAGATACATTCAGTTCGCGGCGGGAAATATTACACATCGATCCTTAAGTAAGCGCCTAGCTTCGATTTGTCGTCCCTGCCACACGAGAACTGCGGTAAGGTTTAACTGCGGTAGCGCTGAGCTGTAGTTCACTGTCTACAGCTCGAACACAGGCTGACTGACCGGGCAGTAATATAACTGCTTTTCGTAGAATAAGCCGGAAGCTTAAGCTATTCTCCCATTCCTTTCCTATCTTCCTGTTATAATTACTCTGGTGCTAAAAATGTCAGTAAAAGTAATGCTTCGATCACTCTGACCATTTCAGCACTGCATTAATGCAAGTGATCAGGTGTTCTGTTTGTTAGTTTGCTAGCTATTTTTATACAAAAAAAGTGTAAAAGTAGAAGTTGCTCAGATCCTTTCCACAAGTAGAAAAGAGCGGATAATCTTGAAATATCTGAATAGAACTTCACGAATCATAAATAAAGATCTTGATTACCTCAGCTTTAAAACAAAATGAACCGTATCAAAATTGGTAAGTTCGTGAGAGAGCTACCATACAGACAGACATCGCAAACTTATAACACCCCTCTTTTTGGATAGGGGGTTAAAAAAAGGTATAATCACTGTGAATAATGTCGCTTGAGTTTTGGTGAAAAAGGTTTTCTCATTTTATATTATACTCATTGTTTATATGGCCGTTATGGGTGTTTTATCCTCTATATATAAATAGATGCTAGTGCTATAACTGTAAAATCAGTGTCAAAATGCCACATATGTTTTGAGTGGGCAAAAAGACGCCATAAAAAACCAAAATTTGCTGATTACCTCTTTCAAAGGTTTGATGTGTAATATTTTCTGCCACGTACTATATATACATACGTATGCTTATATAGTTATTATAGATTATAATACTTTCATGATACGTACCATGTGTAACTTATTGACCAAGTTTTCCAAGGAATTATCGTTTTCGTCATGATGAAACTGCAACACGCAAACCTTGATCTTAAGTTTACAGCATAAGGGTGCCATTCCCGCAGCACAACCTTCCAAACCGGGCAGTATGAACATAATCCTTTCATTTTCATAAACTGATATGTTAGTCTGTGAAAAGTAATTTAAATACTTGGATTTTTTTCCTGCCATCATCGTACAATCAGTGACGTTATGTACTTTACAAACACGAAACAAGATAGGTGCTATAAACATATGTATTAAATAACCACTCGTGTGCGAGTCCGGCTCGGACTTAACCGGTTTTTTATTATTTTTTCATAAAGTGGCAATATATATATCCTGTTTTAATACTTGTTTATGCCTAATACTTGCATGATTGTTATTTAAAATTTTGTAGTAAGAATCTATAGTATAATTAAAAAATGTTCCTTGACAGATATCTAATAAAATATGTTCACCGTGACACATATTAATTTATAATATTTCTTTGAAAATTACAACACGTGATCAACATGAAGCTCTAAATATAAAGAAAAGTGTTCATTCATAGCAAAAACTTTATTTTTGGAAGAAATCTTTTTTCCCCAATTTATCCTTAATACCTATTTTTAGTGGAGATAACCAGGCAATGATATCTATAGAGGAATAGAATGCGTAATTATTTAATGTACTATAAACTTATGGAAAGCTGTAAATAGATACACCTGGTTAGTAATATATCAACTGTTATCCTTACGAAAATGACAACGTTAACCAAGATGTCTCTTACATTTGATGGTTCCGCGATTCCGCAGTTTAGAAGTGCTATGACACCATCTGAAGCGTGGCCAGAATTACAAAACACTAATGAGGACAGTCGAAAGCTCTATACATACAGTTTTAATGACTTTGAAAATATTAATGCTGTGATCAGTCCTGCTCAGGATCTAGTATATATAGGGAAGGTCAAGGATGATGTTTCCATTGCAGCTTTTCTTTTAGGAGATGCGATCTTTTGATAATGCATTTGGAAAATAATAATTTTCAAGTTTCTACTGAACTTTTAAAAACCGAACTTGCCAAAACTTATAGACGAAATGTCAAAAAAAGAACATTTAGCAAAACATTATTCCGCTCAACGAGCTAGATATATTTTTTACTAGTAAATGTAAATAGAAGAAATAAACTAAAAGGAAACCAACTCATAAACGATCTGATTATCTTATGAATAACAAAAATAAGGTGGTTGCATTGTCTTTATTAATGACTTTAAGTAAGGGAGAGAGAGAAGATTGGCAAATTATAGATTCAGGAGTTACCAAACATATCAGTTCATAATTGTATTTTTCAAAGTGATGGTTTACTTAATACGATAGAAACTAGCATAGAATCAGAAAAAAATATTCACTGGAGATAGTTAAACAAAACCATTTGTTTTTATTTTAATGATTTACGATACCTCAGAGCCATCGCTGACCATCGTCGGCAAGAATATATAAGGTTTTGTGGCCAATTTCTCATCACCGAAGTTCCTCATAAGGACTTGGAAAGCAGCAGTATTTTCAGGCGCCACTGGACGAGTTGATGTGGATGATGTTGCCTCCGATTCTTTTTGAGCTTTAAGTTCTGCTAATCTGTTGATTAAATATTATTTAGGATCGAACGGACCAAATTGTTGACACATAAAAAAATAAATACCTTCCAAATGTCAAGGTTCTGATATCTTGCGCAGTCAGGAATATCTCAAATTCTCTCTCAAGAGTTTGCTTGATCTCGACAGCCGTCATGCTGTCCATGCCCAGATCCGCGAGAGCCGATTGCTGGGACACCGTCTTTAGATCCTTAATACCTGGCAGTTAGATTATTGATCCTGTGAGTGTTGAGGTAAATAGTTTTATTGTTTAACTATAGGAACTCGGCCTTAAACTTTCAATTTCAATTTATTAAAATAAAACACGGAATATCGTTATGTATTCTACAGGTTTTTAACAATATAATGTATTACAGAATAACACCGTCAACTCTAATGCCTCGTGATCATTTACCATAAACCAATTTCCATCAAATAAATTGAAGCTACCACCAAAGTAAATTTCATTCACGTCGACCGAGCTAACTAGAACGTGTAACGGAAATCCATACCCATAATCTGCGCAACGGCATCCAAAATAGAATCACATCCAGAGCCTTTATTCCTTTTTGCAGCCACAACCATTGAAGATACTATTACAGCATCCTGCTTCAGGAGTTTGTCCAGAGTTAAGAGACAGGAGGAAATCCTCTGTTGGAGAGTTCCACCGATTTCTAGTTGAACATCTTCATCTAGCATATCAGCTACAAGACCTACCTAGGAATATTTATTTACTTTATGCAAATAGACTCTGATATATTTTTTATAGAAATTTAACATTAATAAGCTACATTTGATTCGATTCCTTTCGAAAAAAAATTATGGAAATGTTTACATATGAAATTACTAGCTTTAGCTCGCTGAAATCTAATCGGATTGGACGCCTGATTCGATTACATAATCGTTTATAAGATTTGAGGTCTGATGCCTTTATTTGTGCCATTACTAGTTAGATGCAAGAAACTTGTAGTTGTGGCGTTCAACATATTTACTTACGCAACACAGCCAACTTAAGACCTGTTTTTTTTAATCCTTTTATAATGATCAAAACGATATGGGTATAATTTTTACGTTTCAAATTATTTAAAAGTACCGCTATGAGTATTTGTTATTTTAAATTTATTAGTTTTCTTACTAGTTTCTTATGGCGTTATCAATTGCGATTCTATCTTAGTTTGATATTATACAAATTTAAATCTCTGTCATGCCTATTTCATATCTTTTTTTACGCAAACAAACTCACATCTCCAATAGCACCCCATTGTATAGCGAGCGCGGGCAGACCGAGTGCCTTCCTCCTCTCGCAGATCCTCTCCATCACGGAGTTGGAGAAACCGTAGTTAGTCTGACCGGCGTTACCGCGACCGCAAGACACGGACGAGAATATTACAAAGTCCCTGATAAGAAACAAAAAGTGTTGATTCCTATATTTGAGTACAATGCGTGAGCAGAAATTACTTAAAAGGTAGAAAGAACATTAAAGTCTATTGATATTATTAGTAAGACGACTTCAAGTATAATATTCTTTCAATCCTCATTCAGTTTATTAAATAGACCTTATATTTATTTTTTATTATAGTTTTTTAAGAAAAAGCTATAAAAACATTTAAGTCAATGAAAAAGCTAGTCTTTTTACTGGATGACGAACATTCTTTTATATTAACAGGATTGAAATAGTATAATATCTAAAACATACTTCAATTTTGGACACATTGTCTGAGACAGTTTATCTAAGTGCATCGTAGCCAAAGCTTTGGGTGCAAACGACGTCTTGAAGGACTCCGGAGTTTGATTCTGGAAGATGCTATCTTTCAATACCACTGCCAAGTTAAATATCGCTTCCACTGTTCCCATAGCAATCGCCATCTCCAACATTTGTTCACATCCTTCCTCTGTTGTGATGTCGTGAGTCGAAATTTGCACATCAGCTCCATAGCTCGCCCAAGCTCTATAAAAATACGTTTTATACTTGTATCAAATACACCTATTTTAATACTTAATTCATGCATTCCTTTCTTAAATACCATTTTCCAATTTTAATTAGAAAATTTGCTGACCAGTGTGGTATCTTAATCTATGTACGAAAAAATCAATTGCCATGTGTTTGACTCGCTAAATCTACTAAATGGTGGATCCGATTAGATTATTTTTTACGTTGTTTTAACTAAATTAAGGAAATAATTTTGATTAACCTTAATAGCCATTTTGAATTAATAGCATTCCTGGCGGACCTACTAATTTTAGGTAGTACAAAAGTTACGGGGTCAACTAGTCATATATATAAAATTCTCGTATCATAATATTAGTAACCTTATTTTACTGATAGGCTTTACTGATTTTTACCAAATTTTATTTGCATATCCATAAATCTGAGAATCGGCTACTATCTATTTTTCATACCCCTAAGTAATAAGGGTTGTTCACCCATTAATATATTTTTTTTTAATATTTGGTTAAATTTTTTGTTTTTATTATTCTATAATGTGGCATTAAAAATACATACAACCCTAAATTTTTACCGTTTTATTACCAACCCCTATTTTTTAATAGCCATTTTAGTAACTTAATCATTTATCATCCCGCGCGATAATTATGCTAAAACTACGTTTGCCGGGTCAGCTAGTTTTATATAAATAATCGTTTTTACCACCATGCACCATTCCGCGAGGACATGATGTATAAAACTCATATTTTTCGCCAATAGATGGCGTTAGTAGGCGATTAAATCGCGCTAACGTTTTGTCTTTCTAAATCCTTAAGAGGATTTCGGTTAAAATACAAGATGATGATTCAATAGACTGATTGTTTTATTTCGACACCAGAGGGAGCTGGGGGGGTTTCCCCATAGTTAAAAGTAGATCATACACATGATTTGTGCAGAATTTATAATTATTTGTAAATACATAACATCTTCCTTGTATACATAGCTATTTTATATTCAACAAGCTTATTCTAGTGGCTTTGCTCGCGTTAATGTAGATTTAATTATAAAATAATATACAAATGTACACAAATATAGCGTATGACCATCTAGAATATACTTTATAAATGGTACCATAAATTTTAAAATAGGACTATCAGTTTTAAAACTAACTTCGCACATACATAATTATCATTGTCTTAATATATTATTCTACAATAGCACATGTATATATATGGACACATAAAAAGAAAAACAAGAAGGCGAACCTTAACCGTGACGACTGGTAACCGTTACTGACTCCTCTCCTAGAAGTAAGCAGTACTTTCCTAGCTTCTCTCATGATCAGCCAATCCACTAGCTCTAGACCGAAGCCTCCAAGGCCTCCTACCACGATGTACACAAGATCTGGATCGCACGTATATCTAAAAAATTAAATAAAAACCAGAAACATTCAATACACAGATATCTTCCGATGTGTCATTCCCATATTAAAAGAATTTACGTATCTTTCAACTTTATTTTTAACACTAGCTGTCCCTTGCGGCTTCACTCGAGTGCATAGTTACTGCTTATCTCCTATGAGTCGTAGCGTGATGTAATAAAGCCTTAATAAATAAACTATCTAACGCAAAAAGGATTTTACAATTCGAACCATTAGTTCCTGTGATTAGCGCGTTCAAAGAAACAAATAAATTCTTCAGCCTTATAATATTAGTATAGATTTACAATGTTCAAACTTTACTTACATATAATGTTGATTGATTAATGATTAAGGTATTATATAAGGTAATGAGTCTATTGACAAAAGTAATCGTTGTTTTTGTAGTTATTAGTTACCTAGGGAGAGCGATAATGGGCAGATTCGTCGGTTTCCCAGTACAGCTTCCTGGTTCCTCGTCACGAATTTTAAAAACAACCTAAAATATATATTTATGTGTTACATAGAGTATATTTAGTAATAATAAACGAAAGATAGGTCACTTATAATACCAGTTTTACTCCAGCAAAAAACGAGGAGGTATTTAAACTCGTCGGGGTATTGAAATAAAACTATTTTAAACGGATTCGCGTATAGTAACAATTTTTATCAGCCCGACGTTGCGAGCACTTTACAACTTCATGGTCACGGGTAGACTAAGACTAGTCGGGGTATTTTGTATATATATTCGCCGACTGCTCAAAAGCGTTTTACCAATTTGGTTATTTATTTCTTATCTGTTTCAAAGGGTGTACTCTCTCTATTTAATTTTCATAAAAATTTGTTGAGTGGTTTGAATTTTAAGGTCATAATATATACTGGAATAAATATGTTGGGTTCTGTGATAGCTTAGTCGTTCAGTAATTCGTAAGATTGTTTAACTCTTGGGTTGACTTATCGTCAATGTCGCCAGCGGGATGAAAACATTTAAGTAACGTCCCGGGACGATTGGTCTTCATTATATATGATAGTTTAAAGCAATTAAAATCAGAATCTAGCAAAATCCATACATAACAACACAGTTATTTAATATTTTTGATGATTGTCGAAGCTTGCGGTTGCGATTCGAAAACTCTCGACGAACAGTACTGACGCTAGCACTAGCGCCAACGGAGTGGCAGTTTGGGGAATTTCCCGTTGATTTGGCGGGAATAATAAAAGCCCAAGAAGGATCTTTTGTAGCAACAAAATATGTCATTCTAGTATGCACGTATTTTGATTTTTAAGTCGGTATACCTTTTTTAAAAAGTCTTGATCATAAATATATGTATATCCAATTTGCAGTATACGCTTGTTCGGGTCAAATCTTAAAAATTAAATCAGAACCACTTTCTATTATTTTAAGAAGTAAAAGTTTTAGATAGCAATTTTTTGGTAAACACTACTTAATTCAACACCCAAGATAGACTCCGCACTCTTTGTATAATAGTTTTAAGTGCCACGGATGATAACGGTAGTTTGAATTATTTAGTAGCAGCAAATTATGTGGATTACACTCACTTTTCCAATATGTTTTCCGGAAGCCATGTACCTGAACGCAGTTTCAATTTCGTCCTTCTCGAAAGTGCAGTACGTGAGAGGACGAACAGCACCGCTCTCAATACCAGATGCCACCAGTTCTTGAAGTTCCTATTTTAAATATTACACATGTGCTAAATTCCTTAATATTTAATTAAATATAAATATTAAGTAGTTTAAATAAAGTTAATACGATCTCAGCTGTTGAAAGAGGTTACATACGGTAGATGTTCAAATATAACATTAAAAAAAAACAAAAACTTAACAACGAAATACAAATACAATGTTTTCAATTTAAAATAAAAACGTTTAAGCCTTAGTCTTGTAAACCATTATAATTAAATAACAAAAGAAAAAAAACTTTTACGAATACGTAGTCTTTGCGAGAAACGTAGTCCAACACAACTCCGTGGAAGGAGATCTCCTTGAGGAAGTAGTTCATGCTGATAGGCGTGTTGTTGTTCATGTCAAACTTGCCGATCTCGAGGAAGCGACCACGAAAACCGAGACAACGTATTGAGGCCTGAAGGATTCATTAAAAAATTAAAGTACTAAATGAAGTTTGCCTGTGAATTGTTATGTTTTGTTTTATATAAAACGGAAGTAAACAAGCAAATATTACCACCTGATGTTAAATGGTCATTATAGTCCGAAACTCTGCAATATCAGGGATATTGCGTGTGTCCAGACCATAGTCAAGGCCGTCTTTTCATTCAATGCCAGGAACGCGCTCGCAATTCACTTGACGCTTGAAAACCTACATTATAACGCTCAAAAAAACCGTAGGAGCAAGATCACAGCCTACACGTACACATAAATCGTGAAGCCCGCACATTGACTACAGACCATGCATCTAGACAGTGTGGATGATATCGAGTCCTGAGGTGAAAGTGGTATATTGTACATCCAAATTTAATGTTACTATCAAGGAGTCACAAGATGATAAGCAACGAATCAATATCAAGAGCTCAGAATCCAAGTCTTTTGTTAAGCCTTTAAAAATGAATGGATAAAATTTTTACATTGTTTTAGGATTGTCAATAACAATTTCAAAAAAAATAGTAGGCTTTAAGAATTTAAAATACCGAATGATTGCCCAATTTTAGTTAGTAAAAAATATATATACTATTTAAAATATGGTTATCATTATTCGACTATCAACAGCAACGCATTATGGGACTTTAGTACCTGCTTCGCAAAGCAAAGGATATGACAGCATCAATTCTATATTTTATCAATATCCATGCGTTAAAATAAATATAAATACTACTAATTTTCAATATACCTCTAGTTTCTCATCTGAGAGAGAGTTCAGAACAATGTTCACCCCTTTTCCATCTGTTTCTTTCATTACCATGTGCTCGAAGGACGTATCACGAGAGTTACCAATGTGACTGTCTGTAAAATACGAATTAAGAGATAAGTTGGAATTAGTTTTTAGTCCAGTAAGTAGTAAGATGGAATACCTATTATTGACATTATATTACCTTGAAGTTGAGGGAATAGCTTCTTTATGATTGCCCGCTTCTCTGGAGAACCAACAGTTGTGAATACTTCACATCCGTAGTGAAGAGCAACGTTAATAGCAGCTTGACCAACACCACCAGAACCAGCGTGAATCAAAATTGATTCTCCTCTTTGGATCTGTCCTATCATCACCTGTGGCAACATTGGATATTATAGGTTAAAGAGTAAACTTTGTGTGCATTTTTTAATAAGTGACTAAAATTAAGAATCTAACAAAAACTAGGTAAGTTGGTGCGGAGTTGTTTTACTGCTCGTTCTAGATGGTGTTGCAGCATATAAAGTCAAGGGTAACTATGTTATTTTAGTGTCATCGAAGTCATAGTACAGTAAATTTAGAATCGATCAGACTATTAAAGTTGCCTAGGTCCTTTCAATAACCATAATAGACCTGTTAACTTTCAAACGTATCTCATAAATTATAGCTAAAACCATCCCAATTACATCAGCCTTCTTCATAAAAAACGCATCAAAATTGATCATCATCATCATTCATTTCATCAAGCTTGTAACATCCCTCTTTTTTTGTCAAAGTTTAAAAAGAACCTTTTTCAATTGAAGTTAGACATCTCTGTGAGAAATCATTGAAGATACGATTGAAAAAATATAAATTAAATCAAAATAAATAATCTTATTTATGAATATAGTGGTAATAATTTAAAAAAATAGTCAAGATACTTAAATAAAAAGTAAGCAGACACGCACTATAACAATATGCAGTATATAGCCCTTCGTGTGCAAATCCGACTCGCACTTGACCAGTTTGTTTTCTAGTTGGTATATTATGAATAGTACTTACCAAACCATAGTAAACAGTTCCATACGCCACAGGCACAGTAGCGGCCTCTTCAAATGTCCACTCGTCTGGTATACCCCACATGACCACCTCGTGCTTAATTGCCACCATGTTTGCTATACCACTATCCGCCACCATGGCCATCACTCGGGTACCACTGATGGAGATTACTTTCAAATTAAAACTAAATGTCAATTATATCCTATATCTATAGGTATAGGATGTAATTTACGATTACATTGAAGATATGTCTTCAGCCAGTACAAATCGCTCATGAAATTGACACTAAAATAACTAGGTTCGACTTCTGAACCGCATAGATATTTTCGCTATAACATTTTTTTCTTGCTTTATTGCTTTTGTTTGGGCAGATGATAAAAAGCTTGTGGTTCGTCGAAATCGGTCCTATGACGTTTGATTTAGATTTACATTCTCCTCCTCTTGACTACATCGAGAAAAAATATATAAAATTTACTTGTTAGTCCTGCCAACGACTTCAAAGCCCAGTGCGCATTCCTGTGCCAGACGACCACGCGCCACTGCGTCTACCGACAGACGTCCTGTCGCAACCATTACATCGCGGAAGTTGAGCGCCGCGCAGTAAACCTGGGTTGGCATTATTGGGTATAAGTTTCGTGACAAATAGTTCTCATTAAAACAAAATATATTTTAAAAATAAATCGTTCTTTTATTATTAACATGCACCGATCAGTAATACTGTTTAATAATTATAACCTTCATAAAAATCAACGTTAGTATGTTTTGGTATGCGTCCCGAAATCATTGATGTGACGGATTGTGATGAATATTTGCGTAGAGTATTCTAGAGATACTAACGAGGTATTTTAGTCCAAAAAATCTTTATAATTTAGGTGGCACTGCAACGCATGCCGCATACAGCTAGTACTTTACAAAAGTCCGTTACATATAATTGCAGATGGTCTCATACCGATTTAATTTATAAATGGATATTCTTGAACAGAATTTGTTGGGAAATTTGATAATAGTTACATTTATTTCCAAGTTTAGTAAATTATAATTACTAACATGCATAAGAATGGTACTTGAGTCCTTGAAAACTTGGTTTTCTCTGATGGAACCCTCCAACCAACGTATCGACGTTAGATCACCGATGACGACGGTATTGGCGAAGGCGTGATGTGCTTTGACTGTCTCTAGTTCGCCAAGCGATAAGTGACGGTATGTACCCCATTCACCCTGTTAATGTGTTACTTTAAGAAGTCAAATAATAACAAATACACGTAATAAAAATTAACTAAGAAAATTAAAAGTTTTTGGTACTTTCTCCAACCAAAATATCATCAATAAATTTTTCTGGACTTTTCTTAATCCCTTAGCAATTATAATAATTTAACAATAGACAAGGTAATTTAAGAAATATTTAAAATTAAAAAAAATATATTTAAAATTACAAACGAATCTCCACGAGCTATATATGACTGAGACTATTAGAACGAGCTCAAATACAATACTTCTGCTGTAAGTTGTCGAGGAGATCAACGATGTTATATTATTTTAATATACAGTGCAGTAAATTTCGAATCGATTTGACCAGTAAAAGTTGCTCCGATCTTTTCAACAACTAAAAAGAGCTGATAACTTTCAAACAAAGAATCGCATCAATATTGCTATTCCCTAGAGACCTACTATGTCTGTGACACACAGAAACACTTATACACACTTGCACTTAAAACAGCCCTCTTTTTGAGTCGGTACTGAAAATTACTTTATTTTTAGCAAATTATTTAAACCTACCTAATACTGATATCATAAGAACTTACATCCTTATAAACATTAACAGCTAGACCCATATCTAATTGATTTTCATAAAATTTCAAATCTGGATTGAAAGGTGGCGCAGAAGGATCTGCAATTAATAGACCATGAACTATTTCACCGCCGGGTTCCTTCCTCAAACAGTTAATGAGACCAAGCAATCCATTTATTTGCTCATCTTGACTATAAATAACTAGTTTTCGTCCAACTTTAAGTGCATCTTTAACTTTGTCTATCCAAGCGTACGTGTCATCGGCCGTGACAATTTTGATGAAGTTAGCTGGTTTTGAACCAACTCGTTTCCGGAAGAGCACTATGTATTCGTTGCTAGTATTTTGCACGCTAATGATGTCGTACGTGTCGGAGAAATCTCTCGAATTGATGGGTTCTTTTTCTCGACTCATAATGAAGCCTTTGACACGAAGAGTCGGTAACACTTGTGTTATTACCTACAAATGTGTTCTTACTTAATAAAGAAATGTTTATTAAAAAGAAAATAATTTTAGTAGTAATACATAAGAGTTCCTTGAAGAAATGATCATCGATTTCTAATATGAATATTATGACCAATTTTATATTTTTATTTATTTGCCAATCTTTTGCAATATTAACAGAAACAAGAACAAAAGAATGTGAGGCTGGCTGATTTTTTAAAAGATTAACATTTTACAAAAAAAAAAAAAAAAACAGACTTATGTAGTTTGTAACGTTTGATACAAAAAACAAACAATTAGTAGGTAGGTAGGTAGGTAGGTACATAGGTGCTACTTAACATATAGCATTTATTTTTAATACAACTTACATCAGGTCTCTGCAGCAAATTAGCACCAATAAAGAAAAGAGTGTTAGTTTCTCCACTCAAGTTTTTATTTTCTACGGTAATATTGGATGGCATTTCGAGATTTTCCTCAGATATTACAGTCAGATCAGCTTGTACCAGAGGTAGATCACCGATGACGTCCGCTACTTTATCCATTATGGGTTCGAATCCATTATTTTTATACTCATTATCAACAATTTCAATACTTTTGACTTTGTAAATTTGTACGTTTTCAAGAATAAGCTGAATATTACTTTTCAAAATATCTTCAATCTGGAATTTTTTTATGATGATTTTAATGTTTGTAATGCATTAACTGTGTGCTAATTAAAATTAAATTATAACTTTAAGACTTTTCAACAAACAGAAAAAATGTTTTATGGTGTATGATAATCTCAAGAGTGTGAAGTTCTACCGATCTGCTTTAGAAGAAGATATTAATAATATAGGAGATATTAATTTACCTTCATCGGTGTCTTTCCGAAATTGGGTACAAATATGTATTTCTCTAATACTGGTACTGCAAGAGGAATCCTTCTTGAAATCGGAGATGCATGTAATCCTCGAATTTCTACACCACCAGCTCTGAAAGAACGGAATGGTAAATATGAAAGATACAAAATATTATTAGGGTATTCAGATTTTTCGTTATCATTAATCTAAATTAGAAAAACTTTTTTAAGTTACTTTAAGTATAGTAAATAGGGGTTACCTGATAACATCAATTTTAGGGTAAACCCTAAATTCAAACGACTGTTGCGTTGAATTCGGATCCATACTAGAAACAGCATCATTATGCATCTTTGTATCAATGCATAGCTTGTCAATCCTGGTGGGTACGAATAGCCCTCGCGTGTCCAGGCCGATGATTTTCATCTGCAGCATGCAATCCAAGAAAGTGACCCAGTTATGAACCCAGGCCAGACGACCCCGGGTACCTTCTACGTTACATCCAATCACACCTCGAAATAGGCCACTATAAATAAAAAATCATTGTCAAAAATTATAGGCTTTTTTTACATGAAAATTTGAAAAAATATTCATCTTATTATTACAGAAATCTTTTTAAATAAACTATTTAGCATATAAAACAGGAAATATAGATATAAAAATGAATGAATGAATGAATGAATGAAAAATCATCAAATAAATAAATAAAACAGGGAGTTTGACGGCTCCGCGAAAGTACGACCTGTACTGGTAACCTCTCAGACGAAACTCCTTGTAGATGTCTTTTGTAAGTAAATGTTTAACTTTTGGTCCCGTGGATTCAGGTTCGGCTGGTACTTTGCGGTAATCTTGACCAATATTCTCCTCAGCGTAAATACGTCCAGTGACAATTGACGCTCCGCTTTCAACGATCTGTAAAAATTACATTTTAATAGTAAACTTTAATTTTCAACTTTCTATGACAAAAAAAAACTTCTAGAGTAAGCAAAGTAATGATATTTATCTTTTGATTTTCATACTATAAAAGTTAAAAAAAGTAAAGTAACAGCCTGTAAATATCCCACTGCTGGGCAAAGGCCTCCTCTCCTGTTAAGGAGAAGGTGTAGAGCTTAATCCACCACGCTGCTCCACTGTGGATTGGCGGATATACATGTATCAGAATTTCTCCCGATACATGCAGATTTCCTCACGATGTTTTCCTTCACCGCCGAGCTCGAGATGAATTTAAACACAAATTTAGCACTTGAAAAATCAGCGGTACTAGCCGTGGCTTGAACCCGCGATCATCGGTAAAGATCGACGTGTTCTAACCAATGGCCACTCTGCTCAATACTATAAAGCCGAAGCCTAACCATAATTAGCAACAAAAGATAAAAAATACTAACTTCAAAGAGCCCACTGCCTTTTTGGATTGTCACAATAAACTCCAATTTCCCATCTTTGGGAATGTTGGTAGCCCTTTGAAATCGCACGTTCTCAAATACCACAGACATTTCGGGGTAAAACTTCCCCATCATTTCACCGAGAGTTTCCCACACCATTACCAGGTAACCAGTTGCAGGATATAGGTTACGACCTGAGGTACGAATTTTTATATTTAACTCAGTTCAGTATGCATGCATAAGATGACGCGTATTCGAAAAGTGACGTAAATCTAATTCTATTATTATCGGATAAAATTGTTTATAAACATATATAAAGTAATTTTAGTAAAACAAATTAATCTTACCATCAATCCCGTGGCCGACCAAGAAATCGCTGTCGTCATCATCGATTGACATTTTAACTGACCTGTCTCGCGACGCCCACTTTTCTCTCAATTCGTACGATATAGTATACCTAAAAAAATCATAACATTCTTAAAAAATTGTAAATACTATATGTGATGAATATAATCATTGGATATCGTTGTTAAGGCAGTTGGTGTTAATATCAGAGTCAACGAGATTTCATACAAAAGTTAGTTCATTGTTAAGAGATGGCGCTGGCTGTATTCTGAATCGCTCTATAACTTTGTTTTTTTTTTTTTTTTTGAAACTATAAGGTGTTCTAGTACTAGTGAATTAATAAATCTTTCCATAGTTTGTACCCATGTTTTTATTTTATTTTAAAGTGCTCCTAAGTAAAACAGTTTTAGAGACATGATCAGCCGAATGCCCGGCTATTGTAACTTAAGTAAATCGCCTTACTATATTCGTAACTTTAAAAGTTTAAAATCTAAACTTTTTACAGAAAAATAAACCGACTTAAAAACAAATTTTATAGATACAAAAAACCTAATTGAAAAAAATTAAACATTTTAAAGTCTGTGTCAAGTAAAATAAAAATAAAAAAATTTCATTGGCTTTAAGATTTCAAAGTTTGAAAACCAATAACATTATTTTTTTTTCATTTCATCTACTCATCGTGGACAATTATTCCTGAGAGAGACTAAATCAATGCGTTAGCAAGTCTAGTAATTGAGTGAGGTTTTGTAAATTCAACCAACAATATTTAGATTAGCTTCCAAAACGACTGCGTTCTTTCTGCATCAGAATAAATATAGTATTGAGATACAAATGTTAAACGGTCACTTAATGAAAGAATTGTTTAAAATTTACCAATCTTCTGCGTGGTCCCATTCTACAAGGTGTGAAAGCATGGGTGTTCCTTGCGAGACAGGCAGCTGTACGGCCGGGTAGATATCGGCTAGTCGCGGATTTATTCCGGCCACATACAATCTGCAAATATTATACTCGTTAACACTAGAAAGACGGCCACATTTAGCTACCCACAAAGATACCGGGACTTTACTGCAGGGTCTTACACATGTTTACAAAATTTGCCAGGTCTTACACATATTTACAAAGATTGCCAGTACAGTTAATAAATAACTGTACTGGCAATCCAGTACAGTTATCCAGACCACGATCGCTAGTATCGTTATCATGCCGTAAAGTCGCTAGGTGTTCCTGATCTTCTAGGTCAGTGTCTGCACTATCAGCGCTTGAACTAATAGCATGAAACTCAAAATCATCACCACTACAATTTGTGGACTTTAAGATCCATTGTCATTGGTAGGTTTTGCAGTAAATGAAGTATTTCATCATTTTCAAGAGTTCGAGACCAATTTACACTAGAATTAAATTTTTTTACTAATACGTACAATATAAACTAAGATATGCTTGCGACTGAAAGATAAGAGCAAACAATTTAAAAATTTACAAAAATATCTTCTTATACAATTTTAAATTTTATTTGAATTATTGTGATAAAATGACTGTCATCGTCTTTGTGGGTATAGGAGTGACTCGCACAGTAAACAAATAACTTACGAGTATTTTAACCATGTTTTAAAATAAATAAACTTTTAATTTAAAAGTCCGGTTATTTAAGCGCTCCCGTCTCTCTTACGTAAAAATCACCTAGGTTACCTACAAAAGGTAGGTAGTAATATTTATAGCCAATGTTACTAGTTTTTAAATTAATATTATTACCTAATATTAAATTTTTATTATAAAATAGTTATACTGAATAAAATGTCGACAAAAGCTTTGGCAGAAAGAGTTATACAATTTAAATTACTGTGAAAAGTACTAAAATGTAAAATGAGTATAAAAGACAGACAATCCTCACAGCAAATATGTCCCTTAATAAGGAGTTGTTTTTTACACCAAAAAGCAACAAAAAAATAGTAATAACATTATAATAATAGTATAGTAAATAATAAATAAATAAATAAACGCATCATACTCAACGGCCCCCATTAAGATCTCATGACCTTGTGTCGGGGATGCGGAAACACACACAACACTAACACAAACACCACCCAGACCACGACAAACATCCGTATTGCCAATACAGACGTTTGCCGCGAGCAGGGATCGAACCCGCGACCGTTAGCGCTTCAGTCAGTTGCTGTGACCATTGCGCCAACGTGTCTGTCACTATCACTGTATAGTTGTAGTAATACTACTGTTATTTATCTAATTTGTGTTTTGTTGTTCTTAATGTTAGTTAGTTGTATTATTTCAGTTGTATTATAAAGTGACGTCTGTAAAATAATTTTCGTTGGTAACTTACTTGCCCAAAGCTGTAAAGAGATCCCGCACGTTATCCGAGGATTTTCTTTCAGTGAGAGCAATGTTGATTACATCTTCTTTTAGGGGTTTACTCAGAAGCGCCTGTAGGAGACCATGCGGCGCGATTTCTATAGTGATCGCAGTGTCAGGGATGTGATAAGCTATCTCTTCAAAGAGCACTGGAGTCTGTTGAAAATTCATATATTAGAGAATAAATAACAAAAAAAATAAAAGGTACTTAAATCCAAATGTATGTTTTAATTCTGAGTTAGCATTTCTGAATTTTCCAATACTTGAAAGAAAACATGTTATGCTAGGCAGTGAAGGGAACTATCATAATGGATGGATTAATGTAACTACAACTGACCAACTGTTCAGTAAATGCTTTTAGTATAAAAGAGAATTTTACAAGCTTCTTTCTCCAAACTGCTCCAACACGGATTGGCATATACACGTGACAGAATATTCCCAGTGCAGATTTCATTACAACGTTTGTCTTAAGTGCCGACTACGATATCAATATAAACACAGCATCGTTTGAAACGTTACCAGCCATGGTTTAAACACGCTATCGTCTGTTATAATTAACGTATTTTAACAACTTGACCATCTCGGTCTAAGGATACTTGCATGCTCCAAAATCGTTTACAGGCTTATTTCTATAACATATACTAAATATTCAATTGATTTGACTACTAATTTATTTTAACAGATACTTACCAAAAACTTATCAGTAAAGTATTCAGCCGACGACAACACCTTGGGATCTTTCCACAATGCCTGTTGGGGGGAAGTGGATAGCCAGCGCTCTGAACGAGTTGTTGGTTTTGAAATAACTTGACTTAAATATTTCAGGAGTCTTAAACCTGTTTTAAAGTAACATCTTTTAAAATTTTAATTCATATTCTTTTATTGTTATCGTTGTCACATGGCTCGAATTTACTAGACCTGTCAAATTAACACTCACCAGTTTCCTCAACGAATATTCCTTGAGCTAGTAATTCGGTAACGAAATTTTTTACTTTATCTGCTGGCCCAGAAATTGTACATGAGTCAGATCCATTGTGATACCCCACTTCGATTTCAGGTGGAACTATCTTTTTAATCTATAATGAATTCGATTAACAATGTTAATAAAATATAATAAATTATTTTTAGTAAATTATTGGTATATCAGCGATACTCAAGTCGATTGCCGACGCATGATGTCGATTATACATAACAATGTCGCGTGCTATTTGCATTTATGAACAATTTCCCAAATACATAAAATTAAAAACAATACATAATTATACATACCTTATTATATCCAACACCTACAATAGCCATGGATCCTTTAATAAATGGAATTTCAATTGATGCTAAACCAAAACTATATGCTGATAGCATCGCCTGCTCAGTTGTCAAACAACCATCTGCGTATGCGCAACCTCATTCGCCAATACTATGACCTGGAATCAGAGGACAAAAAAAAAACATTTATTATGACAAACACCTTCGACAATGATAAAACATAAGCAAAAGTAAAAAAGGCACATATAAGAAGTACAAAGTTGATCTTACCAATAATAAAGTCAGGTTCAATTCCAACAGCTTTCAAAACATCTGTAAGTCCGATCTGAACAGCAACGACACCGATGAAGGAATTTAGGATGTTGTCGAATGTCTTAGGGTCTGTATCTGTTACGATCTTTGTCAGGTTTATGCCCTTAGGCGCTAGAGCCTTGTGGCATCTAAGGAAAATTAAAATATTATTAAATAGTTAAGCTTTAGGCATCATAAGTGGAATTACATTAAATTAAATATAATTTAATGTAAATGCAAGTTTTTTTTTCTATTTAGAAGTGTAATATTATGTTGTTTTATTGTACATTTAATATACTGTATAATTTATTGTATTTGAATAGCTTTTAGTCTTTCCTTTATTTATGTCTAAAAGAATATTTTAAATTAACATATACCTATTTATTTCAATGTTAATTTCGAAAATAAATATGATACAAGAGGATTAATGGGCCTGTTGCCTACAAAATAATACAGATTCACACTAACTTTTTAATAGCAGCAGCGAAGACGGGTATTCTCATGAGCTGTGTAGCCATTCCTGACCATTGAGACCCCACGCCCGAATACACGAAGCACACTGGACGACGGACACCAGAAAAGTATTCAATGCTTCGAGACAGTGATACGCTCTTCGTCGGTGTTGAGCCTATTGGGTGTAAAGAAGCTGCTAAAGTATTAATACAATTCTGTTTAAAATACTTATAGAGGGAATTATTACATAATATTGAAATGATTACATATTTAAGGAAAAACTTATAATGAATCAAGTAATCACAAGCTGTAGTTAAATCTAACTTTTAATTTGCACTTTTTTTTTCTAAAATATTTTTATTTACTGAAACATTTTAAAAATTAGGATTAAAACCTAAATTGTTAATAAACTTTTCACCCAATAGTGTGTATCCTCTAAAGAGATGACCTCTGATATCCATTCCGTGTACTGCGTGTAAGAGTCTAACAAGTTCAACATCAACCGCCCTCGATTCTAGGTCATCTAGAATCCTGGCCACCGCGGATTTAGTACGACCTGACACACAGACCAATCTATGTAGGTCATCTGGTGGAATTCCATTGTTAACCTAAGGGTAAAAAATGAAATGAATGAAATCAATGTCAGAGATATGACGCAATGTGCTTTGCTAACATCACAAACGATAATTGCTGAAAGGTATGTGATAATACAAATAAAATATTTGATATTTGCCAAATGGGAATATTAACTCATTACCATATATATATATATATATATATATATATATATATATATATATATCTATTATAATTTACTACATACGTCATCATTTAGTTTTGTAAAAAATATATTTTATATTGATATTTAATTATATCAACGGTCAACATTATCTTAGCTATCAAGAAGCCAACACAATTTACTAAACACGTTTATCCTCGGATAAGTATAAATAATAATTAAAACTTGTAAAATTTACTCTCATTTCTTGGACATTAATTTTTTCAGCAATAGAGAAATTTAAATTATATGGAGGTATAATGAATGTTTTATGTACTTTAAAAGGCTAAACAACCTTTGGTCTCGCAATGTTCCTGAACAATGTATGAGCGTTGGCACCCCCAAAGCCAAAGTTGTTGATACCGGACATTCCTCTTCCCCACGGCGTCTTTTCCGTCACGACCTTGAGCCTTCCCTCCGCAAGGGCAGGGACTTCCGGCCTTGGAACTTTATAGTGTAGATTTGGCGGAATATATCCGGTCGAATACGCAATGCAGAGCTGAAATATATTGATTTTATTATTGAATGCAAATATATTTTAAATAAAATACCGGTCACGTGCTAGTAGAACTCGAGCAACAAAGGTTCCGTAAAACTTTTATGATGTAAATTAGACCACGCCACCTATGCTCAGAAATAACAACTATGTAAACGGTGTCCTTATTCATTGCCATTGTAAGCGCACATTTACAAATTTTATTTGTTTAATTTCATATTTAAAATAGAATAATTTTAAAGTAACTTTTTATTCGACTTCGAACAAGGAGGTTCTCTGTTTGGCTTGTTTGGCACCGATTTTGCCGCTGATTATGGATCAACTTTCAATTTTTTTTTAATTTTAAAATGTATACTTCCAATTTGGTCCTATTGTCATCAGTTCAGGGTCTGACAATAGGATCCTGAGGATATCGCGGGAACTCTTCAAATATTATTGACACACCTATACCGATTTAGATATTTTTAATAGTAACTCGTGCATTTGCTTTTGGAAAACCACATTTGATGATGTGGAACTGATGTTGAAGAACCGGAACTACTTAATAACAAGTTTTGCACGGATTGCGATTTGATTATTTCAATATGACTACCAAGCAATTTATGCTCGTCACAATACATAAGGTAAAGTGGAGCTAATGGTGTAACACCAACAGAACTCCTCAATAATTAACAGCCCTACACCGGGATAAAGCAATATTTTCTAAATGGTGATTGTAACTTAAACCCTGAATCAAATAAACTATCGTTAAATTTCTATATTTCATCGTATCTAAATCTGTTATTGCCATTACGTAAAAGTTGTAAAATCGTCCTTAAGTTCATTTTACATGTCCTGGTTATTTCCTTGTACTATAAGAACTCCTGATATTCCTTGCCAAATTTCGTGATAAAGGTCATGTGAAGTTACCTATAGGTTTTGATTCCCTGACGAAAGCTTTTACACGATCAAATCATGCGGAACGGGTGGTTATGTTTTTCACACATTTAGCACGTCAAGAGAGCAGTATGATGCTTGTTTTACGTATGCAGGACAGCAGGTCAGTTATAGTACCGTCTACCAACTAAATTGATATCAGATATTAATATATAATAATAAATATTGATAAATTCACAACTATTATTCTCTACCTTTGCAATGGCACTAATACCAGAAGCCGGTTCGTTGTGTCCTAAATTCGACTTAACAGAACCTATCATCAGAGGTTCCGATCGCTCTTTACAGAATACTTCATCAATAGCATTTAGCTCTTCTGGATCTCCTGCTCTGGTGCCTAAAATATAAAAAATATGTTTCTCCATTTCTTGTAATAATGGACTCACTTTGATTGTATGTAAAGTAATTACAAGAAAATTATATGTTACAATCGTCGAACCTGACTCATAATAGGTTCGAATACTGTATCAAATGAACAATTTAAACTGCCTGTAGAATTAAAACAACCTCTTCCAGGGGTGCTGACATAGTACAAACAATAAAAGTAAATTAACAGCGCACAGCTGCACAAAGAGGAGGTCTCTTCTATTAAGGAGAAGGTTCAGGAACCTAATCTACCCTAACACTCCACTGCGGGTTGCTGGATATACATTTGTCAGAATTTCTCCCAATACATGCTTCTTCACAATGATTACCTTTACCGCAGAGCACGAGAGGAATTTAAACACAAATTTAGCAACTCAGCTAGCTGGGGTTTAAATCTAACATCGGTTTAGACCGACGTGTTCTAACTACAAGGCCATAAGATCTCAAACAATAACTGATAAGTTTTTGTAGATTTAATAAACATGATGTTTTCTAATAAATACCAACCTACTTTGCTAATAATTATAACAATAAAATGGTATTTTGTGACATTGCCCACGAGATTGCTGCCATGTGGAGTATGGACTCAGTAATAATTGTTCCTATTGTCGTCTCGGTAAACGGCCTATTTGCGAAGAGTTTCGACCAGCATCTTAAGAAACTCTCGCTGAGCTGCTGAATCAAGGGTAGGATACAAAAGGCAATGTTGCTTGAGACGGCACACTTAGTTCCTCAGCTTGGAGCCCTACTGACCGCTTGATGTCATCTCCGCGTCCAATGGATACGTCTATTTTATATATTTTTAAATGTTTTTATATTTATATTTTTGTAAATATATTTAAAAATATACAAAATAAGTAAAAAGAAGAATGGTCTTTTGTAAAATTTTCTAACACCCGAGCGTGCTTTGTAAATATGCTGTTCTACGTACCTGTTCCATGTGCTTCTACATACTCTAGCGAGCTGGGTCGAATGGAACACTCTTCATAAAACTCGTTAAATAGTAACTTTTGTATATTACCAGCTGGGTAGGTGATACCTTGTTCTTTGTACCCATCGCAATTGGTTTTAGCGTAGAGAACTTGAGCATAAACCCTAAAAACAATTGATTATATTGCTCTCTCTTATTTATCAAGAGTTTAGTATGATGTTCTTGTTATTTTCTTGATTAAACTTTTTTGTTTGATCATTTATTTTTGACATGAGTTCAATGATAATGCTAAATTTACCTCCTAGAATCTTTGGCTCTTTGCAGTAAGCAAACAGCAACACATTCAGAGCGGGCGTAACCATTTCCTTTCTTGTCGAAACTCTTACATCTTCCATCAATTGATAGTACACCGAGCCTGAAAGATTTTTTTAAAAGACATATTAAATTATTGTCGTGTAGCTGCTTGAGTTACTTGTTTAGAATTTAGATTAAAGAAAAGTTTACAAATGATCATCGGTGATGACAAATCTATAATATACAAATGAATCGCTGAAGGTGTTGCTAATCAAATCTCGAGAAGGGCTGAACCGATTTCGCTAATTCTTTTTTATAATATTCCTTGAAGTTCGAAGATGGTTTTAACAGCGAGAACTTTTTTTTAATTTGTCTGAAAACACTTTTCTACATATCCATACAGCAGATTAGTTATAATAAAAATTTGAATTTTAATACGACGACATAAAGTTTAAGCGTTACTATTTTTTTTTTCTTATAGTGTGGCGTGCATCCGCGCCACTTATGCGCAAGGGTTAGTATTATTCATTATAATAATAGAAGTACGTTATATTTATTTGACATAAATTATTTTTTTCTGTTATTTGTAGCTAAGAGCAACGAATATAAAGCTAGATACATAAATATTATTATAAAGAAAGTACACGATTTTTACAAACAATAATATATACTACAAATATATATAATATAAAAAATAGTTGTGTGTTTGTGAATTACTGTTAGGCGGTACAAAGTTCTCCGGGTAAATAGCTATGAAACATTTTTAAATTTGTCAGTTAAATATTTTTTCCTCAGTCAAATTTTTCCATTTTTATTATTACCTGTTAAACTGCAATGACACGTGAGGGTGAAGACACAAATTCGTCCCTCCAACAATAGCCGCATCACAATGACCGAATCGTATAGCTTTGAACGCATGTTCCAAGGCGTACAGAGAACTGGAGCAAGCTGTGTCCACAGTGTAGGAAGGCCCGGTCACTCCGAGCCATTGGGAGATGTGATTGCTGATCATCGATCGGGAACAGCTGAAAATTTTATATATGTAAATATATATAATAACAATAGTAATTTACCTCCTAGAATCTCGTTATTTTTTAAACGATAGCAGGACGACGAATCGAGATTTTCTATTTCTGACTTTCTTCTATATTTTTTTCCGATCTCTAGAAATAGTCGGATCGACTTAGTTAATTTCATTATAGTTTGAAAGAGTGAACTTTTTCTATTGAATATAGTTTTCATCAAAATCGGTTAAGTAATTTAATTTTAATTTCAAAATTTAATGGAAAATAAATATAAAATAATAATAATCATACTTATTATAATTCATTGAAGTAAGCACAATTACTTAGGTTTAATGGGTTCAAAGACTCATTAATAATTTAATCGTAAAGAATTAAGGAATAGATAATTGATCTACATAAATAAATATTGAGTTATTTTGCCAATTGTATCAATACCATGTCATGTCATTTCCTTTGATAAGCAGAACTCTATCATTAAGATCAATTTAAGAACTTGGGGCAAAACGGCAACACGGTTGGTTCTGCTTCCTTGACCCAAGTCTCTAATACAGTCGCATACAGAGACGCGTTTCTCTTAGTCAAAAGCGCAATCCAAGCGAACGCGCGGCGTGTGGCGTGGCTTCTCGCGTAACGCCCGAGAGACAATGACTCGGCGCGAGCGACGGCCGCCGCGACAGTGGCGCCGCAGACTTAACTAGTTACTCTATACTACGCTAGCGGTTATACCCGCGTTAATTTAAGCAAAAGTTATATTAAAATAATAGTAAAGGATGGTAAACTTCATATTATTCACTATTTCAATGGTTTCAATTTTGATTTCGCATAACCTTATTTTTAATTAATTTATTTAAATAGATATATTTTTTAAATAAAAGTAGCCTAATTTACTTCTTATAACATCTAACTATCTGCGAGTGAAAGTCCCGTCAAAATCGATCCAGGCGTTTCACAGATAAGCCGAAACAAACAGACTTACAGACAAAAATTTTAAAAATTGAATTTTTCATGTAATTAGTACCGTACACTTTTGCATTTAGTGGAAAGCAGTTAATTTAAAATTTCAAATATACACTTCAGGAGAGATGAAGCACTTCTCAAGAAACAGACAACCAAAGCACAGTTCCTGACTCTTGGATGCATTATGGAAGGAGGGAAGTAATTGAAGGGATGCTGAATGCGGGGCACGAACTAAAAATACGAGAAATTTAATTCACGGGAAAATGAAAAATATTGAATATATGACTGCTCTGTTATATGTAACATGAAAAACATATAAAACGTAAAGACAAAATTAGATAAAAAAATGTAATGTTAAAATGCTATAAAGCATTATATTTCATTAAACAGTGTGCCTTAAACGGAGTTGGGGGATATTTAAAAGAAATAGTAGATAAAGCTTATAAAACTCAATTATAATAAAGCGCGGCAACGACATCGTCAAAAAATTAAGAGTATATTTACAAACATCGTTTCGCTTTTATCATCGCACTCTTCGCCTCAGGACTCGATATCATCCACACCACTTTGACGCATGGTCGGTATCCAATGTGCGGGCTTCACGATCCTTTTCCCGCGTACGTGCAGGCTGTGGAATGATCTACCTCCCGAGGTTTTCCCAGAGCGCTATACTTTGGGGGTTATCAAGCGTCGTGTGTATTAACACCTATTCGTCAAATGCCGGCAACGCACCGCAACGCTGGTGTTGCAGATGTCCATGGGCGATGGTAACCAATTAACATCAGTTAATACTATTTATATATAAATATATATAAAGTATAATGCACTATAATTTTTTCATTCGCGACGTCAACGATAAAGTTGACATAAAGTTTTGCACTGCAAATTGGAAGTAAGTGGGATTTAGAAGTGTAAAGTATAATAAATAATTCAATTAGGAGAGCGTTTGGTAGGTTTAAATATTTTTTGTCACAAATTTATCAACAAAATAGGTATTTTACAGAACACGACACTGATTGAGGTCATTAGCCTCAATCAGTGTCGTACCTATTATGACGTACGTAATTATAACGTTGGTAATTGTAAAATATGCCGTTTTCTGTTATTCCAAACTAGCTTTGACCCGCGACTTCGTCCGCGTGGAATAGTAAATGTAAATCCAAGATACAAGCCATTTTCATTTCAAATTTCAGCCAAATCAAAGTTTAAGAGCTTTTGTGTAAAAGAGTAAAAAGTACTGTTTAAAATATTCCTGCAGGAACTTCAAATTTTTTCGGAATAAAATAGGCTACATTTTATCCCGAAAAAATGTGTTAATCCAAGATGTAAGCCATCTTCTTTTCAAATTTCAGCCAAATTGGCTCAGTAGTTTTTGCGTGAAAGAGTAACAAACATACATCCATCCATCCATCCATTCATCCATCCACACATACAAACTTTCACATTTATGATATTAGTAGGATAGACAAATAAAACTGATGGATTTTAGTACTTTTTTGAAAATAATTATTTGAGTCTCAAAAGTCTTGTTATTCCCGAGACTGGAGGTAGAACTATCCTTCATATCACATGTTACCCTATTTTAATATCTACAACTTTTAATTCTCTCGAATTAAAAGTCATTAAAATAATATCTTAATTCAATGATCTTGATTCTAAAATGAAATTATATCTAAATATTATCACTAAAGTTAGAATAGCACATTATTATTATATGTAGAACATAGTATATTATTATTAAAGAAGGTAAATAATCGCAAAAGTAAATAACTTCAATTATAAAAATGAAAAACCCGACTGCGGATAAAACCAAATTGGATACCGTATTAATCAATTCGTCGATTTTATTTTTTTTATTATTCACAATATAGTGTCAAAAGCCATTTTGATTTTTACAATTTTTTATGATGTCTCTGTCATTCACGCCGTCATGACAAATCGAAGTAACGGCTTGTAAATATCCCACTGCTGGGCAAAGGCCTCCTCTCCTATTAGGGAGAAGGTTTTAGAGTTTCATCCACCACGCTGCTCCACTGCGGGTTGGCGGATATACATGTGTCGGAATTTCTTCCGGCACATGCAGGTTTCCTCACGATGTTTTCCTTCACCGCCAAGCTCGAGATAAATTTAAGCACTAATTTAGCTTAATTAATTACTTGAAAAATCAGCGATGCTAGCCGGGGCTTGAACCCGCGATCATCGGTTGAGATCGACGTGTTCTAACCACTATGCCATCTCGGCTCTATATGACAAATCAAATGAAATGTCATTTATCAAAATCGAGCCACGCGTTGGGTCTAAATAGTGCCACAAAGATACAAACCCACACTCATTCATATGTACATACATACATAGATTTATATTTAGGTAATCTTTACCAAAATTTCAGGCGCGTAAAGCAACACGATGCAGAGATTACCTATAAATATTTCACGAGATCTTACCCTGTAATACCGTGTCCGTTTATCTGCATTTTGTCGTAAAACCAAGTTTTCTCCGATTCCGAGTTGCAAACACCAACGAAGACACCGGTTTTTGTATTGCGAAATTCACTTGGATTCATTCCTGTGGAAATGTTACTGTTAGTTATTTAAGTGCTAGAAATAGTAAAAAAAAAACTTTAAATAACTAATTAAATATATATTATTACATAATCCGCCATTTTGATATTTTAAGAAATTTATGTTCAGAGTGTTATTTGCGACATCAAAACGAATCTGCGCATATATTTATCAAAATCGTTCAGTAGTTGACTATCACATTATATCTATTGTATTATAATTATTATTTTGTCATGTTTTTTATAATGGACACTGATAAGCAATACTGTGTTAAGCCACACGGACTCCATTTTGAGAAAATGGCGTCTAAAGATGTCAAACCTATTCTTAAGAAATATGTTTGAAGAAGCATATAGCCATGTTTTATTTTATTTTTTGATAAAAGGTATAATGAATTTAAATCAGACATGATACATTTAATATATTATCTAATAAAAAGTTATTTAAATATTTGAGATTATTGTATTAATTGCAAAAAAATGGAACGCACTTGAAATTCGAACCAATTAATGAAGAAACTTTTTTCCGTACTTATTTAATTTATATGACTACAATTTTTTTGAATAATGTTAAATAGGTTATGTAGTATCAGAATACATCAATATCTCCGAATTTTACTTTTTGTGGTTGCTTATCAGCATCCATATGTGCCGTACAATTAAAGAGTATCTATTTATCTAATACATAAAAGTCAATGTTTACATAATTGTCCTCTATACTCTCCGAAACAATTGATGGGATAGTGATGAAACTTTGATAGAGTGTATTTGTGACGCTCAAGAGAGTTTTTGGTTCAAAAATACATATATCTTTATTGCACAATAAATTAGTAACATATATTAATTATGTAAATATATAGGCAAATGTGGACTTATCTCTAAAAGAGATTTCTTCCATACAACCTATGGAAGTGGAGTGGTGACATCATATATTTAATTTAAAAACCTATTTAAATAAAAATATATTTAATCACCAAGCAAGCAAATACTTGTATTAAAGAATATATCACAAATTACAGGAATTTTTATCTAGTTTAATTTATTACTTTACTCATCGAAGAATGAGTAGAGGAGATTTTGTCAAAAAATATTTTGGCCGTCATTTTACTAATATGGCGGCGTATACACATAAAAATACGAGGTTGGCAATGTAGGAATTTGGAAAAATCATGTAAAATTTTGTAAGATCACCAATTTTCAAAACACCCGGTCAACTTTCCAGGTAACCTCTACTGTTTGAACACTAAATGACTGTATTATTCCTTATTACAAGTATTAGAAGATTATATACATATGTACCTAATATTATGTCTTGTTTACATGATTGTACTATACACGAGTTCGGAGATAATTTTATATTATAGTTAAATTGTGGTGATATGGTAAACCATTCACAAGTTCGGGAAAAATTATAGTTACATCGAATCCTGACAACGTTTGTAATAAATGCTTTAAAAAAAACAACCAACTTCGAAAACGAAACAAGTAAACCAAAAAGCAAAAAAATATATTTTCTACAATATTTTAAAGTCTGTGCCAAGTAAAAGCCTTTTACGTGTTATTTTCTGGACCCTTTAAACGAAATCAGTTAAAAAGTATTTCTATTTCTACGTTTACAATACCATTACTTATTTTTCATAACTTTTATTGCCGATATTTTTTTGAACTTGAATGACTGCAATACGTAAAAATAATATTTTTATCTTTCATTAATAAATTAGTGGTATTATAGAATAGCAATTTACCAGCATCGATGATGGCTTCATATGTCTTCTCCAAAATGATTCTAGACATAGGGTCCATGGTGTGCGCCTGCTTGAAGTGGATACCGAAGAACGATGCGTCGAATTTGTTAAGACTATTCAGCTTTCCAGTGCGCTGTGGAATCTCAGGATGAGCCATCTTCCAACGACGACTGTCTCCAGATATAAGGTCCACCTGATTTAAGTCAAAGTTATATATACAAAGCTATATGGAAATATGACTCCAATTTTAAATAATTAAAGTAACAACATGTAAATGTCCCACTGCTGGGCAAAAGTCTCGTCTCCTATTAAAGAGAAGGTTTAGAGCTTAATTCACCACGCTGCTAATATTTAAATAATTTAATAAAATTATTATTTGTACTGCTCAGTTGGTGAAAGACATTCGTAATATCCAAAATACTAAAACTATACCAATATACTTTTCATTAATGTTAAATCACTATATTTTTATCCCATAACAGATCAAAAAAAATTCTTCGTTAATTTTCAGTAAAAACATATGTAATATGTAAGAGCCAAACTGAAGTCCACTGACTACAGTTTGTATACGAGCTCAAGCAAAACTCGGCATGCAGTAGCTAATATGGTTTTTCATGAAGTGAGTGGGAGAGTCAAAAATTTAACCCTCTCCCCCATTTCTTTTCTTATTTACCACTTAACAGAAGAGAACACGAGGCGGGTCCGAACTCTAACCGAAATAATTAGACTAAAGTATTTCTAAAATGTTTCGTAGTATAGTCTGTTTTCTTTACTTGTTCTATTTGGCAGATTAATAGGGAGTATTTCTAGTCACAAATAAGAGTTAGATAAGAAATAATCGATTGAATGATCGAACTTAATCATTTTTTATAATGCAAAATTATAATGAAAAAAAAAATCGAAAATTCGTGACTTTCGTTCGGGGTAATGTCACCAAATAAACACAAGTAAAAAAAATGGACTTTAGATGGATTACAGATTACAGACCTTATTAAACAGATTTTCTTGCAAGTGCATAACAGAGTCCGAGTCAGGAAAGGCGCCGGAGATGCCGGTGATGACGACTTCATCTCCTGGCGCTGGGTGCGAGAGCCAATGTCCTGTTGTTAACCTGCTTTCTGAGTTCATTGTTGGTGCCATTTTGTAATTTTAAGGATCTGGTTATTCTGGTGATATAGAAAATTTTGGTAAAAAAAAAATGAATTATTGAAACTGAAGGTACTGAAACTAGCGTAACGGAGATAAAATGTCGTTATATAACAAAAAAATATATTCATGAGATATACAGAGTGATTCATTCGGATGTATTCTGAGTAGTAGAGTATGAAGTTCCATAATAATATTTGTTTCACACACACACATTTACATAGTAAAGTCTTTACTAGGACATTTACAGGTTGTTACTTTAAATGACCTGTAAATATCTCCTATTAAGGATGCTAGTGGAGATTTAATCCCGTGATCATCGATTGAGATCGAAGAGTTGTAATGTTTTATACGAACGATTTATATGGGCATAAAAAGAGTATCAAAATAAGATATTGTTTATTGTTCGTTTCTCGACCGTGTAGAGCTTACCCGCAAATTTTTAAATGCAGTTTTTACAAAGTAACACCTTGTTTTCGACTTCACAAAGTTAATGTTTCCTTTCTGGGGAAAGGTATTCGTTTAATGAAATTTTTGAAGTTTTCAATGCATAGATTTAAATCATATGTTAAAAAGTCACTAATAGCTAAAGCATATTACTCTATACAAGATTACGTTGACGATAAAGATGCGTGGGCTGAGTATATGCTGAATTTCGTACAGGATAAATAATCAATTTGTAATCATAAACTGTGTTGTATTTACAATATTTTAAAAACATAACTATCGAGTTTCTTGCCGGTTCTTCTCGGTAGAATCTGCGTTCCGAACCGGTGGTAGCTTCATTATTTATGTTTTTTTTTTTTGTTATTTTCATGTATGACGATTCAAAAGTGCTCGTAAGAGCCTACTTGAATAAAGTATTTTTTGCTTTGATTTGATTTGATATTAACTTGAATATAAAGTGAAAGTTTATTTTATTCCTTTTAGCGCATTACCGATGTCTCCGACGATCGTAAACTGTAACAACTTTGCTATCTGGCTACAGCTGCGTAGGCAACCTTGCGAAAGCTATGGCTTTTAAAAAATTAAGACACTAACAATGTGACCTTCGGGTGTAAAAGCAATCACAAATAAATTATGTAAATCTTTCTAAAGTCTGAGACCTAAATGTATACATAAGTGTAATTCACGCCTAACGCTAATTTAAGTAAATCACAAACTGTCCCTTACTATACATTACATACTATATATGTACATTTACAACAATATTATGTATATTCACAACAACATTGATTCTTTTGATAAAAACAGTAACAGGCATTGTATTAACACGAGAAGAAAGGATAAACTTATAACGCCGAAGTTTCGACTCCGCAAAGTAAATGTTACCTTCTTGGGGCAAGGTATTCGTTTTTATAATAAAATTACGCAGAAAGTGTTACAGTTTACAAAAAAGAAATTTAAAGTACATATTTAAAAATCCTTAGTAGCTAAAGCATATTATTCTGTTCAAGATTATATAGATGATAAACATGCTTGGATTTAGTATAAGCTGGATTCACACAGAGTATTTAATATATTTGTAACTCATAAATGTATGTACCCATCGTAAAACTTTTAAAAAGAGTAACTATCGAGTTTCTTGCCGGTTCTTCTCAGTAGAATCTACATTCCGAACCGGTGGTAAATTAATTAATTAATTAGTGTTTAGTTTTCTTTTGTTTTTGTATTGACGATTCAAAAGTACTTGTAAAAGCCTACTTGAATAAAGCATATTTTGATTTTGATTTTGATATATCCGTAACTTAAGGATATATAAAAATAAACCGACTTCATAAACAAATTTAATACAAAGAAACAAGCTAAAAATCATATACAATAAAAGTAAAAAAAAAAATACGACTATCAAGCCTTTATTTTAACAAGAATGATTAATATTTTTTCTTTAAAAGTTTTACTATCAACATAAAAGGTCATTACTCTATGTATATGATATAAATGCTTGCCGTGAGATTTAAATAAATTTACGCGAAATTTAAATAGTTTTAAATTTTTTAATTAGAATCAAACCGATCATATTATTTAATTTACTTGTTTAAATTAAAATAACTGGAATAAGTATCTCATCGTGGTAATCGAAAGTCAAAATAAGGAATTTGCATACTCTTTTTAGACGTTAAGCAACCTCAAACCTCAGATTATAGAAAAAAACGCGAAGGAAACTCAGCGGGACTTAAAAATAGTTATACTTGGAATTTTTAATTTGTAAATATAGAAATATATCTTTCCCTAAAAGCAAATTAATAATGTCTAATATTTAAAATATTTATACGGAAAACGAGATATGAGAAAAAAAATAACTACATATCTTCTATAAGATAAAAATGAATCGTTGAATGTGTTGCTAAGCGCAAATCTGGAGAGCAGCTGAACCGATTTCGTTTCGTCTTTTTTTTTTGTAATATTCCTTAAAGTACGAGGATGGTTTTTACGGCGAGACACAATTTTAAAAATCGCCTGAAAAGTCTAGAAACAAAACTTTTATATATTCCCATAAAGAAGATTCATAATAATAATTTTAAGTTTTTATGCGTTTTATTTTTGGCATCATGTAACTGTTGACTTTTTTAACTTCCTTTTTTATTTTTAATCTTACTAGGTGACGCGGGGTCCGAAATAGCAGAAGAAGTATTCAAAAATAAAAACAAAGAATCTACTATTAGGCGGAACGAAATTCGCCGGGTAAGCTAGTATTTATTAAATTTTTTGTCTATCCCACTTTATAAATTAACTAGCTTTCCCCTGCGTCTAGCCTTCCTCAATAAATAAACTATCTAACATAAAAAATATTCTTCAATTCGAACCAATAGTTCCTAAGATTAGCGTGTTCAAACAAACAAACTCTTCAGCTTTATAATATTAGTATAGATAAAACAATTTTGAAAGGGTGCTACTTACTCAGCAATATTTTTTACGGCTGCATTTAAACTGAACAAGATTTTAATTGGAACAAAATTTTTATAAGCACGATAATACTAATGGGCTAAGAACATAGTCCAAGAGACAACAGGCGTTTCGATTAACTTGACATTACAAGTAACACGGAATATTTAAATTATTCGGTAATATAATATTTTTTATTGCACTAAATAATTATAT
This sequence comes from Hypolimnas misippus, assembly GCA_037950945.1. Lineage (NCBI taxonomy): Eukaryota > Metazoa > Arthropoda > Insecta > Lepidoptera > Nymphalidae > Hypolimnas > Hypolimnas misippus. Next base: position 156,689 of record JBBEEQ010000031.1, read on the forward strand.
AAAAAAATTAGATAGATAAAAATGGACTTACCTCTAAAATTATCTTTTCCAGACAACCGATGGGGGCAAGTGTTAACCGATGGGGGTAAACGCAAGGCAATATAGTGCTTAATGGAAGTAAGGATAAATATTACTATATAAAAAACCTATATTAATAATATTCTCTCATATATTTCTCTATAGAATATACATATATATATATATATATATATATATATATATATATATATATATATATATATATATATATATATATATATATATATATATATATATATATATATATATATATATATATATATATATATATCAATGATAATATAGTATTAAGTGAAGGACGAAGAAGTATTTCATTTTAGACCAAGGTTATGCGAGAAAGTAATCTTTCAAACGTTTTTTTTAAACAGGGCAATAGTATAACTGATATATGTATGTATTTAAAGAAAGAAAAATCTTTATTTGCAGCATTTCTAAGACAGCGTGACATAAAATACAATAAAAAAATGTAACAAAGTAAATATATAAAGCAAAACAAAAAAATAAGTAAAATAAAATTGTTTCGTAACAGTATGACGCCACAAATAGGTAATTCACAGCGTTGCTCTTATCTCAGAATTCTCACATATGTAAGAAAAGTTGTTCCTTGGACACTGATAATATGAGTCAAACCATGAAAAGTCAAATTCGGAGATATTGATGCATTTTGATACTGAGGTTCATAACATTATTCCAAAAAAATTCAAGTCATCTAACTAACTACGGAAAAAAGTTTCTTAATTTAACGTTTCCAATTTCAACTTCGTTTCATATTTTACGATTCATACGATTATCTTGAGAAATCTTGTTCTAAAATAAAACTTAATTACATCAATTTGCTTTTAATTAAATATAATTTTTATCTAAATAGGAAAGAAGGATATAAGCTTTATCAAGCAAATTTATCAAGAATCTTTAGACGCCATTTTCTCAAAATGAAGTCCGTATGGCTTGACATGGTATCGCTTATCAGCCGTCCACTTAAAAACTTATAAACCAATACCTACCCACTTTATTGTTAAAATTCAAGTAAACGGCATTGACAGCGATATTATACATAGGTATGACGTAAATCCCTAATTAAGCGTAAGTCATAACATTGTATGAGTAATGTTCATTTTTATCGTAAACAAGAATTTAATTTAAAAAATCCCAACCGCGTAACGAGACCATAGAGAATCGTTATAGATTCTAAACGGTATTTCTAATTGAAAAAATGATATAAGAAACCTAAAAATGATTTCTAATTACCTATTCAATTATACCCCAATTAACACGGTTCGTCGATTATAATTTTTACATTATGGCGTCCAAAATCGGCCATTTTGATCGTTCCAAATTATTATACTTTCATACAATAATTTAGAAATATCAAAACGACGTATCAATTATCAAAATCGACAAACGTCTTTTGTCTAAATAGTACCACAGAGGCACAAACTCACGAACATACATACATACATACATATACATACATTCATACACACATATACAGACTGATAAATACATTACCCTCCCTTGCGTCGCGCAGTCGGGTAAAAAAGAAAAAAAAACGCGTACAAACCTTAAGAAGAGGAATATAAAAATATATTTTCTCATTGAAAAAAAGATAACAATAAAAAAAAACTAACTAGTACTGTGCTCAGGCGCCTCACGGCGACAGCAGACGGTGGACACAATTAAAATTATTTGAATATACCGTACTATTGACACGTATTGTCTAAGTACAAGTAAATAAAACCAGTAGCAAAACTTCCTCTCATTGTTTCCATATTTATTACAGACGCTGTAAGTAGGTCAGAGCGTGGACAAAATAGGGCCAAATAATTGCTTATTCGTCCGAATTATACCTACTCCATATAAACAAATTATTAAAAAAGTTATTTATAAAACAAAGATAAGTAACACATACAAAATGTGTAATGTAACAGTAATTGGTAGTATGCTTTGTCAAATCCAAGTCTGGTCAATACTCCATCTTGCAATTGAGCTGCAGACAGCTAAGTTGATATTATATAATAACGTACGAGTATGTCATTGTGTGTAATATTAATATAAGATATGTATGTCACTGTATGTTTAATTAATTATCATAAAATTAAAATTATATTAAATACCTAAAGTTATTTAAAGAAAAAATAGTTATGATTGTTTTTGCCTATTTCAAGCACTTTTGTGAAATCGATTTTAAAACTGTGAATTCCAATTCATTTTAGCTGAATATTTAAAAGTACCACGACGGGCAGCAGTTCTGTAAGATGGCATAAAAAGATGATGTCGCTCTAGTTGTTTGCGCTGTGTTTATATGACGTGCCTAACGAAGTTTGTGATACAAGTATAGTTGAAGTATAATTTAAATTATTTCGAACAAGGGCGTCATAAAATGTAGTTACCTACGGTATTCCATTTCCATAATGTGTTGCGCGTGCATGTGGTGGTATAACGAAACAATATTGTGCACAAGCATTTTTCACCTTTTTCAAAACATTCTTTATATGTTGCAAAGTTTTGGGACCATCACCACAACTGCGTAATTTAATTTGGACAAAACTAATGACTCACATAGACGAATCTGTACATCTACTTTTAAAATTATTCTTGTTTTATACAAAATCTTTAGATGAAAAAAGCAATTCCTAATTGTATTGTGAATACGTTTTTCAAGCCCTTAACCTTTGTCCATAAGTGTACTAGGTTACGTTCTTCTGAAACTCTTTCAATAATTTCATTCTCAATTGTAGTAATAGATATTAAAGCCTAGAAATAAGTTGTACTTGATATTTCGGTAGTTTGTTCCGCAATATTGGAGCCCGTCCTTTGAAGGTCAGCTGGAAATTTGATGTTACTTCTAGCATATCAAGCATCGAGGTGCCGCAGGAACGTCTGGAGTGACTAGAAGTGGGGAACAGGTTGAAGCGGGAGCTAATGTCGTTGAAGATATTATAGAGAACCGAAAGGACGTGCATTTCTCGGCGAAATCGGTAAATAGATATTTAAGTAGAGCGCGGAAGTAGAAAACTTAGTCATATTTACGCAGCCCGAAGATAAAGTGGATGACACGGTTTTGCAAGCGCTCTCACTTATTTAGTAGTTCCTCTATCATATAAAGAAAGCAAACATCAGATAATAGGGAAGAGAAGAAATTGAGCTAGCATAATTTTTGTATTAAAAAAGAAGAAAATATTGAAGATAAGGGTGAAAAGTAAATTGTATTATTTCTTCGAAATGAGGAGTCCAAGACAAGTTGCAATTGGTGATCAGGCCCAAGTTTCTAATTTTATCACATTAAATTACTGGAACCCCAGCGTACGTGGCACAGGGAAATGATTATTAGTTTACCTAATCTACCAATTATTATGGCTTGTGATTTTGCGGGGTTAACGAAAAGGCCAAAAGATTCTGTCCAGAGCCCAATAAGATCTTCGTTTAAGCTGTCAACTGTCGAAATGATGATACAGTTGTAAGTCATCTGCATATACATAGGTGAAAGGGATAAGATAAGGAAGCATTCTCTGTTTTTACACTCTGCCAGCAGAGCGACAGAGCGATCACAGTAAGTTTTGTGTTATCCAAAGTGTATCGAACGTACTCAATCATATGAATGCATCTCAAGCGGTAGAGACGGAAAGAGGATTGGTATGGGCACAGAAGGTTGTTGGAGGTAAGATAAGAGTAGAGTTGTTTTTGAACCACAGATTGTAGGACTTTAGAAAGGATTGAAAAGAAACTTAAGACGAGTTGGGGATTTTAAGTAGCGGATTACATAGGTATTCTTCCAAAGTGATTGGAATAGATTGCAAAAAACTGAATAATTAATGATGTGTGTGATCACTGGTGCAATGGCCTCCAGCACTGGATCATGCATATACCGGATTCGAGTTTAATAATTTAGGACTTAAAAAAGTTAATTAGGCCCAAATTTATGCCAAAATTATATATATATGACATTAATGAAAATTTTCATTAAAGTCAGTTCAATAACTGCTTGTGAAGTGAAAGTTCATCTTTTGAAGTCTTGCTTATGTACATAAGAAATTGCCTAGGTTCAGGTTTAGATTCACTGATATGCTGGTTTGGTAGTGATCTAAGAGCTGTCAAGCTGGTTTGTTCGACAGCTCTCAGACCACTACTGAATAACTTAAAATGTAATCAATTACAAAAATCACGTTACCTGTTTTTGCCTTGCAAATTCTTACCCTTTGGCCCAGCGGCGTTAATTGAAAATTTTAATTTGACATTGTAATGTCATTTACTGTTTACTGTTTTAATGTATACATTGTACTTTTTCTTTTGTAAATACAATTTTCGGAATAATGAAAATAATTTTCTTTTCGATTCGTAGAATATTTTGCTTGAAAGCGTTTTGCAAAATTGCTGCGCTGTTAACTGTTGAGGAGTCCCATCATCTGAAGTCAACCCTAAATGCAATTCCCAAGTAATGGTAGCATTTAAAATGGGCTATAATAATTAAATGCGTATAAAGAATTTTATGTCTGTTGTCTTGACTATTGAGGAGTTCTTTCGTCTGGAGCTAATTTTGGATGTAGAATCAATTCATAATTATAACTTAATACAGAAGATCTCTAAGTAAGGAGTAAATAAATTATCCGATTCGGTATTACAGAGATTTCACAACTTTTTACGGTAAAAGAAATGAGTTGCGAGACTTGTTTTTTTACAAGCAATGTTTTTGATGACATCTTATTACTTTTTGTAAATAGTCTTATAATAAATTTGTAATCGTCAACTTCTTTTCGGTATTATACTTCTTACATAAAGAAAATTAAGTCTTTTAGTTCTATCCACAATCAAGTTCAAGAAGGTCGAAAGTTTGTTTGCATGACTTAGTACAGCCGTGCCCCCAGATTATATTTAATTTGAATTCCTGTTGAGATCCGTTATGTTAGGAGAAAAGCTTGACTTAAAATAAAACTTTCTAGGTACCACTCTTGGAAATGTTACATTGGCAAGTGGATTTATTTCCAAGTATGTATTTGTTACAAGAATATCTTTTAATTTGACTTCTATTCAATGTACCAGGCCTAATTAGGACTAGGATCTTAAAAAGACATATAGAACTCAGAAATTATTGATATACAATTCTCTTCCCTCCTCTCTCTTTTGAAGGAGAAATATCTAAATGAAGATAAGACGTAGTCAGGAAATACCAAAAGAATGGAGTTCGAAAATCACTTTTTACGATATAGGAAAAAACAAATTTGGAATATTTTATTAAAGTATCATGAAATATTTTATATATAAATTTGAATATTGGTTACAGTACAAAACTCTTAATATATATGACACCATAAAATGTTACAAAAAGAAATTGTAAATCAAATAAAGTTAAGACACTTATAAATGAATTTATTACAAACAAAAATAAAAATTTAAGCCTCTTTCCTTCGTTTTGACAAATATCAATTTCGCCAAATGAAAGTTTAACATTACATTCTGGTTATTTTCCATTTCATTTGTAGTAAAAATAGAAAAATTAGTAATTTTATGTCATGTAATTTAACAAATGGAATAATTATTAATAAATCATTTTTCAGTCCGTCTTCTGACGTCGGAGTGAACAAGATTTAATAATATATTAAGTGTTAAAAAAATTAAAATAATTTTAACAAATTACATGTATGTGACATTGGGGAATACAATGAAAATTCTAATTAATGAACAAATGATGTATATTTATGAGAACAGTCACTAATTTACCTTAAAATTACAAATGAATACAAAAAATTGCTTCGAAAAAGTCACGAAAAAAATTAACCTTTTAAAAAACTTGTTCAATATTTTCTTAGACGAGAATTACAATTATAAGCGTTACTCTCGTAACTGATACAGAATCTGTAACCTGGTACCAGTTATCCGTGTTACCTCACATAAGAGTTTCAATAAATAAGTCACTCGCAGTAAGTTCTCTGACTTGACTAGAGTAAAACTTACAAACGTCAATCCCCAAAAATCTTAAGATTCAAAAATTCACTAAGTCGGGGTACAATATACTTGTAATATTTTTAATATAGTTTGAACACCCGTGACTGTTGTTTCTCGAATTATGTTACAATCATTTAGCTAATGTTATCACCAATATCTTCAAATAGAACCCTATTGATAATATTCGCGCAAGCCTTATTCTCAATTATACTGACATGGTTTCCTTCTAGAAGATGAACGATCACGGGGCCATCTGTAATTTTATCCAGACCATATTTCTCTTCAAGCGCCAAGGACAGCGGTATTTCTTCAGGTCGCAATAATACTATTGGCGCTTTTATCTTCTTTATATCAGTTTTGTTGATCACCATTTTTATACGATCGAAACTAGCTTTCGCGATAGATTCTATGAATTTCTTAGAGTATTTTTCCGGCATAGGACATATATGAATGGCGTATTCGATTCTCTTATCGAACGATTCGATATCTTTTAGTTTGTCCATGAGAGTATCGGTGACGTTATTGTTCGGAGCCATGAGGTCAAGAGTATGACAGATCAGGCCGTTTTGTAAGTGTGTATCGGATGTGGTAGGCATTGTCGAGGTGACAGTTTCGTAGAGGAAATCCGGACTGCCATCTATGCTGAATAAGATGCCGCTATGACCTAAAACAAAATGAATATTTTATATGGCATATCGTTTTTATAATTATTTACTAAAAATAATTTACATGTACTTTAAAAAAGTAGGATATATTAAGGAATTTTATTCGCCATTTTTTTTTTTAATTTGCTTCTAAATATAATTTTAAGAACTCCTTTCATGATACAAACCTTCGCTCTCCAAAATGTTTGTCAATTTTAACATAGGTAAAGAACCGAAACTGTATCCAAGAAGGATGTATGGACTTCCTGAATTTAACTTTGATTTTATTATCTGAAACATAGTATATAAATATAACCACCGACCGTCAACATTGTTGAGACATAAATACTATTAAGAAGGGAAAATAATACATAATAGTAGATTCGTTGAGATTGAAATGTAACAAGAATAAGAAAGTATCGCATTATTTTCTTACTTTTGTAATAATATACTATGGACTGTTTATGTGCAAATTTAAATTTGAACTAGTACTTTGGTAGTCTTGATGTAGTCCACAGACTATAGTTCGTAAAAGGACTGGCTGACAGAAAATCAGCTAATATAATATTTTGCAAGCGAGAAAGCCAGAAGTCTAACCTCCCCGTTTCCATTCCTTACTTCCTATTCCTCTTTGTTCATTTTTAAGTTCGCAACGAATTTGTGGCTACTCTGGTGATGAAAATGTCACGGTGTGATCAGTTGTGGTTATGTTATCTAATCTAGTTTTTCATTAAAAAATAGTGTGATACATCTGTAGTATCATGCATTCTCTTCGTTTTTTAAATCAACCATCAGATGATAGACCTAAGCGGGTGCATTCGTATAGTCTTGTTTAGCAATCAAAGAAATAAATTGTTGCTGACAATTTGTGCAATTTAAAGAAGATGTATTTGATTTATTGTGTTAATTAAGTTTTTTATGTACAGTTCAAACAATGTGTTTATCAAATATCGACATATAATAGTACTGATGAGATACTAAACACTAATATGAGGCCTCAACAGTTCTACAGAACTTCAGGTATGGGGTACTACTGGGAGGCACCCTCAAAGTTAACCCTTCACTTCACATGTATACCAGGTTTTAACTTAATTGTTTAGGTATGTTTAAATAATGTAATTTTCTGATTAAGTCTATAAAAAACATCTTTACACTTTCAATAAGTAATCTAGAATCCAATTCGAAGTTCAAACATTCACGCAACCATAGTAAATGTGTCTGATATGTCCATAATACATACCTTATATAACCTATTGACTAAATTGTCTAAGGTATCATCTTTTTCTTCTTGGCCGTATTGCAGTACACAGACCTCAATTTTAAGCCTACGACATAAGGAAGCCATTCCTGCCGCACAACCTTCTATACCAGGCAGCATGAACATGACTATTTCATTTTTATTAAGTATATCGTTTGTCTGCGAAATAAATAATTGATATGTTCAAGACCCAAATAAAACACTGGACATGGAATATTATAACAATCCGAAGAAATGGTAACTGGTAAAAAAGCGCAATTTCGTCACTTAGAGTGATTGTCCCTTAAATTTTTTGCGTCATCCTTTAAATAAAATAATGACCATCGTTACTATGAGAGACAGGTTGGCTTAGTGATTACTGCAATTGATGTAAGTGCAAACGGTCGCGGGTTTGATGTCTGCACTCGGCAAGCGTCTGTATCGTATATTATAAACGCCATACGGATGTTTGCGTGATCTGTGTGTCTGTATTGTGTTTGTACACAGACCCTGACACAGGATCATAGGAGTCATCGACTGTGATTCGTTTATTTATTAATTCAAGAAAAGGAAAAGAAAAGACTTTACCTTACTTATTTTATGTCTTACCTTATATTCATCAGTGACCATAGTTGGCATGTATATATAAGGTTCAGCAGCTAACTCCTCATCACCATAGTTCCTCATAAAGACACGGAGACCAGCTGTGTCTTTAGACAAAACTGGACGAGCTGACGCGGATATTGATGCCTGTGTCTCCTTTTGAGCTGTCAAATCCAATAACCTGGCAAAATATATTTACAAAACAATATCAATAATAATATTATGAATCAAATTATTCACGATCGTCGATTTTATTACGAAATACCTGGAAAATGACAAATTTCTGATATCTTGCGCTGTCAGGAATATTTCAAATTCTCTCTCAAGAGTTTGTTTGATCTCGACCGCCATCATGCTGTCCATGCCAAGGTCCGCGAACGACATTTGCTGGGACACCGTCTTTAAATCCTTCATACCTGTCAAATAAATAAAACGTAAGACTATATACTTTGTGAAATTATTTTATCGTCATCATTGTTTCTATTATAGGGTTTATGGTTTGTATTTTTCAATGCCATTAAAAAGTAGGAGTTTATCAATTTTTATGTATATTCGGGTATAGGTTCGTCATATGTATTTACAGAATTCTCTTTTTTGTTCGAATTGTACTTTGAGATTGATTTTATAGAATTTTTTATTAAAATCGGTTTAACAGTTTGATTTTAAATTCAAAATAACTGAAATAAGTACGTCATCCGAGTAAACGAAATTACTATTTTGAAGTTGGTTGGTTTGAAGGTAATATTTACTTGTCACCTAGGGATAGGAAATTGACCGAGTGTGTGTGTGTGTGTGTTTTCTTTTTATTAATTCAATATATTTAATTAAAAATTAATGCAAAATAATTATAAGCATTCCTCTCTCCTTATCTATATAAACTAGAGGTGTGTGAAATTTCACACTACTTCGTACGCGCAATTTTCGTAAAAAGTGGTACAAAACTTTTGGTTTCACGTATTAATTAGGTAATAGTTATTCCATCAAAACATTTTGCTTACCCATAATCTGCGCAACGGTATTCACAATAACATCAGTTCCAGATCCCCTAACTCTCTTCTCAGCCACCACAATTGAAGACACTATCACTGCGTCTTGCTTCATAAATTTGTCCAAAGACAAGAGACAGGAGGATATCCTCTGTTGTAGAGTTCCACCGATCTCCAATTGGACGTCTTCATCTTGCATATCTGCTACAAGACCCACCTAATAGAATACACAAATAAATCTAAATCTAAATCCATCTCGACAGTACATCTCAAAGATTATTTCATATAAATGATATTAATTCTGTATTTATTACAATCATCAAAAAATCAAAAAACTTCAAACCAAAATATACTTTATTCAAGTAGGCTCTCACGAGCACTTTTGAATCATCGATACAAAAGTTAAAAATAAAAGATAAAGTATTTACATTAATGGGAAGCTACCACATGTCTAGAATGTAGATTGCACCGAGAAGAACCGCAAGAAACTCGATGGTTACTCTTAAAACTTGCCAGATATACATTTACAAATTACAAATTTATTGAACATCCTGAATGAAAAACAGCGTATACTAAATCCACGCATATTTACCGTCAACATACTCTTATATTGAATAATATGCTTTAACTATTATCAAATCTACTACTGATTCTAAAACACGCAATTTAAACCAACGGAAAATTGAGATTGAGACTGAGAAAAAGTGATATTTCACAACACTAATCTCTTTTATTCTTCTGTTTAAGTGTCTTGCTTTTCTTTCTACCTACCATTTATCTGCCTATATCTGTCGAACACTTACGTCTCCAACGGCTCCCCATTGCACGGCGAGCGCGGGCAGACCGAGTTTCTTTCTCCTCTCGCAGATCCTCTCCATCACGGAGTTGGAGAAACCGTAGTTGGTCTGACCGGCGTTACCGCGACCGCAAGACACGGATGAGAACACCACAAAGTCTCTATTTAGAAAAGTAAAAAATGTGATGAATTTCTCTCCAATTAAAAAAATAATATGAATGTCAACATCTAGTCCTACATGTTTTAAATGTTGACATGTTTGAATTTTATTATTATCATTAGTTATTACATAATAGTAGATTTGCAATATATTCGTAATGTAATTTACACTAAAGTTAATTAGTATTAAGCTAATGATGATTTAATTTTTTAACAAAAACAAATCAAATAATTCCAAACATACTTTAACTTGGGACACAATTTCTGTGACAGTTTATCCAAGTTCATCGTAGCCAATGCTTTTGGAGCAAACGACGTCTTGAAGGTTTCTGGAGTTTGATTTTCAAAGATGCAATCCTTTAATATCACTGCCAAGTTGAATATCGCTTCGACTGTTCCCATAGCATTCGCCATCTTCAACATTTGTTCGCAGCCTTCTTCTGTTGTAATATCGTGTGTTGAGATTTGCACATCAGCACCATAACTCGCCCAAGTTCTATAGAAATAAATATGTTTCAGTCAGCCTGTTTTTACACAATATTCTCTAATATTATTCAGAAAATTTTAAATATGAATATGAAATTGATTTAGAAGTTAATAAATAACAAAATTTTAATTATATCTCGTTTAATACTTATAGTGTTAACATAATTTGAAGGAAAATATTTTAGGTCATTTATAACTTATTTAGTAAAATCAACATGTTAAAATCTGTCACTTATGAATAAATAAGTATGTACAGGTTGTCAATTCACTCAAGTTTTAAGCTTCCTCCTTATGTAATAATGCATAAGATAACATGAGGTTAATTTACTAAGCTTCACTTCACTCTTATTTTAATCCATTTAAGCAATCTTTGTTTTCTTTGCCAAAATTTTGTACTTTATTACTATAGCGAGGAATTCTTACAATGTTCGCTTTTGAAGTGTAATTCCAGAAGAAAACTTACCTCAATCGAGATGATTGGTAACCATTGTTGATACCTCTTCTGGAAGTAAGCAGTATTTTCCTGGCTTCTCTCAGGATGAGCCAATCGGCAAGTTCTAGACCGAAGCCACCAAGACCTCCTACCACGATGTACACTAACTCTGGATCGCACACGTATCTGTTATTTTAATTTTCATTAAAGTTCAATTCAATTCAATTATTTGGTTTATGGCTTAATTAAAGTTATTAGTCGTTTTACAACATTTGACATTTGACTCTTAATATTAAACACTTGACGTGTTATTCGATTTAAATATTTATGAAGTTAGCCTCACAGTTTTGAATCCTTGATCTAAATATATATAGCTCAAAGGTGACATAGTGATCTATCAAAGCACAGCCCAAACTACTGAACGGATTGGGCTAGAATGTGTTATGCAGGTAGGTGTTATGACGTAGGCATCAGCTAAGAAAGGATTTTGATTAATTCTACCCCTAGGGGGATAAAATAGGGGTTGAAAGTTTGTATAAAACTTTGTCAATTTTAAATTCCTGCCATTCCTACGCAGACGAGGTGCGAGTACTAGCTAGTGAAAATATCTGTGATTTGTAAAAACATTGAAAATATTTCACTGTTATGACCAGATGAAATTATTTTAAAACAGCATAATATCATCTTCATTTTAAATAAATGAATTATTCTAAGCTTACCTAGGTAGAGCGTCAATAGGGTGACTTATTAGTTTAACAGGACGACTGCCATGTTCCTCGTCACGTATTTTAAATGTTATCTGAAAATATATAAATCAGTTAATTATTCAATGATTTCTTATAACTAAAATAGCAATGAATTACCGTAAGTACACAGAGAGGTAAAAAAATCAAACTCACCTTTCCAATATGCTTTCCACTGGCCATATATCTGAACGCGGTCTCGACTTGGTCCTTTTCGAAGGTGCAGTACGTGAGGGGCCGGACAGCGCCACTCGCGATACCAGATACCAACAATTCTTGAAGACACTATTGAAAATGTTACATTTGGTTCTAAATCGTTGAACTTGAAAGAAAAATATAAAAAGCGAAAACGTAAAGTCGTTATATTAGTACAAGCTTCAAGGCCGGCCAACGCACCCGCAACGCCCCTGGTGTTGCAGATGTCCGGGCGATAGTAACCACTTGCCCCCCTTTTTTATAATAAAAAAAAAATTACAACGAAAAAACATTGAGCTAAGTTTCGAAAAGCAAAATATCGAATTAATAATAGAGACCGTTCGAAATTCGTCGCTCTGATCGAAGATGCAGTCCAACATAATTCCGTGAATGGAGATCTCCTTGAGGAAGTAGTTCATGCTGATGGGCGTGTTGTTATTCATGTCGAACTTGCCGATCTCGAGGAAGCGACCGCGGAAACCGAGACAACGTATTGAAGCCTGAACAATGAATGCAAGCTTATTATTATATAAGTTCAAATATTTTTACTAAGAATAGAAGTAGGTTCTCAACTAGACTGAACTTTTTATTTTACGTTTGTGTTCTTTTTCATCGACATAATACGGAAAGAAGACGGGTGTATAGTAGGTAAGATTTTCAAGAGTGCCAAATTCCCATTATCAGAAAATAATATACTTAAGTAAAATTTCTTAATGTTATAAAATTACTTTTTTTACTTTATAAAATACAGTTTTTCAACAAGATCTTGAACACATATTCAAATTTAATTTGAGTGATAAAAGGAAGTCTCGCTATATATGTTACAATAATTTTTACTAAAAGTTGTAATTGTACAAAAATAAATTCAAAAATACTTGTAATTTATCATCCGCGAGAGAATTCAGGACCAAATCCACTCCCTTTCCGTTCGTTTCTTTTATGATCATGTCTTCGAAAGATGTGTTACGAGAATTGCCAATGTGACTGTCTGTGAAATTAATTTATAAATAACATTAATATGTCCACACCATGGATACTTTCTGTGGCTATAAAATACATAGATAGATACAAAATGCAAAACAATTGCAAACAAACGTCAAAGATAGTTTTTTTTATTATATTTTTACATTAAACATTGCCTTTTTTTAAGGAATATTCTTTACGTTTCAACTTTGCAAACATTCATTCTGTTATAATTGTCTGTTTAGTAAAAATCAGTTAAATTCCTAAACTACCTTTAAGTTGAGGGAACAGCTTCTTGATGAAGGCACGTTTCTTCGGTGTGCCGACAGTGGTGAACACTTCGCAACCGTAGTGAAGAGCCACGTTGATGGCAGCTTGACCCACACCACCAGAACCGGCATGTATCAAGATCGATTCTCCTTTTTGGATCTTGCCTACCATCACCTGTGAGAACATCGTATTTAGATTTAATTAGCCCGAAAAAGTTACCAAATTGCCGATACAGTGCTACGCATCGCCACGAGTTTTAATCGACTAATTGTCTCTTAATAAATATCTATAGAAATCACTGATTAAAATAATTAAATGTCTCAATTAGAAAAAAATGACTTTTTAATTTTTACATTAACTAAATATAAATAAACAGTTATTATATAAACATGTGTACGCCCAATACCCATTAATCACTGGACATGATTTCCTGCGCAACATGGTTGCCTGGTAAAGATCGCTGCTCAGCGATAAGGCCGCCATTTGTACATGGAATACTTCATAATATAATATTATATTGTATGTATCCTTGGTGTACATGAAAGTATACTTTCTTTCTTATCCCTATTATACATATTATATGTACGAAAAAATGAAGATGTTTTACAGATATTAATTTACACTAGGCGTCCCTGGACAGCTTACAATTTTTTTTACAACTACCAAAAATATAATACGTAAGATGTAGCTCAACTCACTAAGCCATAATACACAGTTCCGTATGCAACAGGCACTGTGGCGGCCTCCTCAAAGGTCCATTCGTCAGGGATACCCCACATTACGGCTCGGTTTCCTATCGCTATGTTCCCCAAACCGCAGTTCTTCACCATACTCATCACTCGGGTACCACTACAAAGAACAGTTAAAAATGTTTTGTAAAATAACAGAAATTAGCTTATCTCACTGCTTACGGTGATAATTAACGTTCATAAAGTTCATTTGGAAGAATTATTTGCGAGGATGGATTTATATTTGGATGGATGGATGTTTGATTCTCTTTGACTCAAAAACTTAGAAAAAAAGATTTTGACGAGATAGAATATACATATGGGTACATCATGGTTTAATACATTGGCTACTTTTTATCAACATACCACGCGAGCAAAACCTCAAATGGAGACTAGTATTTATGTATTTAAAGAGTAGGTACTTGATATTGCAATAATATTATTAATTTGATATAAGAAATTTGATTTGTAATTTATCATTTGCACCTCGTCACTATTAATTGAAAATATATCGATTTATTATAAAAAATTATAGTATGATTTTGTTGCTGCATAAAATCATCAACCTCGCATTTTTCTCGGTTATACCAGGGTTTTCTTATTACTCTAGTCCAATTATTGGTAAGTTACTAATTTGATTTACAGTTGATGCTGCATGAATGAGAACCACAAACGATTAATTTAGTGTGGTCTTTAACTCCCGATACTTTTTCATCAAACACAATTAAATGAAGCGTAAAAAGAATAGGACAAAATTGATGCTTAGCAGGACTCAACAATTTTGGTTTCAAATATATATTAAAAAAAAAGTAATATTAGACTCACTTATTAGTCCTTCCAACGACTTCAAGACCATATACGCATTCCTGTTCGAGGCGGCCGCGCGCCACCGCGTCCAACGTCACGCGCCCCGACGCCGTCATCACGTCTCGGAAATTCAGCGCCGCGCTGTACACCTTATTTAATAACATGGATAATGGCGTCGCTGTTTTTAAAAAAATCACCTCAACGTGACAAGAGGAATACTAAAGAGATCTAAATTACTATTTGTGTTACTAATCTGAAAATTGTGCACGATCTCAGGGGAAACTAAATTTTATTTTTATTTTCAAAACTTCAAAACGGAGGACTCAACGGGTAGACTCAACGTGGTCTACCCGTGACCACGAACGCTGCAAAGTGCTCGAAACGTCGGGATGATAAAAATAATTACACGCGATTTAAATCCGTTTAAAATAGTTTTATTTCGATTACTTTAATTTGATTGCTAAGCAATTTTTGCTCATCACAACGCACATGGTATAGAGCTGATGGTGCAACACCATGAGAATTCCTCAACACTTAACAGCCCTGCATCGGGAAAAGCTATATTTTGTTGTTTTTTTTTTCCTATAGTATGGCGTTTATCCGCGCTACTTTAGCGCAAAATATTCTTCCAATATCACTTATTGACGTTAGGTTATTGTACAATAATTTAGGTACTGCATTACTATATTCATAATTTAAAACTGTAATTTTTTTTTTAATAAACATGAACCGATTTTAATAACAAGTGTATTAGGTACAGATAAAGTAAAAGGCAAAAAATAAATAATAACTATAAAATTTTGAAGCGTATGTAATTACAATGAAAGATCGACTGGTTAACATCGCAATAGCATCCAGCATATTTTCTAACATTCTTCTATTTTATTACGGAATAATGAATAATGCAGTGTAATATATAAATAATAATTGTGTTACATAAATGTTTATTAATAGCTCTAATTTTCAAAGTTGAGTCAGCTGTTGCTTACATGTATCAGAATGTCTGCTGGATTCTTAAAAAATTGGTTTTCTCTGATAGGGCCCTCCATCCAGCACAGTGAGGACAGATCGCCAACGGTAGTGCTGTTCACGAAAGCGTGGTGTGCTTTGACCATCCCCAAATCGCCCAAAAGTAAGTGACGGTATGTGCCCCATTGACCCTAAAAAATATGAATAAAACTTGTAATTTTGCTAAAAAAATTAATGTAAATAGTATTAAATAAGTTAATTAGTGATAAGCAGAAAAAATGAAAATTCTCAAATGATATATTTATAAAAAAAATTCTATATCTCCCAGTTATATTTTTATTTAGTTTCGAAAATGACATTAAAGTTTTATTTATAATATCATACGAACTTACTTCTTGATAAACATTGATAGCTAGATCCATATCTAGCTGTTCTTCATAGAATTCTAAATCTGGATTAAAAGGTGGCGCAGAAGGATCAGCAATTAAGAGACCATGAACTGTTTCACCGCCTGGTTCCTTCCTCAGACAGTTAACCATGCCTAATAATCCATTAATTTCCTCATCCTGGCTATAAATGACTAGTTTCTGTCCGGAGCTTAATCCTTCTTTGACTATGTCTATCCAAGTGTAGGTATCATCAGCTGTAATGACTTTGACGAACTTAGAAGGTTTCGATCTAACTCGTTTTCGGAATAACACCATATATTCGAAGCCAGTACTTTGTATACTGATAAAATCGTATTTATCGGAGAAACATTTTGGATCGATTATTTCTTTTTCTCGACTTAAAATGAAGCCCTTTTCACGTATACTCGATAACGCTTGATTCAGTACCTATAAAAAAATATACCTTGTTTCTATTGTTTATATACATTGCTACTGAATACATTATGTATTTATTTATTTATTTTAAATATAGATAAAACTGATATACTTTGACGACCGCTCTGGTGTAGTGGTGCTGAATGTACCTCTAACGCCGACGGTTGCGGGTTCGATCCCCGCTCGGGGCAGATATTTATAGTTGTATAAATATTTGTTCCTAGGTTTGGGTGTTTGTCCTTGCGGGTCTCCCACCCGTGCCTCGGAGAGCACGTAAAGCTGTCGGTCTCTGTTGTTATCACAATCACCTGATAATGATCGTTACTCGTAGTAGGGAGATTATTCTAGTCTAAATGGTTACTGGCTTGCCCTCAGGGGTTGCGTAAGTCAGTTGGCAGTCGCTCTGTGTAAAAATCAGTAACTCGTCAATATCTGGACTAGAATAGAAAGCAGATCCTGGTATAACCGGGAAAATGCTAGGTAGATGATGATGATAAAACTGATATACTTTTCTAAAACTGTACATAATATTTATACCGATGTTTTTATATAATTAACTAGGTTTAAATATTTAGGTTTTTAATTGTGTGTAATTTAATTAACAATAACACTTACATTGGGTCTCTGCAGCAAGTTAGCGCCAATGACTATAAGAGCATTAGTTTCTGCACTTAATTTTTTATTTTCTACAGTAATGTTTGATGGCATAGTAATAGGATTATCAGAAATTACAGACAAATTAGCTTGTACTAGCGGGAGATCACCTAATACGTCTGCCACTTTGTCTATTACAGGTTCGAATCCATTAGCCTTATACTCATCATCAATAATTTCAATACTTTTCACTTTGTAAGTTCGTATATTTTCTAGAATTAGTTGAACATTGCTCCTCAGAATATCTTCAATCTGAAAAAAATTGCACGAAACAATAATCGCTTTTTTCATTTTCAAATATACTACTTAATATGTATAAAATAATAATTAATTTTGTGGTAAATATCGATTTTCTCTTTTTTCTTTGATTTTACGACTTCATCAGGAATCAGAACATTAAAGAACCCATAATTAGATTAGTGTAATATTTTTGTTTGCAATAATTCTGAAATTAGTAATTCTAAAATTACACTTTTTAACACAGTACAGTTTTTAACATTTCGTATGGTGAGTGAGAGAGTGGGAAGCCAAACCCCGATCTTCATGGCCATCCTTACTTTCTTTTTACTTTACATTTCTTTCGAAGCTGGCAAAGCATTTGAGGCTCCTCTGGTGCTGCAAATATCCATAAACAGCGGTGATCACTTAACATAAGGTGTCTTGTCTGCTCTTTTTCCAGCCTTTTTAAACGAAAGTAGTAGTTTTAAAAAAGTGGTATTAATTAGGAGATATAACATATTGTAGAAATTTTTAATATTTTACCTTCATCTTTGATTTTCCGAAGTTGGGCACAAATACATTCTTTTCTAATACTGGCACGCCAAGAGAGACCCTTCTTGGAATCGAAGTCGCATGTAAGCCTCGCAATTCTACACCACCGGCCCTAAACAAAAGAAATGATAGAAATAAAATAGCAATATTTATAAATATAATTAAGTATATAAATATATTGTTTTCATTCTTAAAAATTAATGCTAAGATGCCATTAGAGACTTTGTTATAACACAGTATTTGGTATTTAAATACAATATTATGTTAATAATAAATAAGTATAGCGTTTCTTAAGAACTTAACAGTCCACGGATTCCTTGAAAATCGAACATAATTTTCAAGGATTCCTTAATACACGTGATTAAATTTAGCACAATTTATTTTAGTACTGCAAAAAAATTTTTTTCATATAAGTTAAAAATACTATAGTAATGTGAAGATTGGTGCTGCTTTTTAAATAAGTGATATTTGCGTTAATGTTATTATTTAGTTGTAATCTCAATCAAATTTTCCAATCAATCGTATTAAAATTGTAATATCTTTCTGTATTTGTTTTAAACATAGATAAATAGAGGCATGCGAATGAGAAAATGCATTTATTTATTAATTTAAATATCCATTAGATAATACAGCCGATCTCCTTATACATATACGCGGATCCCCAGAGTTCCGAGTACCACAATGCTTTAATATAAAGTCAAAAATATTTCCAAAGAATCTTCTTTATAAAATTACCTGATGACATTAACAGTAGGATAGACCCTAATCTCGAACGATTGTTTCGTAGAATCTGGTCTCATTTTAGCTACAGCGTCACAGTGCATATCAGCATCGATGCTTAGCTTCTCAATACTAGTTGGAACGAAGAGTCCTCGACTGTCATGGCCGATGATCTTCATCTGCATCATGCAGTCCAAGAAGGCGACCCAGTTGTTGATCCACGCTAAACGACCACGGATACCTTCTACGTTACACCCTATTATGCCTCGGAAGACGCCGCTGCGAAAATACAATTTCAATTTGTAATCATTATGACCAAGCTTAATATCTTTAAGAATATCAATTTAATTATAATATTAATTTACAGATTTTAGGACTTTGAATATAAAAAACAAGCTGTAAGTAATAAGTGGAAAATTGTTACATAATAAGCATTCAAAAATTATTTTGATTCGAATTACCTGTACTGGTAGCCTCTTAGACGTAATTCTTTGTAAAAGTCTTTTGTAAGCAGATGTTTAAGTTTTGCGGATTCTGGCTCGTCTGGAAGTATCCGGAAATCTTGACCAACATTCTTTTTAGCGTAAATACGTCCAGTTACAATAGATGCTCCACTTTCAAATATCTATGAAAAATGTCCATTTTAAATGCAAATTTCTGTAAAATTTCTAAGAGAATATTTATTTGAAATCTTATAGAAATGCATTGCAATACTGACCTCAAATTCTCCGCTACCTTTCTGGATCATGACAATGAAATCTAAAGTCCCGTTCTTGGGAATGTTGGTGGCTCTTTTGAATCGTACATTCTCGAATACCACTGATGTTTTCGTATACAGCTGTCCCATCATC
The DNA here is from genome assembly GCA_037950945.1 of Hypolimnas misippus. Taxonomy (NCBI): domain Eukaryota; kingdom Metazoa; phylum Arthropoda; class Insecta; order Lepidoptera; family Nymphalidae; genus Hypolimnas; species Hypolimnas misippus. The sequence goes on from JBBEEQ010000031.1 coordinate 176,507, forward strand.
ATAGAGAGTGTCTCCCACACCATTACCAGGTAACCAGTTGCAGGGTATAGATTACGACCTATAATGATACAAATCAAAACGTATGTGTCCATAAAACGTTGTGAAAAATATGAAAACACTTATGATGAATATTACGATGTTATCTGTATAACCACTCCTTGTGTAAAAAGTGTTTACATTTTCGCAGCACCAAAGTATTTTGAATAATGTGAATAGAAGACGACAATATATCTTTTTTTATCAACTTGTTTTAATAAAAATCGGAATACATCGTATCCCTAAAAGTCGAAGTGCAAAATTTATAAATACATCGTACTCCTACATTTGTAAATACGACTGACCTACACTGACTGCCCAATTGGGCATGTCAATACATAAAAAGTTTGAAGTTTACTAATTAACACGTTTCTACTATAATTGCTGACATTCTTTTCTGAAACATATTTTTATTTATTTGAAAATTGCAAATTTTTGGTAATAATCAAAGCAACGTTAAAGAATTAAATGCCCCTTACCATCGATAACATGGCCGACCAAAAAGTCGTTGTCTTCATCACTAATGGACATTTTCACTGTCCTCTCACAAGATAACATTTTATCTTGATCTCTGTATGTGGTTACATACCTATTAAAAAAAGGCGATTTTTTTTTAAACTACTCATAATAATTAAATAAGTTCTTATGGCTACTGAATTATTTTACTTTTTTTACTTTCTACCAATTCTATGTAGGTACCAATTCAAAAGACAATGATCTTCTTATAAGACTTACCAATCTTTGCTATGTTCCCATTCAACGAGGTGTGAAAGCATGGGTGTTCCTTGCGACACGGGGAACTGCACACTTGGATATATATTCGCCAAGTGCGGATTGAACCCAGCTTCGTATAATCTATAATAGAATGTTTTAATAAAATTTAGAATTATCATTTTCCTCTTAAAACTCAAGCAAAAGAATTAACGATAGTTTTGAAAAAGTTAAAATTTAGGCTTTAGAAAGAAAACCTTTATAAAGGAGAATAACAATGAGACTACCGTTAAAAATAATAAGTGTGATTATGTTTTATTGCCATTTATTTAGCGATTCTTTGAAGAGTGAACAGCGAAGGTTATATTGATCATAATACTTACTTGCCCAGAGCTGTAAAGAGAACCTGCACGTTGTCCGGGTGTTTCCTTTCAGTGAGAGGAATGTTGATGACTTCCTTTTTTGAGGTCCCACTTAAAATCTCCTGCAGAATACCATGTGGGGCGATTTCTATGGTAATCGCATTTGCGGGAATCAAACGAGCTGTCTCCTCAAAAAGCACTGGACTCTGATAAAATACCATATTTTAAAAATATCGTGTCAATGTGACTATATTTTTATTACATCTGATGTAGATTTTTATTTTTAACTGATTTCCAAATAATGAGGTGGTTCTTAGCTGGTTGTGAATTCTTCATATGTACTTACCAAGAAATTATGCGTATGGTATTCAGCTGAGGACATCTTCGCCGTGGCATCTTTCCATGAGGCCAGCTGAACGGAAGTGGATAGCCAGCGCTTTGAACGTAATTTTGGGTTTGGGATCACTTCCTTCAGATATTTTAGAAGTTTCGGACCTGATTTGAATTCATTTATTTTACAACAATCGTCTTTCATTGATATGTAAGAAGTACGAGAAATCAAATATAATCAAATATTTTGTTTCAAAATATTGAAAGAATAGGACTAATTTCGTTTTCTCGTGGTTCATTTTCATATGACGAACACTTACCAGCTTCGGCGGTGTATTGCGAATGATAAGCGATGTGAGCGCAAGACACTTCCTCGGCGAATATTCCATGCGCCGCTAGCGTGGCTACGAAATTCTTTATTTTGTCAGATGGTCCCGAAATCGTGCTCGAGTCAGGTCCGTTGTGATACGCCACTTCGATTTCAGTTGGAAGTAATATTTTGATCTTTAAATGATAATAACAATGCTTTTAGGCAATTTTAAAATAATACAAAATGTATATTAATTGTAATTATTTTTGAAAAGCAATCGTTGTTTATGATTTTAAAAAGAGTAAATTATACATTTGAGCTAAAACAGAAACAAGTTACGTTAAACATGAAAGATATAAATTAATTTTAACTAAGAACAACGCAAATATTTATGGCAAGATGTCTAAGAAAAACTAACCTCATCATAACCAAGACCTACATTAGCCATAGAGCCCGTGGTAAATGGGGTCTCAATGCACGCCAAACCCAGACTGTACGCAGATAAAATCGTTTCCTCAACCGTAAAACAGCCATCTGCGTATGCGCAACCTAATTCACCCATACCATAACCTGAAATGGAATAAATGAAATAATATTTCTATTTTTTTTAATATTAACCTTTCTATTCATAATAGAATATTTATTATATTGTATATAACTTGATGGCAAAAACACTGATAAAAATAGAAGTGCTGTTCATCTGCTATTTATGCACAAAGCATAAATAGCAGATGAACAGCACTTCTTCTTAAAAATATTATTTTTAACCAATTTTACCAGGTTTAATTGGTTGGTGTTTTTATTTCGTCGGTATATTCTCTAATTATTCGAAGACGGCTCATCCGATTTGGTTTTGGTTAAATTTTGTTTATAGGGGTCGACTCTTTTCCAACAGACCCCAAAGAATTTTCAACAAAATCGGCTAAGCGATCTAGTTTTAAAATCAAAATAAGTGGAATAAGTATGTCAATGTAGTAATCTAAATTACGAACTTAGCTGCTGAAATGATTCCTTTTTTAAGGAAAATCATATACAGTTAACATAACCATAATGGCACCTGTTATAACAGACAGAGTAAAAGATAATTGTTATATAATAAAACCCTTAATATTTCTTACCAATAATAAAGTCGGGTTCAATCCCAACAGTCTTCAGGACATCCGTGAGACCGATCTGAACAGCGGCGATACCGATGAAGGAGTTTAGGATATTATCGAATATTTTAGGATCTGGATCCGTCACGATTTTATTCAGATTTACGCCCTTAGACTGTAGAATCTTGTGACATCTAGGGAAGATTTAAAAGTAAAAGTAAAGAATCAGCCTGTTAATATCCCACTGCTGGGCAAAGGCCTCCTCTCCTATTAAGGAGAAAGTTTTAGAGCTTAATCCTCCACGCTGCTCCACTGCGGGTTGGCGGATATACATGTGTCAGAATTTCTCCCGACACATGCAGGTTTCCTCACGATGTTTTCCTTCACCGCTGCACTCGAGATGCATTTAAACACTAATTTAGCACTTGAAAAATCAGTGGTGCTAGCTTGGGTTTGAACCCGCGATCATCGGTTGGAATCACGAGTTCAAACCCAGACTAGCACAGGGAAGATTTAAATATTAATATTATTAACTGCGTTATTAGCAACAATATTAGAGTTAACAGAAGTCATTATAAGTATTATCTTTGTCTTATTTGTAGATTTTTGTTTTACCTAGAGTATGTTTATCATTCTTGCTTATTTATCAATCATAGGCATAATCAGGCACAGGGGTACATTAAAAAAAAATAACATTTATTTCAAAAGGTCAATAAACTTATAATTTAATTACTATTTATAATTCACAACTCCTAAGACTTACTTCTCAATAGCAGCAGCAAATACCGGTATTCTCATTAACTGTATAGCCATTCCTGCCCACTGAGACCCCACGCCCGAATACACGAAGCATAGTGGACGACGAATGCCAGAAAAGGATTTGATATTGCGAGCTAGTAACACGCTCTTGGTTGGCGTCGAACCTACGGGTATATGAATGAAAAAACACCTTAATTAAAAAAAAAACTTTGCTCATCTTTGTACCTATATATGTATGTATGTATTGTATTTTTATTTCATTTTATTACATAGATTTATTATGCACTAGTCCGTTTAGTTTGCTTCTTTCTTTAGGGTAGTCTGGCAGATATCATCACTATTTAGTGATAAGACTGCCTTTTGGACGCTTTTGCTGCTGTATTCTTAAGCCTTACTTTTATTTTTTTAATACGTGTGCAATAAATTTTATTTTTTATTTTAATGATTAAAAAATATTACTGAAGATAACAAGGTTTTAGTCTAATCATAGATGTATATCGCCTTGTTTTCTTTCTTGCCAGCAACATCCCGTTGCTAGGCAACTCGCCAAGTCACGTGTACATCAGTCTAATTAACACATCATTAGATTAATATAAAAATATTACTAAAAAACACTTATCCAAGTAGAGACAAACAGTATACAATAATTAGGTAAACACATCATACCGTATAGTAAACCTTCGGTAAGTGATAATCTGTCTCTCATTTATTCATCTCGAACTCGGAGGTAAAGGAAAATATCGTAAAGACAACATCACATCGTCACGCTTAAAAAAATCTAATTTTACTTTTATCTGAATTAATAAAAAATAATATTGTGTATTTATATGATACTAGCTGACCCGGCAAACGTTGTTTTGCCACGATTGATCAGTTTTCGACCGGAGAGGAAAAATGATTAAATTACTAAAATGGCTATTAAAAAATAAGGGTTGATCGTAGAAGGGTGAAAATTGAGGATTGTATGTATTTTTGTATGTTGTATCATAAAAAAAGAGAAATTAAAAATTTTGTCTAAAAAATAAAAATAAAAATTTAGGGGTGGACTACCCCTAACATTTAGGGGGATGAAAAATAGATGTTGGCCGATTCTCATAGATACCGGATAAGCACAAAAAATTTCATCAAAATCGGTCAAGCCGTTTCGGAGGAGTATGGCAACGAAAACTGTGACACGAGAATTTTATATATTAGATTTTACTAAAATATAAAACAATATTATATCTATCACCCGACTGCTCGACGCAAAGAATGTAATCTGTTTACCATATCAGCCTATGAATGTATGTGGGTTTGTATTTTTGTGGCACTATTTAGACCAATCGCGTGGATTGATTTTTATAAAGGACACGTTTCTTCATGATGGCGCGAATGTCATAGAAAGCATAAAATGGAAAATCACAATGGCCGATTTTGAACGCCAACTATGTGAAGTATTTTAAAATAATTTTTAGGCTTCCTATATCGTTTTTCAATCAGAATTACCGTTGAGGACCTATAACGATTTAAAGTTTTTTGGTAGCGGTTCTCACGTTTTGGCTTTAAGATTGATATTGATACGGTACTGCTGAACGCAGACGGTATTGCTATGCAGTCGGGTTTTGATTTTTAAAATGAATTTCTTGTTTTAATTGAAGTGGTAATATGTTTTTAATAATTTAGAAAAATTAAAATCTTGAATCTTACCCAACAACGTGTATCCTCTAAAGTCATGACCAGCGATATCCTCATTGTGTATCGCATGTAAAAGTCTAACAAGTTCAGCGTCAACCGTCCTGGATTGCAAATCATCTAGAATCCTGGCCACGGATGATTCTGTCCGCCCTGATGCACAGACCAATCTAGGCAGGTCATCCGATGGAATTCCATTGTTGACCTAATTGTAAAAAAATATTCTATTATTTCTATTATATTGTCCAAGTATATTACGTAAAATTTTCTATGACTTCCTTGTTATTGAACGCCATTATTTTTTCATCATGGGTATAACATTTCATGGTGGTGATGTCCAACTGTAAAAATATATCATAATTAACAAATTTATATATAAAAAAAAAAAATTAAAAAACAGCCCATACATCGTAGGCATACATATATATTTCATTTAGGATAAGTAAATTAAAACAAAATAGTTCATTGTTAAAAATTTAAAATCTTATATTATTCTAAATTCACTTTGATATGAAAAATATTTTTCATAGTGAACTCTAAACTTCACTTAAGATTGCTCAACAATGGAGGCAAGAATAGCGCTTCTTAAACATATATATGATAGTAGCGAAGGACAAATTCCAGAATGTTTTTGGTGTTTTCTGTGATTACGCAAAGTACGAAAATCTTTTATGAAAACTTAAATATTACGGAGTTAAAGGTAAAGCTCCTGATGTTTTGCTTTGTACTTGACTCAACGTTTTTATAAATAGAATAAAGTCTACTGGATCAGAGCTAAAAAAAGTGTGCCACAGGGATCAATTCTTGGTGCATTTCTATTTTCAATGTACATCAATGATTTACCATTTTAAAGTTGATGAAAATAAAATTGGTTATGACGATATAAACAACGCATTATCACGGATACATGGTTGGTTTACAACTAATAATCTAGTTTTATTTGAAACTATTTTTTGTAACTTATTTACAAAAAGTCATATTATGTTAGAATAATGCCATTACTTATGTCATTGCATTACTTAAAAATTTATGAAAAGAGTTATTTTTCGAACTCTTAATAAAATCAAGAACCACAGGATAAACAAAGATATATAAAACGTAAATGATAGCTTTTCAAATCGATTAGACCAGGTAAACTTTCTCAAGTCTCTTCAAAGATTAATAAAGAGCTGATAATCATTTTAAGATTATCAGCCCTTCTCTGAAAATCTGATCTGAAAAGATGTTCATAAATATATAATTGAGAACAAACTCAATTACATCAACTTTAAAAAACTTATTACAATTGGTCCACTCGCTAGGCAGCTATGATCCCACAGATAGATATACAAATATACAGATACTCGCGTCAATTATTTACACCCCTCTCTTAGTATCAGGAGTTAATGAAAAGAAAAATTCAAACGAACCTTTACTTTAGCGAAATCCTTAAGCAATGCATGGACGTTGGCACCACCAAAGCCGAAGCTATTAACACCACACATTCCTCTGCCCCAGGGCTGTTTCTCCGTCACCACCTTGACCCTTCCCTCCGCGATCGCCGCTATACTCTTTTTTGGAAAATTTAAATTGATGTTTGGAGGAATAAATCCGGTTGAATATGCGATGCACAGCTGAAATGATATCAATGCCTAATTAATATTACGAAATTAGTGGTATGAAATCAACCTGTCGTTCATTTCAACAACAATTTCACGTGTAAACATCGAGTTTTACAATACATTTCAAATAGATAATCAGATAAATGGATTAAAGAAATTGACACCATTAAAATCAATTTATACCATTATATCGTACTTAAGAGAATGAAGTATTGGACTCCAACATTATTTTTTCTTTTTCTAATAATGTCTTACCTATATTTAACTTTTCTGGACTAAGGTCTGTTAGAGTTTAATTAATAATATTATTATAACAAATAAATAAATATCACAACAGTAATCATGATGTAGAATATAAGAAAATCATGGCTTATAGTTTTTACCTTCGCAATAGAACAAAGACCCGAAGACGGCTCTGAGTGCCCCAAATTAGATTTAATAGATCCTATCAGCAGCGGTTCAGATCGCCCAGTACAGAAGATTTCATCAATTGCGTTTAGTTCTTCGGGATCTCCTACCTTGGTGCCTAATGAAAAAATGTATTTCTTGGTCGATTGGTTTTCAAAAACAAGTGTAACTTGGTTTATTGGTAAAAACGGAAAATTAAATTCATATAAATGCAGTTTTATTAATCTTTAATAATATTATAAATTTATAGATATGTTAGAAGCTCACAGATTTTGGCACCTAGAATGCCCATCTTTGGTCAACGTTGTCATAAACCACCTAGCGACTAAGTATGATAGAGGTCAGTATTACTTCCGATTATAGCATATTAATAATTATATCATATATCATTGGATATAATTATTTTGACAATTTACTGAATGAAACCATAAAATCTTACAGTATTGTATCTGTGGCGTGTGCCTCTAAAAATTCTAGAGAACTGCGTGGAATGGAACATTCTTCGTAAAACTCTCTAAGTAATAACGCCTGAACTTCACCAGCTGGGTAGGAAATACCTTGCTCCTTGTATCCATCACAATTGGTCTTAGCGTAAAGGACTTGAGCGTAAGCCCTAAGATAAATGGAAAATACATACGATGATATGACAGTCCTTAAAGGTGCTACTACTAACAAATGGCTCATCTCTCAGTAAGCAGTCTAAATGGCTTAAACTAATTTTAAAGTACAAAGTAATAAGCAGACGAGTTTTTATTTAATTTTTTTTCAACTTAAATCTTGTTTCACCAAAATTTACACGGGATACTATTTAAACGGGAAAATCCTTATAGTGAATAGAAAAGATAATACCTACCGCCTAGAATCTTTAGCTTTCTGCAGTAAACAAACAACGATAGCTTCAGATCGAGCGTAACCATTTGCATTCTCGTCAAAACTCTTGCATCTCCCGTCAGGTGATAAGACACCCAATCTAAAATAGTTACGCATTAGTTAGTTAATAAATAATATCCATTAAGTTAAAACTATGTATATATAATACTATGTAACGTACTGGGATGCGAAACTGCGGACTTAAGAGCTATTACCACAAGACCTTTGTAGAAATATATGGTACCATTTGAAATTCTAGATTCTTGGATGTCTTATGTTGATATGGAATTATTTTAAAACAAGACTACCATTAACACTAGCTAAGCCGCAAGCAAAAGCTAGTTTTTAATGAAGTACTAGTATTAACTATAAAAACACTAAAATTATATATTTAGCAACATGATCAAACATGTTATATTCTTCTATGCTATAAAGCAACCACTCGATTATATAAATAACATTATCAGTCGTCCTCGCGGGCTTTGAAACTTTAGACATTTCTTGGTTCTTACACGTGTCGATCACCTTACAATACATGCTTGTGTTGTAAAAATTAAAGCCAACTCCATATGGAACCTCAATATATCCTACAATGGACATACGTGTATTGTGTGTAGTCTGTATTTCAAAATTTTTGGGTACAAACTGAAACCAATTAAGATAGTAAAATCTTAAATTTTCGTTCTTCCTTACCTAGAGAACTGCAAAGACACGTAAGGATGGAGACACAAATTTGCTCCACCGACAATAGCCGCATCACATTGGCCATTACGTATAGCTCTGAACGCGTGCTCCAAAGCGTACATAGAACTGGAGCAAGCCGAGTCCACAGTGTAGGAAGGACCGGTGACTCCAAGCCAATAGGAGAGACGATTAGCTAACATAGCTCGGGAACAGCTGAAAATTGTTTACACTGCTCGTTATAATTGAAAATATTTCGTAAATATGATTCTTATGAAACAAATAAACAATGAAAAACAATGAAAACAAATATGGGTTCCAAAGGTTTTTTAGTATTACAATAAATTATAAGAATATTGTTCCAAACTTCATCGAATGTTTCCATATATATCAAGGTTTTCTTTTTCTTCAACAGGAAATCTGTTTAAAAAGAACTGGCTGACAATTAATTGCTAGTAGATATAAATCAAAATATATTTTATTCTTTCTTCTAAGGCGAAAATTCTTCGAGAATTACATTTATAACAGTTATCGATGTAACCTTTCGAAATTTTCCTTCAGGTGTAATTCATGAAGATAACGACTTATGTAAATCTTCATAACGAACAAAACTTAAAAGTGTAAAATACTAAAACTAACCGAAATCCACGCAAATATGCAAAATCTAGTTGGAAACGAACTATTATTACTTTAAAATTTTTAACAATCTCACCCTGCAATACCGAATGCGTTGACGTGCATTTTTTCGTAGAACCATATTTTCTCTGATTCCGAAGCGCAGCTGCCAATAAACACACCGGTTTTTGTATTTCGTAATTCCCTTGGATTCAAGCCTAAGGACAAATTCTTCTATAAATTCACTTGTCATTCCAATTCCTCAAGTATTAAGCTATTGTTAAATTGTAAAAGAAAGCAGCGTGGCTCTAGGTGCACAATCAATTTGTTTATTACCGTCTATATATACAAAAATCAAAACAGACTGGCTGAGTCATTTACTGACTGATCGATCAACGCAGAGCTGAAACCACTGGGTCGGAAGTGTGAAATTTTGCACAAAAATTTCTTAAATATCGTAAGTGTGCACTAAAAAAGGATTTTTGAAAATTCGACCACTAAAGGTAAACTTGGTTGGGTATCAAATTCCTAAATATACGCGAATAAAGCTGTGGGGAACTGCTAGTTAATCTACAAAACCTTTTTTTATTAATTTAATAATTAAGACTTAAAAAAAAAAAACAGATTTTGATAACAAAATACACATTTTTTTTAATGTGGACGATACACTTACAAGAGTTATTTCAATTTGAAAACTAAACTACAGAACCGAAATTAGGCCATAAGAGAAAAAGATAAGATTTTTAATCGTATAAAATTTAGTTATTTAAATTTTTATATAATTGATTTTCTATTAAACTACTTTTATTACGAAATACTATAACAATTTCATATAAATATTGATGAATTCATAAATTATACATTCACCGATTTCTTACATTTTAATTACCACCAAAACAATAGATTCGTGTCAATATATTAATTTAATTCATGAATATTTGATTTCTTTTGTTTATTGATTGATTTTAATAATATCGATTTCAATTCTACGTTTAGTTCATATTAGCCCTAAAGTTATCACATTTGACGGTGGTGACCAAGAAGCTGGCACTAGAAACTTTATACACCATTTTTATGTAAGAGTGATACTTCCCTGCCTGTATACGAACTGAAGTCAATCTGCCTTACTACAAAAGATTTAAACAGACGTTAAACGCGTGTTTAAAAAAATCCATACTACAAATCCACGTCTAAGCACATTTTTGAGTTAAACATGCTTTAGATATAGATTAACATACGTTTAAGTGAGTTTAATAGATGTCTAAAACCTATTTCAGCTGTCAAATGTAACGTATAATATTTTATCAATAAGTTTTTTTATGAGTTTATTCGCTGTTAAGCAATTTAGATAATATTTTAAGCAATGTTTAATTTTTAAACACTGTTTAGCTAGACACGTGTTCAACATGGTTTTATGCGTCTTTTGTAGTATGACAGAATAGGTTTTAGCTGGCTTTACCTCTAACTACCCATAATAGTACAGTACTACGATACCACTAAAATTATTTCAAGTTGATGCAAAAACCTCGGAAATACATATATGTAGTATTTCAAAGTTAGGAGTATAAAACTGTGTATGAAAAAATTGGATATGTAGCTGAGACACTACCCATTGTAGGTAAATTAAAAAAGATATAGTAAAAAATTGTTATTTTGATTTAAAAGTTCTTTAAAGTTTAAAAAATGAAATTCGAAGTAAATTAAACTCATGGTTTTGTTCAAATAAATATTGAAGTGAATTAACTCATGTTTTTGTTGAATGGAAACTCATAATTTCTCAAAGAGAAATAATTATTTCACCCAGACAAAATCGAGGCATATTAAAATAGAATATACGTTAAAGTTCTTAAAAAATAGCGAATATTTTTGGGTGGGTTTTTCAGGTTCTCATTTCACACATGATAAGTGAAATTAGCATGTGTTTTTTAAAATTCTAAAACCTATGGGATAAAAAGAGTCTATAATTCACGCTAACAATTAAATAATTTGAAGTATGATTGTGATTTCAAACTAAGAGCTTTTCATTAAGTGTATATACGGTACTCGCATAAAAAAATCAATTTTTAAATTTTTTGGCCATTTGTTTGTCGGTGTAGCTAATGTTATGAGGAGTAACTTAGACGGCTTTTTTTATATATTTTTTTATTCTAATTCATAAGTCAAATTCACGGGCACCAACTAGTCGAACATATAAGCTTTTGACAGACACGTTGGCGCAGTGGTCACTGCAACTGGCTAAAGCGCTAACGGTCGCGGGTTCGAACCCTGCTCGCGGCAAACGTCTGTATTGGCCATATTGATGTTTGTCGTGGTCTGGCTGTTTGTGTGTTAGTGTTGTGAGTGTTTCCAGACCCCCGACACAAGGTCATGCGATCTTAATGGGAGCCGTTGAGTGTGATGCGTTTATATTTATATAAGCTAACTGCAATTCTAAATATCGCTCAAATTTCATAGCTAAACATTTACAAACTTTTCAATTTACTACATTGATCAATTGTTCAACCTTCAGGAATTAAGTAAAGTGAAGAACAAGAGTCTGTACGTTCCACTGCTGGACAAAAGCCTCCTCTCCTATTAAGGAAAAGGTTAAAAGCTCAATTCCTTTGAATTTAAACACAAATTTAGCACTTGAAACTCAGCAGTGCTAGCCGGGGTTTAAACACACGATCATCGGTTAAGATCGACTTGTTTTAATCACTAGGCCATCTTGGCTCAAAGAATTGGGCACGAAATAAATATTTAATTCATGATTATTTAATTACATTAATCAGTGTTTAGTCGAATAAAAATATATTTAATATTTATTAAATACGCCACTCGTGTTTAATTTCGCTACTTGCCAGATTAGTTGTCATGGCTACTGTTCAGTATGAGCAGCAATCTCTCGGCTTAATGATATTTTGATCATAATTTTTCACAACGTGAACAATTTACCCTTTTAATAAATTATGAAGTGCTGTTAATTTTTTTATATTTATAAAAATAAATTAAATTGAAGTATCTGTTTGTTATTTCAAATTATCTTCTTTTAATTTAATAAATATGAAAGTATATGCGATACATCAAAACACAATTTCAAAAAAAATTGTCTGTCTGTCCGTCTGTTTGTTTCGACTAATATTCGAATTGCTGGAACTATATGACAGGACTTTCACTCGCAGATAGTTAATATTATAAGAAGTAACTTACGCTTCTATTAATTATTTAAGAATTTTTATTCATTTAAATTTTTAGCAGACAAAGTTGCGGGCACCAGATAGTAATAAATATTTGAATAGTCTATTTCTTAGAAAAAAAAAATGTAATTATTTCTTCTCGATACAAATGTTTAATTCCTATTTCATCTCATTCAAATTTTATCTTTGTGACAAAGAGTCCTGCTCGAAGGTCCAATCTATATTTAGACCAAAATGTTTCAAAATAAAGTCAACGCTTTAGGCGTAAACAAGCGAGCAGAAAGAGAGATAGACGAAATTACTTTCTCATTTATAATATTAGTATGGATTTATTAATATTCAAATGTAAATGGCATAACTTCTTTAAGGTCAGTGAAGGGCAAATTTTGTTATCTATAAACGAATAAAGATATGCGTTTGCTATGACGTCATCGTTACCACCATAATTTGAAAGAGTCCAGAAGTGAATAAAACTAAAACATTAGACTAATAAATAATTAATAGTCCATGTTTTTATTTTCCAACTCTCGAAATATTATCGCCATGTTTTCTCTCTCAACATCAACAGCCACTTAGGCAACGCTCCAAGTCACGTGTACATCAGTCCCATTAACATTATGTATGCCGCAGCTATAATTCTCTACCAATCATGTACGAAGTTGGACACTACAGCGTATCCTAAATAAGCTATTCTTAGAACGCATGCATTCTTACCAGCATCGATGACAGCTTCATACGTCTTTTCCAAAAGGATTCTAGACATAGGGTCCATTGGGTGTGCTTCCCTGAAGTTAATGTTAAAAAATGACGCATCGAATTTGCTGACGTTGTTGAGTTTACCACAACGCTGAGGGATCTCAGGGTGAGCCCATTTCCAACGGCGAATGTCATCTGTAACGAGATCCACCTGAAAATAAAAGACAAATAATCTTTTAGAAATAATTGAAAGCACATTTTACATTCATAGGCATTTGAAGCAGTTTGGAATAATCAATTTACGAATCAGCCTTTTAAATAAATTTTATTAAGGCTCTATGGTTTATTCTGAGGAGAACTGTTCTCTTAATAGTTATTTCTTTTAACCCTCAATGCGAAAGAAGTGTTATAAGTTTGACGTGTGTATAATACACGTCTATATGTAGCAACGTAGCGGTCAAACTGATGAACAGATTCTGATGAGATTTTTTTCATTTGAATGATGATGTGATGTCGTGGTGGCGGTTAGTTATAAACTATAGAGATGCAGGAGTTGAAACGTCATCGACTCTTTAAAATATTACATATATGTAATTTATATGGAGATTTACAAGAAATATTAAATTACCATTGTATAAGAATGGCTAAGAAACATTAATGAAACTACTTCAGATTAATGTGTGATTTAAAGCAAAATCACTCCTGAATTCAATTTGGAGCTTGATAAACATCATGCAGTGCAGAAAAAAACAATGTTATTGAACGACACAATTTTTCTACATCCAAGCAAATTCATAATTTCATTTGCATCATCCGTTTTTTCCATAAATCGAAAATATAAATGACTTTCAAATACAATTAGAAAGGAACCATGTCAGTGTTTTTGAACTTAAGAAAAACAGCATTCAAAGATTTGCATAAAAACTCTACACGGTTTGGATATTAAAATCTAGTAGTTCTTAATATTATTACTTCTTATTGCTGAAATAAAGTAAGTTAAGAATAAGCAGAGTATTCAGATAGACTGATGAATGGGAACAAAATATTGTTTAAAGACATAAAACACTACTTTTTCTAAATTTAAGAAAGCTTAGGTAAACCTTATTAAATAGATTTTCCTGCAGGTGTAAAACTGAGTCTGAATCAGGGAAGGCACCAGCGATGCCACTGATGACGACTTCGTCTCCGGGCGCCGGGTGCGACAGCCTGTGGCCTGACGTCAACCTGTCCTCTGAAGCTACTGCTGGCATCTAGTTAAATAGTAAAATATTTTTGTAAAAAATCGGTCAGTAGTATGGTTTCTAAGTTAAAATAACTGAAATAATACTTATTTTATTCAAGTAAACGGATTGACGGATTTGTTTTTGGAGTCGCTTCAAAGTTCAAAGTTTGGTGTTAAGTTTCACATGTATGTATGAATTGTTCGGGTCAAATCTTGCAAACTAAATTAGAACATCTTCCTCTTATTCTATGAAGTTAAAATTTTACAAGTCGGTTTAGTTCTGATAACAAAGAGTGTTATCTATACTTGTATCATAAGGCTGAAGAGTTTGTTTGTTTGTTTAAATGCACTAATCTCAGAAACTACTGGTTCGAATTGATAAATTATTTTTATGTTAGATTTTAGATTTTAGAGTTAGATTTTATATATACATATTCAGTTGGCTGCCGATGACGAAACTCCTTAACGGTTATCAAAAATATAAATGAACATTTTTATGCGAATTCGATCGAGTACTTTAAACAAGCAAATCTTTTATATATGTATTTATATCATCTGCGTCTTGGAATTTTTATGCTCAGGGAATGGGAAACTGCTACACTATTAAAATACGAAGGTACATTAAATATGATTTCCGTGCTTATTGGATTTACCAAAACCAATACGAGCAAAGCTCGGTCGTCTTTTTACTTCTAATAATTTGTTCTAAGTTCAACCATGGCATAGCTACTGCATTCAGGGTTGGACCTAAACAAGGGAACTTCTCAACAGTCAATACTACAGATACAAAAATTTGTACATGCATTTAAATTGCTCGAGATACAAAAGTAATTAAAATATAATATATAATAATAGTATAATTAATAAATAAAAATGATTAAAAAAAAAAAACAAATAGATTATATAAACGTAAAATTCAACCTTAAATCTAATACGAAGTCTTTGGACTTTGTTTATGTCAATCGTCAGACGTTATAGTGTTGTAATAAATTTGATTGTTCCTTAATGATCTGACCTATTTAAGCAACGTCCACTCTGTTTTTGGCTCCACGAGAGTTTCAGCATTGTAGGCTCAGATTCGGTTTCAAAAGATATTATAAAAGTGACGCGCTGTTCGTTTATCTAGCTAAAACTGAAAATGGCTGGACCGATTATGCTCATTTTAATCTTAAAATATTTGTGTAAGTTCAGAAACCAAAAGTCAATAAATTAAGTTAAATACTAAAAACAAAAAATATTTTTATCCAATATCAACTTTATCACTATTTACTACGCTTTATCACTTGGTTGTAAACATTTAGAATAGAATAGAATAAAATAAATTTATAGGCGCGTTCAAAAATTTGTCTGTTTCATAGCAGTAGTATAAGGGATGATATCTTCGGTCTGGTTTTTGGAATATAAAACAGTTCTGTTTCAGAAGTAAAAAAGTGCGTTCCATTTCAGGTAGATAAAAATGTTGTATTCAGTTTGACACAAATATAAACGAAGTTCACCGGGTAATCTAATTAAGAAAATATAATTTGTGTAAAATTTCGATTCTAACGTCAATAAAATTATTTCAAGACTAGCCCCCGATTGCGAATTCACTCGCGTTTACGGTTCCTACATCGCTTCTATGAGCCGTGGCGTGATGTGATATACTCTATAGCCTTTCTCAATAAATGGGCTAACTTTCAGAGCCTATTCAATGCAAATAAACAAACAATGAAATCTTTCTTCATAATAATATTAGTGTAGGTAAGGGGTGTCTTGCCATGTGACGTCCCTAGTTTCAGCTGTTAAGAGCTTGATAATACCGCGTTTTTTAACTTTTGCTTTTTTCTGTAACTCTTAGTGATTCCTAGATATGGGATGTTCTACTAAATGATGCCGTTTTTACCGTTTTCGAGTTTTTGGAGAACACATAGTTCCCCAAAATACTCGAAAACGGTGAAACGGCCCCCGATGACTTGAGAAATTCCTTTTTTGCAAGTCGGTTGATACACTGCATATATTTAGATCAAACTAAACTAAAAATACTAAATATATTAAAAAAAATTTAGAATGTTTTTTCGAAGTTTTGACCGATTACGGTCAATCAATCAACCCTTTGTCATCGTCCGTTGATGATTATGTCCTCCAGTTTATTTTTATCCAACGAATCCAGATCAACTTTTGATATAACAATTTTCGAGGTTCATATTTAATAATAGACGATCATAAAAATTACTTTACAGTCGGCTAAGATATCGCGTAAGATATATATCTGCTAAATGAATAATTTTTTTTGACCATCTTCCAATTTATCGGAAGTTGAATGAAAAGAGAAAAAGCTGAATAATTATTGTAAAGACAGGTGAAAATGCTGTTCTAAAAAAAAAAAAACAAAATCGTAAAACGTATATGCATTTAAGATTAGGATCTATTTCTTGTACAATTAAAAAAAAATCAGCAATCGTAATATAATAATATGAGAATAATGCGATCGCTTCCAGGCTGTCTCAATATATTTTACGTATTGTAACCAATCTTGACATTGTTAAAAAAATTTAACAAAAAAAAGTCCCGCTGGGTTTCTTTCGCGTTTTCTTCTCAGGCCTGAGGTTATACTTTTCCGAAACCACGGTAGATTCATTTTCATGACGTTCAAAAAGAGAATGTAAATTCGTATTTTGAAATAAAAATATTTTCATTTTAATTTTTATTCAGAAATAATAAATGTTTTTACCTTAATCGTAGTTTCGAACTGAACGTAGTAACTTACAATAAGATTTTAAACTCCGAAAATATTTATTTGTATATAATAGATTGCTTAAACAACTTGCTAGAGCATATTTTACTGAAACAATAAGTATAAGAGTCAAAGCTCAGTAGTTTTATGGCCTGAAATGTGACTTAAACCTACGCTTGGCGATTGGCTTTGCGAAATCTACATCACACAATTCAATGCAAATAAAGAATCACATCACAATTAAATCCACACTCTTTGGGGTTCTGAACCTAAAAGGAAAATGGGTTCCGCTGTTATAAGATCACTTTATTGTCCGTCTATATGTCTATCAGTCTATCGAGACATTTTTCTATCTTTTCTTTTTTCTACAGATGACCGATGGGCTGGCGGCTACCTTAGCCAGCATATTCGTAATGCTGTCAGTGTTTTGGACACTTTGCCTCACTGTGACATCGATAGTTTGACATAGTTATTTTTAATTTCATCTTTTAATATTTATTACAATTATTTATTTATATTAGAATGTTCTGAAAGTGTATCTTTTTACTTAAATGTTAATATTATTATCGTGTAATCACGTCTGCAATGATTTGGAGCTGAAAAAATCAAACTTCTAAGTCGATGCAGTCAAATAAAACCTTCTAGGCATATATTGAGCACTGAAGTTTTCGCAAGGAAATCAAAACATATGGGGAACTTACCATTGCACTAGCATGATAAAATTGTCAAAATATAATTATATTGGTAAGTTTTATATTTCAAATTTCATTATCATCATCCAGGAGTATTTGACGAAGTTTTAAATAAATATGACTACGGATTAAGATTTTTCATGCGAACATTTTTATCCTCTTTCTCCTGTTTAGCGGTCGAATCGAAAAACACTTTCTTGATACCCGAGTCGTTATCAAGTACGACGCAAAATTGTCTGCTAAATAGATACTGATAATTTGTCTAACTTTAACACTTAGGGAATCGTGCTTTGAGGAGCACTAGCTACCGGGTACAGGGACCCAGTACAATACCTCAAGTTTATTTCGAACTTGTTTCACATAAACAAATATTTCGTTTTTAATGAGAATTTGGTGTTTATTTATTATGCAAAAATAATACTGTATTTTGTCTATGGTACCTCATTGTTTAGTTAGTTACTATTATATAGCATATCGGCAGTACGCACCCTCTCTCTCTAGGATTAATCGCTTATCTTCGATCTCATAAATATGTTCACAATTACAAGTAAACTAGAGATTAGAACCCCAGTGATCACTCAACACGCATGTGTTAGCACTGGCAGGAGTCAAAAAAATGACGGAGAACAAATATTTAAAAATGAGGACAGTTGTCAAGAATGAAAAAAGAATGGCGTTATGTTTGTAGGGAAGAGATTGTAACGCAGTAAAGATAACATAATATTGATCAAGTGGGTTTTATTGGTAAAATAGTGGAACTTTTATATGTATGTATACTACTTTTATTTTGTAAATGGTCATTGGTCAAATCGACAATAGATTATCTGTATTCAATCTTGAAATCAGTTGACAATTCAAAATCAGTTGAAAAACGGTCGAATTTCGACCGTAAGATGATCACGATACGACAAAGAACATTTGATTCAAATATTAATGTTTGCAGGTGTGACTCAAATAAAATGAAATAACAAAAATTTACGCAATTTCTCTATTTTTTATTTAAATCTTATGCATTTTCGTAACATTAAACAATTCTTATATAATTAAGTTTATGAAATGATAACGCGAGATAATTTTTTCTATTCAATTCAATTCTAAGGTTTAAAAGCTTTGAGTTGTGCCATATAATTTATCTATTAATCTATACATATGCAATCACTTATTCTGAGTTATTGATTCATCAACGCAGAGTCTAAACCGGTACCTAAAAACTTGAAATTTTGACAATAGGTGCATTTGAGGTAAGCATCCACTAAGAATCTGCAATCATAAATAAAATTGAACTTCCTGTTTGTAATTTAAAAATAGCTTTTCACTAAATATGAAAATTATATACGGTAAAAATAAAAATTTACCACACCACCGTAAAAAGTTCGATTCGAGAAATATCAATGAGAAATGTAGTATGCGGGCGAAAATGTGTTATTATTATAAAGACTTAATATTCAAATCCACCTTCATTTTTCATTTATTTCAGAACCGATTTTAAAACTCAATTTGAACTGTGATTCAATTGTATGATTATTATTTATGCGAATTAAATTAATAATGTGTAAAACTACGAATGAATTAGGCGAATTAATGAGTAATCAAGTTTTCATAGAATATGTTTCAAAATATAATCCAACAGCAAGTGTAGTTTTTAATGTAGTCAAGTGGCATTGATAAGACTATTAAAAATAAATAAAATATATAAATATTTACTACCATGTAAATTTACAGAACCGAGATGGCCTACTGGTTAGACCCCGTCGATCTCAACCGATGATTGTGGGTTCAAGCCCCGGCTAGCACCACTGATTTTTCAAGTGCTAAATTAGTGTTTAAGTTCATCTCGAGCTCGGCTGTGAAGGAAAACATCGTGAGGAAACCTGCATGTGCCAGGAGAAATTCTGACCCATGTATGTCCGCCCACCCGCAGTGGAGCAGCGTGGTGGATTAAGCTCTAAAACTTTCTCTTCTTTCTGTTACTTTACTACTTTTACCAAGTAAAAAGTCGTGTCGTGTGTTAATAGTACATTACTGCAGCGGCCGGCAAGAGAGGCATTGATCGCCGAACGTGTGAATGTGGACCGAGGCGAAGCCGAGGCACATACGTAAGTCCATCAATGCCTAGTTGAGGCCAAAGCTTGTATAGTACTTTTCTCAAATAATGCGCGAAAATTTAACTAAGCAGTACAATTCAGAACTTTAATTTGAAAGGGTATTTAAAACCAATGACGAAGTTCACAACTAATAACAATAGTTTTACGCGCCAAAGTATTTTTTTTTCTCTTCTTCTACACAGTCTTCTTTGTGCAAGCCAGTTCAAAATTTACTTAACCTTTAATTTAATTAATCTTTGATGAGTTGGTCGCCATGTTGTGGGATACAAGATCTTTCCATTTTTAAATTATACGACAAATATGATTTTACATAGGAATTCAATTCTTCGCTAAACATTTTATACAATTATTGCCGGATTTTCATACAATTATTGCCGGCCGCTGCCCGACCAGTCCAGCAAGGTCGATTTATCTCGAAGAAGGTTGCCAAAATAATGCTCAAATTTCCAAGCATGTTTGAGAAAAAGTTTATTGTAATTATCGACTTTCGTAAGATCGAATACGACTTGAAAGATAAAACTAACACTTTTAATTTATGAGACTTAAGAAATATTACTTTAGTTTTATTCACGATTATAATCGTTTAAATAAAAAAAAAAACATTCAGTAAATGACAGACACGTTAGCGCGATGGTCACTGCAAGTGGCTGAGGCGCTAACGGTCGCGGGTTCGATCCCCGCTCACGGCAAACGTCTGTATTGGCCATACGGATGTTTGTCGTGATCTGGGTGTTAGTGTTGTGTTTCCGGACTCCCGACACAAGACCATGAGATCTTAATGGGAGCTGTTGAGTGTGATGCGTTTATTTATTTTATTTAGTTCATTTCTTTGGTTAAAAACATTTAGTTGTGCCAATTACACACATGTTATTGCGCAAAAAAAATCATGTTTAAACACTAAAAAGATTTAGTTTATGTATAAACGCTTTAATGAGTTTAAAACATGTCAAAACCTGTTTGAACTATTAAATGTAACGTGTGTCATATTATTAATAAGTTTCTCATGAATTCACTCGCGGTAAAGCAATTTAAACAAGATTTTAAGCGATTTTTAAATACTGTTCAAAAAGTATCTAGCTAGATACTTGTTGGACATGGTTTTATTTCATCTTTCGTTGTATGGAAGTACATTTTTATTAAATTAACATAATCTAAATAAAATAATAAGACGCTGATATGCAATAATGTGACAACCCACACGGACTTCATTTTGAGAAAATGGCGTCTAAAAATGTCAAACCTATTCTTATTTAATTTGTTTAAAGCAGTTTATATCCATCTTTTCTTTTCTTTTTTAAAAAGGTATAATGAATTAAAAGTAGATTGATATATTTAATATCTAATAAAAAGTTTTACAAATATTTCAGATTATTCTATAAATTGCAAAATATGGACGCCATTGGAATACGAAACAATTATTAAGGCACTTTTTTCCGTACTTATTTGGTTTATATTACTTGTTTTTTTTTAATATTATTGAACAGAAGATGATGAAAATACATCAATATCTCCGAATTTGACTTTTTGTGCGTTGACACATTATTGCTTATCAGCATCCAAGTCTTATATAATTCAATATGCTGTTACAGTCTATTTTTCTTTCCTTGTCTCATTTGGTAACATTATCCGGAACGAAAATCACAAATTTTCTAATATTATTTTTCATTATAATTTGTCGTTCTAAATTTTCAGTTTAATTTTCGATCGATAATTTCTAGCCACTAACTCTTGTATTCATACATGATTTATACATTAATGAATGAATTGTAAATATTTAAATTCTTTTCATATTTAATATAACGGGTCTTATCGCGATAACTGATGGTAGTAATAGCTTTTATATTGCCCGACGTTGTTTTACTCAAAGAGAGAGTCAGCTCGTGACCTCGGGCAATAAAAAGGTATTACTACCATTAGTCATCGCGATAAGACCCGTTATATTAAATATGAATAGTATAAATAGCGAAAGTTTAAAATATATAATTTTAATTCTTCTTAGTTTTAATACATTCTTTTCAAACTACATAGGTATGCATGCATATACTAATACCGATGAAATAAATAAAATAAATCAATTTATAATATAATTTTATTTGTGTAACAAAAGGATTGAGTAGTAAAGTCTATTTTAAAACATGTAATTAAACTTACCTAATTTATTAAATATATTTTATTACTTAAAATGAAACAAGTACAAATTAATTTTATGTAAAAATATACCCATAAATGTTTATTATAAAACAAAACTAAACTAACCTGGTAACTTAAATAAATAAAGTCATATATTACAATGCATATTTATTTTGGATATTAACAAGTATTATTTCTTATATTCAAAGGGCGTGCAATTCCGAAATTTAAATTTAAATTATTTGTACAAGGTTAATATATGACAATACTTACATAACATTTGGATTCAGACGCCGATAAGCAATACTATGTTAAGCCACACTTAATTTTGAGAAAATAGCGTCTAAAGATATCAAACCTATTCTCACAAAATTCGTTTGTAAATATCCAATATTTTTTCCGTTTTGATAAAAGGTATAATGCGAAAAAAACCAGATTGGTATATTAATAGTTTTATCTAGTAATAAGTTTTTGAAATATATGAGATTATTAAATATTGCAAAATGTTTAGAATATTAATGTGTGTTCCATATACACAATATTCTAAACATTAAATTAATTGACTTTTTTCAGTACTTATTTCGTTAATATAAGTTTAAAATGTTTTCAATAATGTTAAATACCAGACGCGTTATCAGAATACATCAATATCTCTAAGGCTTCTTTCATTGTATATAACAGGCCTTTAAGACGTGTGTTTTTAAGACATATACATAGACAAGAGCCATACTAAGACGAATGCGCTACCGTGTCATGGTGTCTTTTTATGAAAATAGCAGGCAAAGGCAGCCAGCAGGAATGATGTATGAAATGAATGCTTGTACATTGTAAAGCTTGGTATTTACCCCTAAATTTTTTTAAGAAAAAAATGTCATTCTATTAATTTTATATTATTTTGTAATGTAAATTAGGCTTTCCGGATATATTGACCGATTATTTCTTATATATAAATTTAAAATTAAAAAAAGATATTTATAAACAAGCTATTTTAAACGCGCTAAAGATAATTATATAAAATTTTCCTTTACGTACTCGTATTTACATAGTTTTTTAATTAATATCAAACAGATCAAGTTATTTAAATTAATTGTTTATCGACACAGGTAAATCTCGCGTCAAGTTTTTATATAATAAATTGTGTAATAAAACGTTATAAGGTGATAGTAAGACTTGTGAAGGGAAATTTTATTTTATTTTTTATTACATTGAAAATTAAATGAAAGCTTACAAAAAAGAAAAAAAAACTATATATTATACATTATAGTATTTACTTTTTATATAAAGGTATATGTGAATGTTAAAATTATGATATAACAAGGACCGTTCTTATATTTATTGTTACAAGCGTTAAGCTGCTAACTCCAAAACGACTTTTTAAAGGAGCGTAAAATTTTTTAAATTTAATATTTTATTTCTTTTTGTATAAATGATACAAAACGATTGAAATATCCGTTTTGTACACATTAGAATCATAATAATTAATTAAAATTATACTTTTACAAATTATGTCAAAAGTAAGGTTTTGTCAATTTTTAGTTTTGGGAGTTAGCAAAAATTTAGACAAATACACAAATTTCTTAAGTAAATATAAATATATAAATGGAAATATTCATTTAATTTATTTTTCTTATTTGGAAATAGTTGTATTTCATTCCCTACCAAAACACATGTATATTATTTTTTTATTTTGTCATCTACAACGTTTAATGAGGTAATAATCAAATTTTAATTATTTTTCTCCGATGAAAAATATTTGCATAGTCCTCTTTTCACGATCACGGTATGTCGAATTTACTGGTAAAATATTCACTCGCACGACACTTTTGAAAAAGTTACTTTTACGTGAAAACTAGAAGTGGCTTACCTTAATTATATTTTGTGTTCGATAGCTTATTAGAGATTAACCCTTAATAGCCTGATTTACGAAAGTGTTTGATTTTTAAATACTACTTTAACTGTTTGCTTGAAGGTTTAGATGAAAGAAAAATAGTTAAATAATCACAATATTAATTTTACATATTTATTTAGAAAAATTACAGGCATCAATTTTGATACTTCAGGCATTAAGGCCATAAATAAATTAGATATACCTAGGCTAAAACTAATAGTAATGTGAACATTTGGTTTAAGAAGATTGGTATCAAAATTGAAACTCTAGGCTATTAAGGGTTAAGTATTTTAATTAAACATTAAATAAGAAGAAAAATTTTATATTCATAACTCATTTGTACATCAATAACAAATATATCGCAACACAAAAATCCATACATATTTTTCACGTTCCAAATTTAAAATAAAAAGAAAAAATATTTGTGGCCAGTTTCACAACGAAATTAATGTATAAATCCCATTCAATTATATAACGATATAATCAATATGTAGTAATAATAAAAATATATATATTGATTTTAACATTTTGATTAACAAAAAACTTAATGAATAGCGAAATAATTGGAAGTTTTATTAAATAAAATAATCACCGTCACGAAGAAGCTTGGTGTTAAAAATTTATTTATATTTTCCACAAAAAATGTATCTACATGACTATATAATACATAAATGTAATGTTTTTAACAAATAGTCACAGCCTCCCTAAGAACGTGTCTTTCATTTTTATCATCTTCAAGTCTTCAAGCTGGTACATACTTTTTAGAAATTATTATACTTCCAAAAACACTTTTAATGTTATGGAGATACTTCTTTATCATTTTCTAATTAACCTTCCAAAACTTCACTTTGAAACTAAATAATCGAATTTCAATAATCTACGTGACTAGCAATGGAAATATTGTCAGTGACCGACGGATATACATTGTGATGGCTCTTTAGTTTCGTTGCCTTTCTCGTTTGCTTATCAAATATTATTATATCTCTGGTTTGCAAAGACAGACGCGTTGGCGCAATGGTCACTGCAACTGACTAAAGCGCTAACGGTCGCGGGTTCGATCCCCGCTCACGGCAAACGTGTGTATTGGCCATACAGATGTTTGTCTTGGTCTGGGTGTTTGTGTTAGTGTTGTGAGTGTTTCCGGACCCCCGACACAAGGTCATGCGATTTTAATGGGGGCCGTTGAATGTGATGCGTTATGATGCGTTATATCGTAGTAATTCAAAATTCTAACAAATAGAACTAAGTATGTCAAAAGACCATAAATCTTTGATGTTTTATCATGAAAAGAGCTGCGATGATAATTTTTTTTTAAATCAATAAAGTTATAGCATCAAGGGATCGTTTAAATTTCGCAGCTATGCACCAACACGTTAATAAAGAAATTTAAAAACCCCATTCCCTAAAATTCATCGTTTAGTTGCATTGATATTCTTGAAAAGCAGCGATATAAGTTTAGATAGTCCTTACATCTTATTATTTATTTATTTTAATGTATTTTAAGATTGAATTAGTAGGTTTACTTTATGTTAACCACCAAAATTATAAAAAAAAAATATTTTAACTTTTTGAATTATTTGCAATAATATAGTGAAAGTAATTATAATTAATATTAGAAGTTAAAGCAGTATGCCGCACTTATTATATACTAGCAGTTCTCACGGCTTTGCCCGCGTATACTTAGAAATTTAATACCTAGCAAACTTTCAGCCTCTTTCGAACTCAAACTCGAACTCAAACTCAAAATATACTTTATTCAAATAGGCCTTTACAAGCTCTTTCAGTGTGATGTCAGTTCCACGTGAAGCTACCACCTCTTTGGGGTGGATTTTCATGGGGTGGACTTTCGTAGCGCACTTATGATATTTAAGGAACGTTTGTATAAAATTTCATGTTTCTAGTGGTTCAGTCAATGATGTATATATAGATCATTTAAGCACTGCAACAAAATTAATATTTGATTTTTTAAACAAATAATTCTATTTACAATTAAAAAAAGAAAGAGAAATTAAAAATAACTACAATAAGCCTAAGTAACTACCGATGTCACAGTGAGGCAAGGTGCCCAAAACACTGGCAGCATTACCTCTTTGTATGGCCAGAGCTGGCCAAGGTAGCCAGCCCTTCGGGTCACATAATCATTTAAGTATACTTTATATTAAGCATTCTAGCTGAACAAAATAATCAATTGTTAAGATTTTTCTTTTAAGAATTCGAATCCAAATCTCCTATTGCCTTCATAATTATAAAATAATTATTAATTTTGCACCTAAGTTTTGGACGTGTCCTTATTTTTTTGCGATGTATATAACTGCAAATTTATATTAATTTTCTTGATTCTAGCAAAATTCCATGATGGTGATAGGTCAATGTGAAGTGTCCTATAGGTTAATAGATTTTGTTAATCGTAATGATCATATTATACTCTTTAGTTTTGATCATAAAATGCCGTATTTAATTGCGACAATTTAGAAGATTTTTCATAGCACCAAGTCATTGCAGACTTGAGAATATATACAGACGAACAACAAAGCAATTCTATAACGGTAGAACCCTTTTTTTGTTAGATTCGGAACCCTAGAAAGTGTATATTAAAATATACATCGTTAGTAGTTAAGAATAGGCTTAAATCATATTTCAGGCCATAGAACTACTAACCTTTGACTATTGTTTTTATTGTTTCCTTAATATAAGCCGTGATCGGTTGTTCTAGCTATTTGTTATTTGTAACGAATTATTTCGAGTCAAGTTTTAAGTCTTTTCAAAAGTTACCACATTTAGTTCGATACTTCGATTAAGGTAAAAATCTTCGTCGGTTATTTGTTCTGAATATTATTTTTAAAAGTTGCTGATTATTATTTTTTTTTTATTAATATTGTATAAGAAATAGGTTCTAATACTGAAATGTTATGTTGTTAATGTAAACGGTAATACATTTTACGACGTTGTTTTCGTTTGTTTTACTTTCTGTTAGCATTCTCACATTACTATAAATATTCGACGATTTATTTTCCTTTTTAATTCAATTTCTAAAAGGTTAAAAGATGTTGTAAAAAAGTACGCTAATTCAACAGATGTTATATGTTTATGTTACGCGATCTCACAGCCAATTGTAAAGTGATTTTAATAATCGTTTATTTTTATTATTAATTAAATATGAACCCTAAGAATTGATATTGATATTACTTATCGATTTTTACTTCGAGTTAGTTTAAATAATTATTTTTATAACTTAATTTCTTTTAATTGATAAGATATGTAATTGGAAATTATTAATTAATTAATTTTATTATTAATTTAAAAGAAAATAAAGAAAGTTCTGAGTTCTGAAGTAAAACAAAACATATATTACAAATTGGTAATATTCTCCTCGTTCGAAGTCGTTTGATAACTTTTAAAGTCAAACAATAATAAGACATGTTTTTACGAAGATTTACTTTACTATTCACCTAGATGCCAGCAGTAGCTTCAGAGGACAGGCTGACGTCAGGCCACAGGCTGTCGCACCCGGCGCCGGGAGACGAAGTCGTCATCAGTGGCATCGCCGGTGCCTTTCCTGACTCAGACTCAGTTTTACACTTGCAAGAAAATCTGTTTAATAAGGTTCGCCTAAGCTTTCTTAAATTTAGTCATAACTGTTGTATGCTCCATCCATCTTCCATTGTGCTTCCCAAACTTTGTAGAGTTTTTTGGCAAGTCTTTGAATGTAGTTATTCTTAAATTCAAAATCACTGACAGGGCTTTCTTCTAAAAATTATTCTATCTCTCATAATATCAGATTTCTCCCTACTGACCGATCTTAATGAATCATAACTGTAAGTAAATGAAGTTGTTTTGGTATAATTAACAACGATTTGACAAGATTCAACTTTTGTTAATATGAAAAGATATCGGCTAACAGTGACCGTTAACTATTATAACCTAACCTAACCTGATAACAATTATCTAGGTGATCTGACGTAACCTGTGAATTTCAATAAATAAGTGACTTGACTAGAATGTAAGTTGTTTCAGATGAAAATGCAATGATATGCAATTTATGCAAATCTAATACAAGTCCAAAAGCAAAAATTAGTAGTGAAATTCTCACATAATATACAATTGCAAGGCAAATACTGGCTGGCCATATCATTTCATAAATAAATAAATAAATAAATAAACGCATCACACTTAACGGTCCCCATTAGGATCGCGTGATCTTGTGTCGGGGGTCCGGAAACACTCACAACACTAACACAAACACCCAAACCACAACAAACATCCATAATAATACCTCAGGTCATATTACAGGTCGTTTTGCAATAAACAAAAAGTAAATTTGAAAACCATTTATATTTACAATAAGCGGAAAAAAAACCAATCACATTATAAATTTATTTGGACGCAAGAAAATCCAAATTGTGTTATTCCAAAAAGTCGTTACCTATTTAAAAATATACTTTCAATTTTAATAATTTCTCAATTACTTCTTCATTTTTCAGGTGGATCTCGTTACGGATGATCAGCGTCGTTGGAAATGGGCTCACCCTGAGATCCCGCAGCGTTGTGGTAAAATCAACAATGTCAACAAGTTCGATGCTTCGTTTTTTAACATTAACTACAGAGAAGCACATCCAATGGACCCCATGTCTAGGATCCTATTGGAAAAGACGTATGAAGCTGTCATCGATGCTGGTAAGAATAATGCAGGGAGCGTTACATTAACCGCTTATTTAAAAGAACCGGCTTCTTAAACAAAAAACGGAGTTTCTAATACTGGCATGACATAGTAATTTCAGTTATTTTACGCTACGAATTGAGGTCTTCCCTCCCAAAAATATTCGCGTATACGACTAACTATTTTGTGTTGTAATTATGCTTAATTTTCCGTGACGTTTTTAAAGTTGGCAACCTGAACATGAATTATTTTTTTATTATTAATAAACTTTATGGAGTTTAAAGTATATTATATACCCAGAGAAGATTAATTATTTTTAAAATGCCTATTTCTTTGAGAAATTTTGAGTTCTCTTTTAACAAAACGATAAATTTGATTTACTTCAGTGTACATTTTCTTCTTTAAACTTTAAAGAACATTTAAATTTAAGCTATTTATTAAAAACGACTTTTTATTATATTTTTTTATATACATATGTACAACGGGCTGTGTCACAGTTATTTAACGATTTGTTTCCGACAAAGGTTTTTACTTCTTAGTTGAGAATAGTAAATTCCCAGTATTTTAACACCGGCTTTAAACAGATTTAGTGTCTTAGTATTGCACTGTTATGGGCAAGTGGAAGTAGAATCTCGCTAAAACCCAGTGTCTCTAGTTGGCAAAAATGCTGACTTAAGCAGGGATATACCACTTTTTAACATAAAATCGGTTTATGGTATATGGTTAAATCAGCTAGTGCAGCTGAGTTTGGTACGGTGAGTGAGAGACCGGCTTCTGGTTATCTTATCAGTAAGAACCGAGAAATATACCAATTTAAGAGTTAATATGAAGTCAATGTAATTAAAATCATTATTACTAAAATCAATCAATAAACAAAAACAGAGCCGAGATCACCTAGTGAGTAGAACACGTCGATCTCAACCGATGATCGCGGGTTTAATCCCTGGCTAGCACAGTTGATTTTCCAAGTGCTACATTTTTTTTTTAAATTAATCTCGAGCTCGATGGTGAAGGAAAATGTCGTAAGGAAACCTGCATGTGCCGGGAGAAATTCTGATCGAAACCTTCTCCTTAATAAGGGATGAGCCCTTTGCCGAGCAGTGGGATATTTATTGGCTGTTACTTTACTTTAAACAAAATAAATAAAATATTCATGAATTTGATTAATATATTGACACGAATTTGTTGGTTTAGTAGTAATTAAAATCTAAAAAATCGGTGAATGTATAATGTATGGATTCATCAATATTTATGTGAAACAGTTAGAAAAAAATAGTTATAATATTTTGTAATACAGCAGTTCAATTTTGTGCTATTGTAATTTTTATATTAAAACCCTTAGATTTGATTTAACGGACACGTTGTCATTGTCTGGGTGTTTGTGTTTGTGCTGTGTTTCCGGACCCCCAACACAAGATAATGATATCCTAATGGGGGCCGTTGATAATGATGCGTTTATTTATTATTCCCTTCTCCTATTATCTACTTTCCCCTACTTTTTAAATTTCATTTTTAGAAATCAATACATTTATATTACCCTGGTGATATTGATGTTCATAAGGCGAAACATAAATTTAAAGTAAACTTTAAGTGTAAACTTGTAAGTTTTACTCCCAGAATGTTACGTAAAACAATGACAAAAAGTGTGGGACTTTTTGTCATTGTTTTACACATGAAAGAATTTACTATCAGTGCCTTTATTTTTGACAGTTCTAGCTTTTGTAAGATTACCTAGGTAACTGTTACAAGGTTACATAAATATAAATTGTTTTATGACAATTATGACATTAAAACTTACAAATGTTATTTTAGCCTATTGACTATTCGTTTAGTTACTATCGTTTATTAAAGTAATAAGACACAGACACAGATGTTGTAGAAATACTGTAATACATAAATTGATAATGGACCAATAACCATGTTCTTTTATTTCACAATGTAACTATAATTTATCACTTGAGGAGTTAGGACGACAAGAAATTTTACAGAATAATTTATCCTTAGGCTTGAATCCGAGTGAATTACGAAATACAAAAACGGGCGTGTTTATTGGTAGCTGCGCCTCGGAATCAGAGAAGATTTGGTTTTATGAAAAAATGCACGTCAACGCATTTGGTATTGCTGGGTAAGTTTCTCAAAGTAATGCAAGGTTATATCATTTTTTTTTTTAGAAAAATATAACAGATTTCAAACAGAACTGCTGTTGTGCCTCAAAATGGACAAAAGATCGAAAAGAACAATAACGAAAATTTTAAGTCGGTGAATAAATTGTCAATAAGTCTTTTTAACTATACACCGTGCTGATGAAAACAACCGTAGGCGAGAATTACAATTATTAATTTTGCTCTCCCATTTTCATAAAAAAAAATAATTTAATTCAATTATTTGATTAATGGCATAAGAATATATATATTCGTCGTTAGTATATAGTAGTCGCTATAATTTTCACATTCACAACTTTCGTAATGTTACTTAAGTAACTGTTACCAGGTTACAGAGTTGTTTTATTTCAATTAAAACTTACAAGTGTAACTCTTACCTTATAAAATTATTTACATATGACTTTTAAAAATTTTCTTTGGCTAAAATTTATTATTCTAAAAAGTCCTTCAAACTTATGTTTGCTTGTACTGTCATCATCATTGTATTATTAGGAAATTTTTTCAATTACAACAAGCGGTGTAATCAATTTTCAGCTGTTCCCGAGCTATGTTAGCTAATCGTCTCTCCTATTGGCTTGGAGTTACCGGTCCTTCTTACAATGTAGACTCGGCTTGCTCAAGTTCTATGTACGCTTTGGAGCACGCGTTCAGAGCTATACGTAATGGCCAATGTGATGCGGCTATTGTCGGTGGAGCAAACTTGTGTCTCCATCCTTACGTGTCTTTGCAGTTCGCTAGGTAAGGGAAAAGAAAAGACTGAATCATCGGGTGATTTACTGACGATATTAGGAATGCAAGAGGCTTTAGAACTTTGTAAGGCTATGTTACTTTCGTCATTGAAATAGTCAAAGCCTCAGAGGCCCACTGGGGCCCACTAATACCTCAAGTATTATTAGCTTTCATATGGTAGCTTAATTTTTTAATAATTCTAGAGGTTCTGGAGTTGACATCGCACGTACAAAATTCGTTCTTAAACTTCTTATAAATGAAGCCTCCGGCGTGATTTATTATTGTGCTCAAAACGTTAATAATGGAATCAAAAATTCTAGCAGATAAGTAAATATTCTCCTTTGCACCATACAGTCGGGTAATTGTATGTAAAAATTAGACAGAATCCCAATATTATATATAGTTTTACCTTGATGGATAGTATTTATTAACTTGAGAACACATCAACATCTGTGACCTAATTGCAAAGGCAGTCGCAGAAGCCGTAATCGGTTTGGAAGTCATCATTAATTAACCAATAGACAACAATTTTAGACTGGGTGTCCTATCACCTGACGGGAGATGCAAGAGTTTTGACGAGTCAGCAAATGGTTACGCCCGATCTGAAGCTATCGCTGTTTGTTTACTGCAGAAGGCTAAAGATTGTAGACGGTAGGTCTTATCATGATAAGTATTTTTTGTTCAAATAGTTTTTCCTTAAATAAGATTTAAGTTAAAGAAAAATTTGTCTGCTTATTTACGCAACCTAGTATTTCTAAATCGGTTCAAGCCGTTTAGGCTGCTTACTGAGAGAAGAACCATTTCTTAGTAGTATGACCTTTACGGGCTGTCATATCACTATTGTGTATTATCTATTTCTCTTAGGGCTTATGCTCAAGTCCTTTACGCTAAGACCAATTGTGACGGATACAAGGAGCAAGGTATTACCTACCCAGCTGGTGAAGTTCAGGCTTTACTACTTAGAGAGTTTTACGAAGAATGTACCATTCCGTGTACTTCTCTCGAATTTTTAGAGGCACACGCAACAGGTAAGTGACGAAATGATATAATACTGGAAAATTTTATGTTAAATTATTATGGTTGGTTTCATTTAGTGTATTATTTAAATACTCATTCAATTTACTTGTTGACCAAAACGATCAGCATTTTCGGTGTCAAAATCAATCTAAATATAAAAACCAATCGACCAAGAAATGCATCTTTTTCATTAGGCACCAAAGTAGGAGATCCCGAAGAACTAAGCGCAATTGATGAAATCTTCTGCACTGGGCGATCTGAACCGCTACTGATTGGATCTATTAAATCTAATTTGGGACACTCAGAACCATCTTCTGGTCTTTGTTCCATCGCAAAGGTAAAAACTATAAACCAAGATGTTTTTCTATTGTAATGTCATTTATTTATTTATTACAACAATGTGAACTCAAAGATAATTTTAACAGCCTTCTTTTATACCATACCATACCATAAGAAGAAAAATAAAGATTAGACTGTATGAGTCCAGAATAAACATCTAAGTCCAAAAAACATTATGAAATAATGGTATAAAATGAGGATACTCATAACGCTAAAATCATCTACAACGATTACAACACTAATACATTGTAAAACTTGATATTAACACCTGAAATATTTGATGAAATTAACGACATGTTTATTTCATACCACTAATTTCATAATATTAATTAGGCACTATTATAATTTCAGCTGTGCATCGCATATTCAACCGGCTATATTCCTCCAAACATCAATTTAAATTTTCCAAAAAAGAGTATAGCGGCGATCGCGGAGGGAAGGGTCAAGGTGGTGACGGAGAAGCAGCCTTGGGGCAGAGGAATGTGTGGTATTAATAGCTTCGGCTTTGGTGGTGCCAACGTCCACGCATTGCTCAAGAAATTCGCAAAAGTAAAGGTCCGTTTGAATTTTTCTTTCTGTTAAGCCCCGACCTAAACAGAGGGGTGTTATAAGTTTGACGTGAGTATCCGACGTATATTCTTGTGTCTGTCTATAACCACTTCCTAACGAATAGAAAAATTATAATTCAATTCTTTGTTTGAGCGCTGATGTAATCGAGGTGCTTCTTAATTATATTTGTAAAAATCTGTTCAGTCTTCAGACGTTTGACGGTTATTAACTCTTTTCTAGTTGTTGCATCTATGAAACTTTTACTAGTCTGATCGATTAGAAAGGATATTACAAATATGTATACATGGACAATAATTCAAGTACTATTACAATTAGGTCAACAATGGAATTCCATCGGATGACCTGCCTAGATTGGTCTGTGCATCAGGGCGAACAGAATCATCCGTGGCCAGGATTCTAGATGATTTGCAATCCAGGACGGTTGACGCTGAACTTGTTAGACTTTTACATGCGATACACAATGAGGATATCGCTGGTCATGATTTTAGAGGATACACACTCTTGGGTAAAATTCAGGATTTAAATTAATTTCTTAATTATTAAAACCAAATTACCTCTTCAATTAAAAACAAGTAATAAATAAAAAACAAAAACCCGACTGCGTAGCAAAACCGTCTGTATTCAGCAGCACCGTATCAATATCAATCTAAAAGCCTATGACGCCTATAGTGAGAATCGTGAAGAATCAAATGATATATCATTTATCAAAAGCAGCCCACGCGTTTAGTCTAAATAGTGCTGAAATCTCTACTTGGTTTATCGTTATGTGTAATATTTTTTCGACAAATAAAGTGATAATTGGACTGATGTACATTTGACTTGGAGAGTAGCTCGGAGCGGGTTGTTGATCTCGAGAGAACTTATGGTAATATTGTAAAACAGGAGTCTTGAGTAATATATTTTTAATCCATATACTCGTAGGTTCGACGCCTACCAAGAGCGTGTTACTAGCTCGCAATATCAAATCCTTTTCTGGCATTCGACGTCCACTATGCTTCGTGTATTCGGGCGTGGGGTCTCAGTGGGCAGGAATGGCTATACAGTTAATGAGAATACCGGTATTTGCTGCTGCTATTGAGAAGT
This sequence comes from Hypolimnas misippus, assembly GCA_037950945.1. Taxonomy (NCBI): domain Eukaryota; kingdom Metazoa; phylum Arthropoda; class Insecta; order Lepidoptera; family Nymphalidae; genus Hypolimnas; species Hypolimnas misippus. Next base: position 211,134 of record JBBEEQ010000031.1, read on the forward strand.
AAGTTTTAGAAGCTGTACATGGCAAATAGTAATTAGCTTAAAAGATTATCTCTTTCAAGTAGATTTGTAAGTAGACTTTTTTAAGAGAATGTACCAATGTGAAGGGCTTAATACCGATTCAATATCAATAGTTATTAAAAAGATAGTTCCTTTTAAAAAGGAAATTATTCTAGTCTAAAGGCTAATTGATTATTTCTCAAAGGTGATAAGATGGCAATCATTCTATGAAAAAATCAATGACCTGTCAAATATAATTGATAAAAAAGCAAAATTCATAAACATATTCTAAAAGCTAAAATCTCCAAATAAGACGAAGACAATAACTAAAGTAAAGTAACAATCTGTATATGTTAACCACTGCTGGGTTAAGGTCTTCTCTCCTATTATGGAGAAGGCTTAGAGCTTAATCCACCACGCTGCTCCACTGCGGGTTGGCAGATAATACATGTTTCTGAATATCTTCTCACACATGCAGGTTTCCTAACGGTGTTTTCCTTCACTGCCAAGCTCAAGATGAATTTACACACAAATTTAGCACTTAAAAAATCAGCGGTGCTAGCCGGGGTTTGAACCCGCTATCATCGGTAAAGATCGACGTCTGACCCCTAGGTCATCTTGGCTCAATAAGACGAAGATAATATTTATAGTTAATTCTATTAACTATGAGATTAAGATTTTTATAATCTAATTTATGATATTTTACTTTTCCCTAGATGTCACAAGATTCTAAAATCTAAGGATATAAACCTGACTAAGATCGTAACGGACCCAGACCCTAAGATATTCGACAACATCCTAAACTCCTTCATCGGTATCGCCGCTGTTCAGATCGGTCTCACGGATGTCCTGAAGACTGTTAGGATTGAACCAGACTTTATTATTGGTAAAAATATTAAAGATTTTGACTTATCTTTTACTTTGCCTGTTGTAAGGGGTGCCATTATAATTGCTTTAATTGTATATGATTTTGCTTAAAACAGAAACCATTTTTAAGGGCTAAGTACGTAATTTCGTTGACTACAGTGATATATTTATTCCAGTTATTTTGATTTTAAATATATACTTCTAAGCGATTTTTTTTTTAAATTCTTTAGATCGAATCGGAAAGGAATATATCCATCTATTAAACAAAAAGAAAATAAACGAAATTGGTTAAACCGTTTCAAGCAGTCGCGAAACATACATAAAAAATTCATTGACGAAATAAAATCATCCTTGTCCCCTTATTTTAAAGTCGGTTAAGGATATGAGTTTTTATGTGAAAATAGGAAATGAGCAGCACTGCTATTTTTATCAGTGTTTTTGACTTTAAGTTATGTACAATAAAACAAATATTTTTTCATTTACTCGATTTCAGGTGACGGTATGGGTGAATTAGGTTGCGCATACGCAGATGGCTGTTTCACGGCTGAGCAGACGATGTTATCTGCGTACAGTCTAGGTTTGGCGTCCATTGAGACCCCATTCACCACGCGCTCCATGGCTAATGTGGGACTTGGTTATGATAAGGTTAGTTTTTCTTCACTTGCATCTTGTAACCATAAATATGTACGTTGTTCATAGTTCAAATTAATTTATACATATCACTTTGGCCATTCAAGGGAGCAATGCCGCCAGTGTTTTAGGCAGTTTGCCTCACTGCAATGACATCGACAGATTTGTAGGTTTTATATAGTTAAATTTTTCTTTGTTTAATTCTTCTTTTAATATTTTTACTGTTTTTTTTTATACAGTGTTAATTATATTCTATTTAGATATACATTAAACATCCTTATTTATACCTTTTTCATTTGACATAACTCGTTTCTGTTCTAGCTCAAATCTATAATTTAACTAATCTAATTGTACTTTAAAATTAATTTTATGTTACTTTTTTTTTAATCATAAACGCAACGGACTGATTTTATAAAGTGCTTAAAACAAATGTTATTATCATTAAAAGATCAAAAAAATACTTCCATCTGAAATCGAAGTTGCGAATCACAAGAGACCTGACTCGAGCACAATTTCGGGACCATCTGACAAAATAAAGAATTTCGTCGCCACGCTAGCGGCGCAAGGAGTATTCGCCGAGGAAGTGTCTTGCTCTCAAATCGCTTATCATTCGCAATACATCGCCAAACCTGGTAAGTGTTTGTCATATGAAAATGAACCACAAGAAAACGAAATTAGTCCTATTCTTTCAATATTTTGAAACAAAATGTTTGATTATATTTCTCGTACTTCTTACATATCAATGAAACGACGAATGTTGTAAAATAAATTAATTAAAAACAGGTCAGAAACTGCTAAAATATCTGAAGGAAGTGATCCCGGCACCAAAACTGCGTTCAAAGCGCTGGCTGTCCACTTCCGTTCAGCTGGCCTCGTGGAAAGATACCACGGCGAAGATGTCTTCAGCTAATTACCATACGCGTAATTTCCTGGTAAATACTCATAAAAGTTCCGAAGGAATTTAGAACCTCCTTACTTGGAAATTAGTTAAAAATAATATATAATAAATCATTCCATGGTCACATAGACAAGATTTTTTGAAAATATGATCTTTTATTAGAGTCCAGGGCTCTTGGAAGAGACAGCTCGTTTGATCCCCGAAAATGCGATTACTATAGAGGTCGCTCCACATGGTGTCCTGCAGGAGATTTTAAATCGAACAATCAAAACGGAAGTCATTAACATTCAGCTCGCTGATAAGAAACATCTGGACAACGTGCAGGTTCTTTTAACGGCTCTGGGCAAGTGAGTATCATTGATGATCGATTATAATCTTATCATATAACTCTGTATGGAATTTAATAAATGATAATAAAATATAAGTATATACTAATTCTTATTAACGTGAATACTATCCTTCTGTTTCTAAAGGTTTTAGAATGGACCCTCGTCCATGGACCATAGAATGAACCATGAGTAAAAAAAGTTAAGCTGAATTTCTTTCTTCGTTTCCTTCATAAGTCTGAGGTTTACTTTGTCAAAACTATTGTAGATTAATTTGCGTGTCTGATCGAATCAAAATTTTCTATACTGTGGATATGGCCATGGCTATCATTTAGATACTACAATAACACAATAACTGGTACAGCAATATTATCTGGAATAAGCATATCTCATTAACTTGCAATAAAAATATCGTGGTGGGCCTCATTGAGATGGTCACCGAGCACCAACACAATGAATAGATTGTCGAGTGTTTTTTAAAGTTTTGAATTTTGTTTATCATAATATTTATAGATTATACGAAGCCGGATTCAATCCGCACTTAGCGAATATATATCCAAGTGTGCAGTTCCCCGTGTCGCAAGGGACACCCATGCTTTCACACCTCGTTGAATGGGAACATAGCAAAGATTGGTAAGTCTAATAAGAAGATCATTGTCTTTTAAACAGTAAATGAATACATGGAATTGGAAGAGACCTTAAAAATAATTCAGTAACCATAAGACCTTATTTAATTTTTATCTGTTTTTTATATTAGGTATGTAACATCATACAAAGATCAAGATAAAATGTTATCTTGTGAGAGGACAGTGAAAATGTCCATTAGCGATGAAGACAACGATTTTTTGGTCGGTCACGTTATCGATGGTAAGAAGTATTTGTTTCTTCAATGTTGATTTAATTATTATCAAAAAAATTGCAATTTTATACAAATACAAAAATTTTTAAGAAAACGATGTTAGAAATTTATAATAGAAACGTGTTAATTTGTAAATTTCAAACTGTAAAGGCATTGTTATCACATGGTAACTGACCGATAACTATTGTAACCCGATTAGTATTTAGACAAATTGGATGAAAGATATTTTATTAACACTTTTCGATCAACAACTTTTTTATCTGATTTTATAGAAGAAAGAATTACATAATAAAACATACGGTTGGAGAAAATAATTTTCATTATAGGTCGAAATTTATACCCCGCAACTGGTTACCTGGTAATGGTGTGGGAGACCCTCTCTATGATGATGGGACAGCTGTATACGAAAACATCAGTGGTATTCGAGAATGTACGATTCAAAAGAGCCACCCACATTCCCAAGAACGGGACTTTAGATTTCATTGTCATGATCCAGAGAGGCAGTGGAGAATTTGAGGTGGGTATTTGCAAAGCTTCTCTATGCAATTTCAAATAAATATTTTGCAATATATTTTTTTTTTATTTTTTCACTATTAGAAATGTTAAACTTATTTAAATTTAAAATATTCTAATAAACTAGTGATCATTTTTCATAGATCTTTGAAAGCGGAGCTTCTGTTGTAACTGGACGGATTTACCCTAAAAAGAACGTCGGTCAAGATTTCCGCATACTTCCAGCCGAACCAGAATCCGCAAGACATAAACATCTGCTTACAAAAGACTTGTACAAAGAATTTCGACTAAGAGGCTACCAGTACAGGTTATTCGATTCAAAATAATTTTTTGTCAATTTTAGGCTATATTTATATGAAATACAAAACCCACTACCCTTACTAAATTGTCTCTTGAAATAATGATACCCTGTAAATGGGTATTACATTTAATTAATTATTCTTTAAAATATTTATACTTGATTATAATTATTACAAATTGAAATTGCATTTCTCTCCACAGTGGCATCTTCCGGGGCATAATCGGATGTAACGTGGAAGGCACCCGAGGCCGTCTGGCCTGGGTTCACAACTGGATCACCTTCATGGACTGTATGCTGCAAATGAAGATAGTAGGCCAGGACACCCGAGGGTTATTCGTGCCCGTCAGCATTGAGAAGCTGAGTATCGACGCGGACATGCACTACGATGCCATCACCAAGATGAATCCAGCTTCAACGAAGCAGTCATTCGAGGTTAGGGCGTACCCGTATGTCAACGTTATTAGGTAAGTTTTTGGTAACTTAATGAAAATTTTAGATTTTTTCTATTAAAATTTATTATTATTTTTTATATATTTAGAATTTTGTCTGTCAGGTCCAAACCACTCGTAATTATGGGTACTACGGTATAGTTCACTTTGATATTTTTTATTTATATTGTACAAATATCAAAACTGTAATTATACTATTTCTCTTGTAATTTTAAATAAGCTGTTAAACCCAACAGAGAGAATTAAGCCCTCTTATTACGTAACTTTGCACTGCAGGTGCTGTTCAAATGAAATCTTACACTTTTTCGACTAATTTGTTAGGATCAACTTTAAAATTTAAGTAACCAATAACTGATCTATTGATAATGTTACCAAAATGAATATTAACATACAATTCTTTATCCACATTACACTTAAAAATATTAAGTATAGATTTATACTATTTGAAAATAGTATGTTCATATAAATCTATACTTTTAAGTCATACAAAGCTAAAGAGCTTGTTAGTTTGAAAGTGATAATCTCATTCACAAATCGAAGATAGTCCGTTTATGGCGAAATGGTATAAGTAACATGATGTCACACTACGACATATAAAAGCGAAGCAGTAAACCATGAAGGTCTTGGCTAAAATGAGTTTATATATTATAGTTTATCAGTTTTGTTATTTTTAACACTCCTTCTCTCAGGGCTGGGGGAGTGGAACTTCGAGGACCACTGGTGACTCCGATATCAAAGAAGATTCCTCTAGGCGTGCCAGTACTAGAGAAGAACGTGTTTGTACCCTTCTTTGGAAAATCAAAGATGAAGGTATAATAACAAAAAAATCTGGGTTCTCTTACTTTAAAAATATACAAATTCTATTCTACTAATTAAAACTAAACCAATTGAATCTGTAAATAAGATTCCAGAATTTTACACATGTCTAACGATCTAACGCCACTTTTCGTTATAAATTAGTTATTCTAAGCATTATAAATTATTTTTAGATCGAAGACATTTTGAGAAGCAATATTCAGCTAATTCTTGAAAACATACAAACCTATAAAGTCAAATGTATAGAAATTGTTGACGATGAGTATAAGGCAGTCGGATACAAACCTATAATGGAGATAGTTGCTGACGTCCTAGGCGATCTACCGCTTGTACAAGCTGATCTGACTATACTTTCCGAGGATACTATTGAAATGCCATCAACCATTAATGTGGAAAATAAAAAAATTAGTGGAGACGCTAACGCTCTTTTTGTCATTGGTGCTAACTTGTTGCGAAGGCCTGAAGTGAGTCTAGTTGAAAAAATGTTTATATTATTAATGTTATAATGATTACATATATTTACAACAAACGTCGTTTGTATTTTTTAGAATTATAAATTAATTTACTTTTTTCAATAATTTCAAAAACAATTATGGACTATGTACAAATAATAATTTTCACTTTTATAGATATTGACACAAACGTTATTGGGTCTCCGTGACAAAGGTTTCATTATAAGCCGAGAAAAAGATCTAATCAATCCAAAAAATTTCTCCGACAAATATAACATTATTTGCGTACAAGATACTGGTTCCGAATACATTGTACTTTTCCGAAAACGAGTCGGTTCTAAACCGGTGAAATTTGTCAAAATCGTCACTGCTGATGACAATTATGCATGGATAGACAAAGTTAAAGAAGAACTTAAAGCTGGACAAAAATTAGTTATATATAGCCAAGATGAGCACATAAACGGATTATTAGGTCTAATTAACTGTCTCAGAAAGGAGCCTGGTGGTGAAATAGTTCATGGTATTTTAATTTCGGATCATTCTGCGCCACAGTTTAACCCAGATTTAGGATTTTATGAAGAGCAATTAGATATGGATCTGGCTATCAATGTTTATCAGGAAGTAAGTTCGTGCGATATTACAATTCTGTAATAAAACGTATTTAGTGCTAAAATAAGTAAATACTGATTTATTTTGGTAATAATGTCAAAATTTTATAAATATTTGTGAGTAAAAGCAAACTCATTGTAGGGTCAATGGGGCACATACCGTCACTTACTTTTGGGCGATCTGGACACGGTCTCATCATACCATGCCTTCGTGAACACCGTTACTATTGGTGACCTGTCCTCATTACGATGGTTGGAAGGTCCTATTAGAGAGAACCAACTTTTCAAGAACACTGAAAACATTCTGATACACGTAAGTAGTATGGCAGCTGACTGAATTTTGATGATTAGTTTAAATTATTACTAAAAGTGATTCACATGACTACTTCAAGGGACTTGAATATAATATAATATTATAGGTAACTACTTTAGTCTGTGATTGTATAATCCAGGTATATTGCGCGGCGCTGAACTTCCGTGATGTGATGACGGCGATGGGGCGCGTGACGGTGGACGCGGTGGCGCGCGGCCGCCTCGCGCAGGAGTGCGTACAGGGCTTGGAACTTGTTGGCAGGACTGACAAGTTAGTTTTATCCGTATTTTGTTACAATGTTTTACGAGAAACTTGACATTAAGTTTCTATTTAAATAGGATGTTTCTTCAATTTACTTTTCTGAAAAAAATAAGGTTTTTTGTAAAATTTTACGTGACGTAATATACAAATAGTTTTAATATTAAATATTCTTACGCAGCGGTACTCGAGTGATGGCTATGATTAAGAACAGCGGTATGGCAAACTTGGTGACAGGAGATCATGCGCTTGTGTGGAACATTCCTGAGGAGTGGACCTTTGAAGAAGCCGCCAGTGTTCCCGTGGCATATGCAACTGTTTACTATGCCTTTGTGAGTCGATGTTGTTTATTTAATTATAGTAAATGTAATACAGTTTTTATTAAAATTCGGTAAAATATAATAAACATATAGTAGAGTAGGAAAGGAGAAATTGTTAAAAAACCGTTAATGGGCGCCATTTCTTCATATGGCGGCGCATCCGTAAAAGGTAAGAGGTGACAAAATAAAAATTCGAAAATAGCACATCAAAGTCTATACGTTCACCAAATTTTAAAACTCCTGTGAAAACTTTCCAGGTTTTCCTCTACAAACAGTAGAGCACCAAAAGATTGAACTAAGACTATATATCCAAATTCATTATTTATACAGGTAATGGTAGGTAACATCCAGAGAGGAGAATCAGTTTTGATCCACGCTGGTTCTGGTGGTGTCGGGCAAGCCGCCATCAATGTTGCTCTTCACTATGGCTGTGAAGTGTTCACTACAGTTGGTACTCCGGAGAAGCGAGCCTTCATCAAGAAACTGTTTCCTCAACTTAAAGGTTAACTAATAATTCAATCTACGAAAATTATAAATGGTATGGACTACAAAAGTAACTCGTAAAACCAACTAACTCGTAACATTTGCTTAACAGATAGTCACATTGGTAACTCTCGTGACACATCTTTCGAAGACATGATTAGGAGAGAAACGAACGGAAAAGGAGTGGATTTAGTACTCAACTCCCTGTCAGACGATAAATTACAGGTATTTTGAAAATGTTATCTACACAATAATTTAAAAGATCTTTCTTTTTAGTATCTTTCGACGATCTAATTTGAATACGAAATAAATAAACTCGTCCATAATTTATCAGACGAAGAAAGTCTGCGTATTATATTTAAGTCATATAACTGTTTTTATTCTACAGGCCTCCGTACGTTGTCTCGGATACCGCGGTCGCTTCCTCGAGATCGGCAAGGTCGACATCAGCAACAACACGCCTATTGGCATGCACTCCTTCATCAACGAGACATCTTTCCACGGAATCATGTTGGACTACGTCTTTGACCAGGCGTACGAATTTAGAAAGGTATCTATGAACCTCTCCTGATAATTTTTAAAGCAAGAATTACATTTGTAAGATTTACTTTCGTAATTGTTATAAAACTATTATGTAACCTAGTAACAAGTACATCGTAAGTAGTTACGAAAGTTAAGTACTATCGCCTGAAAGCAAAACTTATAAATGTAACACTTGCCAAATAAATTCCTTATAAAAAATTTAAAAAGTTATAAAGATGCCATATCATATTTATTTCTGCCATATCATATTTAAAAAATTAAGTAGTTTATTGTTCTTCTTGACCAAAATCGTATTATTGCTACGTTTAATCCCATTTATGAGTAGAATTCACCACTAAATAAAATACACATGTGTAAATTTTGGAATAGAATCTTCAAGATTTTCTGATGTCTGGTGTTGAGAGCGGCGCTGTCCGTCCCCTCACGTACTGCACGTTCGAGAAGGATCAAATCGAGACCGCATTCAGATACATGGCCGCTGGAAAACATATTGGAAAAGTAAGAAAATAGTTTTGATTACTTTCAGATCATTTAGGAAAGATAAAATTTAATAAAGCTAAAAGTTATAGTAAGCAATAGAAATGAACAATCGAAAGACATGATCATTTGATTTCATGACATCGATGATTTCTGACTTTTCTATTAACACGAAACACATCATCTGTCAATATGTTTTACATTGCGTTAGCGATAGCTTCACATAATAACCATCCAGATTTCTTACGGTTTTTAGTAGCCATTATATACAAGATGATAAATGATTATGGTCGAATATCGACCACTGTGCTATTGCTATTACTTATTAAATAATAAAATTTCATACATTTTAGATAGTAATTAAAATTCGTGATGAGGAACAGTTCTTCCGTGGTATGAAACCAAGCAGTTTACCCATTGATGCTACCCCTAGGTAAGGATCGTACAATTATTATGAAAAATTTGGTTTCAATAATTCTTTGACTTTCAATCAATCCATTTTTGAATAATCTAGTATATACGAACCTCCTCCGTTTTTGGGAGCCAATTAACTAGCTGATTTGACTGACGCTATGTTTTCTTGATTAACTCCTGACATGTTTTCACGATTTACAAACAAATAATTTTACTACAACAATTTTACGTTAATCCGTGAAGTAGCTGTATCTTAAAAACTGTTTTTCAAAAATTTATTATTGAGTCTTATTTACACTAATTTAAAAAACGACAACTTGATAATAATGTACGAGTACATTAAAATTATTGAGTTATAATTTTAAAATTATCTGAATCATAAAGAAAGAAACGATTTTCAAAGTTAAAGATTTTTTTTAATCAGCTCTAATAAATAAACCATTAACTATTCCGTAGATACTTGTGCGATCCAGATCTTGTGTACATCGTGGTAGGAGGTCTTGGAGGCTTCGGTCTAGAACTTGCAGATTGGCTCATCATGAGAGGAGCCAGAAAAGTGCTGCTCACGTCCAGAAGAGGAATTAGTAATGGTTACCAATCCTCGCGGTTGAGGTGAGTTATCTTTAGAGATGATTTTATAGTAAATTTAATTCAGTGTAATTTTTTTATATGACACTAAACAAAATCTTTTGCCTAAAGTTGCAAATAGCAGAACATAGCATTTGACCAACCTTATTTTTTTTAACAGAGCTTGGTCCGATTATGGTGCCGATGTACAGATTTCAACTCACGACGTAACAACTGAGGAGGGCTGTGAACAAATGTTAAAGATGGCGAATTCTATGGGTACAGTAAATGCGATATTCAACTTGGCAGTCATATTGAAGGATTGCATCTTCCAGAATCAAACTCCAGAAACCTTCAAGACATCGTTTGCTCCCAAAGCATTGGCTACGATAAACTTAGATAAGCTGTCGAAAAAACTGTGCCCAAATTTGAAGTAAGTATTATCTTTACTATAACATATTATGTCTACATGTATAAGATAAAATTGAAAATCTATAAACCGCCGGCAATCAATTCATTAAGACCAACGAGATCCGAATAGATTACTTCTGCTGAAAGTTGGTGAAGAACTTTGTATACTGCGGATTCCAGGTGATGCTGCAGCATCGGGTGAATGTTGCACAAACATATTATTTTGATATAATTTTTAGTTACAGTCTGTGAATGCCCGCCCTATCGCTGGGTAAATGCCTCTTCTAAGCAGAAGAAGGTTTTAGAATTTAATCGACCACAATGATTCACTGCGGGTTGGTGAATATACATATGTCAGAATTTCTCCCATGTTTTCCTTTATCGCTGAGCATGAGATTTACAAAATAGCAAAAACCAGACAAACAGAACAAAGGGTTTTGAAACCACCAGGTATGTGAATTCACACAATTCAAGACTTCACAGCTGATAAGGACATATAACATGACGTCAATACTACTTTAAAATATGCTATGATCAATTCCCTAAATCGAAAAAAATTAACTAATGGCACAAGGATACGTCAACAAAATTACACCTACCCAATCAAAAAGGGCAATCTGTAAAATAAAAAACCAAGAGGTTCAAATGGAAAACTCGCTGAAATATGGAAGGATGCCTACAGTAAAACCTCACCTATATAAGTACTTGTGAAAGATAGATCAATTGAAGCAGATATATCGCAAAGAATATCATCAGGCTGGGGTAAATGGCATAATCTGACTGAAGTATTGTATGAAAATTACTATAAAAACATAACGAGAAAAAACCCCCCTAAGTAAAACGTTCATGATGCAATGAGATACGCTTAAAGACAAATGAGTAAATATTATAAAATAAGGCGCTTAAAGGTTGCAGAGATAGCTGATAAAGCAGAGGAGTCTAGATTAAAATGGTGCAGTCGCATGCTTCGAAGAGCAGAAGATCATGTAATGAAAAAGCACCTCTCCACGAATAAAAAGTATAAGGAGAGAGGTAGACCACAAACTACATTTTTGACGAAAACTCGTAGAGACATGAGAAAGATGGGCCTCGCGAAGGACGAGCTAAAAGAGAGGAGAAAATTCCGTCAAATAATTAAGAAAGCCAACGTCGCATAAACGAGCTAAGGAAAGGTCAAAGAAGAAGACGACATAGTAAAATTTGAGTCAAGTAAACCAATAATATATACATTAGAAGTTGCTTAGATCATTTAAAAAACTAGAACAGAGCTGGAAATCTTCAAACTTCTGAACAGATCGTTTTCATCTTATAAATAAAATAAAAAAACTCCATCAAAATTGTTTCGTTCGTTCACAGATACACAGTTAAATACGGTCGGGGGTTTCAAATTGGTGCGATATTCTCTATTTACATATAAATATAAAAATGAGAATATAATTAATAGGTATACATTGTACAGGATCTTTCATTTCTCTCGGTTAACACGGATACTTTTTAAATTAACGTGCCTTTTATTCTTAAATATAGAAGTAAACTTTAATGATTTGCTTTTTGTTAGAGACTTTGTGGTATTTTCATCCGTTTCTTGTGGTCGCGGTAATGCGGGACAGACCAACTACGGTTTCTCCAACTCCGTGATGGAGAGGATCTGCGAGTGGAGGAAGAAGCTCGGTCTGCCCGCGCTCGCCGTGCAGTGGGGCGCCATCGGAGACGTAAGTTTAAGATTCTGTGTAGGTCAAAAGAGATTATAAAAACTGTGACAAGGAGGGATAAATTAGTATTTAATTTATATACTATATAAATGTTATGTAAACAGTAGATCGATAAGAAATAATATAAACAAATAACAAAAGGTCTTTTTTATCAAAAGTATTTTATATAATCCTAGGTGGGTCTTGTAGCTGATATGCAAGATGAAGACGTCCAATTAGAAATTGGTGGAACTCTCCAACAGAGAATTTCTTCTTGTCTTTTGTCTCTTGATAAGTTCTTGAAGCAAGATGTTGTTATAGTGTCTTCAATTGTGGTGGCTGAGAAGAAAGCTGGAGGCTCTGGATGTGGTAGCATTGTGGATGCTGTTGCACAAATCATGGGTAAGTAAAACGACGATTCAAAGATTCTTTTGAAAGCTAACTTGAATGAAAAGGTTTTTTTGGGTAAATATGACCGACATATTTCATTTAACTACCAGGTATTAAGGATCTAAAGACTGTGTCCCAGCAAGTAACTCTCGCAGAACTAGGTATGGACAGCATGATGGCTGTCGAGATCAAACAAACTCTTGAGAGAGAATTCGAGATATTCCTAACAGCACAAGGTGTCAGGAACTTAACATTCGGAAGGTAATTACTTTTATAATTAATTATTACTGGTCATTAACAGTATTATTGTTACCATACATTATAATATACCAACAGGTTAGTAGAACTAACTGCTCAAAAGGAAGCGGAGGCATCAACGTCCGTATCAGCTCGTCCAGTAGAGCCAGAAGAAATGATCGGTCTCCGAGTCTTTATTAGGAATTTCGGTGATGAGAATTCGGCTTTCGAACCGTTCATATACATGCCGACTATGATCAGCGATGGCTGTGAAGTAAGTGACTTGAGATATGATTTTTAACCATAGCCAAAAAATTTTCTTAGATTTTTAACCAATTTTCATCAAAATGGATTAAGTAGTTTGGTTTTAAACTTTAAAAAAAAACTGGTCAAGTGCGAGTAAGACTCGCGCACCGAGGGTTCCGTACAAACTTATAGAAATCTATATAAGACTAACCCATCTACGCCATTTGTGGTCTTCATCATCAGTTCCAACATAAGTTACTATCAAAAATACCTAAATCGGTATACGCTTGTCTATAATATTTGAGGAGTTCCCTCAATTTCTCCAGGATCCCATTATCTGATCCTGACTTGAAGCCAATGGGACCACCTTGGAAGTATACCTTTTCAAACAAAAAAAAAATTTTGAAAATCGGTACCCAAATGGCGGCGTAATCGGCGAACAAACATAAAAAAAAATTAAATACAAGGTCGAATTGAAAACACTCCTTTTTAGAAGTCGCTTAAATATAATCAAATATTATGTAAATATGGATCACGTCCCAAAAACTATTTTGAAACTACTTAGGAGCACTTTAATTTAAAACACAATCATGGATCCAATCCATGGAAACACAAAATTTTATTTTAAATACCAATACACCTTATACTTTCAAAAAAAAAAGTTATAGCGCGATTGAGGATACACCTAGCGCCATCTCTTGACAATTTCAATGAACTAACTTGTTGACTTTGATATTAACAACATAATTATATTATATTTTATTCTCGTTTTATTTTTATTTATATTCTACTACACTCCACTACCCCTGCACTACGTTCGTAAAATATTTAGATTTACATTATCAATCAAAATATCGAAATATATATTAGTGTTGCCAAGACGAAAATAATTAGTCCTTAATTCGAACAAAACTAATTGTGTATTTATAAATAACTAATTATATTACTATTAACCAGAAGATTTATATGTGTAGATAAATAAGTAAATTAAATAACTCGATCTGTTTGAATTTAATTTTAAAATGTTCGTACTAAGTCAATACGAGTACTTAAATCAAATCGCGTGAAGCTCTTATATTGAATGTTAATTACGTAATGACGCTATAAATCGACGATAAAACTTTTAAATGAAAAGTTTATTCTATAATTTTTAGCGCGTTTAAATAATAATTAAAATAAAAAAATTTATTAATCGAGCAGAATTATATCACAGTTAATGTCATAATGTTGTAATAGATGGCATTAGCTGTACGCTGCATCGCGCTATCATTTTGTTAGCTGCGATATATAGATTGTTTTGCGTTGTTTATAAAGGTTTGCTCCTTTTTAATGTTTTCGTATTGATACAAATTTCTTCTCAGTGTTTGTAAAATTGTTTTTTTGACCATGGTCAACTTCTATGTTAATTTGTTACAAGTATATATAATTTTAATTCTAAGATTAATATATTTTCCGCTTGATCAATTTACAACTTGATACATTTACGCGTTCCTGAGAAAAAGGTTGAAAGACAGACGCACAGACTGACAGACACACGAACAGAAATTTACAGTTTTCGGATTTTTTCCTTTATGTATACTAAAGGACCTTGCTCCTGGCCAAATTTCATAATGCTTGGTCAATGGGAAGTACCCTATAGGTTTTGATTCCCTTGCGAAAACGTTAAAAACGCTATCATACTTAAAATATGTGACATAAATGACCGTATCTTTTGATTGCGTTAACTTAGAAGTTTGATTTTTTCACAGCTCTTAGTAATTACAACTCTGAGTACTTGACGTTGATAAAAATTTGTTACCTTCACGCGTTTCTGAGAAAAAGGTTGAAAGACAAACTTACAAACAGACAAACATACATACAAAAATTTACAGTTTTCAGATTTTTTCCTTTATTTGTACCATAAGATCTTACTTCTTGCCAAATTTCATCGTGCTAGGTCAATGGGAAGTACCCTATAGGTTTTGATTCCCTTGCGAAAACGCTAAAATGGTCAAAATATACGACATATTTTCCATTATCTTTTGATTGCGTTGACTTAGAACTTTAATATTTTCACGGCCGCATGTCATCGTAGACTTGAGTATATGATATTAATTTCAACATGATACGTCTATGCATTTCTGAGAAAAAAGGGTTGACATCCCGACAGACAGACAGACAGACAGACAGACAGACAGACAGACAGACAGACAGACAGACAGACAGACAGACAGACGGACAACAAAGTGATCCTATAAGGGTTCCGTTTTTCCTTTTAAGGTACGGAACCCTAAAAATAGTAGATATTTAAATTTAAAATATGATTATGTTATTATAGTAAAATGCAGAAATTTTTACATGTAACGAACACAAAAGAAAAGAAGAAAGCGAAGGAAAATTATCGATTTGCGCGTATTCGATTCATTATAGATTAATTAACATTTTACAGACTGATGTAACTGTTCATGGTAACGAGATGGTTATGTTCATGCTGCCTGGTCTAGAAGGTTGTGCTGCAGCAATGGCGCCCTTATGTCGTAGGCTTAAGATCAAGATATGTGTGCTGCAGTATGGCTTTGTAGAAATCGGAGATACTTTAGAGAACTTAGTCAACAGGCTGCACCAGGTATGGCTCATGAGTATTTATTTATTTTTTTATAAAGGGTTACCAACAAGACACACAATCGTTATATGGATAAAAACAAGACAGCATAACATATTTATAAAAAGGCGCCTTAATTATAGGTAACACTACATTTACCATATCAACGAAATTTAATCTGTAAAAAGTGACAGAATAAAAAAAATAAAATTATAGTGAATTAAAATAAAATTAAATAAACCTAAATTATATTACAAGTCATGAAAGAAAACATAAATAAAACAATAGAGACAAATATACTAATCAACGAAATAAAATAATTACTATTCATGCTTGGTAAATAATAAAGACCGTTAACATTTTTTAAATTTAATATTGTTTACACCAAAAATACCAATATTGCAGGTTTTTGACAAACAGTTATATGATTGAGTTATTCTAGTAATGGGGGCATTATGTCCTAGGTTCGATTTAACTATTTTTCTATGAAACAATGAAAATTTATTAGATCTTGGCAATCTTAATGGTGTAGAAATGTCAACAAGTTAAAGTAAATAATTAGAATCAAGGATACCGTTAACAATTTAGAATAAAAAGAGATTATCAAGTAAGTGCCTTCGATCGGAGAGGGAATTCATTTTAAAATATTTAAGTCTATCGTCATAACTTATAGCGCCTGCTGTTGACCATCGGTCGGTGTGTGTCCCTCTTTATGGAACTAGACGAGCACACCTAAACCGAGAGCGCCGTCTACCGGCGCGATATAATAATTAGTTTTAGTTTACGCGCCTCCCGCGAAAAGTCTCGGATACGCTCTAAAAAGTGAAGATATTAAAAGGCCTCTGCGTAGGCCTAGTGTATAATTAAATAAATAATTGTTACAGAAATAGTTAAAGAGCTTAAGAATAAAAGTGATTGATTAATAAACAAGTATTTTATATCAAAAGAATAATTTGGTAGCAGTAGCTATAAACTATGAATTTTTTTAGCAATCCCACAAGTATAGGAAAAACGCCACATAAAACGCTTTTGAACGTTTTCCAATCTCTTAATATATACATATATCATAACGAGGGTTCCAAACAACGATGCAACATTCCAGATTACTACGGACTAGTGCATAAGTTCTTTGCAGTTACCTAAAATAAATCCAAGAGATTTGAGGCTTTTCTTACAGATATAATCAATATGAAGGTTAAAACGATACAAAAAATAGTACTTTAAATTTAGATAATACTATGTTTGTAAGTCCAAATTGCATCCAAGCGAAATTATTAGTCGCTTGTTTAGTATTCAGCTGTCATGTGTATATTAACAATAACAATAAAATACATATATTTGTTACAGACGGTAAAATCCAGATTAAGTCCAGGCAGTCCGTACATTCTTCTCGGATACAGTTTCGGTAGCCTGCCCGTGTTTAAATTAGCTGAAATATTAGAAGACGAAGGTTTGTATACACTAGTACAATGTTTAATAATAAATAAAATTCAAAACCAAAATGCACACTGACAATAATCAGGCATATTTTTTAATCTTCTAGATTGAATTTAAGTAAAACCTGCTATTTTGAAAGTATATTCTGTCATCTTATACAAAGATATTTAAATATCAGAATATGTTTTTTTTTTCATAGAATTTTATTTAATAGACATTGTTAATATATGACCTTATATTATATGAAATATTTCAACTTTCTCAGGTCACAACGGCACAATCTTCTGCATAGACGGAAGTCCAAATTACCTCTATTCATTGCTCACTTTGATGATAGCCTTTAAATCTGATACCGATTTACAAAACAGCTTGATCTGCCACACGATTGACACAATAGTCCCAAATAACGACGTCACAAAGACTCTCACGGAAAAACTCAAGGATATTGAATCGTTCGATGACAGGATCCAATACGGCATAAGTGTATGTCCCCCACAGAAAATCTACACCGATAAATTTATCAAACTGACCGCGAAAGCTAGTTTTGAACGACTAAAGATGGTCCTCAATCAAAGTGTCATTAAAAAGATCAAGGCGCCGATAGTGCTTTTGCGTCCGAAAGAAAATCCACCATACTTAGTTATTGAAGAAAACTATGGTTTGGACAAAATGACACAAGGCCCCGTAACTGTTCATCTTCTAGAAGGCAACCACATCAGTATAATCGAGAACAAGGATTGCGCGAATATAATCAATAGGGTTTTGATTGAAGAAAATATAGAAAAGATTAGATAGCCGAAAATTAAGGACAAGTCGAGGTCAGAAGTGTAACAACCAAATTCAATGTAGTATTAGTATTTGCGTTTATTTCGTTCTTATTCATTATTTTTCTCAATCGGGATTTTTGGTAGATTTTTTGGCTTCATTTATAGTCTTCGTTAAATATTAAGCGGCTAGGTTTAATGGCAAATTTAATTTTAGAATGAAATACCAGTACCATAAGTATTCATGGCTTAACAAATGTACATATATTTTTATAAGAAGATATTATTTTGTATTAAATGTTTAATGGTTTTAATTATATGTTGGAACTTTGAATTAATTGTTTGTTATGTTTGTTAGTATTTTTGGGTAAAATAAAGATGGTCTTTAGAAATAAATTTAGTATTTGGATTATTATGTCTTTTATTAATTATATGGATATTTAATAACCTCCAAATATCCATCTATGCTCACGAACTTATAATAGTAGTCAGATTCGTCTTCTATCAGATTTTTATTAATTAAAAAGTTAATTTAAAAAAAGAGACTAAAAATTTAAAGTTCTCGAAAGTATTAAAACAAGTCTGTTACCTAATAACCTTAGACCATTATGCAATTGGACGCGCCTTACACGTTCGTTCTCTTCAGCAAATATTATAATCAATAAAAATTAAAAAAAAAATCGACTTTAAACCATAGACAATTTGTATTTCAATTAATGTTATAACAGTATAATTAATAGTATAAACAAAAACGAGCAAATAGTACCACCCGATGTCCATGGGCGATAGTAATCACTATCATCTGCAACACCAGGAGCGGGAATGATGTCTATACACTCGACGCTTGAAAACCTCCAAATTATAGCGCTTTGGAAAAACCTTAGGAAGTAGATCATTCTACAGCCTGCACCTACGTGGGAAAAAAGATCGTAAAGCCCGCACATTTGATAAAAACCATGCATCCATGTGGTGTCGATCGAATCCTGAGGCCAACAATGCGATTGTAAAGCGAGACGATAGCACCATGTCAAAAAATTCATCCCCATTGTACAGACAGTAAAAAACACAAAAAGCCAACGTCTCTCCGTACATTTGAAGGTTGTAAACCATCTGTGAGTTTAGACTTTGATCTATTCCTTATGTCATTGACATTTTTTTGGAAATTTTAGACTTTATTACTTAATAAACAGTAGTTTTTACAAAGGCATTTAATTTTTTAATAATAACTTTTGCTAAAGGGAACGGTCGTGTCAGCCGCGTCCAGATACTTAATAAATAAATAAATAAATAACGCATCACACTCAACGGCCCCCATTAGGATCTCATTACCTTGTGTCGGGGGTCCGGAAACATTTACAACACTAACACAAACACCCAGACCACGACAAACATCTGTATGGCCAATACACACGTTTGCCATGAGCGGGGATTGAGCCCGCGACCATTAGCGCTTTAGTCAGTTGCAGTGACATTGCGCCAACGCGTCTGTCAACTTAATGTATATAATATACTGTAGGATTTTTTAACTCTCAAAACTATACGGTAATTTGATTACGTGGGTACTAAAATTAATTTTCGCACTTCATTGAAAATGCGTCTGCGCAAGTTACTATTTTATTGCAGTCGTGAATAACACCAATTTAGGCAAGTTGATCTTTTTAACCTCCGATCCAAAAGTAGGGGTGTTATAAGTTAGACGTGTGGCATCGTAGCTCCCCAATGAATAAACCAATTTTGATTTTTTTTGGAAGCTAATGTGATCAGTTAAGATGTTTCAAGATTAACTCTTTTCTAGGTGTTAAATGATCTAATTAATTTATAATTGTCTAATCGACTTGAAATTAACTGTGAATTATATCAAAATAACATAGGAATTCTTGACCTGATGCTGCAACACGAATTGAAATCTTCTATTGCCTTAATATACAGATGCACTGGAGTTTTGGTTATGTCATATTAATTTCATTTTACCGTAATCTTACTTCTTGCGAAATTTCATGATGAGAAGTCAATGAGAAGTAATAAATAAACAGTAAACAGTAACAAGTAAATTTAGTAGAAATACATCTGGATGCTAATAATGAAATGTGAAACGCAACTCAATAATAGGTTTTGATTTCCTTCCGAAAAGATTAGGTTTTAAAACGCCTTGTCATTTGGTTGCGTCGACGTGAGAATGTGATATAATTTTGAACTTGATATCTCTATGCGTTCGGACAACAAAGCGATTCTATAACGGCGAAACCTTTTTTATCCGATCGTAGAGAATTAAAAATTTGATGGACGTACTCCATATATGATATAGGCCTCCGATAAGAATGAATTTTTGAAAATTCTATATCTAATGGAGAAAACGACGTAAAAACATTTTATTATAATACAAACATTTGCACGCAGTCTTATTCGGTCGTCATATTTACTTAAAATTTAGTACAAATACATCTAGATGATAATGATGAAATGTAAAACAAATAACTTACCAATATCATCCACGCTAGAGGGATAATGGGGTGGTGAAGTTAGTATAGAGAAAAAGTAATTCTTTAGCCGATTATCCTAAAACTCAGCATAAATATTCCGTGGGATGGATAACTAAATACCTGTATCATAAAATTTCAAAATCATCCCCTATTCAGGCGCTAGAAGATATTAATGTCATGAAAAATTTCATGATCATGATATATCCGAGATATATGTATGAATATTTAAAACAATTATGTTTTTATACTATTATTAAATATTTATTTGTTAAATGCAACTACATGTTTATTTCATGGAATACAAAAAATCATCGTTAAGTACGTATGTAAGCGCGGGTAACAGCGACTTTTGTGAAAGATGGACATTATTTCCAACCACATTATAGAACATAAAAGTAATTTAAATTTTAAATCATTTTTTAATTTAAAATATATAATATATGTACAAAATCGATTTGACTCGATGCTTGAGCCTGTAATTTTACAATATTTTATATTAAGTTAATCTGCCATAACAACTTAAAGTAATCAATGTAAAAAAAAAACAATAATAAGAATGCTACCACCGGTTCGGAATGTTGATACTACTGAGATGAAACTGCAAGACAGTTAATAGTTAATCTTTTAAATTTAGATCAATGCAATATTTTTTATAAATTACAACTTTCTTCGAACATCCTGTATGAAATTCAGCGTACAGTATTATGCTTTAGCTATTAAGAATTTATGAACAAATGATTTAAATATGTTAACTGGTATTTTATTATATACTGGAATGCCTTGCCCAAAAAGGAAACATTTACTTTGCTATGTCGAAAAGTAGGTGTTTAACTAAGTTTAACTTTCTTTCTCGTATTAATATTATCTTTATCACTATTTCTCTCAAATAAGTAAATATTTTTGTGAATATAAACAATATTGTTATAAATATATTGTGATGCAACAATAAATATACCTACCTACTTTACTAAATATATCCCAAAGAAAGTCTCGAGCTCCTAGACTATAAATAACACCAACAGCTCTTTGTCGCAAGCTAAACACTGTATGAATCAAAATCAAATTTAAAATATACTTTATTCAAGTGAGCTTTTACAAGCACTTTTGAATCGTCAATACAGAAACAAAAAATAATTTAATAAATTTACCACTGGTTCGGAATGTAGATTCTACCGAGAAGAACACTCAAGAAACTCGATAGTTACTCTTTAAAAAGTTTTACAAAGGGTACATATATGTATACATTTATGAATTACAAATTTATTAAATACCCTGTGTGAATCCAGCTTATACTAAATCTAAGCATCTTGATCATCTATGTAATCTTGAATAGAATAATACGCTTTAGCTATTAAGGACTTTTTAATATGTACTTATATCGTAGCGCTACCTTATTGCATACATCCATAAGACATGTGACTCGAGCTGTATTAACGTCGATTAGTTGACGAACATTCCTCACCGCGTACGATGCGCAGCTGAGTCTTCCCGTAAGAAGTGGCAAATGGGAATTTCACTGAAATTTTCATATCTAAAGTAATTCCTAAAGATACTCTAGTATCATTGACATCAAGGATCTCATTAGTTAATATTAAAGTACAAATTTGCTGTTTCAGCCTAATGATGCAAGAGAATAAAGTGTTAGACATTTCGTTTTCTTAACGTTTAGACTAGATTATTAGATGTAAACCAATTTTGTATTAGCGGTAATGCATTATAAATATATAAATAAATAACGCATCACACTCAACGCATGCATTGTTTACATCGTCATAATTAATTTTAATTCTGTCAACTTTAAAAATAAGCGAATTATCATCAGCAAACAATACAATATCACAAATACTTTTAACATAAAACGGAAGGTCATTGATATATGAAAAAATAAAGGACCCAGAATTGAACCCTGAAGAACATGATGTAAAGGAGTTATGTCTTAGAGATCGTCTATTGATCAGTTGAAAGGATGGAAAATAAAGGAGAGGGGGGAGGGCGATATTATGTCCATTCTCTGTGTTTGCCGAACAATTTCAATTTCTAAGACTATTACGATGTTTGATTTTTAGCTTCAGAATTAAATTAGATTATACCTTTGTTTAAAGATACAAATACAGATTTATTTTAGTAGTTCTTGAGAAATTTACAAAAATATTATATTATGTAAAATATAATCGGATATGGCAAAAAAAAAATTAAATTGAAAGTGACTTTACTTATTTCAAAAATTCACATTAGTACTAAATACGATACATGGCAATTACACTAGTTCTCTAAATCGCGTATATTAAATTCTATACTTTAGGAGGGCGAAGCAGCGAGCAACGATACTATCATATAAATTAAGTATTGACATTACAAGATGATAGTACAGCTTTTAAAGGAAAAGTTAATTTTATCCTTTTTAGTATGCTTAAATAAAAGCTTTCCTTTTAAACATTTTTTTTTTACTTTTAATTTATTCTTTTTAGGTTCGGAACCCTAAAAAGTTAAAATGTACATCGTGAATCGTCAAGCATATAGTTAATTATATGGTCATTATTCCAATTGTTTTCGTAATTAAAGCTGTGACTGATAGTTCTAGCAATCTGTTATTTAAAACGAAATATTTCGTGTCGAATTTAAAATCTTATTGTAAGTTACCACATTCACTTCGACACTTCGATTAAGGTAAAGTAACCTTTGTCAGTTACTTGTTATGAATATTTTTTTTTAAATATTGTACAAGAAGTAGGTCCTTATCTTAAGTGTTAATACATTTTACGATATTTTTTTTTGGTTTATTTTACTTTTTGTAATCATATCATTCTTATTTATCTTTATAATAAACATTCAGCTATTTCCATTTCCACTCAACTTCCGAAAAGTTGGAAGATGTTTTAAGAAAGTACGCTAATTCGGCAGATATATATTTTAGCGATATCTAAATGGATTGTAAAGTGATTTTAATGGCTGTTTTTTTATTATCTATCTTAAACACCAAGAATGATTCTATCAAAATTTTATCTGGATCCTTTAAAAAAAAGAAACTGGAGGACCTAACTAATACACGGACGATGAAGCGATGAATCAATCGGTGATTGAAAAAAAATTCTATTGATTTATTAGTTTAGTTTGGCCTAAACATGTATGTGCTCCTAATAATAATGCTAACATGTGGCTTATTGCATTTTCCATACTTTCAATAAGAGAAAAATTATTTTTACTCCGCTTTAGTTTTTTTTTTCAAAAAAGGAGTGAGTTCTCAATTTGTTAATAACCTTTTTATGTGTGTTGCCTAAAGACAAGAAAATTCACTTCAAAGGCTTCACTTGGCAAGATATTCGACATTTCAAAAGCATTAAGTTTTTGAAAAAATGTAAAAGAAATAAGAAAACATGTTATTAAAACAAGCTTTTATTCAGTCGGGGATGTTAAATCAGGTCATGTTTTCCATAAAGATAAATTGTCATCAGAACTAAACCGACATGATAAATTTTAACTTCATGGGATAGGAAGTGATTCTTATTTATCTTGTAAGATTTGACCCGAAATAACATAAATACATGTGAAACTTAACACAAAAAACCGGTCCAAAAGCAAAATCCGCAAAATATTATTTTGATGACACAAGCACTTATTTCAGCTATTTTAACTTAGAAACCAAATTAATGAACCAATTTTTATGAAAATTCTATGAAAGCAATCTGAAAGTAAACATTTTCAAATAAAAAATGAATTTAAAATCGGTTAATAATTTAATGAGTTCTGAGATAACAAACATTAAAAAAACATATTGAATTCATAACCTCCTCCCAGATAGAAGTCGGTTGAAAACCCCTAACAGGAATTTTTACGAAAATTTATTTTACTATTTATCTAGATGCCAGCAGTAGCTTCAGAGGACAGGCTGACGTCAGGCCACAGGCTGTCGCACCCGGCGCCCGGAGACGAAATCGTCATCAGTGGCATCGCTGGTACCTTCCCCGACTCAGACTCAGTTTTACACCTGCAAGAAAATCTGTTTAATAAGGTTTGTTTAAGCTTTCTTAAATTTAGTCATATTACTGTTTTATGACTTTTAACAATATTTTGTGCTCCATTCATCAGTCGATCTGGATACTCTGCTTATTCGAGAGAAAAATTACTAAATTAATTTCCCAAACCGTGTCGAACTTTTCTGCAAATCTTTAAATGCGGTTTGTCCTAAATTTAAAATCACGTATTGCTTTCTAGTTACTTTTTTGTAGCTCCCATAATTTCAGATTTTTACCGACTGACTGATCTTAATAAATCATAATGTTAGTAAATTAAGTTTTTTTAGTATAATTAACAATCAGTTAACAATTTTCAACTATTGTTAATATTTGTCAGCCATTTGTCACGTGACCGTTATCAAACAGATAGATGTTTAGGCGAAAGTTACATTTGTAAGTTTGACTCTCGTTACTATTATAAACTAACTCTGTCACCTGATATCTGTTACTTATGTAACCTTACGTAAGCTATGAGTTTCGATAAATAAATCACTAGACAAGACTGGAAATTCTTTCGGGTGAAAATGCATACAATTTTTGTAAATTTTATGTAAGTCCAGGATCAAAAATTAGCAGTGAAATTCTCACCTAATATAAATTAGCAGGGCAATTTATTTCAAGTATACTAACCATACTCAGTCTGGCAATATCAGTTCGTAATGGTGCCTAGGTTAAGGTAACGTAAAAGCAAAGCATCTACAAGTTATTATTTTGATTATAAATTTGAAAATGATTTATATTTTTGATGCACGGAAAAATCAGATGATGCAATTGAAATAATGAATTTGGATGCAAAAAAAATGTTTAAAAAAACATATTGTTAATTATGACATATAATATTGGTAAAATTACAAATTTCTTACACCTATAGCTTTTTAAAGTAGCCACAACAATTTTTGATTGTTCCATAACTGCGTTTTTTTTCTTGTATGATGTTTATCAAATTCTAAATTGATTTCGGGATCAATTTTGCTTGATTCATATTTTAATACCCAGTTGTAGAGGCGGTCACAATCTGAAATTCCGGGGGCGGTCAAAAATTGTCTTTATTATGTCCTTATTTATATACAGAACACAAAATTTGTTACTATCATCAAACTGATGTCCTCCAAATTGGACTTTTAAGAAAGGCAATAATACATCAATAGTTTTTAAGTTTTAAAGTGGAAGCTTTTAGATAACTTTAGGTGCATTGTTACTATTTTTTATAGCATCGCTATATCGATGTGTGAGACTTTAAAATGGAGAGGGGTCATTTCATATATGTTTTTTTTAATAAAAAGGAACCGCCTAGGATCAGGTAATGGTTTTATGTTTACATATAATTTCCGTGAATTTTTAAACTTAGTTTGGCAGATTTTTGAGAAACCCTCCCCCCTCACCTCTTGAATCCGCGTCTGATATCAAGCGATTTTTATGTTGACTTTTGTTGAGTAATTATTTGATACTTCGAGGTAAATAAAAGGTCACACGAGAGGGCACGCGAGTCGTTACGCAATTAAACACACTAATACAAAAAGCATTTGAGTAGCAAGTAGTAAAAAAAAACGCAATTTTGAATGATTTCATTATTCCCTCATTATTATGCTGATTTATTACGTAAAAACACGGCACGGCTCTGATTAACTTTAATGTTGTTTAGTCATTCTTATACGTGATATAATAATTTAATATTACTTGCAATTTCCGTATAAATTTAATTTCTTTTACAAAATCACATTAAAATATCCCACATAAACCTATTTATTGAAAATATTTCAAGCCCAACCCGTCTTTAGAACGACTAGAAATGTGTTCATGTACCACCACCCTTCGATCACATCAGCTTTCAAATACAAAAATCTCATCAGAATTGAGCTATCAGTTAAAGTGCTACGACGCCACAGATAGACGTGTATTATACACACATCAAACTCATAACACTTCTCCTTTCGTGTCGAGGCTTTGAAGTAGTACCTACCTAATTATAAAATATGTACATCCAAAGGCTAATCCAAAAATTGACAATTCAATGCTCAAAATGCCTATTCGTAATTTCAATTTCAGTAATTTCGAAATGATTACCTCGTATTTTTAAGGTGGATCTCGTAACAGACGATACTCGTCGTTGGAAATGGACTCACCCTGAGATCCCGCAGCGTTGTGGTAAAATCAACAATGTCAGCAAGTTCGATGCTTCGTTTTTTAACATTAACTACAGGGAGGCGCACCCAATGGACCCTATGTCTAGAATCCTTTTGGAAAAGACGTATGAAGCTGTCATCGATGCTGGTAAGAATATTTAACGCGTTCTAAGAACCGCTTATTGAGGTTAATGTTTGTTATAGTTTCCAGTACAGAATCGGTAAATAATTTTAGCTGCGGTATACCTAATGTTAATGGGACTGATGTACACGTGACTTGAAGAGTTGCCTAACTGGCTGTTGATATTGAGAGAGAAATGTCAATATTGTTACAAGATTTGGAAAGTATAAACGTGGGCTATAATTGCAATGTTTTATAAATTTTTAATTTACTTCTGGACTCTTTAACATTATGGTGGTTTCGGTAACGTTATACCATATGCACATTACAAAATTTGCTCACATATCACAAAATGTAAAAATAGTTTAATAGAATAATAAAAAAAACTATATTAAAATTAAAATAACTAACATTTTTACGATAATAAATCTTATATACTTTCTCTTAGTTTTTCTTATTCTCAGAGAGTAATACATTTGTTTATTCAAGTGATATTGATGTTCATGAGGCGAGAATTACACTATAAGTTTTGCTCCTAGACTTTCATAAAGATTTACGATATGTTTTTTGCTATATGTTCTATGAGTTTGTTTGTTCTTGCTTTACACTTGAAAGAGTCGATTGTCAGTATCTTTATTATTGTCAGCTCCTGCTTTTTGAAGGTAACCTTGGAGACTGTTACTAGATTATAAAGTTGTTTTATGTCAATTAAGAGAGTAAAACTTACAAGTGTCATTTTCGTCTAATATATGAATGTTTACTTGGTTCATATTGCCTATAAAATTAATAAATACAGATTTTGTAAATTAGCAGTAATAAATAAATTAATGTCGAGCAAAAACAATGTCATTTTCTATGAATTTAACAATTACTCAATACTTGAGGAATTATTGCAAGAAGAGATTTTATAGAAGAATTTGTCCTTAGGGTTGAATCCAAGCGAATTGAGAAATACAAAAACCGGCGTGTTTATTGGTAGCTGCGGGTTATCAGAATCAGAGAAAATATGGTTCTATGAAAAAATGCAGGTCAACTCCTTCGGTATCGCAGGGTGAGTTTGTTGAAAAATTTTAAGGTCATAATTGTTTTTGTAGAAAAATTTAGTTAATGTTCTAATTAAATAGCGAAAACGCCATCCATAAATAGGATAAATAAAGCAAGAATATCGCGATCATACAAACATACATAGATACGGATCGAATACAGAATCTACTTATTTTAAGTCAGTTAAATTAAATAATTTGTTTCTAACTAGCTTTTTCCTGTATCTTTTCTTACGTGGTTTTCAGTTAGTTTAAGAAAGAATAAAAATATATTGAGTTACGAGTATATGTATTGACAATAAATTTTCAGTAAGTCCTTTTAAACTTTATACAGTGCGGAGGAAAACACATCATAATTGTTAATGTAATGTAAACTGTGAACTTAAACCTACATATATTAAAAGGTTATTTTAAAAATTCATTCTGCTTAAAATTAATAATTCTAAAAAGTTCTTCAAACCCACTGATTTCACTGTCATCATCATCATATTTAGAATTTTCAATTAATATTCGATGTAAACAATTTTTAGCTGTTCCCGAGCTATGTTTTCTCATCGTCTCTCCCAGTGGCTTGGAGTTAATGGTCCTTCGTACACTGTGGACTCGGCTTGCTCCAGTTCTATGTACGCTTTGGAGCACGCGTTCAGAGCTATACGTAATGGCCAATGTGATGCGGCTATTGTCGGCGGAGCAAATTTGTGTCTCCATCCTTACGTGTCTCTGCAGTTCGCTAGGTAAGGGAAAAGGAATGTTTAGAAATTCGTCACTATATAATTTTTGTTTTTTTTTTACCGCTCTTATATGAAATACTACATAATACACGCATATTTTGGTTGTAAGATATATTAGGTTTCGATATGAAGTTGACCTATCCCAATTTTGATATCTTATCTAGGGTATTTATAGGATTTAAGATTGAGCTTTAACTATTGAACCAAAAACATGTATAGAACAACCAGGTGGTGTCAATAATTTCGTATTACAAGGATTTACCAACATGATATCAGAAATGCATGGGCCAATGTCTAAAGTTATAAAGCCCGACTGAGCATGTTATTGTACAGGCGAATGGTTGCTATGTCGATATATAGGGAACAGAGATCTAGAGAAAGAGTGGATCACATGTTTGATCATGTTGCTACATATATGTGTATAAGAAAATAACTCTTCAATTACAACTAGCTACATAAATTATACCCTATTATAATGTCTCTTTCAAATGGTATCATATTTTTTTGAATACGTCCAATGGTTCTGGTGATGTATAATCACATATACAAAATTTGCTCTCCCACTCTTTATAAAAGAAGCTTCCGAAACGATTAATATATTGCTCCAATTTTTTTATAATAGAATTATAGCAGATAGATCTATGTATATGCATAATGAGATACAATGCCAGTATTATATATAGTTTTACCTTCATGGATAATATTTATTAGTAAAGTAAAGTAACAGCCTGTAAATGTCCCACTGCTGGGCTAAAGCCTTCTCTCCTATTAAGGAGAAGGGTTTAGAGCTTAATCCACTACGCTGCTCCACAGCGGGTTGGCGGATAAACATGGGTCAGAATTTCTCACGACACATGTAGGTTTCCTCACGATGTTTTCCTTCACCGCCAAGCTCGAGATGAATTTAAACACTTATTTAGCACTTGAAAAATCAGCGCTAAATATTTATTAACTAACTAATAAATAACAATTTCAGACTGGGTGTACTATCACCTGACGGAAGATGCAAGAGTTTTGACGAGAGAGCAAATGGTTACGCTCGATCTGAAGCTATCGCTGTTTGTTTACTGCAAAAGGCTAAAGATTGTAGACGGTAGGTACATTTATGACTGACGATAATTGTTCTTATGAATAATTTTCTATTTATAATAAGGATTATTTCTGTTTAAATAGATTTTGTTTAATTAAAAAAAAATAAAAAACTCATCTGTTTAGTACTTCAAAATTGGTTTAAGCTGTTTAGGGGGCTTATTAAGAGAAGACCCATTTCTTAGTAGTGGAATGTTTAAACGCACCATAGGCATATCACCGTATGTATTTTCCATTTCTCTTAGGGCGTATGCTCAGCTCATTTACGCTAAGACCAATTGTGATGGATACAAGGAGCAAGGTATTACTCACCCGTCTGGTAAAGTTCAGGCGATGCTACTTAAAGAGTTTTACGAAGAGTGTTCCATTCCCTGCAGTTCTCTCGAGTTTTTAGAAGCACACGCAACAGGTATGTGGCACTAATGCAATATGGTATAATATTGGAAGATTTTGTGGAAACCTCTTAAGGTTTTATTTTCTTAATTGTCAAAATAATATTATAATATTGTCCAATGATATATTATATAATTATAGACATATCATAAGCGGATATGTAATACCGACCATTGCCATACTCAGTCACTAGCTGGTTTCTGGCAACGTCGACAACGTGATTGGCATTCTGGGTACCAAAATCAATGAACTTCTAACATATCTATGGTTATATAATATAATTGAAGATTATTAAAATTAATATAATATTGAAACCGTATTTATAAATTAATTAGAATTTTAATTATCCAAACTCCACTAATAACCAAATTGCAATTGTTTTTGAAAAGCAGTAGATCAAGAAATGCATTTTTTCCATTAGGCACCAAAGTGGGAGATCCCGAAGAACTAAGCGCAATCGATGAAATCATCTGCACTGGTCGATCTGAACCATTACTGATTGGATCTATTAAATCTAATTTGGGGCACACAGAGCCGACTTCTGGTGTTTGTTCTATTGCGAAGGTAAAAACTACAAGCCACGAATCTCTTCTATTCTAATAACATTTATTTATTCCAACAATACACAAATATATCTCTAGTAGCTTTAGTTCTGAAAAGTATAATAAAAGATTACACAAAAAAAAAATAAGACTGTACGAGTCCAGAATTGTCGTCAGTCTAATTAATACTTAAGCCTAATAAAAATTACGAAAGAATGGTATAAAATGACGTTAATTTCATCAACAATAGCACATATAAACATCAAGATTAACAATTCATCTTCCATAGAAATAATACCTTGTAAAATTGAAATTGAAAACTTAACTGAACTTGAAATTGTCTTGTTACGCAGTTGGGTTCTTGATTTATTATACAAATTTGTACGTAGCCCTCGGTGCATGAGTTCTCAAAACTCGCACATAACCGATTTTATATTTGGACGCTGATAAGCAATACTGTGTCAAGCCACACGGACTTCGTTTTGAGAAAATGGCGTCTAAAGATGTCAAACCTATTCTTAATGAATTAGTTTGAAGACGTATATATTCATCTTTTCTTTTCTATTTAGATAAAATGTATAATGAATCAAAAGCAGATAGATTTATTAAATATGTTATCTAATAATAAGTTTTTAAATATTTGAGATTATTTTATAAATTGCAAAATATGGAATGTCCCTGAAATTCGAAACATTTAGTTAAGAAACTTTTTTCCATACTTATTTAGTTTAGATGACTTGAAATTTTTTTGAATAATGTTAAATAGATGACGTAGTACCAAAATTCATCAATATCTCAAAATTTGACTTTTTGTGGGTTGATATTGCTTATCAGCATCCATTTATTATGCATTAATATAATTTCAGCTGTGCATCGCGTATTCAACCGGATATATTGCTCCAAATATAAATTTAAAATATCCAAAAAAAAGTATAGCGGCGATCGCGGAGGGCAGGGTCAAGATTGTGACGGAGAAAACGCCCTGGGGCAGAGGAATATCTGGTATCAATAGCTTCGGCTTTGGCGGTGCCAACGTCCACGCATTGTTTAAGAATTTCGCAAAAGTAAAGGTTCGTTTAAATTTTTCTTTTTGTCAACCCCTGATCCAAAAGATTTGTTATAAGTTTAATTTGACGTGTATTTGAATATTATAGTCCATCGCCCAAAAAACTCGTGACCGCTGTGATGTGACAGACCAACAACAAAATATTATCAGATGTGTTCTAGTTCGATATCTGTAACCAACCATCGGACTCTTTGAAAATGACGTTAATGAATAGATTGCTAGGAGTTTTTGTTTAATTTTTAGTTTAATTTAATTATATTGCTCCGTTACTATAATCCGTACTAATTTTACAAATCTAAAAGTAACTTTGTCAGTCTGCTTGTTTATTATATTTTCACTCCTAATCGTGGAAACAATTTTACCTTGGAAAAGGACATAGGACTACTTGTATTGCAAATATAAGACTAACTTGATGCAAAATGATTACCGTCGCTCTTAAGCCCACAAATGTAATGTCGACTTAAATAGGAAAAAGAAAATAAAGGTTAGTTAAATAATAACTTATGTTAGCTATAGTAAATCCATCCGATTTTCTACAAAACATCTATGTATATATAAATTTAATGCAGTACAGTTAGGCATGACCAAAACAAAAACGTTATGCCCTTGCACTTATGTAATGGTTTCTTTACTAAAGTATTCTGTAAGATTATGGCGTTCAATAATATAGGACTCATAGAAAAGCTTACGGAGTGTTGTTGGGTAAATTCATGTATATTTTGTTACTATTAGGTCAACAATGGAATTCCATCGGATGACCTGCCTAGATTGGTCTGTGCATCGGGGCGGACAGAATCAGCCGTTGCTAGGATTCTAGATGACTTGCAGTCAAGGACGGTTGACGCTGAACTTGTTAGACTTTTACATGCGATACACGATAAAAATATCGCTGGTCATGACTTCAGAGGATACACATTGTTAGGTAAGATTCAGGATTTTTGTTTATTTCTAAATTTGTAAAACCAAATCACGTTCTTAATTTAAAAAATAACATCATTTGCACAATATTTTTATTATTAAAAACAATTCATGAAAGTATAGTAATTTTTTTTTTTTTTTGGAATTGAAATTGTGTAATGAAAGACGCACTATTAATTACCACAAGTTTATAATATGGTACGATGAAAAGTAAATTACAGACTGTAAATGTACCATTGCTGGGCAAATGGATATCTTGGATTTAGATAAGCATTACAAAGCAGTGTAAATGGGAGTGATGTACACGTGACTTTGAGAGTTGTCTATCTACGTGTCGTTGATGCCAAGAGAAAAAACATGGCGATATAGTAAATCTTGTAGAGTTGGAAAATAAAAACATTGGCTGTGAATCTAATGTCTTATAATTAAAATGTAGGGTTATGTTTTTTTTTTCATATAATCGTAGGTTCGACGCCAACCAAGAGTGTGTTACTAGCTCGCGACATCCAATCCTTTTCTGGCATTCGTCGTCCACTATGCTTCGTGTATTCGGGCGTGGGGTCTCAGTGGGTAGGAATGGCTACACAGTTAATGAGAATACCAGTATTTGCTGCTGCTATTGAGAAGTAAGTTTTTGGAGCGATAAATAGTATAAATAGTAGATTTGGAGCATAATAAATAGTAATTAGCTTCTAAGTTTATTGATAGTTTTAAAGTTACTGCCTTTTTAAACGCACCACTGTGCCTGAGATGAATTATTGGGCTTAATATTCAACGGCAATAGTCATTACTATGATCGTTATTTTGATTAAGAAATAATTCAAATCTAAACGATTATTGGTTTTTCCTCAATGATAATCGTTCTGAGGAAAAATGTGGTCGATAAATAAGCAAAATTGATAAACATATTCTACTTAAAGTTGAAATCTACAAAAAACGAAGATAATACTTATAATGATTTCTGTTTATTATAATAATTTTGGTAATAACCTACTTAATTATATTTTAATCTTCCCTAGATGTCACAAGATTCTAGAATCTAAGGGTGTAAACTTAACTAAGATCGTAACGGACCCAGACCCCAAGATATTCGACAACATCCTAAACTCCTTCATCGGTATCGCCGCTGTTCAGATCGGTCTCACGGATGTCCTGAAGACTGTTGGGATTGAACCCGACTTTATTATTGGTAAAAAATATTAAAGATTTTGATGACTTATAAGTACATTTTTGCTCCTGTCTATTTAGAATAAGACGTGACATAATGATTGTGTTAACTATACATGATCTTTCCTAAAAAAGGGATCAACTTCAAGAACAAAATGAAGTCCTAAATTACTTATATTTGTAAAGATAGTTCTCTAGTTTAAATAAAACAACAACATAGCATAGTTGTCTACATAACCTTATGAAAGCTGTCGCTGTGAAAAATGAAGATACTAGCAGTCAGCTCTTTCAAGTGTAAAACAATGATAAACTAATTTCAATCTTTATGAAAGTCTGAAAACAACACATAAGTAATTCTCGCTCTTCAGTTATTTTGATTGTAAAACTACTATGAAGATTTAGTTGAAAATCTTTTACACTATTAAAAAAAATCAGTTCATTAAGCTGTTTTCGAGTAATCGTGGAACATACATAAAAAGTTACTGATAAACCAAGAACATCAATACGATAATTATCCTATCATGAACGCAAAAATAAATATTAAATTAAAAACATATATAAATGTTTTTTTCATTTAATCCATTTCAGGTTATGGTATGGGTGAATTAGGTTGCGCATACGCAGATGGCTGTTTTACAGCTGAGGAAATGATTTTGTCTGCGTACAGTCTGGGTTTGGCGTCCATTGACACACCATTCATCACGGGCTCCATGGCTAATGTGGGTCTTGGTTATGATGAGGTTAGTTTTTCTTACGATTGCATCTTGTATATAAATATTCGTTGTTAAAATTAATCATACCTTTCACATTTAAACTAACTTTTTTCTGTTCAATCTTTAATTTATAATTTACCTTATCCAATTGTGAATTAGAATTAGCTTTGAAATTATATGTGACTTTTTAATTACAATGGACTTTTTTTTTTAATTTTTTAAGTGCTTAAAACCATTATTATTGTCATTAAAAGATCAAAACATTACTTCCAACTGAAATCGAAGTGGCGTATCACAACGGACCTGACTCGAGCACGATTTCGGGACCATCTGACAAAATAAAGAATTTCGTCGCCACGCTAGCGGCGCAAGGAATATTCGCCGAGGAAGTGTCTTGCGCTCACATCGCTTATCATTCGCAATACATAGCCGAAGCTGGTAAGTGTTTGTCAAATGAAAATGACCCACGACAAAACAAAATTAGTCCTATTCTTTCAATATTTTGAAACAAAGTATTTGATTAAATTTAATTTCTCGATCTCTTTAAATATTGATGAAAGACGATCATTGTAATATAAATGAATTCAAAACAGGTCCGAAATTGTTAAAATATCTGAAGGAAGTGATCCCGACACCAAAAATACGTTCGAAGCGCTGGCTGTCCACTTCCGTTCAACAGGCCTCATGGACAGACGCTACGGCTAAGAGGTCCTCAGCCGAATACCATACGCATAATTTCCTGGTAAATATACATTAAAAGGCCTCGAGGAATTTACAAAGTCCTCTTTATTTCGAAGTCTCTTAAAAATAACAATCTTTATATATTATATGTGCTTGCATGTGAATGCACAAGATATTTTTAAAATCCACTCTTTCAACAGAGTCCAGTGCTCTTTGAGGAGACAGCTCGTTCGATACCCGCAAATGCGATTACTGTAGAGATGGCCCCACACGGTATTCTGCAAACGATTTTAAGTCAAACCCTTAATAAGGAAGTCATCAAAATTCCTCTCACTGATAGGAAACACCCGGACAACGTGCAGGTTCTTTTTACGGCTCTGGGCAAGTAAGTATGCTTTATGATTGATTATAAGAAATCAGAAATAGCCATCAGCAGGGTGATGGCTATTTCTGGAATCACTAAATAAATGGCAATAGAACATAATAAAAATAAATAAATAAATAATCATACTCTTTGAATAGATCATTTCGAACACCTCGTAATTCACACAATTATCGTTTTTCAGGAATCAATTTAAACTGTTTTATGCACAATGAAACTAAAATCTAAATTCTTAATTTATTTTAGTTATAATATAATAATGAAAAGAATAATGTGCAACATTGTTCTTGAGTTATGTTTTTATCCAGAAATAGGGTTATAGGTATGTAATTTAATAAAAAAAAATCGTAGAAATCATAGTTTTATTGGTTATTATTAACAATGATTCTTAACTTTCTATTGACAATGACTCTTATTTTTAACATATCACATATAATATATAATTTGTCATGTTTTAATATCTTTAAGGTTCGTAATGATAAACTCCATCATTCTTATCCAGATTATCTTAAACATTTGGAGTTAGCCAGATAAAAATACTATTATAAAATGGCATATACACTACCAGAATGCTTTTTTGACTTATTTTATATCGTCTAAGTTTTTACTTCAGAAGTATTGAAGAAGAAGAAAAAGAACTTACGAAGTTATGTACCCCGAATATATATCATCATTTTTGCAAAAAAAAAAAAAAACATTTTTTTGAAATTACCGATTCAATGATTCTTAACGGGAATACCATTATTCTTCGGCTCCTTAAGGTTTTGGAGAAATTCTTTATCGGTTTCTTCATTATTTTGCTTGACGTTCAAAAGAAAAATGTCAATGCTAAATTGAAATAAAACATATTTTAATTTTTTTTTAATGTTACTTTTGGTGAAAATTTCACTTCTAAGTTTTACTCCCGTAATTGACCTAATGCACCTCTGTTACCTGGTAACAATTAACTAGGTAACAAAAACAGGTAAAGTAGGTAACAAACAAAAAAAGCTGATGTCAAAAACAAAAACACTGACGGTAAATTCTTTCAGAATACTGGTTATAATTTTAGTTAATTTTCGCCTTAGAATTTTTTGTGACAATTTTACTGTAATTAGTAAAATTAGCTTGTAATGTTAGATTATGTGACCAAAAAAAGAGGAGTCTGTTTGTATCATGGTAACTCCCTAAACAACGGATCGTTCTTCGCTCGGGAAATCGGGGTGGTCCTTCGCTTTATTCATGAAGATCTGTTCAAAGTTTCGAAGGTACTACCTATTTTATGGTTGTTGAAACGATCTGAGTAGCTTCTTCTGATCTGATCGAATCTCAATTTTGAACACTGTGGCTTAAATGATACTAATATATCATAGTTACGTAACCTTGACCTGGGGTCGCAGCATTATCTGGAACCAACAGGACACGGGCTCGTCTAAATAGTCTCAATATAAAGCTTTGAATTAAAGATTATGATAATATTTATAGATTATACGAAGCTGGATTTAATCCGCACTTGGCGAATATTTATCCAACGGTGCAGTTCCCCGTGTCGCAAGGAACACCCATGCTTTCACACCTCGTTGAATGGGAACATAGCGAAGATTGGTAAGTCTTAAAAGAACTCTTTGTCTATTGAATTGTAAGTACCAACATGGAATTCGAAAGATACCTTAAGATTATTTATTTAGTTTTTTTTCTTTCTCTTTCG
Source organism: Hypolimnas misippus (assembly GCA_037950945.1). Classification (NCBI taxonomy): domain Eukaryota; kingdom Metazoa; phylum Arthropoda; class Insecta; order Lepidoptera; family Nymphalidae; genus Hypolimnas; species Hypolimnas misippus. The sequence goes on from JBBEEQ010000031.1 coordinate 248,131, forward strand.
ACTACCAGCAGTTTATACAAAATTCTCCTTTTTATATTAGGTATGTAACATCATACAAAGCTCAAGATAAAATGTTATCTTGTGAGAGGACTGTGAAAATGTCTATTAGCGATGAAGACAACGACTTTTTGGTCGGTCACGTTGTCAATGGTAAGAGACATTTCTTTTTTAACAGTATTTAGATTATTACCAAAAACTAACAATTTTTAATTAACAACAAATACAACAACATTACAGAAAATATTATCAGCAATATAAAATAGAAACTCGTTAATTAGTAAATTTCAAACTCTAAGCGCATTGACATCGGATGCTATATGGTCAGTGGTATTCTCAAGTGTACCATTTTCTTGTTTTTAGACAATTTTTTGCGCCGACTTTTAGGGGCCGATAACTATTTCAACCCGATTACTATTAAAACAAGTTATGTATATAAAAGATATATTGTGCTCTTCCGTTCACAATATTCAAAATACTTAGGCGTTGCGAAAATGTATTTATGTAACAAATCATAATAATTTATATTTTTTCATCTCATATTTCAAATTATTCCTAATGCTTAATTTATTTTTAATACTATTTTATTATTATAAATTAATATACCTTATTGATGTTAACTTTTATATTGTTATGGTATTATGTAACACCTGTAAAAAAGTAGACACTAAGTAATATTGTTATAGTACACTATGTTGATATAAGTTATTTTGTAAATCTCAGTGTTCTGCTTGTTGGTGTTCAAATAAATAAATAAATAAATGTATATCAACACTTTTTGATCCGCAACCCTTTTCGGTTGAGCGGAAGCAACTAGGCACATAAACGTGACTATGTCTGCAAAATGAGTGGTCGATTTTATACCGACTATATCAAAATAAATTGACCGATCGACTTCTTCCCATCATACGACACAGAAGTGTTTTCATAATTTATGATATTTTTCACTATTATAATAGAAGAATCAATTATCTGTTCGATTAGAAAAAAGTATTTCCATTATAGGTCGTAATCTATACCCAGCGACTGGTTACTTGGTAATGGTGTGGGAGACTCTTTCTATGATGATGGGACAGGTGTATACGGAAACATCAGTGGTGTTCGAAAATATACGATTCAAAAGAGCCACCAACATTCCCAAGAAGGGAACTTTAGATTTCATTGTCATGATCCAGAAAGGTAGTGGAGAATTTGAGGTTGGTATTTGCATTGCTTCTCTATGCAATTTCAAATAAATATTCTCCAATATTTATATTTAAAATAATATAGTGAATAAACGATAATTGTCCATAGATCTTTGAAAGCGGAGCACCTATTGTAAATGGACGTATTTACGCTAAAAATAATGTTGGTCAAGATTTCCGCATACTTCCAAATGAACCAGAATCCGCCAAATTTAAACATATGCTAACAAAAGACTTTTACAAAGAATTACGTCTAAGAGGCTACCAGTACAGGTAATTCGATTGAAAATAATCTTTGAGTTGTTATTATATCACAATTTTCATAGCCATGTCTAGTATTTTATGCTAAACTAAACCTATACGAATAACAAACATTACTACGCACAGCAAAATTTTATATGTGAAAAAATGTTATAAAATCTGGTATATAGGATATTATAATTATATCGCTGTTCTTAAAAATTATCAAACTTGATTATAATTATTACAAATTGAAATTGTATTTTTCTTTGCAGTGGCGTCTTCCGGGGCATAATCGGATGTAATGTGGAAGGTACCCGAGGTCGTTTGGCCTGGGCTAACAACTGGGTCACCTTTATGGACTGTATGCTGCAAATGAAGATCGTTGGCCAGGACACCCGAGGGTTATTCGTGCCCGTCAGTATTGAGAAGCTGAGTATCGACGCGAACATGCACTACGATGCCATCTCCAAGATGAATCCAGATTTAACAAGGCAATCGTTCGAGGTTAGGGCGTATCCTAATGTTAACGTCGTTAGGTAAGTTTATTTATAGTATCTAAGAGAAATATTTAGATTTTTTTTTATAATATTTTATATTTAGTCATGGATTCATCTGTCGACTTTAAGTATCTACTCGTAATTACGGGTGCACTTTAGTTTACTTAATATTTGTCAACTATATTGTACAAATATCAAATCTATAATGTAGCGCTTGTAAACCCTAATGTATCCACCCTAAGAGGGATACTTGTACTTTTTTCAACTAATTTGTTCAGATCAAAACATTCTTTATTTTAAATTATTCTTTTTTAATATAATTTATAAGCGGCCGGTACTTATACATATGAACTTTTTATGTTATCGTTAAAACAATTTAATTACCAATAACTGATAAATCTATAGTATTATCACAATGGATATTGACATGCAACAGAATCTACTTAAAATGCATTTATTGAAATTAAGTATTTTGTTATTTTTTTAATTTGAAAAGACTATGTTCAATGAAAAAAATCTATGCTTACAAGTTATACAAAGCAAAAGAATTTTATTATTACTTTAAAAGCTTTAACCTCATTCACAAACCTTAGATATTCTGTTTATTACGGAAAGCTATATGCTAAATAACGTCACGCTACGACCCATAAAACCTGAGCAGTAACCATAAATGTCTTTGCAAAAGTTCATTTATCTAGTTTGTCAATTTTGTTATTTTAAAACATTTCTTTCTCTCAGGGCCGGTGGAGTGGAAATTCGAGGATTACTGGCGACTCCGATATCAAAGAAGATTCCTCTAGGCGTGCCAGTATTAGAGAAATACGACTTTGTACCCTTCTTTGGAAAATCAAAGATGAAGGTATAATAGCGAAAAAAATCGGAATGATTTTCCTTTAAAAATATGCAAAACCTGTTCTACGAATTAAAACGAAGCCATTTAAATCTGTATCTAAAGATATCTCATCAGGGTCTGCTTATTATTTTAGTCCAGATATAGACAAGTTACTAGCTTACACAGAGAGAATGCCATCTAAACTCCGGAGCCCCTGAGGGCAATCCAGTAATCATTTAAACTAGAATAATTTGATTACAACCGTGACCGACAGCTTTACGTGCTCTCCAAGGCACAGTGGGGAGATCAATATGGACAAATACCCAAGAATCACCCATAGGAACCAATATTTATACAAATTTTAAAAATCTGCCCCGAGCAGAGCTTGATCGCGCAATCGACAGCGTTAGAGGCACATTCAGTACCACAACACCAGTGCGTTCGTCGTTATCGGAACGATTCCAGAATATTGTGTATATCTAACAATTTAGCGCTATAAGTTATAATGTTGGTTAGAGTTATTCTAAGCATTATAAATTATTTTCAGATCGAAGATGCTTTGAGAAGCAATATTCAGCTCATTACTGAAAACATACAAGCTTATAAAGTCAAATGTATGGAAATCGTTGATGATGAGTATAAGGCAGTCGGATTCAAACCTATAATGGAGATAGTTGCTGACGTCCTAGGCGATCTACCGCTCGTACAAGCTGATATGACAATAGTTTCTGAGGATTATATTGAAATGCCATCAACCATTAATGTGGAAAATAAAAAATATAGTGGAGACGCTAACGCCTTTTTTGTCATTGGTGCTAACTTGTTGCAGAGGCCTGAAGTAAGTCTAGTAGAAAAGATATTTAAATTACAATTTTTATTTTTTCTTTATTCGAAAGAGGCTTTTGAAAACGGATTTCTATGTTCCGACTGTGCATGGTTAAAATATAATAAAATTTTGTGAAAGATGCTTAAATTTTCTTATCAATCTTATTTGTTGCCTGTAAAATTTTTAAAAGATCAAAATATTATGAAGGTTTCGTCTACATCTGGTTGTTATTACCATTTAAAGAACTATGTACAAGTGATAATTTGAAATTTTGTAGATATTGAAACAAACGTTATTGGGTCTTCGTGACAAAGGTTTCATTATAAGCCGAGAAAAAGATCCAATTAAACCAAAAGAGTTCTCCGACAAATATGACATTATTAGCGTACAAGATACTGGCTCCGAATACATTGTACTTTTCCGAAAACGAGTTGGTTCTAAACCGTCTCAAATAATCAAACTCGTCACTGCTGATGACACATATGCATGGATAGACAAAATTAAGGAAAAACTTAGAGCTGGGCAAAAATTTGTTATTTATAGCCAAGATGAGCACATAAACGGACTGTTAGGTCTGATTAACTGTCTGAGGAGGGAGCCTGGTGGTGAAATAGTTCATGGTCTTTTAATTTCGGATCCTTCTGCGCCACAGTTTAATCCAGATTCAGAATTTTATAAACAACAATTGGATATGGATCTGGCTATCAATGTTTATCAGGAAGTAAGTATAAACGATATTACAATTGAATGCTGATAAGCAATACTGTGTCAACCTACACGGAGTTCATTTTGAGAAAATGGCGTCTAAAGATGTCAAACCTATTCTTAATCAATTTGTTTAAAGACGGGTATATTCATCTTTTGTTTTTTATTTTGGTAAAAGATATAATGAATTAAAAACAGATTAACATGTGTAATGTGTTATCCAATAAAAAGGTATTTCAAAAAATTGAGATTATTGTATAAATTGCAAAATATGGAACGAACTTGAAATTTGGAACATTAAATTAAGTTTTTTTTTCTGCATTTATTTAGTTTAAATGACTTGAATTCATTTTGAATAATATAAAAATCTGTCGCTGAATCAGAATACATCAATATCTCCAAATTCGACTTTTATCGACACATTATTGCTTATCAGCATCCAATTATGCAATAAAACATATAATAAAGTAAGTAAATAAAAATTTATTTTAGTGATTTTATAAAGTATATGTTTGTAAATTAAAGCTAAATCATTATAGGGCCAATGGGGCACATACCGTCATTTACTTTTGGACGATCTGGACACGGTCCCATCATACCATGCCTACGTGAACACTGTTACAATCGGTGACCTGTCCTCATTACGCTGGTTAGAGGGTCCCATCAGAGAGAACCAGATTTTCAAGAACACAAATAAAATCCTGATACACGTAAGTAGTATGGGAGCTGGCTTAACTTTGCTGACTGGTTGAAATTATTTCTAAAAGTGTTTTAACTGACTGATTGAAGAGACTAGAATATAGAAATAAACGGTCCTTTTGATTATTTTTCTGAAACATTTTTTATTAAGGCAGTGAATATATTATCCAGGTATATTGTGCGGCGCTGAACTTCCGTGACGTGATGACGGCGATGGGGCGCGTGACGGTGGACGCGGTGGCGCACGGCCGCCTCGCGCAGGAGTGCGTACAAGGATTAGAAATTGTCGGCAGAACTGACAAGTTGGTTATATGCGTATTTTATTGGAATATTTTACAAGACAGTTTAAATTTGGTTTCCATTTAAATAGGTTATGCACGAAAATAATAAGGTTTATTGCTAAAATATAACATGTTTTGCGAGTAGTTTTAATGTAACATATTCTTCTTCAGCGGTACTCGAGTGATGGCTATGGTAAAGAACTGCGGTATTGCGAACTTGGTGGCAGGTGACCCTGCGCTCATGTGGAACATTCCTGACGAGTGGACGTTTGAAGAAGCCGCCACTATTCCCATAGCATATGGAACTGTTTATTATGCCTTTGTGAGTCAACGTTGTTTATTCAATTATGGCAAAGATGCCACAGTTTTGTAGTAAATTTTTTCGGAAAAATATAAACATATACTGTCATACTACAAAAGACGCATTAAAAACTTGTTGAACACGTGTCTAGCTAAACAGTGTTTAAGATTTAAACATTGCTTAAAATATTATCTAAATTGCTTAACAGCGAATAAACTCATTAAAAAACTTATTGATAAAATGTTATACGTTAAATTTGAAAGCAAAAATAGGTTTTAAACATCTATTTAACTCACTTAAACGTATATTAGTGTATGTCTAAAGCATGTTTAACTCAAAACTGTCTTAGACGCGCGTTTAACGTCTGTTTAAATCTTTTGTAGTAAGGCAGAAAGAATTTAAATTGTTGCTAATACAGTGTTGAGTTGACTTTGGGCTCGTACTCTAAAACTATTCCTTTTGCCAAAAATATTTTCACATTAATTAAATAAAAATTTCTCTTGCTTAGTATATTACATAATTATATAAAAGGAGATATGTCATTTTTCAAATTTGGCGTCGTATCCATCAAAGGTATGAGGTAGCAAAATAGAAATTCGGAAATAACACTTTGAGGTTTATAAGATCACAAATTAATTTATACAGGTAATGGTAGGTAATATCCAGAGAGGAGAATCAGTATTGATCCACAATGGCTCTGGTGGTGTCGGGCAAGCCGCCATCAATGTTGCTCTTCATTATGGCTGTGAAGTTTTCACTACAGTTGGTACTCCAGAGAAAAGAGCCTTCATCAAGAAATTGTTTCCTTGGCTTAAAGGTAATCTAAAAATTCAATCCACTAAAGTGATATATGGTATGGACTAAAAAAGCGTTTACTAACTAACTCGTAAGTAATGATGTGCCGGATCGTTAAAAATGTATATCCGAATATAATCCGAATACAGATATTTGATGTCATGTTCCGTGTATATTGATATGAATACATAATTTAACTTTCTTACTCAACCAGTGCCGGTGCGCGTAACCTTGAAACCATAGTTGACGCGACGTGATGCGTGTAAAACTTCCTACAGTTAATGATTGAATATATCATGATTTTAATAAGCTTATCACAAAAATTAGTGTTTGATAAATAGTAAAAAGAGGTCAAATTTATTTGTAAATTTGTATGTATAGATATTCTATGCAGGTTATAGGCTATATTACATCACGCTACAGCTCATAGGAGCGAAGCAATAAACATAAGCGCGAGTGAAAACGCGAGAGGTAGCTAGTCTCTCAAATATTACATTTTAAGAATATTATCACTACTCATAACGTTTGCTTAACAGATAGTCACATCGGTAACTCTCGTGACACATCCTTTGAAGACATGGTTACGAAAGAAACGAACGGAAAAGGAGTGGATTTGGTACTCAACTCCCTCTCAGATGAAAAATTACAGGTATTTTGGAAATTTTATCTTAACAATACTTTAAAAGTATGTCGTAACTAGTTTTACGTACGTACGAAATTAATAAAATGATGTATCAGAAGAAGAAAGACTATTTATGTCTCAGGCCTCACTTCGTTGTCTCGGATACCGCGGTCGCTTCCTCGAGATCGGAAAGGTCGACATCAGCAACAACACGCCCATTGGCATGCATTCCTTCGTCAATGAGACATCCTTCCACGGAATCATGTTGGATTACGTCTTCGACCAGAGCTACGAATTTAGAAAGGTTTGTTATAAAATTTATAGATCAGACTATGAGTTTCTCTAAACCTCTGTTGTTTCTTAGCAATTCTGCTGAATTTGAAAATGTAAACTGATACATTTTAAGGCGAGAATTACATTTATTGGTTTTATTTTCTTTTAACATCACCTAGAGACAGATAACTATTTTCCTCGACCATAATCATATAAAAAATAACATATACATATATGATAGCCTCCACAATGTATCCGTCAACGGCGACCCTTGAAAATGTTTTGAGAAGCAATATTCAGCTCATTAACGAAAATATACAAACTTATAAAGTCATATATGTAAATAGTTGACTATGAGTATGAGGCAGTCGTATACAAACCTATAATAGATATAGTTGCGGACGTCCTAGGCGATCTACCGCTCATACAAGATGATCTTACTATAAAATGCCATTAACCATTAATGTGGAAAAAAAATATAGTAGAGACGCAAACGCTTTTTTTTTTGTCAACAGATTACTCTCGACCATAATTGTATAATCGTATAAAAATAACATATATATAAATTTTGGCTAGAATCTTCAAGATTTTCTAATGTCTGGTGTCGAGAGCGGCGCTGTCCGTCCCCTCACGCACTGCACTTTCGAGAAGGATCAAATCGAGACCGCTTACAGATATATGGCTGCTGGAAAACATATTGGAAAAGTAAGAAAATGGTTTTGATGACTCATTAAGAACATTTAGGAAAATAAAAATTAACTCTGAACAAAAAATATAACAATAGTAATAAAAGTAATAACTGTTTTGCAACAGTAGGCTTATTACGATAAGCTACTGCGATACATTTTGACAGTTAATATCTGATTATTTTACTAAAACGAAAGAAATCAAATGTTGAAATGTTTCGCATTGCAATAGGGTAGTATATTATTATCCATTTCAGTTTAGTTTGGCTAATTTTCTTTTATTTCTAATAACCATTATAAGGATAGATAATTATGATCAGATTTCGACCACTGGGCTAATACTAATACTCATATAAATAGTAAAAACTAATACTCATACATGTGTTTTAGATAATAATTAAAATTCGTGATGAGGAACGAAGCGTCCGTACGAAACCAAGCAGTTTCCCCATTGATGCTGTTCCTAGGTAAGTACTTATTAAAATTAAATTAGACTTATTTAAAGAAACCGTTTTAAAAAGCAAAGTTCGTTATTTTGCTAACGTCATCCACGTTAAATTTATTCAAGTTATTTTGATTTTAAAATTAAATTGCTGAAACGATTTTGATGACAATTTTTAACGGTCTTATCGATCCGAGTTTCTTTTGTCCTCGACCTTCGGTCAAACGATTTTCGTGTAAATATACGTATAACAAAGATACCTACGAATTGACAACCTCCTCCCTTGTTTGAGGGATATTAGGTAATTTCAAAAATTTATTAATAAGTTATATTTTGACTAATTTTGGGAAGGGAAAATTCAATTTTAAAATTAACTGAATTATAAAAAAAAACGATTTTCCAAGTTTAACGCAAACATTCTTTTAAAAATCAGACTTATTGTGAGACATTAACATTCTAAGACAAATTATTCTGTAGATACGTGTGCGACCCAGACCTAGTGTACATCGTGGTAGGAGGTCTTGGAGGCTTCGGTCTAGAACTTGCAGATTGGCTCATCATGAGAGGAGCCAGAAAAGTGCTGCTCACATCCAGAAAAGGAGTCAGTAATGGTTACCAATCTTCGCGGTTGAGGTGAGTTATCTTTAGAAATGTTGAGATTATAGTATATATATTTTAAATTCAGTGCAAATATTTTAATTCGAAATGGATACTTAGAATCAACAAAAGTTTGTACTATTTAAAATAAAAGTTGACAAAGTTTCGTATAAAAAGTTAAAGGATAAATAGGTTTCAGGAAATTAAATAGATTTATTTACACAGCAAATAATTTTATCCACTTTCCTTCAATTGTAAATTGAATATAAATCATACACAAGATATAATTAAATTGAATTATTGAGTATGTAAAAATCTTAAGTATCGATGACGTGTCAAATTAAAATCATACGCCCAAATTTGTAAATAGAACTTCTATTTGAAAAAACTCATCTTTTTCAACAGAATTTGGTCGAGTTATGGTGCAGATGTACGGATTTCAACTCATGACGTAACAACTGAGGAAGGCTGTGAACAAATGATAAGAATGGCGAATGCTATGGGTACAGTAAATGCGATATTTAACTTGGCAGTGATATTAAAGGATTGCATCTTCCTGAATCAAACTCCAGAATCTTTCAAGACGTCGTTTGCTCCCAAAGCATTGGCTACGATGAACTTAGATAAACTGTCGAAAAAACTGTGTCCTAATTTGAAGTAAGTATTATCCTTATTACGTCATATAATATGTATACAAGATAAAATTTAAAATTTAAAAACCCCGACAATCGATAAAGAACAATTAACGAGCCCCGAATACGACACTTCTGCTGTAAATTGGAGGAGTCCGGTATACTGCTGATTCCAGTTTATGCTGTAGCATCAGTTCAAAGTTACGCACCTATATAATTTTTATATCGTTTACAGAATAGTATATTTCTATACTTTTCTTTATACACATCTGAAACTAGCTGTGGTCGATGAAATATATAACACCAATAAAACAAAGAAACACAGACGCAATACAACTGATTTTGAAACCACCAGGTCTGTGAAAAATTTGCGAGAGCATATTGTTCACAGCTGTCAGAAACAAAAAAAAAACCAATGGCACAAGGTCCTGTTAACAAAATTTCACCTACTTATAATTTATAGATGTAGTTTTCTCAGTTATCCGCCAACCTGCAGTGGACCAGCATGGTGGATTAGGCTCTATAACCTTTTCCTTAATGGAAGAGGAGTCTTTTGCACAGCAAGACATTTACAGTTTACATTCTCTAATTCTTCTTCAACACGGATATTCTCTAAATTAACGTGCCATTTAAAAATAGAAATACAATCTAATTACATTTTTAATAGGGACTTCGTGATATTTTCGTCCGTTTTTTGTGGTCGAGGTAATGTTGGACAGACCAACTATGGTTTTTCCAATTCCGTGATGGAGAGGATCTGCGAGAGCAGGAAGAAGCTCGGTCTACCCGCGCTCGCCATTCAGTGGGGTGCTGTCGGAGACGTAAGTTTAAGATTATGTAAAGTTAAAGGAATAAGCAGGAGATTATTTATAAAAACAATAACAAGGAATAATGTATATTAAAAATGTCACAGATTTTTTTGTAGTTTGGTAATGAGCTTTAAGACTAAATACACGTTATTATAAATAAATCATGTTGTTATTACATATGTAAATATGTATGCCAAAGTTGATCGATAGGAATAAAAAACAACAAAGTAACAAATGTTTTCAATTTTTTACCAAATGTATTTAATATACTTCCAGGTGGGCCTCGTAGCTGATATGCAAGAAGAAGATGTTCAATTAGAAGTTGGTGGAACTCTCCAACAGAGAATTTCCTCCTGTCTTCTGTGTCTTGACAAGTTCTTGAAACAAGATGCTGTCATAGTGTCTTCAATTGTGGTAGCTGAGAAGAAAGCTGGAGGCTCCGGATGTGGTAGCATTGTGGATGCTGTTGCACAAATCATGGGTAAGTAAAACGACCATTCAAAAGTGCTTTTGAAAGCTTACTTTTTTGGTAACAATGACTGACATATTTCATTCAACTGCCAGGTATCAAGGATCTTAAGACTGTGTCCCAGCAAGTAACTCTCGCGGATCAAGGTATGGACAGTATGATGGCTGTCGAGATCAAACAAACTCTTGAAAGAGAATTCGAGATATTCTTGACAGCGCAAGATATCAGAAACTTAACATTCGGAAGGTAAATATTTTTATAATTAATTTTCACTGGTGTTTAATTGTATTATTTTTACTGTACCGTAAATATTAATATACCAACAGGTTAGTAGAACTGACGGTTCAAAAGGAAGCGGAGGCATCAATGTCCATATCACTGGACGCTCGTCCAGTGCAGCCAGAAGAAACGGTGAATCTCCAAGTCCTGGTTAGGAACTTCGGTGACGAGAATTCGGCCAGCGAACCGTTCATTTACATGCCAACTATGGTCAACAATGGGTCTGAAGTAAGTTGGCCGTGATATCATTATTAACCGACTTTTAAAAAAGGAGAAGATTCTCAATTCATTGGGGACTTATTTTATGTATGTTCACTGATCACACAAAAATGACTTGACCGATTTGATTTTTTTTTTTATTAAAAGGATATACTTTCCGGTCGGCCTCATTGAATTTGCATCATAATCGTGGTTTGTTTTAAAATTAAAAATAACTGGAATAAGTATGTATGTCATAAAAGTAATCATTAAATTTTTCTTTTAAAGTAAGTTCCCATTTTTTAAAAAGTTTATGTTTATTAGGTTTAAATTGACGCGTATTCGATTTGAATCCAAGTTTCAATCCATCAATCGATTCTTTTACGATTGATCTTTCGAAATCGATGCTTTCACAACAAGAACTTTTTACAGATTGATGTATCCGTTCATGAAAACGAGATGGTAATGTTCATGCTGCCTGGTCTAGAAGGTTGTGCTGCAGCAATGGCGCCCTTATGTCGTAGGCTTAAGATCAAGATATGTGTGCTGCAGTATGGCTTTGTAGAAACCGGAGATACTTTAGAGAACTTAGTCAACAGGCTGCACCAGGTATGGCTTATGAGTATTTGAAAAGTGTTTTCTATGGTGCGTAAATCGAAAAATATTTTGGAAGAAATCATTTGAGGAAAATTATAATTTTGTATTGTCGCAAAAATATTTTGGGATACAAAAAATTCAATACTTTAAATTTAAATAATGATATGTTTGTGATTAATAATTGTTTGTTATTAATAATAAAAAATAATTATTTTTGTTACAGACGGTAAAATCAAGATTAAGTCCAGGCAGTCCATACATACTTCTCGGATACAGTTTCGGTAGCCTGCCCATGTTGAAATTGGCTGAAATATTGGAAGACGAAGGTTTGTATACATTTATACAAGGTTTAATAATAATTAAATTTAGAACCAAAATGCTAACTGATAATCAGACATATCTCTTAATGTAGAAGTAAAACCTATTGTCTTGAAATTTCGGCTTGTCATCTCTCTCTATAAGTATATTTAAAATGACTTTATATTTTCTTCCACAGAATTTAATTCACTACATTTTAATATAATTATTTAATGAAATATTTGAACTTTCTCAGGTCACAACGGGACAATCTTCTGTATAGACGGAAGTCCAAACTACCTCTACGCATTGCTGACTTTGACGATGTCCATAAAATCTGATACTAATTTACAGAACAGCTTGATCTGCCACACGATTGACACAATAGTCCCAAATAACGATGTTACGAATACTCTCATGGAAAAACTCAAGAGTATTGAATCGTTCGATGAGAGGCTCCAATACAGCATAAGTGTATGTCCCCCACAGCAAAACTACACCGATAAGTTCATCAGAACGATCGCGAAAACTACTTTCGATCGACTAAAGATGATCCTCAATCAAAGTGACATTAAAAAGATCAAGGCGCCAATAGTGCTTTTGCGTCCGAAAGAAAATCCACCATACTTAGTCATTGAAGAAAACTATGGTTTGGACAAAATGACACAAGGCCCCGTAACTGTTCATCTTCTAGAAGGCAACCATATCAGTATAATCGAGAACAAGGATTGCGCGAATATAATCAATAGGGTTTTAATTGGACAAAGCGTAGTAAAATAAATTGTCTAAAATGTTGTAGCAGCTTTAGACGAGAATCGAGGGCAAGAGTCAGTAGAAGTTCAAGAACCAAATTAAATATATTAATATTTTCATTTTGTTCGATTTTATTTATTTTTTATCTCAATCGGGATTTCTGGTAGATTTGTTCGTATTATTTATAATTGTTAGATTTTAAGCGTCTAGTTTTATAGGTGAATTTATTCTAGTTTTAAAATAAAATACCAGTACCGCATAAAATATTCATTAGTTAACAAATGTTATATTTTTTTAACATATTGTATTGTATTAAAAGATTAATGATTTTAATTATATGTTCAAACTTAAAAGTAATTGCTTGTTAATATTTTTTGGGTAAATTTAAGATGGTTTTTAGAAATATATGTAGTATTTCTATTATTTTATGTCTTTTATTGATCATATAATTTTTTTTTATATTTTTCTAATTGTATAAGCTTCTACTCGCGGCTTCGACCGCGTGGTAGTCTGTATGGCAATTATCAAAATCTGTTTAGTACTTTTTGCGTGAAAGAACAACAAAGATATACCCATCCAAATATCTAAACCCCCATCACAAATATTTACCTATACTTACAAACTTTCGCATATATGATAAAAGACAGTGTAACGCGAAGTACACCGCGGCTCATAGCAACGCACACGCAAGCCGTGCGTCAACGCTCCACCGCCTCTACGCCCCGTCGCACGCACCGCGGCCGCCCTACACGCATATATAAGCCCGCGCAGCAGCTAGGCAAGTAGTCTGCGACTGGCATTGACGAGCGCAGAACTGCATCGACTTAGATCGGTCTCCCTGCATCGTCCCTTATCAGGAATCAGACTAGCGCCGTGTGTTGTGTACTGATTGTGTTCGCTTCGCTAGCGAACCGCACGATTAGTGAATAACGCGCGATGTGTGTTAGGGCCCTCGTAGATCGTGTTAATTAGTTTGTTGATCTTAATTCTTTACATTATTTTTTTATATTGTTTATCTTTTTTTTTTTCTTTCGAATAAAGTAATTTATAATTGTTTATCATTAGTTTAATTTCATTAACACACAAAACCCACTTACAACAGTCTTTAAACACAATTTTATGTATCAAAAGTTTAATTGGTTCGAATCACCTCGATAATGGAGTCTCATTAATTTTTATGTCGACACTTAAAAGGATCTGTTCGAAATTAGTTTACCACAAACTTAATGTTAAATGCCAAACAACAAAGTGCATAGAATATTCAAAAAAATCAGCTTTCAAAACTAATATAACGCAAGAATTACTTTTATAATTATTTTTAACGAGAGCGATATAAAAGAACTTTGTTATCTACCTTAGACTTGCAACTAGAAGCATCTTAAACGATCGTTCCCATCAGCAAATAAATAAAAACTTGAAAAAAAATTAACCGATTTTAAAACAAATAAAAGTATGTAAAGCAAAAAAAAAACAAATATTTTTATGGCATTTCGAAGTCGATGCCAAGAATTTTACGTGTTATTTTGGATAGGGTTGTCGTAGTTTTCAGTGTAAATAAGAATCAAAAAAATAAATTATAATTTTTTATAAAAATAAAAATGAATTTTTAATTTTTTTTTTCTTTATTTAATAAAATAGCTCTAGCTTTTGTAACTGATGTAACTTTAAGATTCCATCTTATTTAAATTTAAATACCTAAGTCGACATAGGTCTACAAAATTTGAAGAGTTCCCAAAATGTCTTCAAGATCCCATCATCAGATACTGTCCTGGTGGCAATGGGAACATCTTGACCATCAAAATTGGTCCACAATTGACGGAATAATCGGTAAACATCCATAAAAAAAAACAAAAACAAAAAACTATAACATTCGAAATAAATAGCATTGCGAACTACTTACTACGTTTAAATTGAATCTAAATTATAATAATAATTAAAGCAGCAGCCTAATTTCTCAGCAATAATTTTGGTTCTATCACGTCCATTTTATTGCAACATGGACGCCGGTACAGTCGGTGAGTCTACCGGTACTATGAGTAATGAGTATCAATGATTATGTCAAAGGGGAAAAGCTACTAGCATTTTTGCCAGCATAACACAATTCCTCGCAGTCATGACTTGTACAATTTTTTATTTTTTACATGTGTAATGGTAAAAAAAAATTAATTTTAATTTTAGTATTTTTATATAGTTACTTTTAAATTACGTCTTTCGTAATAATAAAGATATCTTACCAAATATGATTATTATTGTATGACGATAATGATATAATTATTTTCTAACGTATCCCAAAAATATCTATAAATCTATACATCCATACAATAAATAAAATTGAAGTGACTGTTTGTAATTACAAATGTTAAAACTGTTTCTTCTGCCTGTCTGTTTATTTGTTCCGGGTAATTTCTGAAACGGCTGAACAGATTATTATGGAACTTTCATTCACAGTCAGCTTATGTTATAAGGAGTTACTGAAGCTACCTTTATTAAATAAAAATATTTATTTTTACTAAAATAAAAAATACAAAGAAAAGTAAAGTAACAGCCTGTATATGTCCCACTGCTGGACAAGGCCTCCTCTCCTATTAAGAAAAATGTTTAGAGCTTAATCCACCACGCTGCTCCATTTCGGGTTGGCGGATATACATGTGTCAGAATTTCTCCCGACACATGCAGGCTTCCTCACGATGTTTTCCTTCACCGCCGAGCTCGAGATGAATTTAAACACAAATTTAGCACTTGAAAATCAGCGGTGCTAGCCGGGGTTTGAATCCGCGATCGTCGGTAAAGATCTACGTGTTCTAACCACTCTTAAATAATAAAAAGAAGGTTACACGAAAACAAAACTGACACCAATTAAATAGTGAACAATAACAGATTTAAGTAGCGAAAATAAACATATAAATATAATTTTCACTTAAATTAACGCGGGCGGAACCACAGGACACGGTTAGTTCTTGTATAAAAGTATCATAGTCATATCAATAACTAATTTGGGAAATGAAAATAATCTCATCCTCTTTTAAAATAAACTGTATTTTTATGTTCATAGTTCATACAATTTAGGTTTGTGTAACGTATTACATATATTAGCATCCAAATTGTTTACTAATGTTAATGTTTTCTTTTTGTGTTCGTAATTATGTTAAATGCTTTTGAGTATGTGCGCAGTAATGCTAATATAGTCATTACCTCGTCCCCCAGTCAAATTTGCTGTAAGTTTTGTTCGTGGATTCCTATTCGTTACTCGTCCAGTCGCTCAATAGTCCAAGATCATATCGTCGGTAATTTTTATCGATATTCGATATTTACTTAAGAATATCAATTTCGATACATTTTAAAATCTATTTTGGTTTAATATTACAAGATATTCACTATATGTTTATCGTGTGTCATTTATTAAAATAAAATTAATATCGATATCGGTGGCATCGTATCTCCCTAACGAATGAACCAATTCCTATGCGTTTTGTTAAAAATTACAGATAATCAGTATCGTTTTTAGCTATTAATTATAAGCTAATAAGCAAAACTGTGTTAAGCCGCATAAACTTCATTTTGAGAAAATGGCGTCTAAAGATGTTCGTCTATTCTTAATGAATTTGTTTGACGATGTATACTAGATATATATCTTTTTTGTATTTTGATAAAGATTCAAATCAAAAGCAAATTAGTAGAATTAAGAGTTTTATTTTATAATAAGTTTTTGAAATATATGAGATTATTGCAGTATCCAAAAAATGGGAAACACTTCAATATTCTAAACATGAGATTAAGAAACTTTTTCCCGTACTTATTTAGTTTAAATGACTTTAAACATTTTTGTATAACGTTAAATACGTGACGCATTATTAGAATACATCAATATCTCCGAATGTGACTTGTGGGTTGACACATTATTGTTTATCAGCATCAAATTACGATCTATTTAGACGTTTGAAGGTTATTAATTCTTTTCTAGTCTTTGAAAGATTCTCAACCACTTCTACTGGTCTAACCGATTCGAAATTTACTGAATTAAATTAAAATGACATAGTTACGTACCTTTGATATGATACACCATCTGAATTCAGCAGGGTACATAACTTCTTATTAGCAGTAGTATCGTGTGGGGGCTCGTTAAGCTACAATTTTACGTAATTAAAGGTCAAAACTCTTGATCTTGTTGCTTCATAATTGTTTGAAAGAGTTCAACATATAATTGCTTAATTGAATTAGGCGTCACTTTGCGGAATTCCATGATAATCAATTAAGAAACTACTTTTCTATAATAAGCGAAACCATCGACAGCTGTCTGGTATCATGCAGTATGAGTGCCACCCGCTCTCCCACATGCGCACACGCATACGCAGCACAAGCAAGCAAGCACCACCCGCCCTCCCACATATACACTCACACATGCAGCACAAGCAAGCAAGCACCACCCGCCATCCCGCATATACACTCACACATGCAGCACAAGCAGGCAAACACCGCCCACCCTCCCACATATACACTCACATATGCAAAAGCACAAGCAGGCACCGACACCACAAGACACTGAGAGACAAGAGTGTGTGATGGTTTCGCGGATTACAGCAAAGTAGTTTTGTGATTAATTCTATAATTGGAATAAAGTCTTCTGGATCTGTCTTAAATATTTTAAAGGGATCAATTTTTTTTTTTTTTACATATATATCATTAATCTCCATTCAATGCTGAAGGTATTTGTAGGAATGTATAGTTAGCTGATGACACTTCAGTTATTTTTAAAGATGATAGACATAAAATTAATTATGACGATATAAACAATGCATTATCACTGATACAAGATTTGTTTACAAATGATAATCTAGTTTTAAACGCTTGTATGGTATACTAAATATATTATGTAATTTCAGATGTATGTAATCTAATATTTAAAACAGTATTCTTAGGAATAACTTTGAATGTGAAGCTTCAGTGGACTACTGTAAACTGTTCATGGTATTTATAATTTAGGAGCGAGAATAACAGGGTAAAGTAAAGGGTGGACGATTGTATTAATGTTTAACATTTTCTAAGTAAGAAATCGAAAATTTAGTATAGTAACTTCTACTTAGAAATGAATTCACATGTATATCGTTGTTTTTTTTATTTACCCATGAGCGGGTGAATAATGTTTTGTAAATCTATATGTTACCGGCCCGGTCGAGGTCAATGAGGACTAGTCTAAATATATATAATTCAAAGGTGAGACTGACTGACATAGTGATCTATCAACACACAGCTCAAACCACTGAACGGATCGGGCTGAAATATGGCATGCAGATAGATATTATAACGAAGGTATCCACTAAGAAAGGAATTTGATTAATTGTAACTCCAAGGGAATAAAATTGGGGGATGAAAGTTTGTATGAAACTTTGACAATTTTAAACCGATCGAGATGAGACTTTGCATGCATAAAGCTACTATGACGTTGCCATCACAGATATCGCAGATAAAGTCGCGAGCGCCAGCTAGTGATCAATAAAAGACAAAACATAATCCAATAACTAAATATATTTCTGAGAACCATCTCTATTTTACCCAAAAATTACAATAAAACCTAACAAGCAAGTATTTCAAAGTTGGAACATTCAAATCATTAAACATTTAATACGATACAAAATATTTTCTTAAAAAATACTTTTCTTAACTAATGAATATTTAATGCGGTACTGGTATTTTTATCTTAAAACTAGAATAATTTAACCATTAAAATTAGCCGCTTAAAATCTAACGAAGACTATAAATAAAACAATAAATACTTAAAAAAATATAAATTCTACCAAAAATCCCGATAATGAGATAAATAATGAATAAAAACTACAAAAATAATACTTATATTAAATTTGATTATACTTCAACTGACTGATGTTCTTGATTCTCGACTAAATTTGTTACATTTTGAGCAATCTTTCCTACGCTATGTCCTAGCAAAACCCTATTGATTATATTCGCGCAATCCTTGTTCTCGATTATACTGATATGGTTGCCTTCTAGAAGATGAACAGTTACGGGGCCTTGTGTCATTTTGTCCAAACCATAGTTTTCTTCAATGACTAAGTATGGTGGATTTTCTTTCGGACGCAAAAGCACTATTGGCGCCTTGATCTTTTTAATGACACTTTGATTGAGGACCATCTTTAGTCGTTCAAAACTAGCTTTCGCGGTCAGTTTGATAAATTTATCGGTGTAGATTTTCTGTGGGGGACATACACTTATGCCGTATTGGATCCTGTCATCGAACGATTCAATATCCTTGAGTTTTTCCGTGAGAGTCTTTGTGACGTCGTTATTTGGGACTATTGTGTCAATTGTGTGGCAGATCAAGCTGTTTTGTAAATCGGTATCAGATTTGATGGACATCGTCAAAGTAATCAATGCGTAGAGGTAATTTGGACTTCCGTCTATGCAGAAGATTGTGCCGTTGTGACCTGAGAAAATTTAAATATTTCATACAATATAAGGTCCTTATAATTATATTTATATCTAACAAATTTAATTCTATGAAAAAAATCTGATATTTAAATATATATAATATAATTTATCTATAAAGAGATGACAGATCAAATTTTCAAAATAATAGGTTTTACTTTAATTTAATCTAGAAGATTAAGAAATATGCCTGATTATTTTCAGTGAGGTTCTAATTTTTTTATTATTATTAAGCATTATACTAGTGTACAAACCTTCGTCTTCTAATATTTCAGCCAATTTCAACATGGGCAGGCTACCAAAACTGTATCCGAGAAGTATGTACGGACTGCCTGGACTTAATCTTGATTTTATCGTCTGTAACAAAAATATGTATTTTTTTATTATTTCTTAAACTAAAACATGACATGTTAATACAAAACTGACGATAATTCTGCTTGAATGCAATTTACACCTACAAATATAGCATTATCTAAATTTGAAATATCTAGTTCTGTTTCCTAAGAATATATTTAAAAGAATACGACAGTGTAATTTTACTTAAAAATTCATTTTATACGTAAATTTTCTACCAAAAATCTCCAATTCACGCACCACAGAAAATACTTTTCAAAATATTTCATGAGCCATACCTTGTGCAGCCTGCTGACTAAGCTATCTAAGGTATCTCCCGATTCTTCAAAGCCAAACTGTAGCACACATATCTTGATCTTAAGCCTACGACATAAGGGCGCCATTGCTGCAGCACAACCTTCTAGACCAGGCAGCATGAACATTACCATCTCGTTTTCATGAACGGATACATCAGTCTGTAAAAAAATAATGTCGAATAATCTATACTGAATCGTTAAAATACGATTGATTGGATTCAACTCGAAAACTTAATCCAGTTATTTTGATTTTAAAATTAAACTACTGAAAGAAACACCTTTTAAATAAAAAACAATGAAATCGGTCAAGCTATTTCAGAGTAATCAGGGAACATACAAAAAAAGTCCCAAAACACTTGAGAACCCCCTCCATTTATAGAAGAACGGTTATAAGTGATATCTCAAATAACTTACTTCAGAGCCATCGCTGACCATAGTCGGCATGTATATGAACGGTTCAGAGGCCGAATTCTCATCGCCGAAGTTCCTAATGAGGACTCGGAGACCGATCGTTTCTTCGGGCTGCACTGGACGACCTGATGCTGACGGTGATGCTTCCGCTTCTTTTTGTGCAGTAAGTTCTACTAACCTGTTGGTATATTATAATTTACAGTACAGTAACAATAATACTATTAAACACCAGTAATTATTAAATGTAAATAGTAATTACCTTGCAAATGTTAAAGTTCTGATATCTTGCGCCGTCAAGAATATCTCGAATTCTCTTTCGAGAGTTTGTTTGATCTCGACAGCCATCATGCTGTCCATACCCAGTTCCGCAAGAGTTACTTGCTGGGACACAGTCTTTAGATCCTTAATACCTGTCAGTAAAATGGGATATGTTAGCCATACCAAAAAAGAACTAAAAATATTATTTTGAATCACACTCTTGAATCGTTGTTTTACTTACCCATGATTTGAGCAACAGCATCCACAATGCTACCACATCCAAAGCCTCCAGCTTTCTTCTCAGCTACTACAATTGAAGACACTATGACGGCGTCTTGCTTTAAGAATTTGTCAAGAGACAGAAGACAAGAGGAAATTCTCTGTTGGAGAGTTCCACCAATTTCTAATTGAACGTCTTCATCTTGCATATCAGCCACGAGACCCACCTAGTTTTATATAAAATACTTTTGATAAAAATTGGAAACCTTTTTTTACCAATTTTTATTTCTCATCGACCTACTGTTTTCATGCAATATAAATACATAACAGCAACAAGATTTATCTTTAATTACGTTTATTTCGACTATAAACTTATTACCAACATACATACATTTTAAAAATATATTATTCTTTGTTGTTATCATCTTCTGCTTACTCGTTTACCTAGACAGAATCTAAAACTTACGTCTCCAACGGCGCCCCACTGCACGGCGAGCGCGGGCAGACCAAGCTTCTTCCTCCACTCGCAGATCCTCTCCATCACAGAGTTGGAGAAACCATAGTTGGTCTGTCCAGCATTACCACGTCCACAGGAAACGGACGAAAATATCACGAAGTCCCTAACAAAAAATGAGTAATTAGAGATCTCATAACATTTTACGGTCGAATAACTGAGTTACGAGACTTGGGTGTTTTATACAAGTTATGATTTTGATGGCATTACGTATTTGTCTTTAAGTGTCCTCCTAACCATTGTAATATACCCATTTTTGTTGTACGATGTTTTTGCTCGTGGGTCTTTTTTATCGTCTATTTCTCATTGACGTAAAGAAGGGCTGCTCTGACTCGAATACAGTAAAGTAGAGATATTTTCATTGTAAATGATAATATAATAACATTGCCCTGATGCTGAAGCATCACCTGAAATTACCAGGATACACAACTCTTTACCTACTAACAGCC
Organism: Hypolimnas misippus; assembly: GCA_037950945.1. Taxonomy (NCBI): domain Eukaryota; kingdom Metazoa; phylum Arthropoda; class Insecta; order Lepidoptera; family Nymphalidae; genus Hypolimnas; species Hypolimnas misippus. Next base: position 270,087 of record JBBEEQ010000031.1, read on the forward strand.
AAAGTATCGTATTCAAAACTCGTTAAAATTATACCAATGAATAGCTTGCCAGGGGTTTTCAATCTTATCAAGTATATATGTCGTACTAAAGATAATACTTACTTCAAATGTGGACACATTTTTTTCGACAGCTTATCTAAGTTCATAGTAGCCAATGCTTTGGGAGCAAACGATGTCTTAAACGTTTCTGGAGTTTGATTCTGGAAGATGCAATCCTTCAATATGACTGCCAAATTGAAAATTGCCCTTACTGTACCCATATCATTCGCCATCTTTAACATTTGTTCACATCCTTCCTCAGTTGTTACGTCGTGAGTTGAAATCTGTACATCAGCACCATAATCTGACCAAGCTCTGTTGAAAGATATAAGTATTGTCAAATGAGAACATAGCATTCATATTTTATGTAAAGGCTCTACGGAACTGACTACAGTCAGATCGTGATCACGACGGATGCAACTTCGTGGAAACGTCGGGCAATAAAAAGGTATTACTAACATTATCTATCGCGATAAGACCCGTTATATAAAATATGAATAGTATAAATCTTAACTTAGGTGTAAAATAATAATTTTACACGTTTTCAATACTCAATGTTTTTATCAACATCCAAGCACATACTTAACAATATTTATAATAGTGAAAACAGAAAAATAAATGAAATTCTTCTTATACAAAACATGCTCTATAAACTTTTATTTTTTATCTTCGTTGTGATTTATAATCAACTAACGGACCCTCGTGGTTTCACTCACGCTTAACATTTGTTGTTTATGTCGAGTTTCACAAAATGTCACTAAGTTAACCCCTACATCCTAAAAAGAACCACCATGAAAAATTTGAAACTCCTAGCACTTGTTTCTAAGATTTCGTAATAAGTAAGTGCTTTCACTATATATAAAGATTTATGTTTGAAGAAACTATAATAAAATACTCGTAGTATTAATAAATCAATATAATTTAATGAAAATGGGATATTGCAAAAAGGTACGAAACTTTGTCACATTTTTTTTTTCACTTTGAATAATTTAAAGTAGTGGTCGTATAAAAAAGTTGTCCCTTGCAGTTTCACTCGCGTTTATGGTCACTGCTTCGCTCCTAGGCTATATTACATCACGCTATGACTCATAGGCTTCCTCAATAAGTAAACTATCTTACACAAAAAGATTTCCTAAATTCATACCAATAGTTCCAGAGATTAGCGCGTTCAAACAAACAAACTCTTCAGCTTTATAATATTAGTATATATTTACTCTGAATTAAATTTACTATATAGGCATCTGTGTATATAACGTACCTCAACCTCGAAGATTGGTAACCATTAGTGACTCCTCTTCTGGACGTGAGCAGCACTTTTCTGGCTCCTCTCATGATTAGCCAGTCTGCAAGTTCTAGACCGAAGCCTCCAAGGCCTCCTACCACGATGTACACTAGGTCTGGATCGCACACGTATCTGCAGAATAATTAACGCTTTATGTGTAAGAATAAGTTTGACTTTAAAAATAATCTGCGTATAATTTAGAAAATCGTTCCTCCAAATTTTATGATTTAGTTAATTTTAACATTTTAACCCAATAATTTAAATATAAATCACTACTATCAACAATATCTACAATTATTCTAAATAAAACTTAATAATAACTTTTTGAAAAAACTTTTAATTAATTACAGATACAGACCATAAATTGATGCTGATAAGCAATACATGAGTCAGTCCAAATTTTTTTTGTAAAAGTATTGTTTATGGTGATCGTTTTTTACTTACCGAGGAACAGCATCAATGGGCAAATGGCTTGGTTTCATACCACGGAAGTTTCGTTCTTCATCACGAATTTTAATTATTACCTAAAACACACGCACGAGTATTAATTTTACTAATTAAGTAAATCAAAATATACTTCATTCAAATAGGCTTTTTAAAGCACTTTCGAATCGTCGAGTTACAGGTCCATTGGTTATTGATTTATTTTAAGCTCGCAACGGTTCGGAATGTAGTCTCTACCGAGAAACACCGGCAAGAAACTCGATAAATACTTTAATCATTCGTACATTATGGATTTTTATTACAATTTATTTTTTATATCCTGTTAGAAGATCAACGCACATTATCTATCTATATAATGTCTACCAAATATAAAAGGTAATTGGCTGATTTATTGCTGGTAATTGGCTTTTCTGTTAGATCAGAAGAAATAAACTGAATTGGAATGCAAAGTTATTGCAATGCGATACATTTTGACCGTTGATTTGTTTCGTTTTAGTATACTAAAGTCAGCTCTACTCTCTTAAATGATCTTAGTAAGTCATCAAAATCGTTTCCATACTTTTCCAATGTGTTTTCCAGAGGCCATGTATCTGAATGCGGTCTCGATTTGATCCTTCTCGAAGGTGCAGTACGTGAGGGGACGGACAGCGCCGCTCTCGACACCAGACATCAGCAAATCTTGAAGATTCTATTACAAATTGTATATATGTGTTATTTTTTAGGAGTAAATGTAAGTAATAAATGGGAATTAACAAAGCAATATTATGGTACAGAAAAAAATAATTTACACAGAGACAGCAGAAAATCATCAGATGTTCATAAAACATACTCTGAATAAATGCCTGGGTTGTCTGGTTTTGATAGGACATTAGGCTATTTCTTTCTTTCTTTTCTTATATGTTATTTAAAGAAAAACTTTAAATAACATATAAGAAAACGATTGTTTGGAAACTTTTTTCGTGAAATATCACTGTCTGTATCGTAAAACGAAATATAAATTTATTAATAAACCTTTCTAAATTCGTAGCTCTGGTCGAAAACGTAATCCAACATGATTCCGTGGAAGGAGGTCTCCTTGAGGAAGAAGTACATGCCAATGGGCGTGTTGTTGCTGATGTCGACCTTTCCGATCTCGAGGAAGCGACCGCGGTATCCGAGACAACGAACTGAGGCCTGAGGGATAAAAACACTTTAATAACTTAAATATACACAGACTTTCTAAGTCTAAAGACGCCTAAGGTCCCATTTTATTTATTTTGTGTAGAAATTAAAGGTGAAATTAATGCATCTTTTAAAGTATTGTCTAGATAAATTTTCCAAAATACCTGTAATTTATCATCTGACAAGGAGTTGAGCACTAAATCCACTCCCTTTCCGTTCGTTTCTTTCCTAATCATGTCTTCGAAAGATGTATCACGGGAGTTACCAATGTGACTATCTGTTAAGCAAATGTTACGAGTTAGTTTTCTGGTCCATACCATGTATCACTTTCATAGAAAAAAATTTTAGATAACCTTTAAGTTGAGGGAACAATTTCTTGATGAAGGCTCGTTTCTCCGGAGTACCAACTGTAGTGAATACTTCACAGCCATAGTGAAGAGCAACATTGATGGCGGCTTGCCCGACACCACCAGAACCAGCGTGGATCAAAACTGATTCTCCTCTCTGGATATTACCTACCATTACCTGTATAAATAATTAATTTTGATATTTAGTCATAGTATACAGTCATTTTGTGTACAGTAGAGGAAAATCTGAAAAAATTTTCGGGAGTTTTGAGTCTTGATGATAGACTTTAACACATTCTATCTTTTCCGATCGCGCCGCCATATTGGAAAATGGCGCTCAAAAATAGATTTGTAGCAATATCTCTTTTCCTACTAATTTTCAATGATGAAAAATAGTTGTGTAAAAAAGTAAACTAGATTAAATTTCATGAAAACTGCAGCAACTATGCCACTGTTAAATAAATAACTTGAACTCACAAAGGCATAATAAACAGTTCCATAGGCTACAGGAACACTGGCGGCCTCTTCAAAGGTCCACTCGTCAGGAATGTTCCACATGAGCGCACGGTCTCCTTTCGCCAAGTTTGCCATGCCGCTGTTCTTTACCATAGCCATCACTCGAGTACCACTGAAGAAGAACATTTTAAATTAAAACTATTCGTAAAACACATCATGTTCCAATGTTACAAAAAACCATATAAATTTCAGAAAAGTAACGCGAAGGAACATCCTATTTAAATGGAAACCTAATTTCAACTTTCTCGAAAAATATTCCAAAAAAATACTGATGAAACTAACTTGTCAGTCCTGCCGACAATTTCCAAGCCCTGTACGCACTCCTGCGCGAGACGACCGCGCGCCACCGCGTCCACCGTCACGCGCCCCATCGCCGTCATCACGTCACGGAAGTTCAGCGCCGCGCAATATACCTGCATTATAAATTAACTACCTTAGTAAAAAATGTTTTAGAAACAAAATCGGAATCGTTTCAAATTTCTTGTAATATGATACAATTCATAATACTTGCAGTTTTATACATAGTATTTTAACAAAAAAATAATATTGTTAATTATATATTTTTATATTCAAGTCTATTCAACCAGTTACTTGAAACACTTTCAGTAATTATTTAAAAAAAAATTAGAAAAATTATGTCAACTCTCATATTACTTACGTGTATCAGAGTGTACTCTGTGTTCTTGAAAATCTGATTCTCTCTGATGGGACCCTCCAACCAGCGTAATGAGGACAGGTCACCAATAGTGACAGTGTTCACAAAGGCATGGTATGATGGCACCGTGTCCAGATCGCCCAAAAGTAAATGACGGTATGTGCCCCATTGACCCTACAATTATATAGCTTTAATTTACAAATATTTAATACAATTTATTAATATTACTAACAATAATTAATTAAAATATATTTTATTGTATAATTGTAATATCGTATGGACTTACTTCCTGATAAACATTGATAGCCAGATCCATATCCAATTGATCTTCATAAAATTCTAAATCTGGATTAAACTGTGGCGCAGAAGGATCCGAAATCAAAAGACCATGAACTATTTCACCACCAGGCTCCCTCCTCAGACAGTTAATCAGACCTAATAATCCGTTTATGTGCTCATCTTGGCTATAAATAACCAATTTTTGTCCAGCTTTAAGTTCTTCTTTAACTTTGTCTATCCATGCATAAGTATCATCAGCAGTGACGATTTTGATAAATTTAGCCGGTTTGGAACCAACTCGTTTTCGGAAAAGTACAATGAATTCGGAACCAGTATCATGTACGCTAATAATGTCATATTTGTCGGAGAAATCTTTTGGATTGATCGGATCTTTTTCTCGACTTATGATGAAACCTTTTTCACGGAGACCTACTAACGTTTGTTTCAATATCTACAAAAAAGAAAAATATTGTTTGTACATAATGCTTTAAAAAGCAATAAGAAGCAATGGTTGACCAGGTATTCATAATTTTTTACGATATTTCAAGATTTTACTCGCAATAAATCAGATTGAATTTGAAGTAGCATAACAAGAGGTTAACAAAAAAATATGAGTGTTTTACACATAATATTATTATATCATTAACAGTCGGAACATAGATATCCGTTTTTTTAAGTATAATTTTCTTGAAAATTTTATAGAATCTATCCAAAAAAGGAAATTAATTTATAATTGTAAAAATTAAGTGACGCCAAGTCTTAAATATTAATTGTTATGGTATAAACATGTTTTCAACTAGACTCACTTCGGGCCTCTGCAACAAATTAGCACCGATGACAAAAAGAGCGTTAGCGTCTCCACCGATTTTTTTATTTTCCACGTTAATGTTTGATGGCATTTCAAAAGTGTCCTCGGAAACTATAGTCAGATCAGCTTGTACGAGCGGTAGATCGCCTAGGATGTCCGCAACTTTCTCTATTAAAGGTTCGTATCCGATTGTCTTGTACTCATCGTCAACAATTTCCATACATTTGACTTTATAAGTCTGTATGTTTTCAAGAATGAGCTGAATATTGCTTCTCAAAACATCTTCAATCTGAAAATAATTCATAATGCTTAGAATAAATAACGCTAAGCAATATTATAATTACCTAGATCGTTAGACAATTCTGTAATCTTTAGTTACGGATACTATAGACTTTGTAAAAATTTACCTTCATCTTTGACTTTCCAAAGAAGGGTACAAACACGTTCTTCTCCAATACTGGAACGCCAAGAGGAATCTTCTTTGATATCGGAGTCGCCAATAGCCCTCGAATTTCTACTCCACCGGCCCTAAGAGAGAGAAATTAAAAATAACACAATTGTTACATTAGATAACTGTACTTTTGTCTAGACGTTTATGATTACTGTTTTCCTTAAATGGGTCGTAGCGTGCCGTCATTTAGCTTATACCTTTCGCTATAAGCGGACTATTTAAAGTAAATATTTGTGATATTCTACAACTTATTAGTATAGATTTATATGAACATAGTTTATTTTCAAATATTTAAAAATTTAACACGAGCATTATACTCACATTCAACAACCTTGTGTTTTGTAGATAAAGTGTTATGTTAATATCCATTTGGAGACATTATTTTCATATTAAAAGTTATTGGTTATTTCATTTGTGATGTTGATGTACAATGTACAAGATTGACTGAAGATTGACTACGAAATCAAGTCTATTCGCAATTACGAATGCCACAGAATAGTTGCAATTTTTAATTAGAAGAGATTGTAATAATAGTTGACTATATAAAAATATTACAATATATGAAAAGAATAAAATTTTTCTTTAAGATACCAAAAACATACCTAATGACGTCAACATAGGGATACACCCTAACTTCGAACGACTGCCTCGTTGAATCCGGATTCATCTTGGATATGGCATCGTAGTGCATGGTCGCGTCGATACTCAGCTTCTCAATCCTGGTGGGCACGAATAACCCTCGGGTGTCCTGGCCAACGATCTTCATTTGCAGCATGCAGTCCATGAAGGTGACCCAGTTGTTAACCCAGGCCAAACGGCCTCGGGTACCTTCTACGTTACATCCGATTACGCCTCTGAAGAGGCCACTATGGACAAAAATTTTATTAACGCTTTTTCGAAAATTCTTTTACCATTAAGAACTTTTTAAAAATAGCCGATAAGTAATATAAAAACGATATTTACTCCAGCTACATATCAGACAAGTGTTCCTCAGAAAGGACGTTTGTAAATTCGTTAACACTTATATATAAAACAAATTAGAATATTAAACGATTTCATAATGTGTGAGCCACAAAAGAAACCACTTTACAAACAATCGAAGGTCAAGGGTTAACAGTTTTAACGGAAAAAAGTGAAGTCCATTATTTTTATAGTGAAGTTTAAGTCGCACGATTATATAGTGACGACACAGTCTGGCCAACCACGATGTTTCTAATCGGCTAATTAAATAAAATTTAAAACTTAATTCAACTATATATGTTATCGTGGAGAAAATTATCCGAATTGACAGTCTGAACCTTCTCTATCGTCTGAAATGTTAAGTCTTGAACAGCACTGCTTTTGTTCTTACACACAAACAAACGATCTTAGCAATCGCGGATATATAAATAGTAATGAAAGAGTTTTTTGTTTATCACTGAACATGTTCATCAAATATATATTAAATTTTCATAAAAATCGGTTCTGTAGTTTGGTTTTAAAATCAAAATAATCGGTCGTTCCCAGTTTTAAAAACGTCTTGTAGACGAATTTAAGTCGCGTATTAACTGAGTTAAAAGACAGAGGCGGTTTTATATTCGGTTGGGTATAATTTTTTTTTAATTTTAATTCACCGATTTTAATAATCATCAAGGGTATATTTCGAAGTTGGTCTAATTGCTATCGGGTCCAAATCTGATACTCGGATTTTGAAGAAATCCTTTCAAATTCTTTCAAATACTATAGGTTTTTCTCTCCTGTTTTACATATTTTTTATAATAACTCTTGCTCTTGGAAAACAGCATTTAGTGAGGTGATGGATGAATCTCACAAATGTCCACCGACAATACTCAATAAAAATTATTTCACGGATTGAGATTCAGTTACTTCAATATAATTACTAAGCAATTTATACTACTCATAATATACGTGGTAAAGTGGAGGTGGTGGTCCAACATCAGGAGAACTCCTCAATAATTAACAGCCCTTCATCAGGAAAAATAGTATTTTGTAAATGATGTTAAGCCAATAAATAAAACGTAAAAGGTACTTGGCATTGAATTCAAATTGTAGAAAATATATATTATTTACTTTTTTAAAGTTTTAATGTGTATGGCTACCACTATGCAACTAGACATAATCTGTGAACAATTAATATTGGTACAGAAACTAAACGCGTTCGCCATATATATGTTTTTATCAATGGAAGTCCCACTTCTTCATACGTAGTGTTGTATAGTCATTGAATTATATATTTACCTATACTGATAACCTCTCAGACGTAATTCCTTGTAAAAGTCCTTTGTAAGCATATGTTTAATGTTAGGTCCCGTGGATTCAGGTTCAGCTGGAAGCTTACGGTATTCGAGACCAACATTCTTCTTACTATATACACGCCCGGATACTATAGATGTACCGCTTTCAACAATCTGTGAGAAATTAAGATCTATTAGCTCCAGCACGCGTCTTCGTCCGTATGGTATGTTAATGAAAAATAATCTATGTGTATTACTGATGTATAAGCTATATTATTGTAGAGTTTCAACAAAATCTGTTCAGTAGTTTTTGCGGAAGAGCAACTAACATATATCCATCTAAATGTCAAAACATCCATCAATCTTCAAAAATATTCGGATTTATAATAGTACTAAGATGGAAGGAGATTTAAGTAATTTGTTATAAGGTAAAGTTTTAACAAACCGCTTTCAAAAGGAGGAGATTCTCAATTCATACCATACTTTTCAGGTTGGTTTTAACAAAATCAATTTAGTATTTTGGTTTTTAAATCTAAATAACCGGAATGAGTACATATCAAAGGTGAATTTATTTTGTCTTAATTATTTCAAAAACAAAGTATTTTTCGGAAATACATATTATTGATGTATATCAAGAATATTGTGTTGGTTTTAATGGGATAATTTCTATTGTATAATCTATACTAATATTATAAAACAGAAGAGTTTTTTTTTGTTTGTTTGAACGCGCTAATCTCAGGAACTACTGCTTCGAATTGAATTTTTTTTTTGTGTTAGATAGTTTATTAATAGAGAAAAGCTATAGGCTATATTACATGACGCTACAACGCATAGAAGGGGAGCAATAACCATAAACGCGAGTGAAACCGCAAGGGACAGCTAATGCACAATAAAAATACGTACCTCGAAGTTTCCACTGCCTTTTTGGATCATCACAATGAACTCCAAGTTTCCATCTTTGGGAATATTAGTAGCTCTCTGGAATCGAACATTCTCGAACACCACAGACACTTCTGTGTATAGCTCTCCTAACATCATACCTAAGGTTTCCCACACCATTACCAGGTAGCCAGTTGCAGGGTACAAGTTGCGACCTGAAATGGGAATTGAAGTCTGTAATTGAGTACGTACTACATACTACATTATACTAAGCTACAAGGTTTAAAATGTATGCATGAAATTAATTAATTTTATAACAAAATATAATTTCTCCTTTAGTTTGCCATATACTAAAACTTCCTAAAAGATGATCTTTATAAGTAACATTATCAAATAGTGCAAATAAATATTAATTAAAAAAAAAATATTTTAATTTTAGTTTTTAAAAGTGGCCCCGAAGTTTAATTAATTAAATAAATTAAGTATTTTTCGCTATTCCTTATAGTTTCAGATTGGGCCTACCACGTCTAGTTAAAAAAATTACCCTGTGTGAAAAATGTACTCGTATATACACGATTAATGTTAAAGTGGAAAAATACAAAATCCGATCCGAAACAAACGAGTCAATTATTAATATTTGAATATGAATTAAAATATCGAAACTACGAGTATATTCAAAATAAATCTCACCATCAACAACATGACCGGCCATGAACTCGCTGTCTTCATCCACAATGGACATTCTAACTGATCTCTCACCAGACTTCATCTTATCTTGAGCTTTGTATGATGTCACATACCTAACATAAAATGTAGTTTACATAAATAAAGAAAAATGTAATACACTTTAAATATCTCACTAAAACCTATATACGTTTCACATTTGGTAGATTTTGTTGTGAGACTTGATATCATTATGACAACATCGTCTACTAAAACTAAACAATCACAAATAACTCCAATTAAACTTGTATATCGTCGGGGATAGTGTAAAACCGCGTAACTAGCTTTCACAATAAGGTCCATTTTTGCGCAATGGAAAATGCCCATAAGCCTAATTTTTTATCAATAATGTGATTTAGTATTTGATACATATTTTAACTTTATAAGAAAAGTTAGATACGCGGTTTTGAAATATCCCCGACGATATATTAAGTACGTAGCTAAGCGTCCTATAATTGCATGTAAACGGAAAGTTCTCGCAAATATTATTTTTATAATCATTGATCAATAATCCATAAAATTATAAAGATTATATCTGTCTTTGGTAGATTTTTAAAGTATAAAAAGTTTGTGGTGCTTAGTTTCTCTTTCTTCAATATAAAAGACTTTGAAAATGAAATGAAATTCAAAAATTAAAAACTGAACTGAACATTGACATGCTAGAATGATTATCGATTTATGACGCCTTAATAATAAAAAATACCGATAACAATTCTAAAGTAAGAATGATTTTATCTGCTAAATTCGGTTATTTGAACTTACCAATCTTCGCTGTGTTCCCATTCAACAAGATGTGAAAGCATAGGTGTTCCTAGTGATACAGGGAACTGCACAGTCGGGTAGATGTTGGCCAAGTGTGGGTTCCATCCAGCCTCGTATAATCTACAAATATTGCACACGTTAAACCATAATGCCAGCAAGATAATAAAACATTACCCGACGGTCAAAGAATAGTTTTATATGTAAGTGTGTGATTCTTTGGCACCCTCTATAGTTTCAACTGTTTAGAGGATTTCAACTCAATATGTCGTTATATTCATCTCAGTAGTGATATTTGAGTGACATTGAGTATATTGTTGCCCGGAATTTCCGTGGGAAAGAAAATTAGACGCGGAAATTAATTTTCATAACTTATTTTCCCAAAGAAATGTATATAATAAATATATAATATTTAATTTTTTTTTTTTTGGCAGTAAGGGTCTTAATTTTATGCATGACTTAAGTCTTGTTCACTGTTTTGACATGAAAGCTGCACAACAATATGATACCATTCAACTAAAAGCCATTAACCAAAGAATTGAATTGAATGATACCATTTACTTATTGATAGTTCGAAGACAGCCAACATAAAAAAAGTTAAAAATCAAAGACAAAATCGATTACTAACTTGCCCAAAGCCGTGAAGAGGACTTGTACATTGTCCTGGTGTTTTCTTTCAGTGAGAGCAACATTGATAACATCTTTTTTCAGGGATCGACGTAAAATCGCCTGAAGAAGACCATGTGGAGCGATCTCTATAGTGATTGCGTTGGCGGGAATCAGACGAGCTGTCTCCTCGAAGAGTACCGGACTCTGGTAAAAAATCATATTCATTTTTAATATCAGCCGTAAATAACTAAATAGAAATAGCAATAGTTATCTTATATTGGATCTGAACAAAAGAAAGTCACCTATGGCTGAATTTTGAAATATATAATAAATTACACAAAACGGTCCCCATTCAAATTTCATGATCCTGGTCCTGTCGGTGGACCAGAAACACAAACCATGTGGCCAATACAAACGTTTGTCGTGACCGGGGATCACGTTTGTTTGGCCACTACGTCAATTTGTCTATATTTACTTACCAGGAGGTTATTGGTGTGATATTCAGCTGAGGACATCTCGGCTTTGGCATCTTTCCACAAGGCCTGCTGGACGGAAGTTGACAGCCAGCGCTCAGAACGCTTCTTTGGTTTTGGGATCACTTGCTTCAGATATTTCAAGAGTTTTGGACCTGTACCGAATGAAATTATTTTTCTTAGAAAGATATTTATAGAAACAAGTAAATATATAAAGTTGTGATCAAATTTTTAATAATAATATACTGCCTTACTACAAAAGATTTAAACAGACGTTAAACGCGTGTTTAAAAAAATCCGTACTTCATATACGCGTCTAAGCACAGTTTTAAGTTAAACATGGTTTAGATATAAATTAAAATAGGTGTGAGTTTAATAGATGTCTACAACTTATTTCAGCCGTCGAATTCTATTCGCTGTTAAGCAATTTAGATAAAATTTAAGCAATGTCTAATTTTTAAACACTGTTTAGCTAGACACGTGTTCAACATGGTTTTAATGCGTCTTTTGTAGTATGACAGATAATGATTAAAACTTTTATCACCCGACTTCGACTGCTACGTTTGTATGCATGTATGTATGTACGAATATATATTTATTTAAGTTTGTATGTCCGCCGTGATTCTCTCAAAAATTACAAATTTCATTAGGATCCGAAATTCTATTGGGATTTTATGAAGATCTTCTAAAATAAACGTATAAAGTTTTTAATAATCATCATCATGGAACTCTTCAATAACCCTTGTATTCCCATACTATATCATAATTTATATGAATATGACTAATACTAACCAGCCTCAGCGATGTATCGCGAGTGGTAAGCAATGTTGGAGCAAGGCACTTCCTTGGCGAAGATTCCTTGCGCCACTAGTTTAGCGACGAAATTCTTCATTTTGTCAGCGGGTCCAGAAATTGTACTTGAGTCAGGTCCATTGTGACACGCCACTTCGATTTCAGGTGGAACTATTGTTTTAATCTGTTTTAGATATAACCGAAAAACACATTAAATTGGTTATCAAGAGCCATTGGTTTTTGAAAATATTAAACCTTGTCCCCATAGCGTAAGAATACAGAAATATTTCATAACACCAAAAATTATCATAAAATCCAAAAACTTGGTAAATTCAATTAAACTTAATACATTTAAACATTAAAAAGAAAAAAGTTATTCCAAATATCGGCAAAAGAAACCTCATTGATCATATGCACCCCATATCTCTTGTAGACACAAGGAAAACGTACCTCATTATATCCAAGACCCACAGCAGCCATAGATCCCTTGATAAACGGAGTCTCAATGGACGCCAAACCTCGACTGTATGCAGATAGAATCATTTGCTCAGCTGTGAAACAGCCATCTGCGTACGCGCAACCTAACTCACCTACACTGTGACCTACAAGTAAGGATAGATTTAAAATGTATAATCTTTATAGCTATTCTGAAGTACTATAGAGGAATGCAAAATTAGGTCTAGTCATAATCCTCACTAATGTTTGAAATGCAAAAGTAGCTTTTTTTATTTATTACGCAATTACGCCTAAACTACTGAACCAATTTAAATTATATTTGGTATAGAGATAGTCTAGCGGCTAAAAATGACATAGACTATTTTATAATCCATAAAAAGTCCTGTAAAAGCTTGAAATAGCATGAAAAAAGTTTGTTTAGAAATTACTTCTTTATAGAAGCTAGAAGGTTAAAACCTAGATGATCTTTTAATTTTTTTATCTGTCAAATTCCAAACTTTACGCAGCCGATACCGCGAGCAACGGCTAGTATTTTATATGTGATGCCATGAGGCAATGTCAAATAATTCTTGCAATTCTAATACTAATAAAAAGTAACCACTTGGTATTAAAGACACGTCTGAGTAACCGACTGTCTCTTACCAATAATGAAATCGGGTTCAATTCCAACAATCTTCAGGACGTCCGTGAGACCGATCTGGACAGCTGCGATACCGATGAAGGAGTTGAGGATGTTGTCATATATCTTAGGATCTGGGTCTGTCACGATCTTGGTCAAGTTTATGCCCTTCGGTTCTAGGATCTTGTGGCATCTAAAAAGGATTAGACAAAATAAATGGATAAGCTCTAAGAATCGTAAGCTGAATCCAAGTGAATGAATTATTTTAAAAAATATCTAATAATTTGATTAATTATGAATACATATGAATGTTGCATTAAAGAAAATAATATATGTGTAGAAAGACTCATTAGAACCATTTATCTAGTGGTTACATAATTAACACAGGTTCTTAAACTTACTTGTGAATAGCAGCGGCAAATACAGGTATTCTCATAAGCTGTGTAGCCATTCCTGCCCATTGAGATCCCATGCCCGAATACACGAACCATACTGGGCGACGAACACCGGAAAAGTACGACATGTTTCGAGCTAGTGAAACGCTCTTTGTTGGCGTAGAACCTGTTGGTATGAAAAAGTTAGGTAGGTTAGCGGATACACATGTAATATAATTTCTTCCGGCACGTACAGGTTTCATCGCGATATTTTCCTTCACTGTCGTGCATGAGAATATTTAAACACAAATCAATCGTCGGTTGATATCAACGACGTTCTAACCACTGGACCATATCAGCTCTTGCGGTAAGAATTATTAAAAATAAGAATGCAATATTTGTGAAAGAATAAGAGAAATAAGATGTAGACTGAAATTCTTACCTAACAACGAATATCCTCTAACAACGTGTCCAGTGATGTCTTCATCGTGTATTGCGTGTAAAAGTCTAACAAGTTCAGCGTCAACAGTCCTTGACTCTAAGTCATCTAAAATCCTGGCTATCGCTGATTCAGTGCGACCTGACACACAGACCAATCTGGGTAGGTCATCTGAAGGTATACCATTATTGACCTAGTTGCAGAAAAATGTAAATCAATAAATTTGTTCTTCGACGAATCTTACAAATCTTTAATCGTATCTGTTGTGAGTGAAATATTTTTTTAATTATGATTAACTTTCTTTTTTTCTAATGACGCTACATTGTGAAGAAAAAATAACAGCCTAAATGAACCTTCGTTCTGGAGATGTTCTTGAGGAGCGTATGTGCGTTGGCGCCTCCAAATCCGAAGCTGTTGATACCAGACATCCCTCTCTCCCATGGCTGCTTCTCTGTCACCACCGAAAGCTTATTCTCCGCAAGGGCGGCGACACCTTCTCTCGGGACTTTGTAGTTCAGATTTGGAGGAATATAGCCAGTTGTATACGCGATGCAGAGCTACAAGAATATTGTGGTTTTGGAGAAGATTAGTTAGTAAACGTTACGATCCAACTTTTGCGAACAAAGATAAAGGAGATACAGTTTTCGAGTTTTATATGTTCAACAATAATCTTCATTATGATTTTCATTTAAATTATACAAACAGAAACCCAAAATTCACAAAATAATTACATTTGACTACATAATCAATCCTTATCATTCTTAAGCCACATGTCTACTGTACAGATTTTATTATAATAATTTCAAAAAAAAAATTGAGTATCTTATTTTTATCAAGTAAATCATAATTTCAGTTACCTTCGCAACAGAACAAAGACCAGACGCAGGTTCACTGTGTCCCAAATTAGATTTAACAGATCCTATAAATAGAGGCTCAGATCGTCCAGTGCAAAAGATTTCATCAATAGCTTTCAGTTCTTCGGGATCTCCTACTCTAGTACCTGCGAAAATTAACAATTTATTTATTTATTTTAGTTTGGTACAACTTGGTCCTTTGGAGACGGATTTTCTTAAAGTTAACGTTATAGAATTTAATAATTAATTTACAATGCAATGTAGCATTAAGAGACTGTAACTGAATTTAAATATTGAAATTTGTTTTTGACCTAAAAGGAGAGATATATGAAAAAAATCTTATAAAGTACCGAAATAAACGGTTTTTGGTACCATCACTTATTTTAAAATTATAAAAAACACTATATTGTTATACTTAGAAAAGTGAAATGCCATATACATATTTACAACTTCTAAACACTGAAATCATCTACAAACTAAAATCAGGGAATATGTGTAGTATAATAATCAAATAATTCACTAAAAACACTAACAAATTTGTAAAACGTGAAAAAAATATCTTCGCGAGTCATAAATGTGAAATAATATCCAAGTGAATTCAGCCACATTTTTTATTTAGAGCCTGTCATAACCGTTGCCATTATATAAAGGAAACGAACCGAACAACACTCTAAATCATCTACAAAACAGCCTAAATATGGCTCCATTTATTTATTTTTAGCAAAAAAGTAACAATACCCTTTTTTTAATGTTAAAAACATATATGGATGCTGACTAGCAATAATATGTTAACTCACAAAAAGTCAAATTTACAGATATTGGTTTATTTTGATAATACATCATCAATTTAACATTATTCAAAAATTTGCCAAGTCATCTAAATAAATAAGTTCAGAAAAAAAATTTATTAATTTAATGTTATGATTTCAACTGCATTACATATTTTTAAATTTATACAGTAATATCATATATTTGAAAAACTTATTAATATGTAAAACTTTTTATTATATCAATCTGCTTTTTTATTTAATATATATTTTATTAAAATATAAAAGAAAAACAGTATATATTCTTCTTCAAACAAATTGGTAAGATTAGGTTTGATATCTTTAGACGTCATTTTCTAAAAATGAAGTTCCTGTGGCTTGACGTAGTATTGCTTTTCAGCGTCCATATATTAATATAGCAATAAAGCTTTTAGGCATTCATATCGTTGATTATATTAATCGTAATCCGTCCAACATTATTATTAAAAATAATTTGAATACATTGAGTTGTTTTATATTTATTTATTATATACGTGGGCAAAGTAATTTAGTATAATTTAAACCATATCATTTATCATAATGCCCGGGCATTATGAATAATGCTACAGACTAACTACAGACAATTCGATAATATATTTTTTTTCGTAAATTTATTTTGGGTTAGAAACTAATCTGTTAACCTCGAATGGGATATATCAGTATATTAGTTTATATATAATGCCTGCACATTATAATCATTTGAAATTAACTTGCCCTTAACATATACAGAACGATTCATATGGGTCAGTAGGGATTAATCGAAAACCATGAGAGTTACACTAATTATTGTGCCTGTATATAGCCCTGGGAACTTTAACCAGGTACCTAATTAGGAACTATATGTTATGGTCCAAAAAATAACTCAACTTAATGCATGCTATTGATATGAATTAACATAAAATTTTAATGGTACGTAATAATTTTAGTGTCCAGTATGCTAGGTATAACCTACAACAATATTTACAATTCATATTAACAATTCATGCTCTATCCGTATTTAATCAAGTCCTGACATGAGTTGTGTAGTATGTGGTCAGTTTTAATGAAAACGTACCAGCAGAAGATATTGGCGCCTTTGTAAAAAGCAATATATTCAGTGTACATTCAGTGGGAGTCGACAGAATTATGTACATGTTTTTATTAGCCTCGTTCTGTTGGTTCGTATTTTTTTTTTCTTAAAACGAAAATTTATCTCAGTCCTTTGTGTAGTCGACAATAGTTGAGTTCATGATGAAAGAGCGTTTTTAATTTTATACCAGAGTGCCTTCTAAGTAAACGTTGTCTAAGTTTTCCTATCTTTTGAACGTTATTCATTATCTGCTTTTGTTTGATGCGCTTTTGTATCACTGTTTTATACTTAATGATGGTATTTTTTTATTTTTCTTTTTAATACCAAAGCCGTAATTACGTTTAAATTATAATTTTACTTTTTTTTCACCGACTTCAAAAGGAGTAGCTTTTCAATTCGGAGATTATTATAATTACCTTTTTTTTTTAAGTTTTTTACTTCAGAACTTCGATTTTGACAATTCTTTTTTATGTTTATAGGTATAATAATATATGGGCTACTTTATACACAAAAGGACAAAGCTGAAGGCGATAGCTAGTTCTTTATCAATAAGCAATTCCACATACCTGTCCCGTGAGCCTCTACGTACTCGAGAGTGTTGGGTGGAATGGAACACTCTTCGTAAAACTCGCTTAGCAATAACTTCTGGATATTACCAGCTGGGTAGGTGATACCCTGCTCTTTGTACCCATCGCAGTTGGTTTTAGCGTGGAGAACTTGGGCATAAACTCTAAAAAAAATTATTGATACTGAATAAAAATTGATTAATTTAACTTATTTTCGGTGATTAGAAATATGCCAAAGACCAAAAATAGCCTAGTGGTTAGAACACGTCGATTTTAACTGATCAGACCGTTGAGTATTCAAGTACTAAAATTGTGTTTAAATTCATCTCGTGCTCGGCGGTGAAACAAAACATCGTGAGGAAATCTGCATGTGCAGGCAGAAATTCTGACACATGTATATTCGCTAACCCGCAGTGGAGCAGCGTGGTGGATTAACCTCTAAATATTCTCCTTAATAGGAGAGGAGGTCTTCGCCCAGATGTGGGATATTTGGATCTGACTTGTATTTTTAGTTTACAGGTATTATTAATATCAAACAAGAACCTAATAGAAATAAATATGACATCTATACTAGATTATAATGAGGTAAAATTTATTTATTAGTTTTTAAGTAGTGGATAAAGTCTGAACCTAATGATCCGATTTCAAAAATTCTTAGTGCATTGGATAGCCTGTCTATTGATAAAGGTTATAGGCTAAATTACATCACGCTACCACCCATAAGAGCGAAGCAGTAATCACAAACGAAACTGAAATCGCACGGTGCAGCTAGTAAGTAAATTACTGTTGTAGTGACGTTACATTTGACAAAATTGAAAAACTATCTCCAACTCACCTTCTAGAGTCCTTGGCCTTTTGCAGTAAGCAAACAACTATAGCCTCAGAACGTGCATAACCATTGGCATTGTTATCAAAACTTTTGCATCTCCCATCAGGTGATAATACACCCAGTCTAAAAAAATTATTAAAATATTATATTTAATAGTTATTCGTGCTATTCGAGACGAAGACAAATACCACAATACAAAAACCATAAAAATCGGTCCAGTCGTGCTCGAGCTATACGTGTTCGAAAAAACACGACTTTGTTTTATATAATTATATAGATGTAAAACTTCTTAATCCGTCGGCTGTTGGAGTGACTTGTTTTAGATTGAAATCAAAAAACGATTTTTTAAGTGTGTTATCGTTAGAAAAACTGATCGTTAATTTTAAAAGAATAATCTTTAAAAGTGGAAGATTAGTTGAAAATGAATAAAAATTGAGAATTAGTTGAAAATTTACCTGGAGAATTGCAGTGATACGTAAGGATGGAGACACAAGTTGGATCCTCCGACGATAGCCGCATCACAGTGACCGTCACGTATAGCTCGGAACGCGTGCTCCAACGCGTACAGAGAACTGGAGCAAGCTGAGTCCACGGTGTAGGAAGGACCGGTTACTCCAAGCCAGTAGGAGATACGGTTTGCTAACATGGCTCGAGAACATCTGAAAAGAGTTTACATATATCATTTTAAATATTACCTAAATATGATGATGATGACAGTGCCAGCAAATATAACTGATATTGAAGTGACGGACTTTTAATTGTAAGCAGAATAATTTTGTAAGGCAAGAATTACACTCGTAATTCCGAGAGTAAAACTTACTTATTAGAAATTTAAATACATGTATTATATGTAACAACTCTGTAACCTGGTAACGGTTACATAAGTAACCTTACGAATGTTGTGAGTGTCAAAATTAAGACACTGACAGTAAATTATTCAATTCAATTCTTTGTTTTGAGGCTAAGTAAATTATTTTTTTTAGATGTAAATCAATGACACAGTCAATTTTATAGCAGAAACCCTATTCAGGTTTGATTTGTCTATGATAAAATATTTGATAACTAAAAGCCATTAACCAACGAATTGAATTGAATTAAAAACTTGACATTAGTGGTAGTCAATGGTACAAACGAACCGTTTTGATTTACGCATATTATGAAAAAGATAAATCTGACGATTGTAACAAAAATTTCACTGATTTCTTCACAGTCAGGTATGACAGTACAAAAATGTGTAACCTCATATATTTTGACACCCAAAATACCGACCACTTTAGTCGACGTTGTTTAATAACTAGGCAAAAGTATATTTTGGGTCAACAAACAATTGATTACTTTGTCAAAGTTAAAAATGGGTAATTGTAACATCAAATAGTAGGAATAGTTACAAAATACTATGGTTCACATGATAGTTTAACAGATCAAAATATTATACAGTAATATAGTTAAGATATATTATAATAACATTTTAAATTAAAAATGATAAAAACCTACGACTACGGCTACGGCGTAGCTGCTACGACGCAAATACGCCGATTATAGTCTTCATATATTTACGTCAGGTGTCTTAAGATGCGAAATAATTATGTATGTACTTTGTTCACCGGTTACTGATAAAGTCCACGATAGCTTCATCGGAACTCATCAGTTTAATAAACTGCAATATTGGGTTTCAAAGAATTCTTGTTTAGAAAAAATATATGGACACTAATAAGTAATACTGTATCAAGCCACACGGACTTTATTTTTAGAAAATGGTGTCTGAAGATATCAAATTTATTTTGATACATTTTTAAGGATATATCTATCTTTTCTTTTATACTTTAATAAAAGATGTAATGAATTAAAAGATATAATCAAAAGTTTTATCTAATAATAATCTAATATAAATTATTTCATATTATACGGAACACACTCCAGTATGCGAAACGTTAAATAATGGAAGTTTTTTCCGTACTTGTTTAGTGTATATGGCTTTGAAGGTTTTTGAATAATATTTAATATATGACGCATTATCAGAATACATCAATATCTCCAAATTTTACTTTTTGTGGGTTGACACATTATTGCTACATCAATATTAGCAAACCTATTCCTTGTACATCCTTAAATATCGAATAACTATTTAAAACTTTACTAGGAACCAGTGAAAAAGGCCTACCTGTAAAATAGGTCCAGCTATTTCTCAACAAATTGAATATACATCTAAGCCTATATAATATCGACAAGACGTTACGACGATTCTGAAAATATATCAAAGAAACTGCTCTATTATCATTCATCGTCTGGTTGTTAACATTATATCTACAAACTTTACTGCTTTTAAAATGAAAGTTATTAAAGTTCCTCGCGTTAAAACGTTACTTTATTATTGCTTGAGAATAATTCTTGAGCTAAAGACTTCGCTTCGAAGATTAATCGATATCTGAAGATTATTACGATCGGCCACTTAAGTTTTAATAGCGAACTATATTCTTGACTACCCTGAGGTATAAATCATTTTTAAGTTATGCCTAAATATAATTTAAATTATACTTAAACGATATAACAATTTATCGCATATTAAGTTTTGTATTTAATAGTCGTCACTATGGTTTAGATAATTAATAAATATTTACGATAAATTTTACTATTTAGAATATGAAATACTCTGTTGAAACTTAAAGTTGTAACAAATTTATATTGAGCAAATAATTAATTAAAAAAAAACTAAAACCCCACTGCGTTGCAAGTGCTTAAAGAATCGTTACTAGCAAACTTTTAATCGTTATAGATTCTAAACGGTAATTCAGATTGAAAAAACGATATAAGAAACCTAAAAATTTTAAATACCCATTCGACGATACCCCACTGAACATAGTCAGTCGATATTAATTTTTTTATGTACTTTCTAAAACAGTCGCGACGTTATGACTCAAACAACGTATCATCTATAAAAGTCGGCTCACGCGTTTAGTCTAAATAGTGCCACAAAGGTACAAACCCATATACATACATTTTATACTAATAAACACATTGTGTCGTGCAGTCGGGTAAAAAAGGACCAATTTAAAAAAGCAATACACTAGATTACGTTAACTTTCATGTCATACTTATTACAATTATATTAATTAAAAAAATCGATTTTTATAAAGAAAAAAATCTCTCACAAATAGAAAGAGATTTTTCAAATCGGTTAAGAAAATAATGGACATAATATCTGAAATAACAAACATTAAAAAGTATAAGTTTGATATACATAAAGCAGATTATTATTAACATCATTAACAAAGTGAATTTAACTAAATTTAGTTGAGGTAGAGCCTGTAGCCATGACTTCAGCTCGTATAAGGCTGGCTCGACCGGGGCAGTCCCTCACTCTCCCAGAAGATCGGAGAAGTAGCTCATGTATAGATTATTTTTCTTTTCTTATCTCATTTGGTAACAATATCCGGAACGATAATCACGAATTAATGAACATTACTTTTCATTATAATTATTGATAATAAAAATATGATGCAGTACAATCATTCCATCGATAATATCTCCCCACTAAATCTTATGTGTGGTTAGAAATACGCCATATTTGCCTGCGTTTCAAACGGTGAGTGAGAGAGCTGGAAGCCCAGCTCCCTATCCTTCCCTTACTTGCTATTCCCTTTTACCCTTATTTTAGCTGGCAACGCATTTGTGGATCCTTTGGGTTGCAAATGTCCATGGGCGAACACTTACCATCAAATGTTCAGCTTACTCGTTTGCCAGCTATTTTCTATAAAAATATATATATTTTTCAACATCTTACCCAGTAACACCGAATCCGTTGACCTGCATTTTTTCGTAAAACCATGTTTTCTCTGATTCCGAAAAGCAAGCACCAATGAATACACCGGTTTTGGTGTTACGCAGTTCCTTTGGATTCAAGCCTGAGGACAAATTCAAAACACATATATATATTCTTTATATTCAAATTCAAAACACATAAATATATTGAATAACGTTCCGGTTGCACGCAGAAGGCACTAACTGTGTCTTTGGGTCTTGCAGTCTGTTGGACTTGGGAACGTTATTCAAGATACCAACTAAGAAACCGTTGGCGGTAGTTGTAAATATATTTTCTAAAACCTCAAATAGACAAATGTCACCTTAGTCTACCCGTGACCACGAACGCTGTAAAGTGCTCAAAACGTCGGGATGATAAAAATAGGTAATATACGCAATTGAAATCCGTTTTAAATAGTTTTTTTTTTTCAATGAATAATAATCGCGAAAATCTAAGACAACGACGCATCTGAATAAGCAACACAAAACAAAAGAATTTTAAATTAAACACACAAAATAAGTCATCACTGGATTTAAACGTAAATTTATCCGAGAAGAACCAACAAGAAACTTTATAGTAACTCATAAAAAATTTGGAAAAATGAGGCAAACGTCGTCTGGTGTTAGGTGATCATCGCATCTCAATATGTCATTTGGTCGGTGAGATTGTGATACTGCCCTGGTCGAGCAAGCTTGTATACAAGCAATTATAGGCTATAACTAGTTTCTACCACAGTCATCGGAAAAAAAAGCAAAACATTTCTTAATTTAATAACGGAATCTACATACAAACGCTTTTAATCAATTTCTTTTAAAAGAGAATCCTTTGTCAATATGATATAACTCCCAAACTCGACTAATCAAAAATACGAAATCTTCAGTGCGAATTTAACTCCTGATTGCTTAAAATCCAATATTTCTAAAATCTCGCGGAATAAAAATTCTGATAAATTTTCATCATAATTCTTTTGATTATAATTGGTTGAAACGTTTATGGAATAAGTAATTAATTGAAAAAAATCAATAACCCGACTGCCTAACAAGATCATAGAGACTACTACTACTAACTTTAAATCATATAAATTCTAAACAGCAATTTTGACTGAAAAATCTCAAAATGATTTTTAAATTAATCTATTCACCGATACCCCTCTTAATACAATTCATCGATTTTTTATTCTTTTTCCCATTATGGCGTTCTAAAGCGACCATTTTAATTTTTTCAAATTAAAATTTCTATGACATTCGCGCCGCTATGACGAATTAAACAACGTGTCCATTTGTCAAAATCGGCCCACGCGTTTGGTCTAAATAGTCACAAAGGAACAAATACCATGTGGGTTAGGCTGATGAACACATTACCCTCCTTTGCGACGCGCAGTCGGGTAAAAATAGCAAGTCGATTTGAATTTATTTTCTTGTCAAAATTATCGTTCATCCGTATAATCGTTTTTCAATCAGCATTACCGTTTAAGATCTATAACGATTTCAAGTTGCTTAGTAACGATTCTCACTTATAGGCTTTCAAACAACTGATATTCATATTTAATATAACGGGTCTTATCGCTGACAGTCAGCTCGTGACCACGACGGATGCAACTTCGTCAAAACGAATGAAACAATAAAAAGGTACTACTACCATTAGTTATCACAATAAGACCGGTTACATTAAATATATATATCCAACACACGCCCAGTTGACACCTTGTATAGACCCGTCATATTAAATGGATGCTGATAAGCAATAATGTGTCAACCCACAAAAAATCAAATTCTGAGATATTGATGTAATTTGATACAGCATCACCTATTTAACATTATTCAAAAAAATTAAGGTCATATAAACTAAAAAAGTACGAAAAAAGTTTCCTAATTAATTGTTTCGAATTTCAAGTGCCTTCCATATTTTCCAATTTGTACAATAATCTCAAATATTTGAAAAACTTTTTATTGATAATATATTAAATATATCAATCTGCTTTTAATTATTTAATTCATTTATCAAAAAATAAAAGAAAAGATGACTATATACGTCTTTAAACATATTTGTTAAAATAGGTGAGACATGTTTAGACGCCATTTTCTCAAAATGAAGTCCGTGTGGCTTGACACAGTATTGCATATCAGCGTCCAAATATAAATAATATAAATCGCAAAGGTTTAATATATAAAATAACTGTTATTGATACGGTATTGCTGACTGCAAATGGTCTTGTTACTCGTGTTTTTGATATTTTTAATCTATAACCAATTCAATTCAATTCTTTGGTTTATAGCTTAATCTATAATTTAGACTGAAACAAACAGCCTTTATATTAGTCTAAATTATTTTCTGACTTCCAGAATACGTTACTTAGATATCGAATGATCTCAAAACAACTTTCGACGGTCAAAGACAATTCAGTTATAATTATAACCGAACGAAAGTTTTAATGGAAGAAGATAAGAGCACTCGTTCAATAAAGATTGTCAGGGCTCGTTTTACTTGAAATTAAGTGAAGTTTGTTGTAACATCGCGTTTAGATGCTCGCCGAATAACAACGAATAGACACAATTGCGAACAATTTAATTCTGTGAAATATTAATACGTGAAGCAAAAACTATGTACCCTTTTTTACGAAAACTCGCGGGCAGAGGAGTATGAAATTCCGCGCACTTATAGCTCATATAGGGAAGGACTGCAAACTGCATCTTTTTACTATGCATAAAAACACATTAAATAAATAAAAAAATATAACACACACTATCATGTATTTGACACACACATACATAAAGACTCTTTTGTTATTTTGTAGTCTGTGGTCAATCTTGGAATCGGTTGAAATTATAATGAACTACGGTCGAAATCCGACCACCACGCGACTACTAGTTAATTTAAAAAGGCATCAACATCACTTATTAAACACATAAAGATAACAAAGAAACTTAAAACAGTTTTTTGAAGCAGATTTCCGTGACAATTGCAGACGTACACAACATTTATAGAATAACTGATTGTCTTTCTGTTCAATGAAAAACCTATCAAGCATCTAAATTACTATAACACCTAAGCGAAACGCATGAAACAATACAAAGGAAAAAATAAAATTAAAAGAGGAGATAAATTTAAATAACTAGTCCCCCACGTGGTTGCGGTTTACCTCGCGTTTATGGTTGTTGATTCAAGCGTTCTTCCTCTGAGTCGTAGCATGATGAATAAACGCATAAAGAATTTTACAAGCAAACAAACAATTAAATAAATAAATAATAATAAACGCATCACACTCAACGGCTCCCATTAAGATCTCATGACCTTGTGTCGGGGGTCCGGAAACACTCACAACACTAACACAAACACCCAGACCACGACAAACATCTGTATGGCCAATACACACGTATGCCGTGAGCGGGGATCGAACCCGCGACTTTAGTCAGTTGCAGTGACCATTGCGCAAACGTGTCTGTCAAATTAAATCTTTATTCTTTATAATATGTGTAGATTATGTATAACCGAGTACAAAAATTATGTCTAGAATACCACATACACAACTTTCGCGAATTATAGTATTCATATTTTATTAGATCACGTCTAATCGCGATAACTCATGTTAATAATAATGTCGGGCAATAAAACTGTATTATTACGATTAGTTATGCGATAAGACCTGTTATATAAAAGGTTGTATTCGCCCGAATTCGAGCACACATTCCATCTATCCATTAGATCCAGTATATAAACGTGGCATAACATAAATTGCTCGAGTGTGGTGTAACTTATCTCACAAATATGTTTATTATTATCAAAGAGTCAATAATTTAATGTAGAGGTGTATTTGAATATATTAAAAAGCTTTTTACCCATGTTACTCATTATTAAAAACGACACCTTATATGTATATTAAAATCCATGACAAACCTCTAAGCTACAAAATTCAAAAATAGATTTATCCACATACACTAATGAAACTGAAATTAAAATACAGTGCGACAAAACCAAAAACGATCAAATTAATGGATTAATTGTATACCCCTTGAAACTTAAGCTCACCTTATCCAATTAGCTAAAAGGGAGTGAAACAAAATGGCGGATAGTTACCCTGAAATTGACGTTTCCAATGATCACTGCGAATTTAATGTAAGACTTCTGAATTCATGGATCTAATAAATTGATTACATAATCTACTGAGAGAGTATAAAAATGAGGAGCTCAGTTCACACCGCTTAAAATTACCTACATCTTTATATATAAATGAAAAGTATTGTTTGTATGTTTGTCCTCTAATAATTCATAACGAACAATAATATTAGTGGCTTTACCAAAAAAACGTTCTGAATTATTCGGAAACTTTTTTATATAATTTTACCGATTACTCAAAAACGGCATGACCGAATTGGTTCTTATTTTGTTTGAAAATATATAATCGCAAATAATTCTGAAAAATTATGCAACCGTATAAATAGATAGCTTACAAAAATTTCTAAAAATATACGTGATATCTCAAAAAACTCCCATATCCCCCTTGTGATATTTGGTGATTTTCCCAGAGCCCCTTCCGTTTTTGGGCCTCACGTGATGGACAGCCACTAAGGCAGGGTTCAATTCATAAGATATTAAATAAGACCGAGTAGATATTATTGGTTCCAGATTAGTCCCATAATTTTTATCAAAATCGATTCAGTAACTTAGTTAACTCAAAATAATTGAAAAGGCTCCATATATGTTTTAAGTAAATGAAATTATTTTGAAGTCGTTGCCCCCTTTTTGTAAAAAAAAGTCTCGTTATAATCATATATAGATCTTACCAGCATCGATGACAGCTTCATATGCTTTCTCCAAAAGAATTCTACACATGGGGTCCATGGTGTGCGCCTGCTTGAAGTGGACGCCGAAGAACGATGCGTCGAATCTGTTGACATTGTTGATTTTCCCGGTGCGCTGCGGAATCTCAGGGTGAGCCAGCTTCCAACGACGACTGTCCCCAGATATGAGGTCCACCTGAAAATAATAATAGTAGTATAGGGTTTTTTAAAGAACTTTACATCTGAAGGCGAACATTTGTAAGTTTTACTCTCGAGTGACAAAATGAACTCTGTGACTTAGTAACGGATACGTTGTAAGTTTTTACTAAAGCTGTGAATGTCAACAATAACTTACAGACACTAAAATCATTCATGTGTAAAGCAATGAGAAATAACTTATGTAAATCTTCATGAAAATATGAGAGCGAAACTTAACAGTGTAATTCGCGGCTTATAATATCATGTTACATCACTTCCGATCAGTGATTCTAAGATATATTTTTGTATATGTAAATCCATAATATTATGTGTAACCACTTAAGTAGTTATCCAAAACTATTGATAACATTGTGTGCATTTTAGTAAAATATCTGATAAATGTTTTATTTTCAAGAGCTTTATACATAAACAAGGTTTATACATATTTATAATTAAATAAAAATTTACTTTTATTGATAAAATTATTTTAGGTCGGGGCCCTCTCGGGTGAGGGGACCGTGGCTTTTTGCCAGCCCCCTGCCCTTTGAAATAACATACTTCTCTTCTGCATACTACTTTTTACCCGCTATAGCTCTTTTCTGCCTGTTATTTCCCCGGTCAGAAATGTGCTATTTTGCTCTCGCAAAATAAGGCGAAAAATTTCGACGATGGTGTAATAAAATATTAAAACAAAACTATACCTTATTAAATAGATTCTCTTGCAAGTGTATAACAGAGTCCGAATCAGGGAAGGCACCGGAGATACCGGTGATGACGACCTCATCTCCTGGCGCTGGATGCGACAGCCGGTGACCCGACGTCAGCCTGTCCTCGGAACCGATTGCTGGTGCCATCTATATAAACATTAGTATTATTCAACTACACATGTAGACAAGAAAAAAATTCGGGTTATGAAATTTCGATAATAATTTTATTTGTTACATCAAAACAGTTAACATTAGTTATTCAATTATTACCCCCTGAGCCCCCCTACCCCGCCCTTTCTTCCCTAATTACAGGTTGCAGCCACACCTGCTTCTAGATACCGGCGTAAGGCAATAAAACCTCTTTCTCCAAGGCAGAGATCAGTTCTTAACCGACTTCGAAAAAGTTGGAGGTTCTATGTTAGGCTGTATGTATCTTTTTAAGGTACTACTAAATAACACGTTAAAGGTTTTACTTGGGGTCTACTTCAAATGTTTTACTAGGCACCGACTTCAACATGTTGTGGAAAATATTAATTTTTTTCCTTTTATTTTTCTTGTTTCATTTTTTATATCGGTTTATTTTTTTTATAAAGTTTTTATTGATAACTGCTCTGCAGTCTAAACTGTCCTAATTGTTAAATGAGTGTAGCGATTTAATAATAAGCTGAAAAGTGCTAAATCATTTATTAATTTCTGTTTTTATTAATGTACATAATAATGACTATGTACGTGATATAATCGTTTAATTTATATTGATAGATTTTATTATACTTTAGTTATTAAGTTTTGAATAGTTTTATATGTATTGTATTATAATTAAATGTATTATATTATTAATTAATTTGTGTGACGTCATTAATGTTTTTGTTTAAATTATTTATTATTAAATTTAACATTTTAAATTTATTTAATAATAATTTTTGGTCCTTTATAACTAGCGGTTCCTCGCGGCGTTGCCCACGTATACTTTAATACCGCCAAGCTCAACTATAATGGATGATTTTTGAATTCGGGGATATAGATATTTATTTATTCACCCCAAGGAATATTTATGCTAAGTATAAGGATAATCGGCCAAAAAAATAAATTTGTTCATACAAACTTCACCACCCCCTTGTTTAATAGGGGATGATATTCGTACGTCTTATTGTTACATTTTATTACTAACATCCAGAGATATGTGTTTTAAATTCTAAGTTAATATGACGACGGAAAAATATTATCCATACAAATGTTTTCACTCCTTTTAACGCTCTTAGGGGTGGAAAATTGAAAAACCCTTACTTAGTGCCTTGTGGTGTAAGCATACACCCTAAAAGGCATCTACAGCCAAAATTTCAACTTTGTGACCCCACCGGTTTAGACTCTGCGTTGATGAATCAGTCAGGACTAGCAATTTTATATGTATAGATAAAAAATACTTGCATTTTTCAAATCTAAATATTTTCAAATCGGTTTTAATGTTATTCAATGAATAGTGTTAATATTTTAACATAATCAAAATTAAAGTGATTTCATTAGTATGAAATGGGAATAAAATAATTATGAGTGTCGTGTCTGCTTTAATATAAGGTACTTTAACGAAATTATTATGTAAAATTACATCGAATTGTATAATTAAATGTAACCAGCTAGCGAACCTAAATAAATAAATAAAATAAATGCATTGTTTTCTATTCATAATATAAACAACTTTGACTTGTAAATGAATGTGTGGCATAGCGTTAAGTTAATACATATTAATTCGAAACTTTTGTATAAATTTATGTTTCACTAGCCCCCGATCACGACTTCGCTTGTGGTATATAAATTTAGCTAACTTATATTTAGACGTGACACATAGATTTTAATATGACGTAATTATAGGCTTCGCTGTAAAGTTTTATCAAAATCTGTTCAGTTGTTTTTGCATGAAAGAGCAACAAGTTTTCAACCATTCTTAAATATTTTGGTATTTATTATAACAGTAACATTCTAAGGAGTATATTGTATTTTTTCGGGCGGGTATGTGGGACTCCTGACACTAACAGACGCACCAGACTATCCTAAAAATCCTAAAACCCACGATAAGCGCATCGTAAGTAAAAAATTCGAAGTCGGCGCCAAGTAAATCCTTTTACGTGTTATTTACTGGCACCGATTTCAAAATGTGGTAGAATATTTATTTTTTTACTTTTTACTTGTTTCGGTGTCGAAGTCGGTTTGTTTTTTTTTTTTCAAAAAGTTTTTATTTTACACTTTAAGTGACGAATATAGTAAGGTGGTCTTTATCAGGTCCACCTCATCAAATGTAGCTTTTCGTGTGGAAATGCACGAGTTACTATCAAAAATATCTAAATCGGTATAGGTGTGCCTATAATATTTGAAGAGTTCCCTCGATTTCTTGAGGATCCCATCATCAGATCCTAACCTCATGACAATGGGACCAAACTGGAAGTATACCCTTGTAAACAAAAAAGAAATTAAATATCGGTCCACAAAAAAACGGCGGAAAAATCGGTAAACAAACATAAAAAAATACATACAGCCGAACATAAAACCTTCTCCTTTTTCAAAGTTGATTAAAAAGTATTTCTGTCAAAAACAATAAGCGCGTTGATATATGGACGCTGATATGCAATACTGTGTCAAGCCACACGAAATTTATTTTAAGAAAATGGCGTCTAAAGATGTCAAGCCTATTCTTAATCAATTTATTTGAAGACGTATATATCCATCTTTTATTTTCTATTTTAATAAAAGGTGTAATGAATTAAAAGTAGATTGATATATTTAAAGTGTTATCTAATAATAAGTTTTTTTTTTAATATTTGATATGATTGTATAGATTGCAAAATATGGAACGCACTTAAAACTCGAGACATTAAATTAAGACGCTTTTTCCGTACTTATTTAGTTAATATAACTTAAAATTATTTTGAATATTGTTAAATAGGTAACATATTATCAAAATACATCAATATCTCCGAATTTGACTTTTTGTGGGTTGACACATTATTGCTTATCAGCATCCGGTATTTTTTCAGCAGCATGAGCGTTTTGATAATGCTCGTTTTGATTTTGAATGCATACTTGATATAATTTACAACTTGATACATTCCTGGGCAAAAAGTTGTAAGACAAGCGTACTGACAGACAGACGGACAGAATTTTACAGTACTATTTTTTTATTAGTACTACTTATAATATATTGCTACTTGCTATTATATTTTATAATGCTAAGTAAATGGAAAGTATTGATATAAATTACCGTAAGTTTTGATTGAATTTAGAAGTTTTCTTCAGATCTTAGTGATAGCAGCTTTGAGTATTTGATACCAATTACAAATTGTTACCGTCTCACGAAAATAAGAATGGCCTTGAAAGACAAACAAACAAACCAAAATTTTCGAATTTTGTATTTGTACCATAAGATTTATCTTCTTGTCAAATTACGAATGAATATATTAATGGGAAGTACCTTATAGGTTTTGATTGCCTTACGAAAATGGTCAAAATATGCGACATAAATGCCATTATGTTTTAATTGTGTCGACTTAAAAGTTTAATATTTTCACAACTGCAATTAATTGTAACTTCATAAAATAATGTTAATTTCAACGTGATACGTCTTGAAAGATTAATAGACAGATGGACAACAAAAAGTGCCTATGAGCGTTTCGTTTGTCCTTTTTAGGCACGGAATCCAAAAAAATAAAATGGCGGATACGTAAATTAACAAAAATAGAAACAGAGTCACAATAAACTTTTAACACACGGCGCGACACTTTATACACGGTACTAATTTATGTATTTTCAGTCGTATTTTTAACATTATTTATTGAATTCACGTAAATAATCATCACAATTGACGCACAGTTCAAACTTAGTTTTAAAATGAATTCTGAAATATAAAAAAATAAAGTTTAAATATCATCTATATATTTTCAATTAGCCACTGATAAGCAATACTATGTCACCACACGGACTTCATTTTGACAAAAGAGCGTCTAAAAATATAAAAACTAGTTTTAATAAATATGTTTGAAGGAGTGCATCCGTCTTTTATTTTCCATTTTCATAAAATGTACAATGAAATTAAAGATTGAATTTAGAATTAAAAAGTTTCATCTAATAATAAATATGCAAATCAATGAAATTACATATTGCAAAATATGAAACTTGACACTTCATTCGTAAGATTCAATTAAGAATTTTTTTTTACTTATTTACCCCAAATGACTACAAATTTTTAAACAATGGTAAATACATGACGCATTATGAGAATACATCAGGATTTAACTTTTAGTGAGTTGACACATTATTGTTTATCAGCATCCAATTAGATGAATATAAACACATTTTTTCCGTGTACCACTTTTCTGCTTTTTCTTAAAGCAGAAATATGCTTTTAAACTTCCGCAGAGGGCGCAAAATCCAACCATGTGACGTCAAAAAATATTATTTCTCCATAAATTAAATAATGTTTAATAATGGACATTAAATAAATATTATGAACTCACCGTTCTATAAAAGATGACTTAAGCCAAATTATGATATTCCCCGGAATCGAACCTGTTACGTGGACACTGGCCGCACGTCTGGTACGAGTACACTGCGGGCATGTGTTTTTAAAACGTATTATTTAAAACAATACATACAGGGTGCTTACAACTTGCTACAAAAATTAGAAATTCTGTAGTAAATATCTTATATCTTATTGAGTAGGGGAATGACAGAGGTTTGGAATATTGTTTTTATATCTTTATTCATAGCGTTTTAATAAAACAACATGGCGAAACACTTAGGGTACTAATTGACTGCAGAAACCTAAAATGGCTGTCAATTTATTTGGACGCTGATAAGCAATAATGTGTCAACCCACACAAAGTCAAATTCGGAGATATTGATATATTTTGATACTCTATCGCCTATTTAACATTATTAAAAATATATATCAAGTCATATAAACTAAATAAGTACGGAAATTTGACAATTAATTGTTTCGATTTCCAAGTTTGTTCCATATTTTGCGATTTATACACTTATCTTAAATATTTGAAAAGCTTTTTATTAGATAATAATTATATTAAATATATCAATCTGCTTTTGTTTCATTATAACTTTTATCAAAAATGAAAAGAAAAGATGGATATATACTTCTTCAAACATATTTGTTAAGAATAGGTTTGACATCTTTGGACGCCATTTTCTCAAAATGAAGTCCGTGTGACTTGACACAGTATTGCTTATCAGCGTCCATTTAAAATACGCCTATAAATAAACATCTAGAAATACGTGCAAACTTTGTTACCCTCTCAATTAAACTTCTGACACATTGTTTACCGCCCGTGACGTTTTTCAATCACAAACAGACGAGCACCCTATTTAGATCATACGATACGATTTTTATTATTTCTTTGTCGATATTAATATTATGAAGAGGGAAAACTTGATCGTAAATTTATATGTAGATATTCTGTAAAACTACTGATCAGGTTTGAAAAATTATTTCTGCGTTAATTGTCCATTTATTGAGCAGCGTTATAGGCTATATTACGCTACAGGTCATGAAGAGTGAAGCAATAACCATAAGCATGAAAGGCATCTAGTTTTATATAATTTAAAATATTTTTTATATACTCATGTGGATATAAAATATAGCCTATGATGTATGATACCTTTCAAATGACACATTTTTTTACAACTGGAGACCCAAGAGCTGTCAGCTACCTCGGTCAGAGGATCAATTTGTTCATTCAAAATGTGGTAATGCTGCCAGTATTTTGGGAACTTGAACCTGGGTGGAGGCTGAGTGGGTGGGATAAGACATACAATTTTTTGTAATAAATTAATTGTTTATAATTTTTATTTTATTAATTAATTTTAGTAAATAAAATGAAACAGTAAATAAATGTAAAAACTTTGACCTATTGTAATAATATTTAAAAAAATTTATAACAAAAAAAAACACAAAAAATATCATCTTATTACATACAAAAACTTTAATATATTTCAAGACTATACGAATATATTATTACAAAAAAATCGTATGTTCATGTCGAACGCTATAAAATATCTCCTGGCGTAATCTGCGGAGTTTTCTTGAGGCTGACATTTGACGTTTGGCGTCGGGATTAATACCTCGAGTCGAAGTTTTGAACTGCCTCAAACTGATGGTTGATTGGCGATCACGTTTCTGTACGATTAATCTGAAATTTATTTTATCCAATATAATTTTAATTTATAACTAACGACAGCTAAAAGTGTACTAAAGTAAAATAATGATGGCAAGCCATCAGGATACCTTAAGGTAAGCGATCACCGCCGCCCATGGATATTTGCAATACTAGAGAACCCGGTGATATATAAATTTAACAAAATTGAAGTACCTCGAACAATGTTCGCTCGAATCGATTGTGTTAGTGTAGTGTGCTCCCAGAATTATAAATAACGGTAAAGACAATATTCATATTGTGAGGGTAGGCGAAGAAAACTCGCGCACTCGCCGCCGAAGGACGCGCGGTACACCAGTCAGCTCGTGACCACGACGAATGCAACTTCATCGAAACGTCGGGCTATGAAAAGGTATTACTACCATTAGTTATCGCGATAAGACCCGTTATATTAAATATGAATAGTATAAATCGTGAAAGTTTAAAATATTTAATACTAAAGAAGCCATAAAAGCTTTGTCAGATTAAAAAGGAATAAAAGATTAAAGGAAATTGAAAATGAAGAAAGGAATCGGGAACTGGGTTAGGCTTTTGGTTCTCTCTCTCAAAAGCTGTAGCCAATAGTCCAAAACTAGGCTTTACCTTAATTATTTAATGATGAATATTCACAAAATTCTTGGGCTATAAGCCGCGGAAACAACATAGATCTGTCTGGTATCAAACACCACGATATCGCCCTCCAAAATATGCACGTGCACGTGCAGTACAAGGAAGCATGCATCGCCCTCTCACATATGCACACGCATATGTTTCACTCGCGTTTATAGTTAATACTTCATAACTACGAGTCATAGCGTGATGTATTATAGCATATATGATGATATAGTATAGCCTATACCCTTCCTTAATAAATAAACTATCTAAAACAAATAGATATTTAATTCGAACCAATAGTTCCTGAGATTTCAGCTTTAGAGAACTGTATTGATAATTACAACATTGTTACTAAATATAGTAAAGTTTATATAAATAATCATAAAGTCCCATAGAGAGCTTAATAGTCAAAACATTTAGTAACACCCCATATATACCACATTGTACCTATTAATTATTAGTAGTAAACAAATATGTTACAGTAACTATATAAATCGGACATTATTAGATTCGCCTTTTTGTAATAAAATTCAATTCTTAATTCTAAATAATGCTATGCAAGTAGAGAAAGACTCACAGAGAGAGGGAGAGAGAGAGAGAGAGTTAGTTTACTTATTTCTTTTCCGAAGTCAGTTTATTTTTTTTTTTTAGGTTTTTATGACATTTCTGGTATCTAATGTGCACAATTTTCTCGCTCGCTTCTAATATACCTATACGTATAGTGTGGTTTTGTTTACATTTGTACACTACAATCAATAAATTTTACAAATATATGTAATTTAACACTAAAAAATAATACCTAAGTAATTAAATAAAAAAAAATCAAAAACTCAATTGCGTAACAAGACTGTGTAGTCAGCAGTACCGTATTAATATCAATCAACCTGTATATAATTGAGAATCGTTATTAACAAACTTTCAATCGTTATAGATCACAAATGGTAATTCCGATTAAAAAATCTAAAAGAAATCGAAAAATAATTTTTAAATACCTATTAAACGATACCTTACTTGACATAGTTCGTTCATATTAATTATTCACACTATGGCGTTCAAATCGATCATTTTGATTTTTCTAATGCGTTCTATGACACTCACACTAATATGCTGAATTAAACGACATGTCTCATATTAAAATCATCCCACGCGTTTGGTCTAAATAGTAATAGGTACAAACCCACACACACATTCATATAGGCTGATAAACACTTTAAAGATACTAACAGTGTCTACTAAACTTTTTACATTTTTTGAAACCCTCGTCCCCAGAATATCCTACCAAAGTTTCATCATAATACGATCAAATGAACGGAACACATAGACGATAAACATACAAATTAGTTCCATTAGCATTTTACTAAAACAGTACTTTTTATTTTTAAAATATGGCATGTTTATATTAACTTAAGTTTTGGCCAGCATTTCAGTCTGACCATACAAAGAGGTAATGCAGCGAGTTTTGGGTGACATCGATAGTAAGGCTGAATACAGTTATTTTTAATTTCTCTTTCTTTTTATTTTAAATAGAATTATTTGTTTATGTTAGAATGTATTCTATATAAGTTATATTTTATTGTTAACTCCCACTAAAATTTATTATACACATAATTAGGCCCTGGTGATCTTCATAGAACCGCCATCTTGAAAAAGAAAAAAAAGGAATAACAAAGCCATAAAAAAAATAGTAAATTCTTTTTTTTTTAGGATAACAGACTAACAAATCCACGTCTTGTCTATTAGTCGCGTGATGTCTTATCATCATCTATTTGTCTTATAATACTGTACCGGCATGTTTTTTCTCTTCACATCAACAACCTGTTGCTAGGCAACTCTCCAAGTCACGTGCACATGAGTCCCATTCACAATACATTTTGTGTGATTCGATCAAAATGTAACGCAGGAATTAAACTTATAAGTTTTGCTTTCAGACTTTCATAAAGATTTACATAAGTTGTTATACCTAAAAGAATACACGATCAGTATCTTAATTTTTGACAGCCACAGATTTCGCCTAGATAACTATTATTAGGTTACCGAGTTCTTTCGTATCAATTACGAGTAAAACTTATAAGCTTAAAAGCAAATATCTCGTTCATACGCCCGTTCATATATTGTTGACCGACTTCTCATTTACTACAGAACTCCGTCATTTCTTAAACGGTTTTGATGTTTTGATTTTGACAGAATTTTTATCAAAATCGTTTCAATAATTTGATTTTTTAATTAGAAAAAAATGTAATTATAACATAATTCAATTAGACGACCTTGCAATTAAAGTCAGTTTTTTTTGAAGACTTAGTTATTTTACAAAATATCGTTTTTTACCCTTTAGCATTGTGCTATACGAATATGTGTATAGTACTATAGTGTAAGACATTGTTTGCTAATGAAGTGCTTTCTGTGTACATTTTAATAGAAATCTGTGACCCTAGCGCGCTCGACTTTATTGGCCTGGTAAATAATTTCATATTCATTGGTTATTGGAATATTATTAGAATGCTTTAATAACATATAACTTTAGATAGGTTTATATTATATAACGTTAACCCTTAAATGCATTTTTTATTTAATCAAAATAAAAAATAAAAACAATTTATATAAACAGACTATGTAGACTCATGGAAAAATAGTAATAAAAATTACAGGTCATGTAAAATATAATAAGCAAACAATAAATAAATACAGCCAAATTAGGCGTTTAGTAAAATTTTTAGTTGATAGTAGGCTTCGAAATAAGCGCTTCATGTTTGATACACCATTCAAGAATTAAAGACAATTTCCAATTCGGTTACTTTGAGCTGATATCTAGAAAACGATTATTTTATATGGCCCAGAGGAAGACGGCAGTGGGGATGGAATTGAACTGAAACCCGGGGGGAGGGCAGACCACATTCCCCCTGAGAGCTCCGCTAGCTAAGATTGGAGCGACGCACGAGAGAGACAGCGGATGCACATACGCAAGGGATCCCACGACTTCTGTATTTCCGTGCTAAGGACGGTATTGCTTAAGGCTCCTTTAAGGGCTTTAGTGTGTATAAATCTCCACAAAACCCGTTCTGTCACTCCAGGAATTGGGTATTCGAAGATTTCCCCTGCGTAAAAAAAAAAACAAGAAAAACAAAAAAAAAATCCAACACTGGAAAAAAATATATAATATAATTTGCTAATGACAAATGCGCCAATGACAAATCTATAGTTCTAATATATAATTGGTTGGAAAGGAGCTTTATGACAGTATGTTTTTTTTTGCAAGCCACGGATTGGTTGAATTTTGCTTCTGAGATATTCAAGATTAACTTTCACTAGCGGCTTACAAATGTACCTATATATTAGATAGCCTATCTATTATTCTAGTATATAAGTTATATTATTGCAAAGTTTCATCAAAATATGATCAGTGGTTTTTACGTGAAAAAGCAACTAACGCCCATTAAAATATCTCAAATGTTTAAATTTATAATAGTAGGTACAAGTCGTCAAAAACATCGGCTTACGTGCATATTTACTGAAAATAATCGTTTTCTCGAATGTACCAAAATAAATTGTTCGATAATTGACATGACTAATTAAACTGTTAACACAATTCAAATTTATTACATTTATTGAAAATTTAATTCAAATATAATATATACGAAAAGAGAGACTTAACTATATACAAATTGTGATACGAGTATTTAGTTTATACCTACATCATGTCCGCGCGGAATGGTGGCAAGGATGCGAACAGCGTTTCCCATTTGAATCGCAATTGCGATACTCGTGACGAAAAATGCGTCCTCCTGTCACCAGTTGAGGTAAGACGAGGAGTAATCTTTTAGATTTCATTTTGCGCTTACTCCAAGGTCCAAATGTTTCGACTGCACTTACTAAACTTTACTTATAAATTAAAAAAAAAATTAGCCATAATTAAATTGTTAAAATTATGAAAACAATGATATCTTTGACAAAAAAATCGTAATCATTTACTTTGCACATCATTTGCACTGGTTTTAAATCGATTTTTTTTTAAACTGATTTGCAGTCGATTTTAAATTAGGTTCATTCGGTTAAGACTGGCTGATATTATTTACATAATTAAAAGGATTCATTAGCCAAAGAATTTATGTAGCTTGCTAAACCCAAGTGAACGAAACTATGCATTTTGTTTTTGTAGTCGGTTGTTTTAAAAAAAAGTATTAATTCTTTTCTATTTCTAAATAATACAAAGGCAAAATCGTGACTCAAGCGAATAGAAGTTATTGTGTAGATGTGAAGTTAAAAAAAAGTAAAGTAACAGCCTGTAAATATCCCACTGCTGGGCAAAGGCCTCCTCTTCTATTAAGGAGAAGGTTTAGAGCTTAATCCACCACGCTGCACCACTGCGGGTTGGCGGATATACATGTGTCAGAATTTCTCCCGGCACATGCAGGTTTCCTCATGATGTTTTCCTTCACCACCGAGTTCGAGATGAATTTAAACATGACTTTAGCACTTGAAAAATCAGCGGTACCGGGGTTTGAACTCACGATCATCGGTTGAGATCAACGTGTTCTAACCACTAAGCCATCTCGGATCTAAGATGTGGAGTTGATTCCGATTATCTGCTATTTACTTATAGTTTTGACAAACACAAGTTACGCGTGAAAATATCAAAGTCCTTCAACAGTCTAGGTAAATGGGCTGTCCATTCTTCACATGGGGCCTGATGGGGGGAGGTGGAGTTCTAGGAAAAAATCACTAAATATCACAAGGATAGGTTTATTGTCATATCACGTGTTTTCGAAATTATTTTTGAAATTTTTGTAAAATATATTTATGCGAATGCAAAATATTTCTTAATTCAGTGCTATTATACCTGATTTAAATATAATCTTTTTTTTTTTATATTTTTACTTAGGTAGTATTAACAAAAAAAATACGCGTGATCTTAAGTGGGGGGGGAATATATTACAAAACCTCACCACACATCGCCAGGGTGGAAAGGGACATTAAAAAAATTGCTAAAAACATCACGTGACTAATAGACAGCCCAAAAGTCGAAGGAAACAGAAAACCAACCACGAAACTATTTGATTTCTATAAAATTTTGGTTCTCACTTCGTCTCGATGCTCGAAGACGACTGGACCGATTTACTATACTTCAGGATTTCTTCAAAATCGGTTCAGTAATTTGGTCAAAAAATCGTATTTCATTCAAAATTACTTATTTTGGTTTTGAAGGTGGTTCTGCTTTTTCATTTTGACGCCTCACTCTGTAAAAAAAAATGTCTATAAAAGCCATTAACCAAAGAATTGAATTGAATTGAATGTCTTACGTACAATCTGTAACTACTCTTAAAGGAATAGCACATTTTATGTAAATTCTTAATTGTAAAAAAAACTCCGTTCCAAATCTTTTTAACAAAAAATAAACAGGGAGTTTATTGACCTGACCATAGAAAGTTTAGTGGTGTCCATTTATTAAATGGATGCCGATAAGCAATAATGTGTCAACCCACAAAAAGTCAAATTCGGAGATATTGATGTATTTTGATACTACATAACCTATTTAACATTACTAAAAAAATTCAAGTCATATACACTAAATAAGTACGGAAAAAAGTTTCTTAATCAATTGTTTCGAATTTCGAATGTGTCCTATATTTTGCTATGTATACAATAATCTCAAATATTTAAAAAACTTTTTGTTAATATATTACATATTCAATATATCAATCTGCTTGTAATTCATTATACCCTTTCTCAAAAAAGAAAAGAAAAGATGAATATATGTATACGTCTTCAAACTGATTTATTAAGAATAGGTTTGTCATCTTTTGACGCCATTTTCTCAAAATGTGTGTGGCTTGACATAGTATTGCTTATAATATCGATGTTTGTAATACCGAAGATTTAGTGATACTAAATGTACTTCTGACACCGACGCCTGCGGGTTAGATCCCTACTCGGGGCAGATATTTGTATATTTGTTCCTAGGTCTTGGTGTTTATCCTTGTAGGTCTTCTCATTGTGCTTCGAAGAGCATATAGTCATTGCCGATTATTATCAATCACCTTATAATCACAATCAACTTTCAGTAGAGGCTATTCTAGTCCAAATGGTTATCGACTTGCGAGTAAAAAATGCGAAGGTCCAGTAGCAAATGTTTTGTGAAAAAGTCAGTAACTTGTCAATGCCTAGAATAATAAGCAGACCTTGGCGAAGAGTTATCCATGTTTTATATAAAATGAAGTCAAAATATATAACCTATTATTTAAATTACTAAAGTCCATTCGCGTTAACAAAATAGTAAGTTTGTCACATTTCAATTTAACGCCTTTAGAATGATCGATTGCAAAAAATTACAAAGTTAAATTCACAGTGACTTTACTGATGTTGCGTTTCGTTGCGTACAATAAAATTAAAAAAAAAATGAATATATCAATCAAGCTCTAATTTAATACAAAAAATTTAAAAAAGGATTATTTTTTACAAAAAATTGTAGACCTCATCTAAGCATCTGGGTAAAGTTCCCAAAATACTGGCAGCATTACCCCGTTGAATGGCCAAGCTGATCCTTTGACCGAGGTAGCTGCCAGCTCTTGGGTCCCCAGTTGACTCCCAAAGCCTCTTTGAGAGGTCTTTAAAAAGAGAACGAGCGTCTGGGCCCCACGGACCAAGAGTTTTCACTCCAAACGGAGCAAAGATAAAAGCCTCGTTAAGGCTTTCATATTTGTGCCACTTGGAATGTTCGGCACTTGCTGCCGCTGCAAAAATGAATTATATAAAAAAATGGATGCTGATAAGCAATAATGTGTCAACCGACAAAAGTCAAATCTGGAGATATTAATATATTTTGATAATGCGTAATGTATTTAATATTATTAAAAATAATTTCAAGTGATCTAAACTAAATATGTAGGAAAAAAAAGTTTCTTAATTTAATGTTTCGAATTTCAAGTGTATCCCATATTTTCAATTTATACAATAAACCCACATATGTGAAAAACTTATTATTAGCTAAAATGTTTTATTATACCAACCAGTTTTTACATTATTCCTTTTACCAAATAAAAGAAACGATTGATATGTCTTCAAACAAATTTATTAGGAAAAGGTTTGACATCTTTAGACGCCATTTTCTCAAAATGAAGTCCGTGTGGCTTGACACAGTATTACTTATCAGCATCCATATTTTTATTATATCGATAGCTGAGAAATATTAAAAATAATATATTTACTGCCTACTTTCGCATAAGTTAGTGAATCAGTTTTCTTTTAAATTTGTGATTTTTTTAAGTACAAAACAATTTGAGGCTCAAAAAGTTAGTGTATCTTTTTGATCGACTCCAAAAAAAGTAGGAGGTTTTTAATTCGTCGAGAACATTTCTGTATGTGTGTTTGCCGATTAGTCCGCCGATTGTGGACCGATTTTATTTATTTATTTATTTATTGTTTAAAATGGTATACTTTCAAGTTGGTCCTATTGTCTTCAGATTAGGATCTGGTTATAGGATCCCAAAGAAATCGAGAGAACCCTTAAAAGAACCCTTAATAGATGTGCCTATACACATCTATACTGCATCCAACTCGTGCATTTGTTCTCGGAAACCAACGTTTAGTAAAGTGAAACTGATGATGAAGACCACAGATATCCAACGGAACTACTCAATAATAGTTATTTCACGAATTACGATTCTATTACTTCGATATGATTGCTTTGATTTATGTACATCACAATGGTAAAGTGGAGCTGATGGTGCAACAAATGGAGAACTCCTTAATAAGGTTATTATAGCTTAGGTAAATCGTTTAGTCTTACTAAAACCGCGTATTTTTTAAAAACCTATTATTAGACCAAACGTTTTTCTATACTAACCCGCTTTTAATTCGTTTTACCTTTTATTATATTACGTTATGGTTTTAAATCGATTTTTTTTTAAACTGATTTGCAGTCGATTTTAAATTAGGTTCATTCGGTTAAGACTGGCTGATATTATTTACATAATTAAAAGGATTCATTAGCCAAAGAATTTATGTAGCTTGCTAAACCCAAGTGAACGAAACTATGCATTTTGTTTTTGTAGTCGGTTGTTTTAAAAAAAAGTATTAATTCTTTTCTATTTCTAAATAATACAAAGGCAAAATCGTGACTCAAGCGAATAGAAGTTATTGTGTAGATGTGAAGTTAAAAAAAAGTAAAGTAACAGCCTGTAAATATCCCACTGCTGGGCAAAGGCCTCCTCTTCTATTAAGGAGAAGGTTTAGAGCTTAATCCACCACGCTGCACCACTGCGGGTTGGCGGATATACATGTGTCAGAATTTCTCCCGGCACATGCAGGTTTCCTCATGATGTTTTCCTTCACCACCGAGTTCGAGATGAATTTAAACATGACTTTAGCACTTGAAAAATCAGCGGTACCGGGGTTTGAACTCACGATCATCGGTTGAGATCAACGTGTTCTAACCACTAAGCCATCTCGGATCTAAGATGTGGAGTTGATTCCGATTATCTGCTATTTACTTATAGTTTTGACAAACACAAGTTACGCGTGAAAATATCAAAGTCCTTCAACAGTCTAGGTAAATGGGCTGTCCATTCTTCACATGGGGCCTGATGGGGGGAGGTGGAGTTCTAGGAAAAAATCACTAAATATCACAAGGATAGGTTTATTGTCATATCACGTGTTTTCGAAATTATTTTTGAAATTTTTGTAAAATATATTTATGCGAATGCAAAATATTTCTTAATTCAGTGCTATTATACCTGATTTAAATATAATCTTTTTTTTTTTATATTTTTACTTAGGTAGTATTAACAAAAAAAATACGCGTGATCTTAAGTGGGGGGGGAATATATTACAAAACCTCACCACACATCGCCAGGGTGGAAAGGGACATTAAAAAAATTGCTAAAAACATCACGTGACTAATAGACAGCCCAAAAGTCGAAGGAAACAGAAAACCAACCACGAAACTATTTGATTTCTATAAAATTTTGGTTCTCACTTCGTCTCGATGCTCGAAGACGACTGGACCGATTTACTATACTTCAGGATTTCTTCAAAATCGGTTCAGTAATTTGGTCAAAAAATCGTATTTCATTCAAGTAAACGAAATTGCTTATTTTGGTTTTGAAGGTGGTTCTGCTTTTTCATTTTGACGCCTCACTCTGTAAAAAAAAAATGTCTATAAAAGCCATTAATCAAAGAATTGAATTGAATTGAATGTCTTACGTACAATCTGTAACTACTCTTAAAGGAATAACGCATTTTATGTAAATTCTTAATTGTAAAAAAAAACTCCGTTCCAAATCTTTTTAACAAAAATTAAACAGGGAGTTCATTGGCCTGACCATAAAAGTTTAGTGGTGTCCATTTATTAAATGGATGCTGATAAGCAATGTGTCAACCCACAAAAAGTCAAATTCGGAGATATTGATGTATTTTGCCTACTATTACATAACCTATTTAACATTACTAAAAAAAATTCAAGTCATATACACTAAATAAGTACGGAAAAAAGTTTCTGAATTAATTGTTTCGAATTTCGAATGTGTCCCATATTTTGCTATTTATACAATAATCTCAAATATTTAAAAAACTTTTTGTTAATATATTACATATTCAATATATCAATCTGCTTGTAATTCATTATACCCTTTCTCAAAAAAGAAAAGAAAAGATGAATATATGTATACGTCTTCAAACTGATTTATTAAGAATAGGTTTGTCATCTTTTGACGCCATTTTCTCAAAATGTGTGTGGCTTGACATAGTATTGCTTATAATATCGATGTTTGTAATACCGAAGATTTAGTGATACTAAATGTACTTCTGACACCGACGCCTGCGGGTTAGATCCCTACTCGGGGCAGACATTT
Organism: Hypolimnas misippus; assembly: GCA_037950945.1. Lineage (NCBI taxonomy): Eukaryota > Metazoa > Arthropoda > Insecta > Lepidoptera > Nymphalidae > Hypolimnas > Hypolimnas misippus. Next base: position 314,683 of record JBBEEQ010000031.1, read on the forward strand.
GTATACTTGTTCCTAGGTCTTAGTATTTATTCTTGTGGGTCTTCTCATTGTGCTTCGAAGAGCATATAGTCATTGCCGATTATTATCAATCACCTTATAATCACAATCAACTTTCAGTAGAGGCTATTCTAGTCCAAATGGTTATCGACTTACGAGTAAAAAATGCGAAGGTCCAGTAGCAAATGTTTTGTGAAAAAGTCAGTAACTTCTCAATGCCTAGAATAATAAGCAGACCTTGGCGAAGAGTTATCCATGTTTTATATAAAATAAAGTCGAAATATATAACCTATTATTTAAATTACTAAAGTCCATTCGCGTTAACAAAATAGTAAGTTGTCACATTTCAATTTAACGCCTTTAGAATGATCGATTTGCAAAAAATTACAAAGTTAAATTGAAATGACTTTAATGATGTTGCGTTTCGTTGCGTACAATAAAATTAAAAAAAATGAATAAATCAATCAAGCTCTAATTTCATACAAAAAATAAAAAAAGGATTATTTTTTACAAAACATTGTAGACCTCATCTAAGCCACTGCATTTGGGTAAAGTTCCCAAAATACTGGCAGCATTACCCCGTTGAATGGCCAAGCTGATCCTTTGACCGAGGTAGCTGCCAGCTCTTGGGTCCCCAGTTGACTTCCAAAGCCTCTTTGAGAGGTCTTTAAAAAGAGAACGAGCGTCTGGGCCCCACGGACCAAGAGTTTCCACTCCAAACGTAGCAAAGATAAAAGCCTCGTCAAGGCTTTCATATTTGCGCCGCTTGGAATGTTCGGCACTTGCTGCCGCTGCAAAAATGAATTATAATAAAAATATGGATGCTGATAAGCAATAATGTGTCAACCCACAAAAAGATATTCATATATTTTGGTAATGCGTAATGTATTTAATATTATTCAAAATAATTTCAAGTCATCTAAACTACATATGTAGGAAAAAAAAGTTTCTTAATTTAATGTTTCGAATTTCAAGTGTGTCCGATATTTTCAATTTATACAATAAACCCACATATGTGAAAAACTTATTATTAGCTAAAATGTTTTATTATACCAATCAGTTTTTACATTATTCCTTTTACCAAAATAGAAAAGAAACGATTGATATGTCTTCAAACAAATTTATTAGGAAAAGGTTTGACATCTTTAGACGCCATTTTCTCAAAATGAAGTCCGTGTGGCTCGACACAGTATTACTTATCAGCATCCATATTTTTATTATATCGATAGCTGAGAAATATTAAAAAAAAATATATTTCCTGCCTACTTTAGCATCAGTCAGTGAATCGTCCGTTTTCTTTTAAATTTGTGATTTTTTTTTTAAATACGAAAACAATTTAAGGCTGAAAAAGTTAGTGATACACTAACTTTTTTTGATCGACTCCAAAAAAAGGAGGAGGTTTTTAATTCGTCGAGAACATTTCTGTTTGTGTGTTTGCCGATTAGTCCGCCGATTGTGGACCGATTTTATTTATTTATTTATTTTTTTGTTTAAAATGGTATACTTTCAAATTGGTCCTATTTTCTTCAGATTAGGATCTGGTTAGATCCCGAAGAAATCAAGAGAACCCTTAAAGTATAGGCAAATCTATATTGCATCCAACTCGTGCATTTGTTCTCGGAAACCAACGTTTAGTAAAGTGGAACTGATGATGAAGACCACAGATATCCAACGGAACTACTCAATAATAAGTATTTCACGGATTACAATTCTATTACTTCGATATGATTGCTTTGATTTATGTACATCACAATGGTAAAGTGGAGCTGATGGTGCAACACTTGGAGAACTCCTTAATAATTAACAGCCCTGCATCTAAATTAGCAATATTTTGTAAACGCTGACAAGCGGTTAGCATAAGATTATTGTAGCTTAGGTAAATCATTCAGTCTTACTAAAACCTCATATTTTTTAAAAACCTATTATTAGACCAAACGTTTTTCTATACTAATCTGCTATTAATTCGTTTTACCTTTTATCAAAACAAAAAAGAACAGATGCATATATAATTATATTACTTCAAACGAATTTAATGAAAATAAATTTATGATATGATATCTTAAGATACTTTTCTCAAAATAAAGTCCGTCTGGCTTAACTTTGTATTGCTTATCAGTATCTAATTATTAAAGAAATTTTAAATGAAATATACATTGAATTGTTGAAAACAAAGGAATTGCTATTTATTCACAAAAGGTACCTATTTATAGCTGATTTCCTTAAGTTTCAAAGGTCACACGAAGTCTATAAATAATGGACTTCATCATCTACCTAGCAGTTTTACCGATTATACTAGGGTCTGCTTTCTATTCTAGTCCAGATTTTGACCGGTTACTGATTTTTACTCAGAGCGTTTATCATTTGCCTTCCGCAACCTCTGAAGGCAGTAACCATTTAGACTAGAATAATATCACTACTAAGAGTAACGATCATTATCAGGTGATTGTGATAACAACCGGAGCCAACAGGTTTACGTGCTCTTCGAGGCACGGTGAGAGACCCACAAGGATAAACACCCAGACCTAGAAACAAATATTTATACAAATATAAATATCTGTCCCGAGGAGGGATCAAATCTGCAACTTTCGGTGTTAGAGATACATTCAGCACCACCACACCAGAGGGCGTCCTATTAATAATGGCATTGATGTATGTAAATTTACTAAATCTGTAACAATTTTGCGATTTTTTACATTTTTTGTACAAATTTCTAATTATTCAGAATTCGCAATATGTATACATGGACACTAATAAGCAATATCATATCAAGCCACGTGAACTTCATTTTGAGAAAATAGCACCTAAAGAAGTCAAACCTATTCTTAACGAATTCCTTTGAAAAAGTATATATTAATTATTTAATTAATATTTTATTTATTATTATTTAAGTGCATCGGGAATTTCCATTAATTATGCCAGATCGATCCGTTCGTCGGAGTAATTATTGCTCAAAATAATACCCGTATAAATAGCACCTTAAGAATTTTCTGATAGCCAAGTGACTAGTAATACAAAACCAAATTTTTACTTTTATTGTTTTTAATAACTAACCGAATTTTTGGAAATGCCTAGCCTTTATAAATCCATCGTTATTTTACGAAAAGCAAACGTGTTTAAGGTAAATAAACTGAGTTTTTTATTTCTAAAAATATATACATATATGCAATGTTATATTTGTATAATTACTGAATTAAATTAGTTCAATAGCTATTCAAAAAGTGCAGAAGTCAACAAAACACTCAATGATTAATGTTTTAATTTCGTTTAAAATTGCTAATTAATTTAGTCAAGACATCACAGAATACGAACTAGTAAAGTGAAGTGAACTTTTTTGTATTTTTTTATCTCTGTACACGTGTATAAAATGGTTTGTCCTGACTGAATGCACAGCCTAAGCTGCTGACATTAGAGACTTGAAATTTAGAAGACCAATTGTTTATATGATAGGCCTCCAAATAGATTTAATAATTGAAACCGTCCCATGACATACTACAATACACTATAAACCGTGTCGTCTTTAACCTATTGGAGACCCTGAGCACATTAGGATATGGGGCATCTATGACTTTGCAGGTGACAATAGTTTTCTGCTGAGCGTGATTCATGCCATGCTTGACAGCGAAAGATGCTCCTTTAGCGAGTCTGTCATGACGCTGAAGAAGGCAGCGGAAAGGGAAGGAGAAGCAGACGCTCTCGCTGATCCGATCCGCAGACGAAGACCAGGAGGAAGATGAAGGCGTTATACGCACCTTCTTCCTTCCATAAGGGAGATATTAGCTCTTCCACACATCACCAGGGCGAAAAGAGTGCCCTCGGTGCTCGTGACCACTCTTTCGGAGAAGACGGCCTGTCTAGGCGGCCCAACCGTCGTGGCGTTACGGTAGCATGCACAAGCGATCCTGTGACGTCCAACTAAGATGATGAGGGCACCGCTGGTTTTTAGTGGGTAGTCTGGTGCACTCAGTTCCAGGAGTCCCACATACCCGCCCGGTCTCCCCCAGGCATAAACGCATTCCCCAGCGACAAAAAAAAGGTGACAATTGTTTTAAGCAGTGCTAAGAGAGAAACCAATCAGTAATCACTTCTCCAAAATCTGGAGCAAAGAAGGGGTAGCGAATGATCGGTTCCTGCCTAGGGTGACCATAAAAAAGAGGAGCCTGTATCATGTTATGTTCATACCATTTCACGATAAAAATCTATACCGATTTCCAACTATCGGAGATCAACTAACGTCAACTGTATTGACCCACTCAATTGCATATGCGTAAAGCGTAAACTGACGTCACATACATCTATGAACGTAAAAAGGCATATTATGGTCAGAACTAACGCAGAGCAACGCCACGCTTTCAAGTTTTATTTCGTATGTATCATGGACGCCTCACGTTCGCTATTGATAGCGCTGTAAGTATGGAAAAAAATTCTTAATTTAGTGTTTCGAATTAAGCGTTTAATGTTTAGCAATTTATACTTTTTTTTTTATTTTAAAAACTTATTCTTTGATAAAAGTTTTTGTTATACCAATCCGTTTTTAATTCACTCTAAATTCTATCAAAATAGAAAAGAGAAGATGGATATATATTATTTCAAAAAAAATATTAAGAGAATGTTTGGACATCCTTAGACGCCATTTTCACAAAATGAAGTCCGTGTGGCTGGACATAGCATTGCTTAACAGCGTCCAAATATTCCTTAGAGTGAAGAACTAAGTACTAGTGATGTGACGAATCGTTAAACATGTATATCCACAGATGGATGCTGATAAGCAATAACGTGTCAACCCACAAAATGTGAAATTTGGAGATATTGATGTATTTTAAGACTGCAATACCTATTTAACATTAAAAAAAATCAAGTCATATAAACTAAATAAGTACGGAAAAAAGTTTCTTAACTAATTGTTTCGAATTTCAAGTGCGTTCCATATTTTGCGATTTCTACAATAACCTCGAATATTTGAAAAAAATTTAATAGATAATATATCCAATATATCATTTTGCTTTTAATTCATTATACCTTTTATCAAAAATGAAAAGAAAACACGGCTAAAAACTTATTCAAACAAATTTATTAAGAACAGGTTTTGACTCTTAAGACGCCATTTTCTCAAAATGAAGTCCGTGTGGCTTAACACAATTTTGCTTATCTTAACCAAATCGGACAAGTCGTTTTCGAGTAATCGGGGAATATTCATATATAAAAACGTCTCCGTCGTTGAAGTCGGTTTTAACGTCGTTTATATAGTAAAAGGTGAAAAATTACATTGACCTACACCGTACGTATAAGTGTTATTGTTATATCAATGTATTTGCATTTATATTTATGTTAAAATATATATATCCGATAACACTTTCTTGAAGCTCAGTCTAATATTAATTATTTATGAATTAAACAAAAGTATTGAACATAATATACATTTATCAAAACAAAACGTAATTAAAAAAATTAAATATCAGTCTGTAGATAAATAAATAAAATAGATGTTCCATATTCAACGGCCCCATTAGAATCTCATAACCCAGTTTTGGGTGTCTGGAACACACAACACAAACCTATTCTTAATAAATTTCTTTAAAGAAGTATCTTTCTTTCTTTTCTATTTTGATAAAAGATTTAATGAATTAAATGCAGATTGGTATCATACAAAGATTTATCTTATTATATCTCATTAGATTGGTAGATAATCTTATTATATTGTTGTCATTTAACTTTTTCAAATATTATTTTATAAATTGCAAAATATGGAACACACTTGAAATTCCAAACAATTAAATTTTTTTGGTTCTTATTTTTACAATTACATCTCGTAGTGGTTAATGTGACACGGCTTCGAATCTAGCTTCATACTGGTTTTGCTTCTAGCTTCGAATAGTTTTTGTGTTTTATGAATGGAATAAAATATTCATTGCTTACCAGAACTTGAGTGTACTTAAGTCAAGTATTGAATATTTAATGTCACTGCTTTCAGGACGTTGTAGTCGCTACTCTTAATGTTTAATGTAAAATTAAGGCTTTAAAAAGCATCCTACTTCAAAATGCGATCATATTATAATACGATTTTAAAATCAAAGTACTAATCTGGTTTTGATGAACATTTTATATGACAAAAAAAATTGATTAAAAAATAACGGAGGTCTGTGGTAAAAAAAAATACATTCACTAGAAGTCAGGATCTTTTTGAAAATTTGATACTTCACTGAAACTCGTTCAAATGTCCAACAGCTGGACAAAAGCCTGCTCTTTTATTAAGGAGAAGGTTTAGCTTAATCCACCAAGCAACTCCACTGCGGGTTGGCGGATATAATGTCAGAATATCTCCCGACACATTCTAGTTTCTTAGCGATGTTTCCTTTATCATCGAGCACGATATGAATTCAAATACAAACTACCTTACTACAAAAGATTTAAACATACGTTAAACGCGTGTTTATACTGACTACATGAGTACTGAGACTCGGCCTTGGAATTGGGAGCCCCCGTTGGGGCTCAGAATGGACGTCCGCGTCTAAGGGTGTCTCCTAGTGAGATCGCACCTCGGCTTAGAACGTCGTCGGTGTGGAGGATGGCGCTGTGCGGAGCGCGGATGACGAGCATGACGGTCTCACGACGCGCCTAAGCGCGCCCGAGCCGTCGCAAACCGGGGACCTCGTCTCCGCCGGCGGAGACAGTGTGTGTGTGTGAGTGTGAATTGTTCCTATCGGGGTCTGTATATAAAAAAGATTGAGACTATTAAAAGTTTCTAAGACAGCGAGTACATCTTCAGGATGTAACGGCTCAACTAATTTGAGTGCGATATTCAAAATTAATGGTTTATATATTATATGACCCATAAGGGACCCACTTATTACGCCCCAATTTATATCGTGGGTTTCAGGTAGGTCCCGCAATTAATATCCTGTTTTTCAAGTAGCTGTTTGCTTATAAGACGAACTTTATCCCACAGTTTTACTCCGCTAGGCTGCCTTTTCACCACAAACGTGCGATGCTATTAAGCGACGTCCGAACGCATTCGCTTCAGCTAGTATGTAAATAACTTCATTAAATCCCTTTCTGGAGCTAAGCTATGCTATGTAAATCAAGTGATCCTATTGGTGGGTTTAACACACGCCTGTAGCTTAGCAATTACGTTCTCTGATGGAAATGTCTTAATATAGAATTCATTTACCGGTACACGCGTATTGTAATTTAATTGTTCTATCCCGACGTATATGACAGACGTGTTGGCACAATGGTCACTGCAACTGACTAAAGCGCTAACGGTCGCGGGTTCGATCCACGCTCACGGTAAAACGTGTGTATTGGCCATACAGATGTTTGTCGTGGTCTGGGTGTTTGTGTTAGTGTTGTGAGTGTTTCCGGACGCCCGACAAAAGGTCATGAGATCTTAATGAGGGCCGTTGAGTGTGATGCGTTGAGTGTGTGATATTGTTATATCCCAATATCCTTTTCGGAAATAAAAACAATTGATAAAAGTATTTTCGCAATCCGTCAAAAGGTATAGCAACGTATAAGATACCATAAACAAGTATTATTTTTTATATACTAGATTTAGTATGTCATTTTCAATTTACTAATAAGTTAGAAGAGGCCTAAAGATACTCTCGCCTGTCACTCTCACTCGCTAGTTGCTAAGCAACGTCGTCCAAAGGAGTCGGGAACCCGGAATTGGGTTACAAAAACTGTGAGCTTATGATATGTCTATAGTAGTATGATTCTAGCGACCCTCCGTGATTTCACTCCCGCTTAACATAGGACTTTCATACACACTTCCAACTCTCGTTTTACCCCTTTCGAGGTCGAATTATGCAAAATCCCGTCTTAGTGAGCACCTACAACCTAAAAAATTGCGTTGCTGCGTCCTAAAATGAGGGTTACCATGCAAAATTTCAAACTTCTAGTACTCTTGTAGTTTCTGAGATTTCGTGATGAGTGAGTGAGTGACCTTTCGCTTCTCTACACAAGTAGATTATCAGAAAAACAGACTTTATGATCTAAGTAGTAGCTGTATAGCTTTCAAATTAACCCGCTACTTGCGAAATCTGGTTATTGTATATGACAAAATATGGAACACACTTTAATATTCCAATAATTAAATGAAAAACTATTTTTATGTACTTATTAAATGTAGATTATAATGTTAAATACGTTACGCATTATCAGTTACGTTACGCATTATCAGAATTCAACATTACCGACTTTGACGTTTTGTACGTTGACACATTATTGCTTATCAGCATCTATATATAATAATATTTCTACAGATAATTGCGAACCATCCTCGTGTGGAAACACTCTTCATCCACGGAATAATTCAGTGATACCGACGGAATTTGCGGTAACATTCTGTAAATCTCCTGAATGCTGGCTAAATACTTGACCGAAAATTTATTTCTCTGCACAGTTTGGGATTTAGCACACTTTAGGTCCTGCACAGACGAGGGAGTTTGTGTTAAAAACTTACTTCTTCAGCGCTTATATCCTTTGTGAGTTTTGGACGCTTCTACTATAGATTGCCACTAGCTTCAATTGTTGGTCTTCCTCTTCGAGTTGGTAAACTTCTCAATGGCCCTAAGATCTTCGATAGAATCATGTAATCAGTTATGACTTTGTCATGATCTCTTCTGTTGCATCCTCCAGATCTCATCACATTGTCATTCTCTCAATAAACTCGGCCCATCTCAGTTATCCTGAAGTATAAGAAATGTCTGGAATTTTGTCTGTAAAGGAAGACACTCCAGAAAAGAAAGAGTGGCCTAAAAGAATAATAACTTTAACTATTTCAAGGATATAAGAGGTTCTCTTGTAGCAATTAGAGTGTAAAATGCTGCATTTTCATTTTATTTCAAAGTCAGAAATACTTCTGCTGTTATCCAAATTTTTGTATGAAATATTTATGGTATCCCGCCTTCCAGTGCCTGTAACCTGATTAAAGTTACCTAGGTAGCCTTACGAAAGCTTTTTCTGTCAAAAATGCACTGACAGTAAATTCTTTTAGGTGTAAAGCAATTACCAACAACTTATGTAAATCTCTATGAAAGTTTGAGAGCAAAACTTATACCTGTAATTCTCGCCTTCCTCGATACAGTTATGTTAACACTTATTATGTTATGTACATATATTTAAATTTTAACTCTAAGTTACGTTATGAGTTATTTATTTTAAGGGGCAAAATAATTATCTCATGGTTTTTCCCTCGTTTGTGTTAAGCCTTAATTGAAGGTCTTTTCAACTTATTACGTTACAACGTGGATAACGTATCTATTTTATTATTTCGTATTAATCCATATAACGCTTCTCGCCGCGACTTGTTTTCCACGAAACCCACTAATTTTCATTTAGTTTGAGATTATGTTGACGTTAATAATTACATATCTATTCTATATATAAAGGTAGAATTAGTTTGTATATTTGTATGTAGGGAATCTCTGAAACTACTAATCGAATTTGAAATATTCTTTTTGTTTTGGTTAGCCCGTTCCTTGAGAAAGGTGATAGGCTATATTACGTCACGCTACGACTCATAGGAGCAAAACAATATATACAAACGCGAGTGAAAACGCAAAGGATGACGAGGAGGATATTTTGTGTTGAAGGGACACCTTTCCGCTTTTTTCAATTTCATGACCTATAAAGTTGTCTGGAAAAGATCGCTCTTTTAGCGATAAGACCGCCTTTTGAGCATTCTTTAATCACCATCTTTATACCCGACTGCACAACGAAAAGGACGGTAATGTATTTATCGGACGGAATATCCTCATTTATGTGTGTGTTTATCAGCCTATGTATGTATGTGGGTTTGTACCTTTGTGGCACTATTAAGACCAAACGCGTACGCCGATTTTGATAATTGACCCATCGTTTGACTCGTCATGACATCGCAAATGTCATAGGAAGGATAGAAATTCCAACAATCAAAATCACCGACTTTAGACGCTATAATAATAAGTAAACATGTGTGGTATCGTTGAACAGGTATTTAAAAATTATTATTAGGTTTCTTAAATCGTTTTTCAATCAGAATTACCGTGTAGGATCTATAACGATTTAAAACTGGTGAGTAACGATTCTCACTTATAGGCTTTTAGACAGAAGTGATATTGATATGGTACTGCTGACTGCGGATAGTTTTGTGATGCAGTTAGGTTTTTTATTTTTTAAATTAATTTCTTGTTATGTAATCAACTGTGAATTTTAGTGTACAATAAAACAAATTCGTATTTATATACAATATAGAATTAATATATCATCCAAATAAATAACGTATTTTGCTTTTGAAAATCGTAACACTATTTTTAAAACGTCTTATTTGATTTTCAGAAAATACAATTTCCCGTCTCATCTATAATTGCCAACCCAAGATACCAACACCGCAATAAATCACCAAATTCCAAAGTGTCCTTACGTAAAATTGAGATAACATTCGTTCAGCGTCAAATATGGACAGATTATTTATACCCTACGGTTTGACAAATTACTCCCTATACACTGAACTAAGCATACTATATCTTCAGGTGTCAAATCTTGGATGATTATAGCTAGGGTTGTCATACACTCGTAGGCGAGTAACACATCCGATACTTTTACTTTTGAAAATGATAAAAAAATAACTGTGTAATCTAATTTGTTGAGGTAGAGCCTAGCTACTGCTCGTATACGACTGGGGTAGTACCTTACTCACATAGAAAATAGCTACTGTACCATCCTCCATTTTTTTCCTTACATCCTTCATCCCTTATTATTTTTTAAGCTGTTAAGCACTCACGCCTTCCATGAGCTGAAAATGTCCATGGACTTCTTAGCGTTTCTATAAAAACAGAATTGTAACGGATACGTCATAAGTAGTTACGAGAGCTGCGAATGTTAAAAATGAAATATTTACAGTTAATTCTTTTGGGTGTAAAGCTGTGAGAAATAATTATAAAATGTATATCCGTTTAAGTGAAAGTAAATAAGTAATTATAACAGGTAAAAGAATCAAAAATATTTTGTCTATTTACACTTCATACCTATTTTAAGAAAATAGGTCTCTGTCAAAGTCATATGGTCATTTGCTTAAAGTCCACAGGGCTTCTGAAAAGTTAAACATCTCCTGGATTTTATAAGTTGGATTTATACCATCACATTTCAAAATAAATTACATTAAATTCCAATTATTATAATGCGACTGACAACCCTAATTACAGCTTATATAGAAAGTTCCTAAGTGGATCATTCGCGTCGCTCTTCAGGACAGAAAATAAATAGAACTAACTAATCGCATCTTAAGAGTCTTTGAAAGAAAATAAATTATCTTTTAAATGTATAAAAAGAAAACCCAATCCCGGAGATCCATAATTAAATCGCCGTGTTTTAATGCGTCTTATTTTAATACCCGACCGAGAAAGGAGGTATTATAAGTTTGTATATCTGTGTGTCTGTCTGTAACATCATAACTACCTAACGAATAGACCAATTTTGATGCGATTTATTTGTTTATTTTTAACTCATGTAATAGAGATAGTTCTTGGCTATCATTTTGACGTTTGAAGGTATAAGCTCTTTTCTAGTTGTTAAAGGATCTGAGCAGCTCGTATTGGTCTAATCGACTAGAAATGCAATGTACTGTGAATGCTATCAGAATAACATAATCGCGTAGCTCATTGGAATAAAACTATTTTAAACGGATTTAAATCGCTTATATTAACTATTTTTATCCTCCCGACGTTTCGGGCACTTTATAGCATTCGTGGTTACGGGTAGACTGAATTGTAAATAATATTTCCTAAAACCTCAAATACACAAATGTCAACTTAGTGAACCAGAACTGATATTGATAATCAGTACGCTGATGGTCTTGTTACTCAGTCGGGTTTTTGATTTTTTAAATAAATTCATCTTGTTATATTAGAAAAAAATATTTACGAGCAAAACTTATAAGTTTAATTCTCGTCTTAGTTATAAAATATTAATGACAAAGCCCTTTCTAAATACGTAAACAAATATTGTCAATGCGCTAACGAGCGATGGCATAATGCAATTACTTAGAGAACACTAAGACTCTGGTGCAACTATTGGTTTAGATGTCTAGTGATGTGCCTTCTGTGATTTATCGATAACATTATTAAAATGTCCTCTTAAATCTCTGTGCGAGACTGACATACAGAACGTAACGTAGCAAAGAGCTTAGAAGTAAAGAAGAAGAAAGAAGGAACGTAAAGAATTTGTAACCTTGTAACGTCGTAACACATTTACTGCAAATGTGTTCAATGTATAATGGACACACATGTTGTGTCGGCGTTAGTGAATGTGTTAATAAGAACCATCTCGAATACATCAAACAAAAAAACGCATCAAAATTGGCGCAGTCATTAAAGAGCTACGATGCCACAGACAGACACAGACACTCATGTCAAATTTAGACCATCCTTCTTTTTGCGACATGGGTTTAAAATTCATATGTAAAGTTACATATGTACATACAATACATATATCGTTGTTTCACTGCTGTAAGTAGTCAATGGAATGTATGTAGCCATTTAAATAACCAATTTTAAATCAAAGGCATACCATAGAAGCACATTAGCGCTGAATACCGAATAATGTGCATTTACGCGATTTAATTAAGCGGTGTAGTTTCTGTTCGATTTAATCAGGATTATGTTTAGGAGAATGGTAAGATTTGTTTTGAAACCAAAAGGTTTAATGTAATCTATTTCAGAAAATAATGAAAATTTTTTAGCGGCTAATGTTGTAAAGAGGTAGAATTTGTTGGTAAGTTTGCATGGTTCTCTGTAACTATTGATCAGATTTGAAAAAATGTTTTATCATTGGATAGCCCGTTTATTGAAGAAGGTTATAGGCTATATTACATCACGCTACAACTCATAGGAGTGAAGCAGTAAATATAAAGTGAAACCGGGAGGTGCATTTAGTTTTAAAATAAAATAGAATTCTTAAAATCGGTTTCAAAATCATGGAGTTCTGAGATACACAGATAAAAAACACACTGCGAACTGAGAACCTCTTTCTTTTGTTTAGTCGGTTGATAAAGTAAAAATATCCCAACCGTGACTTGCCATTTCTATTATACCGCTCTTTTCAAAGTATCAGAAAAACTATTGTCATCACATAAGACCAAAAATCTTATATCTTTTTCACGTTGAAAATTGAATTGAATATGAGTGACTTGACGCATACATAAAACATAGCAGGATAATATTTTGTTTCTACATAAAATAATGTAGAATATTTATATTAGACTAGCTGTTCGCCGCAGCTTCGCCCGCGTATGCTTAAGAATTTGATTCCTAACAAACTTTCAACAATATTTTTAACCCTTTAGAGAATGAATTTTCAGAAATTCTTTCTTCTTATGTCTCCACACACGATGTTTTAGGAATGAAGGAAAATTTCATGTTTCTAGACCCAGCGGTGTCAGCTCTGCGTTGATCGATCAGTCAGTGAATATAACAACTAGTCAGTTTTTATTTTTCTATATATAGACTGTATTTAGGAGAATTCAGAAGACGGTATTTTTATTTGATTAAACTAATATTATTATAAATGATGTACACACGTATGTAACGTCATTTAATGCCTATATATAATAAACTGGCTGTCCCTAACGGTTTCACTCGAGGTTATGAGTGGTAGCGTGATGTAATATAGCCTATATACCTTTTTAAATAAACAACCTATGTAATGCAAAAAAAATTTAATTGGATAAATAGTTTTAAATATTGCTCCCTACATACAAACAAATTTGTCCTCTTTATAACATTTGTATAAATAGTAAAGATAAGTAAGACTTAAAACAATTAATTAATTAAGATTCAAGAAAATCAAAAACCCGACTATACAAATACAAATATGCTTTATTGTACAAATTGTACAAAAATGGTGATGATAAAATAATGCACAAAAGGCGGTCTTATCGCTAAAATAGTGATCTCTTCCAGACAACCATTGGGTACAGGACATGAAATTAAATAAAGCGGCATGGAGGTGTACCAATATTATAAAATAAATATATATACATAAATAAATTTATACTTATGTATGTACATATATAACAAATGATATATAATATATATATAAATAATAATACTAAACAACACAAAGTATATTTAATTAATTAAATTAAAATAAATATATAATTACAGCTATTATTCATAACGACAAATAATATGATTTTATTCGATTTTTGAAAATACCTAGTGATTGAGAACTTCTTATATTAACTGGTAAGGAATTCCAAAGACGAACTGCTTAAACAGAAAAAGATTTAGTGTAAAAAAAAGAAGAATGAGAAGGAGTTTTAAGTAGGATATTTTGGTTAGAGCGAAGAATACGATCATGAGTGTTCGTAAGAAATTTACTCGTAAAACGCTCTTTCAAATAACAAGGTGTACCAGGACTGAACAGTATACAGTAGAGAAAAGAGAGAATGTGAGTATTCCTACAAAGGCGGATTGGGAGCCACCCGAGTTTTTTACGAAAGTCAGAAATATGGTCATATTTTTTAAGTCCGAATATAAACCGAATACAGAGATTTTGTATACGCTCGAGTTTATTTAATTGGTCTTCCCTGAGATCGAGATAACAGATGTCAGCGTAATCAAGAATTGGTAGAAGGATAGTTTGTGCTAACGCTATCTTGGTAGGAATCGGCAGAAGATTACGTAATCTACGAAAAGACCTAATTGCAAAATACATTTTGCGACTTACTTCACTTATTTGAGATGTCCAAGATAGTTTTGGTCAAAAAAGATTCCCAAATTTTTTACTTTGGTACTGTATGGAACAATACTGTTATTAAAAATAACAGGCAGCACAAGTGAATTATTTAAACGACAAATTAATTTATGACTATCAATGATAATAACCTGGCTTTTCACAGGAGTAACTTTTAAGCCAAACGATTTACTCCAGTTAACAATTTTATTTAATTCTGAATTTATAAATTGGATAGTCTGCGGAATATCGACTAATTTAGAGGTAGCATAAATCTGGAGATCGTCTGCATACAAGTGGTAGAGAGAAGAAATGCGTTGAGTGATAGTTTTTATAAAAATTGAAAACAGAAGAGGCGATAGTACTCCTCCTTGAGGTACACCGGCACGCACAGTCAACCAATCACAATAAGAATCGTGGACTCGTATTCGCTGTCAGCGACCATGTAAGTAGCTATGAAACCAGTCAATCACTGATGGAGATATATTAAGAGAATATAGGATAGCCAGTAATATGTCAAAATCTACACTATTGAAAGCATTACTAAAATCTAGCAACGTCAATACTGTAAGTTCCTGCTTATCCATAGCTAATCTGATATCATCAGTGATCTTACCTAAAGCAGTTGCCGTACTGTGACCAGATCGGAAACCAGACTGAAATGGATTTAGAAGATTGAATGAATAAAAGAAGGATTCTAATTGCTGATACAAAAGGCGCTCTAATGCTTTAGAAAGGAATGGGAGAATGGAAATAGAGCGATAATCACCTAGAGAAGAAGGGTTTTTCTTTTTCGGTAAAGGAATAATTTGTGCGTCTTTCCAGGAAGAAGGAAAGGTGCTGGTTTTAACGGAATTATTAAAGATACATGTAAGGACAGGAGTCAAATAGTTGATAATCGGGAAAATCATTTTACGGCTAATGCAGTCAAAACCAACGGCATCAGAATTTATAGCTAGAATATTCTTTTTAATATCACATTCGACTATGTAATAGGACCGTCTTAAGTTTTTTAAGTCATTAAACAAATTAAAAAAAAGAAACAATATTTTTTCCGTATTCAATGCGCTGCCATACTGAGATGAATTTAAACACGAATAAAGCACTTGTTAATTTAACATCTACAGTAAGTGAGCATATTGACCATTTTACCAGCGTTACCAGCACCGATGCCCTAGTTACCCCACTCTTGAACCGGCTATGGTTATCAGAATCGATATTTAAAAGTAAAAAAAAAAGTGAACTAATTTTTTTTTTCAACTTTTTTTATATAAATGCTGCATTTACTGTAAGAGCCTAAAAGTCCAACTGGTAAAATAAATTAAAATGATTTTAAACGGATTTAAATCGTGTATATTAACTATTTTTATCATCCCGACGTTTCAAGCAATTTAAACCGATTAAAATGGTTAGGTTTATCCAAAGCATGTTTACAGCTGCAGACTCTGAAAAACTCCTATATAGTTAGTGCTTTCTGCGTGCAACCGGTACGTTATTCAAGATACCATCTAAGAAACCGTTGGCGGTGGTTGTAAATAATATTTTCTCAAACCTCAAATAGACAAATGTCACCTCAGTCTACCCGTGACCACGGCGAACGCTGGGGATGATAAAAATAGTTAATATACGCGATTTAAATACGTTGAAAATAATTTAATTTCAATGAGTAATATTCGCGAAAATCTAAGACTACGTTATTGGTAAAATATCCAACACATGCCCAGTTGACATTGTAAAATTATTTTTGCTGACGTTTAAATATATTTCTTTTGCTCTTAATGAACTTGTTATCTGTGGAAACTTTATTGGTTTATGTATTTTTAAATGTTTTTTATGTTTTTATAAATAAATAAATATCGACGCTCTAACCACCCAGCCTCAGCAAAATTAAGTAATTTCTGCTAATACCAGGAACAAATATCTGTGAAATATCCGCAAAGTAGTAACTCAATCAGTATCCAACGGTCAGTGCAAATGCCATTTCGAAGCTAGTGATGTACAAACGAAATTAAAATTTATCGATGTTTTATTTAAAACAAAACATAATTTACGATCAAAACTCTTCAATTTAAAAAGAATTTTTATTTTTAAATTATCAAGAAATACTACACACTATTTTTAGATTTAAATTATCAAGAAATACTACACACTATTTGTAGATTTAAATTATCAAGAAATACTACACACTATTTGTAGATTTAAATTATCAAGAAATACTATAGACTTTAAATGACACAAAAAACACATTTACAGATATTTCATATCTTTTAACTTGATGTTTTTCCACTCTTTCTAACATCTTTATTAAGATTAATATTCATATAAGCTTCAATTAAACTCCGTTTAAGCTTAATGGCTTTTAGGTGTGTTATATAAAAAAAGCACGGATAATTTTGCCACGTAGCATGAAGAACACGCGAAGGAGATCGATTGTAAAACCTTCGATAACAATCGAGACTAGCTGTCAAATGAAAACTTTCATATTTTTATTGGTTACATTGTGATGTACAATAGTGACGTAAGAAATTGGTAATTGTGTTAATGCGATTAAATTTTTTATATGAAGTAATTGAAGTCATCGATTAAACCATATTTTCTGTAAATGAATTAACACATTCAGCTAATATGCGTTTTTTTAAATAAAATAAATAAAAAAGTATTAAAAAAGGGCCTCATTAGGAGTACTATATTATTCAAAAGGAGTACTATATTATTTAGTGGAGACATTAATCATTAATTAGTAAACGCTATTTACAAGTTATGTAAAGAGAAAAATTAAAGAAAAAAATATTCCAATTTCCTAATTCAATTAATAAAATCGAATAGTTTTTAACTCGGCTTCGATTCGATTGAACCGTAACAATACCTAGACATTACTAAACTATCTATGGACGGGTGAATGAACCTTGTGTTTACATTTTTTTAAAGAAATTTGAATGGAGTATAATAAAACACTGTACATCTTTTTTCGTGAATTAAAACTTCCATTTACCCGACGCGTGGGAAGGGAAAGTCATGTGTTCATCAGTCTATGTATGTATGTGGGTTTGTACCTTTGTGGCACTATTTAGACCGAACGTGTGAGACAATTTTGATAAATGATACGGTGTTTAATTCGTCATAACGGCGCGAATGTCAAAGAAAATTATAAAAAATTAAAAAAAACTTTATCGATTGAGGTATCGTTGAATAGGTGTTTAAAAATCATTTTTAGGTTTCTTATATCATTTTTCAATCAGAATTACTGTTTAGAATCTATAAAGATTTAAAGTTGGGTAATAACGATTCTCACTTATAAGCTTTTAGAAAGAACCGCATATGATCTGGTTACGCAGTCGGGTTTTTAATTTTTTAAATGAATTACATATTTAGCTTATTAAGTTATAAGTAGCGTCAACCTGGATAACTGAGTTTATAGAGGCATTGATTTTTCCTAATTAATTGACGTAATACGCGCTGCTGCCATCTAGTTTACTTAATTCATAACTGCAAAAACTATTATAAATAACTAGCTTTTGCTCGCAGTTTCACCTGCATCAAGTTTGATATTTACATACAAACTTTAAACACAATTTTAATAATTTCCTTTAGAAGGTGAATTGTGGAAAATCCTTAGCGAATGCCTACTAATATTTGTCTGCGTGCCTTTCAGTGCAATCCGTTCATTGGTTTGAGCTGTGTTGATAGAGCAGTCAGCCAATCATTGATACGTTTTTTATATATGTATACAGACAACAGTGGTTATTTTTGAAGTAAGAAATAAGTAATCACAATACAGCAATGATTCCCATGACGTCCCACTATTTTAGAATTCGAAATAAAAATAAATTGTATATTTAAAAGAATGTGTTACTAAATCGGACGTCTTTTTTATTATTATAATGGCTACTTCACGCTGATAATCTGTGAGAGTGAGATACTGCCCTCTATCAATCTAGCACATATGCGAGCTTACTTAGTACATTGAACGAGTAGCAATGTCAATGGTTTATATAATTTCTAAATAACTGAGATTAGCATTTAGAATCCTACCATCTTACTGCGTAATGCACAAATAAAAACTGTTTTATCTTTCTACATTTTAGTCTTGACCCCTTCGGATCGTTCCCTTGGACAGACCCCTCCCATATAAAAGCAATAGTTACGCGCTGAATGTTCTTCATGAATTTTCAATGCATTCACACACATAGTTATATACAGGTCACCGGTTACATCAATAAAAACGAGTTGAACGAACGTAGTCAAAGACGCTTTGTGTCGTGTGTAGTGTCGTGGATCAATGTGAAGGATGAATGAACAGTTTCAATTACGAATACAAGACACACATGTATTGACTTTATCAGAGACTTTGACTGGGAAGGTATTAAAACCAGGGGCGTAAATGTAGGGTGGCAAGGCTGGAAAAATGCCACAGGCCCCTGATCCGAGAGGGCCCCAGTCTAAAAGAACTTTATTAATTACAATCTTATTAAAAGTAAATTATTATTATTCATTATAAATATCTATAAACCTGCTCTTGAAAATTAAACTTATCGGATATTTTACTAAAATGTACACAACATTATTAATAGTTTTGGATAACTACCTAAGTTCATTAAAATAAATTTATAACGTGAGATTTTTACTGGGGGGCCCATCCAAAGAATTCGCTACGGGCCTCAGATAGTTACGCCCCTGATTAAAACCACATTTTGTCAAATCTCAGTACAACTCACTCATCACGAAATCTAACTAAAAATGTCAGAAGTGCTTACGCTTAAGACGGATTTTTGCAAAATTCGATCCCTTAAGGGGGGTGAAACTGAGCTTGGATCTTTGAGTCAAAAGTCATATGTTAAGCGCGAGTGAATCCGCAAAGGGCCGCTAGTATTTGTATAATCTATATTTATACAAATATTTATATTTGGATGCTAATAAGCAATGCAATAAAGGGGTCACCCTCAAGCAATGCAATAAGGGAGTTGAGATGATAAAGATCAGAATACATCAATTTATAGATATTGATGTATTCTGATCTCTATCATCTCAACTAAATAAATACAGGAAAAAAAATCCTAATCTAATATTTAGAATATTGAAGTGTGTTCCATATTTTGGAATATACAAGAATCGCATATATTTTGAAAACTTTTTATTAGATAAAACTCTTTACTATACCAATCTGCTTTTAATTTATTATATATTTTATCAAAATAGAAAAGAAAAGATGGATATATACTTCTTCACACAGATTTATTAAGAATTGGTAGGACATGTTTAAACGCTATTTCCTCAAAATGAAGTCGTGAGGCTTGACACTGTATTGCTTATTAACGTCTATTTATACAAATATATTATTATCATTTACAAGTTTGTTTTACGCATATAGTCTAATTTTTTTGCTTGTCTCAGTTGCGAACAATACTCGAAACGAAAATAACGATCTATCGAATTTATTATTATCATTTTTCATTATGAAAAATGATTCAATTCAATCATTTGATCGATAATAATTTCTCATCTCTAACTCTTATGCGTGGTTAGAACTACGTTATATTTCTTACGTTATCTGTTTAATAAGAGAAGTAAAGAAAAATAAACTATAAATACATAAAAATATCTAAAATAATGTAACTTACAAATGGTACAAAAATTTTTTAATTTATATAAAATTCGCTATTTATCTTTATTTTTAAACTGACGCGCGACGTCTAAAGAGGGGAAGGTTTTATGTTCTGCTGTAGTATGTACGTTTCATTTTTTTTTTTATGTTTGTTCATCAATAACGCGTTAAAGGTTTTAGTTGGTACCGACTTAGAAATGTCGTAGAAAATATTTATTTTTTACTTTTATGTTTACTTATTTCGGTTTTAAAGTCGATTTAGTTTTTTTAATAAACTTTTATTAATAATTTCTACGACAGATCTGGTGTAGTGGTACTTATTGCACCTCTAACGCCGACGGTTCCGGGTTCGATTCCATTCGGAGCAATTTATATTTGTATTAACATTTGTCAAAAATCACTCAATGTAACTTAAAAAGCTTTTACTTTTAAAATATCGATTATTCAAACCCAATTCCTATAATCAACATCACTAATCCCTATTGAAGATGAAAGAAAAACGCCTGATCAGTTCGATTAGCAATTTTGTCTTTGAACACCATTGCAATATAAACTTTATTTTAAAAACATAAGATACATTTTCCGTTAAAAAAAACTAATGAATGTTAATGAAAAAGTACTGCTTGCTTAATTTAGACTTTACTCTCTAATATTAAAGTTGGAATTCGTATAAATAATTGATAATTTTCTAATTTTCCTTTTAAGAAACCCGTAATTGACTTTCTCGGCTGATAATTTTTACAAATGACATAGAAGGTCGGAGAAAGAAATCATTAAATTGATATTTCGGTGGCGTTACGGGATAAATCTAAAAGCTTCGAAGGAAATTAATTAAATATCGAGTTTTTTTTTCATAAATACTTTAGATTTAAGTAGATTTAGGAGTAATAAAAGGGTCAGTCACAATTTTTTTTTTCTGATATTAATTTTATGTTTTTGTCTTCTTTTTTAATGTTTTTTTTTCAATTATTAGATTAGTAAGGATTATGTAAAGGTAGTGATAGGATCAAGGTTTATTTTTGACATTTATTTTTTTTTTGTCAAAAGCATGCAATAAGAAAAAGATACAGTTAAGCTAATTTGATGTATTTTTTTAATATTGTATTAAGGTTTTTTTAATAGAGATTTTGTTTCAAAGATTTTTATAGATATCTAAGAAATTTTTCAAATGAGTTTTATAGTTCTTGACATTAACGTGTACAAATAAACAAACTCAAACAACTTTATATACATAAAGTTTTTTATACATATTCACTATTCCATATACTTTGGGATTTGGTCAACCAATCCCAGCCAAGTTAAAAACTCACCCTGCATATAAATATTATATTTTCTTTACTGATTTTCGTTTTCTTGGTAAACGAGCAGGTGAGGATTCAATGGGAGAGTATACCCTGTTAAACAAAAAAACAATCAGCGAATTAGGTCGAGCAGTTTTCGAGTAATTGGTGGACATACACTAAAATTGACCACTTGACTCCCTGTGCGTTTTTTACCGTCGAGCGTCGAGTGTATAGACACCTTTCCGTCAAAGGCCGGCAACGCACCCTCAACTCCCCTGGTGTTGTAGCTGTCCGGGCGATAGTAACCACTTAACAACAGGTGGCTATTTGCCCATTTGCCCCCCTTTTTAATAAAAGAAATGTCCTCAAAGAATTTAAAACCTTTTTGGATACTCAGTTAAAAATACGTTTTAGACGGTAGTAACAAAATACATTTACAACGCAAAACCGCAAGCAAAATTTAGTAACATATAAGAAACATTGTCTTTCCTTTTCAGCTAAAATCTTAACTTTGTAATATAAAAAATCGTTTAGTATTAAAAGATTTCGTTGAGTCAATTTTCCTTTGATCATGGAAATGAGCAGCCTCAGGATGCTTAAGAGATGAGTCCTCTTGACTCTGCGTCTTAGATGTGATGAATTATAATTGAGAGGTATCAGTTCAAGTTTTGCTGTGTTGCGACTTTTAATCCATACTAATATTATAAAGCTAAAGAGTTTATTTGTTCGAACGCGAGATCGTACGAAGAAATAATATGAAACGCATTTAAAATTCGATATATTAAATTAAGAAACTTTTTCCGTATTTATTTAGTTTAAATGGCATTATTTTCTTTAACAATGTTAAATAGATATCAAAATACATCAATATCTCCGAGTTTTACTTATTCTGGGTCGACACATTATTGCTTATCAACATCCAACCACTATAAGGTTCAAATGTTTAATTAATTAAAGATTTGTAAATCCTTATGTTTGCTTCTGATGTCTGAGCCAAATCCGACATGCCTATTTAATTCGTAACTGAAGTCAGTTTATTTGTATTAATGAAAATATATATTATTTGAAATTTTAAACGCAATAGAAATTCACATTCTGTAAAAATTTCAACTCTATCCCCATTACTGTTCACGATATACATCCCGTTGACAAACGGATAGACAGACGTCCAACATTTTTCGAGTACGGAACCCTAAATTGATACGCTTAGAGATTCGAAGTGACTTCCATTATTCCCTCAATTTTGTTCACATAATCCAGACGAAATCTCGCAGGTTCCAGAGGGAATCGTAAATTCTAATAACATTGACACAGGTATGGATTCGTACGGCTTAACCGTGCATGATGTATGAGCCAAATGCCTTTAGTAAAATCCTTAAATAATTTGGACGAAATGTCACTATTGCATTCAAAATTAACGGAGATAATTAAACGCTCAGTTACTGGTAATCTATACAAATAAATAAAATTGAAGTGTCAGTTTGTGATTTCAAATTAACAGCTTTGAACTAAATGCATATGATCACAATTTTTTAAAATTTTTATATGTCTGTCTTTTTGTTTGTTCCGCCTAATCTCTGACGACTGGACCAATTTTGACGGGACTTTCACTCACACTTAGGTTACTTTTATTTTAAATAATTTATTTATTTTAATTGTTAATAATTAAAAAAGAACGCGACAACAAAATTGAAACCAATAAAATAGTGCACAATATCCGATTCAAGTCGGAAAACATTTACCATGTTAAATAAATATATTTTTTCCTCAAATGAACGACGGGTGAAGCTGCGGAGCACAGCTAGCCTATACATATATAATTAATTGTCCTCACTGACTGACTGAGTCATTAACGCAGACCCTAAACCGCTGGGGTTAACTTGAAATTTCAGGTTTTAGGCATCTATATATATATATATATATATATATATATATATATATATATATATATAGTTTCCTAAAATGCTTCTGTCGAATTCCAAAATATACGCGGGCAAAACCGCAAACAACTACTAGTGTAACAGTGTAACGAACTAAAATTCATTACATTACATTACATTACAATGTCACTATGATTGACGAACTGAATGCAACAATTGTAACAATTAAAATTAAAAACAATTCGATTTATTTTTATTTTAGCAAACAAAAACTTCTAACGTAAATTATAAAAATTGGAAAGATGAAAACAATTCTAGTACTCTTAGAAAGCTCTCCAAATTATGTTTTGGTTACAAATTTTTATTGACAAATGAAAAGAAAAAACATTTTCGTACACCAAACAAAGTCATTTTCGTCCGTATTCAACATTATTTTTATGACTTATATGTTAACATCAGGGTCACTTTCTTTTGATTTTTTAAGTACTTAAGTCTTGTTTAATTCGTGCTTGTGAGTGAAAGAAAACATCGGTACAAAACATGCCTACCCGATGCCATGTGTAATATATCTAATTCGTAGTGGAAGTGTTCTATAATCGTTGATTAAATAGCTTCTTTATTATATATTTATGCTCTATCGACGTAAAGTTTATGAGCTGACAAGTGACTGTATAATCAATCTTATTACAATAGTGCTATTGTGACTCTGTGGCATTACAATTCAGATGTGGCTCCTAGCTCACCATCCACTTTATACCTCCGACGCGTCGTAAAGTAAACTGCTTGTAAATGGCCCACTACCGCGCAAAGGCCTCCCCTCCTATTAAGGAGAAGAGAGCTTAATCCACCACACTGCTCCATTGTGGGATGGCGGATATAGATATATTAAAATTTGTCCCGGCTCATGCAGGTTTCCTCACAATATTTTCCTTCACTGCCTAGTTCTAGATGAATTTAAATACAAATTTAGCACTTGAAAACTCAACGGTACTAGTCGGAATTTGAATACACGATCATCGATTTAGATCAACGTGTTCTAACCACTAGGTTATCTCAGATCCGATGCGTGAACAGACTTCATTTTAGTTCCGGCTAAGTGTCGTCTTACTAACATCAAAACAGAAAGAGCATTGCATATTAAGCTCTTCTATCTCCTTCATTCTCATTACTCTGCTGTTTAGTGCTTAAAAATTGAAATCTAATTTGCATTTAAATGTGATGAACTGAAGTATTAAGTAATCTATAATTACTTTAATTTAAATAAAATGCTTTTCATAACGTATTCGTGATTACGTATGTTAAAATTGAGGATCGAATTAATTTCGCTATCAAATTCACATATTAATATTATCGATTTACAATTATATCGACTAACGATTACTTTAAAATAATAATTTTTCGTAGATAAATATAATTGACTTCAAACAGTTGTTATATACATAGACAAACGATCCCACCAATGTCATTTATTGTTAGTTATCAAAGAGCTCTGCTAATCTCGATACATAAACTTCCCTTGAAAAAAATGCATTTTAATTGCAAAAACCCCTTGGAGGAGAAACTTTAACGAAAACTTGATCATACATACTTACATTTTATTTACATTATTCTCGTGTTGAATACAGAACCTATATTTGAAGTCGGTTAAAAAGTTTCCTTGGGAGAAAATTACACATATATTTGCTTTAAGACTTTCGTAAAGATTTACATAATTAATTTGTCATCGCTTTACATCTGAAAGAATTTACTGTTCGTAACATCACAGTTTTTGTGCCTTCTAACTAATCTGTGTAACTAGGTTGCTATTATAAAATGGTTTATAATATGTTTATCATTGTTTCACTCATGAAAGAATTTATTTGTCAGTCCCTTTATGGTCCCTTAACCCCGGCTAGCACTGCTGATTTTTCAAGTGCTAAATTTGTGTTTAAATTCATCTCGAGCTCGGCGGTGAAGGAAAACATCGTGAGGAAACCTGCATGTGCCGGGAGACATTCTGACACATGTATATCCGCCAACCCGCAGTGGAGCAGCGTGGTGGATTTAGCTCTAAACCTTCTCCTTAATAGGAGAGGAGGCCTTTGCTCAACAGTGGAATATTTACAGGCTGTTACTTCACTTACTTTTTACTTTACTCCCTTTATTGTATAAAAGCCACAGTTTTCGTAATGTTTTTACGTATTTCGAAATTATTTTGCATATAAACTTCATTAAACTGTGATTTAAATGTAAGTAAGAATCATGTGATCTAATTGCACTTTAAAAAAATGTCTTGGTTTGTACACATACTTAGGGTTTAAACTTTGTCACAGAACTACGAGCATTTATACTTGATTGTATTTAATAGTTTTTTGCCTGTTTTATGTACCATAGCTA
Organism: Hypolimnas misippus; assembly: GCA_037950945.1. Taxonomy (NCBI): domain Eukaryota; kingdom Metazoa; phylum Arthropoda; class Insecta; order Lepidoptera; family Nymphalidae; genus Hypolimnas; species Hypolimnas misippus. The sequence goes on from JBBEEQ010000031.1 coordinate 340,533, forward strand.
ATGAATAAATAAATGTTACCTAGGCAACTGTTACCAAGTAATGGAGTTGTTTTATTAATATTTAATTTAACGGGTCTTTTCGCAATAACTAATGGTAGTAAATAGTAGAGTGCGTCTTGGCGCACTCGCTGCCTGAGGGCGCGCGGTACAGTCATAGTGACCACGACGAATGCAACTTCGTTGAAACGTATTACTACCATTAGATATCGTGATAATGATCCATCTTTTATTTTTTTCATAAAAGGTATAATGAATTTAAATCGTCTGATGTGATACATTTAATTTATTATATATTAAAAAGTTATTTAAATATTTGAGATTATTGTATAAATCGCAAGAAAATGGAACGCACTTGAAATTCGAACCAATTAATTAAGAAACTTTTTTCCTTACTTATTTAATTCATATGGCTACATTTTTTAAATAATGTCAAATAGATGATGCAGTATCAAAACACATCAATATCTCCGAATTTGACTTTTTGTGGGTTAACACATTGCTTATCAGCATCCAAATATGAATAGTATAAATCGCGAAAAGTTTAAAATGAGTTGTTTTATATCAATTACGAGACTAAAACTTACAAGTGTAATTCTTGACTGAGAATTGTTCCTCGTCTTCGCTGAGATTTAACAAGTAAAACAATCAACAGTCTCGCTACAGTCGGTAAACTAATAAAAACTTTACCCTCACCTGTCAAAAACACTCGCGAAACTCGTGGAAAAATAATGTTTTTTTTTATGTAAACATATTTTACTGTTACACTTTTTTGAACGGAAAATATAAAAGCCATTTTTACATTCAAACACGGAAAATGTACGTATTTACCTGTCCAGCAGAAAGAAAGTAATGTTTTTTGCGCGTATGTACGGATGTGTGTATATTGTGACGTCCTGTAGTCTGTAACTTCGACATCACCCCTAAATTCTAATTGGCTATATGACGTCAGCAAAAAATCAACATGGCGGACGTAAACTGTCCACAATGGGGAGCCATTGTGACCTCTTATATTGTTATTATGAAGTCGAGGTTTTAAGTTTTATATTAAATATTTCCAATATTTCATAGTCTTCCTACTATAACTTTTATTATTGTAAATGCATATGTGAGTTATTTTACGCTTAAGTTTCTAATCTTTATGTCCAGAATTGTGCGTTTAAAATAATTATAAACAATTATATAAAGGTTAGGTAACTTGTTTATTTGAACGCGCTAATGTCGGGAACAACTGGGACGAATTAAAAATATATATATTTTGTGTTAGATAGTTAATTATTGAGGAAGGCTATAGGCTATATTACATCACGCTACGTCTTATAAGAATGAAAACGAGACGGGGTGACATAAGGCAGTAAAAGAAAATGTAAAAATTGTAAAATGAGTTATTTTATTTTATTTGTAATTGTAAGCTGTCACTGGCGTTTCTCCTTTTTATTTTTAGTTTTAGGTTTAGTTTTATTTTTGTATTTTTTTATTTTACGGTGACCACTGAAAACCAGCGTTGGAGTTGATCTTCGTCAGCTTCAACAGCACAAGCTGAGTGGTGTTGACAGGATCATATTCTTATGTAGGTATGTTTTCTGTTAATAAAAAGTTTTTTCTTTTCTTTCTTTCTTTCTTTACGATTGTATATCCGCCAACCCGCAGTGGAGCAGCGTGGTGGATTAAGCTCTAAACCTTCTCCTTAATAGGAGAGGAGGCCTTTGCCCAGCAGTGGGATATTAACAGGCTGTTACTTTACTTACTTTACTTAATTAAGTCAATTAATATATGAAGATATTATAATATGCATATAAAACTTCACCCAGACAGCACAATTTGTAGTTTTTTAAGAAAATTAAAACTGAATAAAATACCGGCTAGCAACTGTAGCTACTTAACGCTTTCTCGGTATTAAACAACCTCTCAGGTAACCCATTGCGGTAACCTTGACCTGACCCAATATGTCACTTGTTTTTAATGAGTAATATAAGCCCAAAATATAAATTAATAAAGGAAGCTAATATCCATATCTGTATTACATGGAAGCACTACTGTGTCAAACCACTCGGACTTCATTTTGAGAAAATGGCGTCTAAGCATGTCGAACCTATTGTTACTTAATTTGTTTAAAGAAGTTTATATCCATCTTTTCTTTTCTATTTTTTAAAAAGGTATAATGAATTAAAAGTAGATTGATATATTTAATGCATTATCTAATAAAAAGTTGATCAAATATTTCAGATTATTCTATAAATTGCAAAATATGGAACGCACTTGAAATACGAAACAATTATTAAAACACTTTTTTCCGTACTTATTTTGTTTATATTACTTGTTTTTTTTCAATAATGTTGAATAGTTGATGCAGTATCAAAATACATCAATATCTACGAATTTGACTGTTTGTGGGTTGACACATTATTGCTTATCAGCATCCATATATAATTAGCTGATGCTCGCGACTTGTGCGATGTCTGATGCCTACTTCATAGTAGCATTATGCGTGCACTCTTAGCCAAATCGGTTAAAAAATGACATAGTTTCATACAAACATTCAGACCCTATTTTATCCCCTTGGGTCTAAGCCCAAGGTCTATTAATCAAAATCCTTTAGCAGATGCCTACGTCAAGACATCTGCGTGCCAAATTTCAGCCCGAACTGTCCAGTGGTTTGGGCTGTGCGTTGATAGATCACTATGTCACTCAGTCACCTTTGAGTTTTATATATTTAGATGTCTGTGCTTGTTTTGCCTATTTTGAGCATACTTATATTTCTATTTTTTTATTTTAACAAAGTTGCTACCTTCAGTAAAAATACAAAATGGATGTTTCTGAAAATTTGTTTTATACACATCGCATGTTGCTTGTTATAAAATAATACCTATATACATAATGTATCTTATGGAAATAGCGAGACCTTTTGACACAGATCTTAAACTTAAAGAAATATCTCCACATTATGATTGTTAAAGAATATGTTGATCAATATATCATTTTTTCATTTTAATTTTCATTTTCACTGAAAGTTTCTTCTGGAGCCAAACTTCAATTATAGCCGAGGGACTTTAATTTTCGATAATTTTTCTTAATTTTATTTTAACTGTTTAATTTTTTTGTTGTTGTTTTTATTTTGTTCGTAAACCTTAGGCATAAAGCAAGAAATATGTTTTTTTTTTTATTTTTTGCATTTTTTCTGTGTAATATACCCGAAAAAAGTTATTCTGTTCAGTTCTTTTTTATTCTATATATTACTATACTACATAATATGTATCCGTATGTATATATCCTAATATTAATAAGTATTAGTGTAAAACAATTTTGTGAGTTTGTATGTGGAAGGTAATTTCTGAAACTACTAATCCGATTTCAAAAATTCTTTTTGTGTTGGCACGCCTGTTTATTGAGGAAGGTTATAGGCTATATTACAACACGCTACGACTCGAAGAAGCGAAACAATAGCCAACACATATAAATGTGAATGAAATCGCGATTAGAAGCTAGCCTTTTTTTACTTTGTATTTGAATAGAATTTATTACCCGACTGCGCGACGCAAAAGAAGGTAATTTAATCAGCATAGGCTGACATATACATATATATATATATAGACCAAACTCATAAGCTGATTTTTATAAATGACGCGTCGTTTAATTTGTCCTGACGGCGCGAATGTCATAGAAAGCATAATAATGGAAAAATCAAAGCGGCCCATTTTGGACGACATAATGTAAAAAACAAAAAATAAACAGACTATCCTAAATGGAGTGTCCTTGAATAGGTATTGTAAAATTTATTGTTAAGTTAGGATTTATTAATGATTTATAACGATTTAAAATTGGTTAGTAACGATTAAGTATCACTTATAGGATTTTAAGAATCGAGATGGCCTAGTGATTCGAACACGTCGATCACAAGCGATGATCGCGGGTTTAAACCCCGGCTAACACTGCTGTGTTTTCAAGGGCTAAATTTATGTATAAATTCATCTCGTGCTCGGCGGTGAAGGAAATCATCGTGAGGAAACCTGCATGTGTCAGGAGAAATTCTAACATATGTATATCCACCAACCCGCAGTGGAGCAGCGTGGTGGATTAAGCTCTAAAACCTTCTCCTTAATAGGAGAGAAGGCCTTTGCTTGGCAGACATTTACAGGCTGTTACTTTTACTTTACTTTTTATAGGATTTTAGGCAGAAGTGATTACGCCAGGTTTCAATTTTTTTATTTGTTTATCTTCTTTTAATATGTAATTAATCTCTTTGACTCGCTGCTATCACCAGACCATACGCATAAATTACTTTATTAAGTTTAATGACCTTTTGGGATAGATCAATGGGACAGGGGTCAATGAAAATAGGGCCAAACGTCGGAATGTCAAAATAGTATACGTTTTCCATGATGCATTAACAAAACAATGAGGTTTTATGAGTAATGGTGGCTTCGGCGCCAAAAATTCCAAATACCCACCAGAATTGCCTCAGGCAGGATACCTAAATGTATTTGAGAAAAAAAAGAAAATGATAGGAATATACCGTAAAATAATATTTAAATAATTTTGTCTATGGCATAAGTGTTGACAATATATTGTGATGATATTGTCAGTATGTCCTCTCCCTCTCTCTAGAATACATTTCTCTGACCGGTTCCTTCTTATATACTTATCAAAGTATAATAAACTGTACCTAAGGTCATAAACCCTTACATAACGAAAATATACAATAAAATCCATATATCCAGAACTATCTAAAATCACGGAAAATATGCCATCTCGACATCTTATTTAATGCATATAATCGTTTTGATCATCAATGCCAACCAGTTTGCGTGCATGCTTAACCTCAACACGGAAGAAACAACGGGAAATACGTTCATCTCTTTTTAATACATTAATTAATCATCTATCTCTTTCATATCTATGATAAACTTGACCTTAAGAATATTACAATATTTCGAATTTACTCTTAAAGATAGAATAACGTAGGGCGCGCGGCGTCTTGCGAGTTAATTTTATTAAAGTTTTTATTATATTCGTTTATGCACATTAAAAATGGTAAGAAATTGTAATATAATAAGTTTTAGTGTGTATTTTCGCAAGTGATTTGTGTGTTGTTAAATGTGTGTCCTTTTGTGGGTGACCGGCTGTGATAGTGACATTTCGTTTTTGAGGAAAACCTTTCTGAGTAGGATGTCTTGTTATTTTAATATGATTTTATATATTGTATCAATAACGTGGCTTATAATTAATAGTTGATGTTTTTGTGACGTGTTTTATTGCGTTGGATATAGGAATGCGTAATTACGGAAGTATTAACTTTTTTATCTACTAGCTTTTATTCCTGGCTTCTTTCGCATGTAAGTCGATTTTGTTATACCGAACGACTAAAATATTGATCTAAATGTTATTTGTGTACCCGTAAAACAGGATTTTATTCTGGATTAGCTGGTTTGTGGTTTCACTTGTGTTTATGGTTACTGTTTCTACTATAAGTCGTAACGTGATGTAATATAGCCTATAACCATCTCCAATAAACGCGATAACTAACGCAAAAACAATTTTGCAAATTTGGTTTACTAGTTCAGATCACCCTCTCCATACAAACTTTCAAAATTTTATTTTATAATATTAGTATAGACAAACAAAATGTTAACGACCACATATAAAAGGCCAATTTTAGGGCTACGCAAATGAGGAACAATGTTCCAGAAACTTCTTTTTCCGTTATAATAGAACGTTTAGAACTGTACCACATTACGCGCACGAGGAACTAAAACTACCTCGTCAAAAGTTTTCCCAATAACGTTGTTTTAATCACAAAGATGGAAAAAGTCCTGTGAACGAAGTTCCGCGTCTGCGCAGGCTGTTACACGTCATAATATTAATTAAGTATCAATATCAAAATACTAATATTATAAAAAGTTAAAATTTATATCTATCTCTATATTATATAATCTCTAAAACTACTTATTCCATTTGAAAAATTATTTCTGCGTTAGATAATAAATTTATTGAGAAAGGTTATAGGCTATATTACATCACGCTACGATTCATATGAGTTAAGCAGTAACCATAAGCGCGAAAGGAGCTATGACCCCTCAACTCATAAATAATAAGTCAACATATGTTCTGAGGTAACAAACAATGAATAAAAAAAAATCAAAAAACCCGACTGCGTTACGTTTTGTAATAGAATGTTCTTTTACCCGACTGCGCTACGCAAAGAGGGCAATGTGTTTATCGGACTATGTGTTTGTATGTATTTATGTAAGTATGTATGTGGGTTTGTACCTTTGTGGCATTTAGGCCAAACGCGTACAGCGATTTTTTAAAATGACATGTCGTTTGATTCATGTCATAGAATGCAAATTAAAAAAAAACAAAATGGCCAATTGTGGACGCCATATTGTGAAAAAAAAAATGAAAATCAACAAACTATGTCGAGTGAGATATTGTTGAATAGGTATTTAAAATCATTTAAATATTTCTCATATCGTTTTTCAATAAGAATTACCGTTTAGGATCCATAAAGATTTAAAGTTAGTAACGATTCTCACTTTTCAGACCTAAATGATATTGATATTCATTTATCAAAATCGGAGCATGTGTCTGGTTTAAATAGTGCCAAATTGGTACAAACTTTTCCCCCTTTCTACGTCGCAGTGTCAATACTCGCCCCTCCCCCCTCCGCGCTGTCTCCCTTCATGGTCTCTCAAGGGCAGTAGGGTTAACAACATAACACATTTCAACAAAAGTCAAGATACAAGTTATTTAAGGAAAACTTGCAACCCAAAATTGTATTAAAACAAACACCGTATCTTTGAAAGCGTTTTTAATTAGTTACTAGTGTTTGCTCGCCACTTCACTCGCTTAAATGTAATTTTAATTTTTTCGGACGACCAAATCTTTGGCATTCGAGGCTTTTGTTCACTGTAATAAACAATACATATATGTACTGTACGTACCTACCTTCCTCTCAAAGCATTTTTTTAAATTATGTTACTGCTTCGCTCTTATGAGTTGTAGCGTGATGTAATATAGCCTATGACCTTCCTCAATAAATAAAATAAATAAATAAACGCATCACACTCAACGGCCCCCATTAAGATCGCGTGACCTTGTGTCGGGGGTCCGGAAACACTCACAACACTAACACAAACACCCAGACCACGAAAAACATCCGTACGGCCAATACAGATATTTGCCGTGAGCGGGGATCGAACCCGCGTCCGTCAGCGCTTGAGTCAGTTGCAGTGACCATTGCGCCAACGTGTCTGTCAAAATATTTAACACAAAAAGAATTTTTTAATTTGGTCTAGTACTTTTAGAACCAATTAAATGCAAACAGACAAATCTTTTCTCTTTATCTATACTAATATTATAAAGCTGTAGTTTGTTTAAACGCGCTAATCTCAGGAAGTACTGGTTCGAATTGAAAAGTTTGTGTTAGATAGTTTATTTATTGAGGAAGGCTATAGGCTATTTTACATCACGCTACGACTCAGGAGCGAAGCATTTAATGAAACCGCAAGGGACAGCTAGTAATACATCAGTGTAGAAAACCATAATATTAAAATTTGTTTTTTTTTTTAAATATCTAGGTGTGTACAGACGAACTTTATTTGTTACTGTGTACCGAAAAATATCAATGTTTTATGTGTATTGAATTGACACCAAATTAACTGTATAATTCTATTTTAATTAAATACACACAGTGAATTTTTTAACTGGACGTGATATATCAAATCCGAAAGTATATTAAATAGCGAAATATACTTAAAGAACCCTGCCGAAAACTGAAACTGCATCATTAGTTTTTTATATGTTTCTTAAATAATCAAATAATAAATAATTGCTAAGGAAAACGTCGTGTTTACAATCTGACCGCAGAATTTATAAGAACTGATATTATTAGTTACACGATAACAATTTGTTCTTAAATACCGAGAACTGAACCAGTTTCTTTGGAAATTTTGACGTATTTAACCGATCATTGTTAAACTTATATAGATATATACAACATCCAATATATACTAATATTATAAAGCTGAGAGAGTAAAATGCGTTAAACTTTTAACATTATTTTAAAAAATCAAGCCGTTTAAACTAAATAAGTATTGAAAATGTCTTACTGCCTTACTACAAAAGATTTAAACAGACGTTCAACGCGTGTTGAAAAAAATCCGTACTACAAATCCGCGTCTAAAGACAGTTTTGAGTTAAACATGCTTTAGATATAGATTAACGTACGTTTAAGTGAGTTTAATACATGTTTAGAACCTATTTTTGCTGTCAAATGTAACGTATAACATTTTATCAATAAGTTTTTATATGAGTTTATTCGCTGTTAAGCTATTTATATAATATTTTAAGCAATGTTTAATTTTTAAACACTGTTTAGCTAGACAGGCGTTCAATATGGTTTTAATGCGTCTTTTGTAGTATGACAGTTAATGTTTAGAATATTGAAGTGTGTAACATTTTTACGACATGCAATAAACTCGAAAAACTTACCTGGAAAACTTATTATTAAGAATAAAACTTTATATTCAGAGTAAAACTTTATTATAATCACCGTCTGCGTTTATTTCATTACGCCTTTTAAAAACATAGAAAAGAAAAGATGGATGTATACTTCTCAAACAAATTAATTGAAAATGGGTTTGACATCTTTAGACCCTATTTTCTCAACATTAAGTATCTATGGCTTGACACAGTATTGCTTATCAGCGCCCATATAATCATAAAATTATCCAAGCTGAATGTATATACTATCAAATAAAAAATTCAAATTTTGTTAAAAAAAATACAGAGTGTTTAAGTAATAAACAAAAAAAAAAACATACGAATTTTTATCGGTTGAAAACGTACAAAGTTTAGTCGATTTCTGACTTCTGTACTAAAACGCCTCCTTTAACTATACAATTAGTAGCAAGGGCGGATTAACAAAAACATTTTAAATGTATGAGATTATTGTATGGTGTTACAAAATACGGAACGTACTTGAAATTCGAAAATTTAAATTAAGTTTTTTTTTCCCTACGTATTTACGGAAAAAGTCCTAAACTAAACAGTTTAAATGCCTTGAAATTGTTTTGAATAGTATAAACTATATGCTTTATCAAAATTCATCAATATATCAAAATTTGACTTTTTGTGGGTTGACACATTATTGCTTATCAGCGTCCATATATATTGTTTGATTATCGATTCGATTAAAATGGAGTCATTGCTTGTCTGTTAAATGCGTTAGAGAATTTTATGCGCAATGTAATGTGTTAGACTTGAAGAACCTTTATTAATTCAAAGTGGAACGTCATATGTAAAGAAAACCTTTTTAGTTATTTATGTCAATTTCTCTTATTACTTTTTATTGTTGACTTTTGTCATTAAAAAATATTTAAATTTATAATTATTAGAATTTTCTTAAGATATAAAATAGACCTGAAATAAATAGTTATGTGCTGAATATCCGTGTCTGCGGATATCCGAAAGAAAAGAAAGAACCGTATACGTATCGGTTACTTTTTGAAGGATCTTTTACGGATTTTTTACATATTAATTTACAATAAATAGATTAATTTTTTCATATACCTATGCGTATCAACAAAATAGAAGAAAGACCCACGCAATTTAAGTTATAATTTATTGGCTATTATTAACTATAGATTTAAGTAACGAAGTTAAGTTAACCTAAGTAAGTATTTTTTAAATAAAGTATTTAAGATCCGTATCCGCGGAGCACCAAATATCCGTAATCCGAATCCGTATATACATATTTTATTTAGCACATCACTAATAGTAGATAATCACATGGGGCATAATTGATGCTTGTATTACGATTACCCCATTGCTCCAACATTACCCATTAGTCGTGATTCGGTTTCGGCTAATCACCGCACTCAGACGCTCATCAATCAACTAACTAGGTAATTATTTATTTGGTAAATCCGAAACGATTTCTACTATTCAATTACAGTATCTTAGTACATTTCGGGTAATTACTCCTTATATATAAATAGGCGTAATAAAACTATATGGTTGTTTTCAATTTGAAGCTATGCCCCGCGGTTTAGCTTGAATTTTTTATAGATTAGACGTTACAAACAATAGAAAACAATAGTATAATTATGACTCAATTTTTAACATCATCAAAAAAGGAGAAAGTTCTATTTTTGATTGTATGTATTTTTTAAAACAAAAAAAAATAAAATTATTTTTAAAACTAGAATTCCAAAATTGCATACACCAATAACAGTAACAAGAAATACAACAAATATTTCCTAAAGACTGTACTTAAGAACTTAAATGAAATCCTCGAAACCTTCTAATGAGTATGTATCTCAATTCAAGTACATATCAAATTATTTAACCATCACGTAGTGTAATCAATAATAATTATCCATTTAACAGATAAACATAAAGACAAAACCCATTTCACTACTAATCAAATCACATCAAATCAAAATATGCTTTATTCAAGTACGCTTTTACAAGCACTTTTGAATCGCGAATACAGACACAAAAGAAAACAAAACACTAATACAACCGGCAAGAAACTCGATAGTAACTCTTTTTAAAGCGCCAATGGTTGATTGAGACACGCGAAAACGGAATAATTCGTACAAATATGAACGTGTAACTCATTCGTGCTTGTTCGGAGCTCACGAGGAATATTCGCTTGCTTTCTTGTCGATGTTTTTTGACGCGAACTATAGATAATTAATATAACGGGTCTTATCGCGATAACTAATGACGAATGTAACTTCGTCGAAACGTCGGGCAATAAAAAGGTATTACTACCATTAGTTATCGCTATAAGACCCGTTATATTAAATATGAATAGTATAAATCGCGAAAGTTTAAACTATATAAGCAAACTATAGAGTTATTCGTGAATACTCTCGACAGATATACATATATATAGAGTATATTTAGAAATACTTACGTCATAATAGCATTCCGCTTGCCACAAAGCCAAAAAAAATATCAGTCAACAATCTACACAAGATCACCCACTAAACTAAACTGTAGATTATCTAAAAATTTAATCAAAATGGCTTCATCTGTTTTGTTGTCCATAGGAAGCATACACACATCAATGTATGTACGTATCATCATCATCATCTACCTAGCATTTTTCCCGGTTATACCAGGGTCTGCTTTCTATTCTAGTCCAGATATTAACGAGTTACTGATTTTTACACAGAGCGGCTGCCATCTGACCTCTGCAACCTCTGAAGGCAAACCAGTAACCATTTAGACTACAATAATTTCCCTACTACGAGTAACGATCATTATCAGGTGATTGTGATAACAACCGGGACCGACAGTTTTACGTGCTCTCCGAGGCATGGTGGGGAGACCCACTAGGAACAAATATTTATACAACTATATAAATATCTGCCCTGAGCGGGGATCGAACCCGCAACTGTCGGCGTTAAAGGTACATTCAGCAGCACTACACCAGAGCGGTCGTTAATGTACATACGTATCTATACTAAAATTATAAATCTTAGGAGTTTGTTTGTTTGTTTGAATGCGCTAATTTCAGGAACTACTGATTCGAATTGAAAAATTATTTTTTTGTCAGATAGTTTATAAATTGAGGAAGGCTATAGGCTATATTACATCACGCAACGTCTTATAGGAGTAACCATGAACGCGAGTGAAACCGCAAAGGACAGCTAGTGTTCGTATAGATTCGTGCCTGATATATTCGTCTAGTTATTTGTCGAACTTCAAAGCAGTTTTCGAGTTTCCTGTCGGTACTTCTATGTGGAAACCACATTCCGAAACGGTACTAACTTTATATAGTACAGGATTCTAACCGCAGCTCGCTCACGTAGTTTTCTGTTAAGTCTTAATTTGCTATATCTTTTAAAATAAGCAAATAAATATTTAGCTAATTTTCTTTCAGAATATTATTATTGATGAACAATTTTTAAAGTGAGACTAATAGTTATAGAGATGCAAATAAAATCCTAAATTTATACGAAATTTATATTGCAAGTCTAGACTATAGGCGTAATTTGTAAATAGTCTATTCAAGAATTGAAAACAACCGGCCGAGAATTTAAAATTTAATATTATTTCATTCATGAACAAAATATATTTAGAAACAAGTGATTAATTAAAAAAATAAAAACCCGATTAACGTAACGAGACCATCTGCAGTCAGCAGTACCGTATCAATACCAGTTCTCCCTGTAAGTTAGAATCGCTACTAGCCAACTTTTAATCCAAATACTTGAAAAATGTTATAAGAAACCAAAACACAATTTTTAAATACCTACTCAACGATTTAAATTTTTTCATTTTTAGGGTTCCGTACCTTAAAAGGAAAAACGGAACCCTTATAGGATCACTTTGTTGTCCGTCTGTCTGTCTGTCTGTCTGTCTGTCTGTCTGTCTGTCTGTCTGTCGGGATGTCAACCCTTTTTTCTCAGAAATGCATAGACGTATCATGTTGAAATTAATATCATATACTCAAGTCTACGATGACACGCGGCCGTGAAAATATTAAAGTTCTAAGTCAACGCAATCAAAAGATAATGGAAAATATGTCGTATATTTTGACCATTTTAGCGTTTTCGCAAGGGAATCAAAACCTATAGGGTACTTCCCATTGACCTAGCACGATGAAATTTGGCAAGAAGTAAGATCTTATGGTACAAATTAAGGAAAAAATCTGAAAACTGTAAATTTTTGTATGTATGTTTGTCTGTTTGTAAGTTTGTCTTTCAACCTTTTTCTCAGAAACGCGTGAAGGTAACAAATTTTTATCAACATCAAGTACTCAGAGTTGTAATTACTAAGAGCTGTAAAAAAATCAAACTTCTAAGTTAACGCAATCAAAAGATACGGTCATTTATATCACATATTTTAAGTATGATAGCGTTTTTAACGTTTTCGCAAGGAAATCAAAACCTATAGGGTACTTCCCATTGACCAAGCATTATGAAATTTGGCCAGGAGCAAGGTCCTTTAGTATACATAAAGGAAAAAATCCGAAAACTGTAAATTTCTGTTCGTGTGTCTGTCAGTTTGTACGTCTGTCTTTCAACCTTTTTCTCAGGAACGCGTAAATGTATCAAGTTGTAAATTGATCAAGCGGAAAATATATTAATCTTAGAATTAAAGGTAAATGTACTTGTAACAAATTAACATAGAAGTTGACCATGGTCAAAAAAACAATTTTACAAACACTGAGAAGAAATTTGTATCAATACGAAAATATTAAAAAGCAGCAAACCTTTATAAACAACGCAATGCAATCTATATATCGCAGCTAACAAAATGATAGCGCGATGCAGCGTACAACTAATGCCATCTATTACAACATTATGACATTAACTGTGATATAATTCTGCTCGATTAATAAAATTTTTTATTTTAATTATTATTTAAACGCGCTAAAAATTATAAAATAAACTTTTCATTTAAAAGTTTTATCGTCGATTTATAACGTCATTACGTAATTAACATTCAATATAAGAGCTTTACGCGATTTGATTTAAGTACTCGTATTGACTTAGTACGAAAATTTTAAAATTAAATTCAAACAGATCGAGTTATTTAATTTACTTATTTATCTACACATATAAGTCTTCTGGTTATTAGTAATATAATTAGTTATTTATAAATAAACAATTAGTTTTGTTCGAATTAAGGACTAATTATTTTCGTCTTGGCAACACTAATATATATTTCGATATTTTGATTGATAATGTAAATCTAAATATTTTACGAACGTAGTGCAGGGGTAGTGGAGTGTAGTAGAATATAAATAAAAATAAAACGAGAATAAAATACAATATTATTATGTTGTTAATGTCAAAGTCAACAAGTTAGTTCATTGAAATTGTCAAGAGATGGCGCTAGGTATATCCTGAATCGCGCTATAACTTTTTTTTTTAAAGTATAAGATGTATTAGTACTTAAAATAAAATTTCGTGTTTCCATGAATTGCATCCATGATCGTGTTTTAAATTAAAGTGCTCCTAAGTAGTTTCAAAATAGTTTTTAGGACGTGATCCATATTTACATAATATTTGATTATATTTAAGCGACTTCTAAAAAGGAGTGTTTTCAATTCGACCTTGTAATTAATTTTTTTTTATGTTTGTTCGCCGATTACGCCGCCATTTGGGTACCGATTTTCAAATTTTTTTTTTTGTTTGAAAAGGTATACTTCCAAGGTGGTCCCATTGTCTTCAGGTCAGGATCAGATGATGGGATCCTGGAGAAATTGAGGGAACTCCTCAAATATTATAGGCAAGCGTATACCGATTTAGGTATTTTTGATAGTAACTTATGTTGGAACTGATGATGAAGACCACAAATGGCGTAGATGGGTTAGTCTTATATAGATTTCTATAAGTTTGTACGGAACCCTCGGTGCGCGAGTCCTACTCGCACTTGACCAGTTATTCACATTAAGGCGTCCAAAATCGGTCATTTTTATTTTTATAAATCTTTATGCTTACTATGAGATTCGCGATGTCATAACAAATCAAATGACGTATCATTTATTAAAATCGGCCCACGCGTTTAGTCTGAATAGTGCGACAAATGTACTTATCCACGTAAAATGTACTTCCCTCCTTTACGTCGCGAATCGAGAAAAACTATTTGATCTGACAGACGTTTCCATTTTCTGTATCCTTTAAAACCTATATAAAATTTCTAGAATATTACCTTAGAAATTAAGACGTAAAAGCTTCGATTACTTTCCGTTATCCATTCGAATATCTAAACGCAGCTTAACAATATATCGTATCTAGAGACATGTAAAGTCTTTCTACCCATTTAAACGAACATTACTACCAAATTTAGGTAGTAATCATTCACTAAACATCCCGAACAACAACGATGTCTATTGTCTCGTTGTTGTTATAATTAATAATACAAGAACAATGATTTAGCTCCAACGGTTGACAGGGCAATGAAAATATTTAATGTGTATCACATCCCTATATTGTTAACGCCTTTGCAAATAATGACCACTAACGCTTTGGTTTTCAAGGATTAGAGCCCCGTTTTATTATGCCCCATTTTAAATGGGGAGCCCAAGCGGGGATTTTTGAAGTGACTATATAGGTAGAATCCTTGTAAGGGCACAATAATTAATGTATCTTTACCCAGTATGAACACTTCATATAGCGGGGTGTGTCGAGGGGAACCCGTCAGATTAGTAAAAATACTCGATCCTCTGAAATCTCGAGCGCATCAGATTAAATAAAGGTACATCAATAACTCGAGTAACTACAAATTTAGCATCCTGGGCTCCCCTACTATTTTATTTATTAACGTTCCGCTACCCTCCTGACATATGAATTTTTGAAGTATCATTCCGTATAACCTAAGAGGGAACGTCATATTTTGATCAGTGATTTTAAACCCTTTATAAATACTTTATTTAAAATAAATAGGTTAATTAAATTAAATTAAATTCTTTGGTTAATGGCTTTTAATCTAATTGGGACAACTAAGACATTAAAGAAATAATTGAATTAAACCAAAGAGCCGAGCAGGCCTAGTGGTTAGAACATGTCGATCTCAACCAATGATCGCGGGTTGAAACCCCGGCTAGCACTGCTGGTTTTGCAAGTGCTAAATTTGTGTTTAAATTCATCTCGAGCTCGGCGGTCAAGGAAAACATCGTGAGGAAACCTGCACGTGCCGGGAGAAATTCTGACACATGTACATATATCCACTAACCTACTGTGGACCAGCGTGGTGGATTGAGCTTTAAATCTATCTTCTCCGTAATAGGAGTGGGACATTTACAGGCTGTTACTTTTTTTTTTCACTTTTTAAACCATTTAATTTTAAAAATAAAGTATTTATAATAAGTAGCATTGTTTAGTGGAAACCATATATCACCATAAATGTCATCGAAATTGAGATAGCTATTTAAAACAAGTAGAAAACATTACAAGGATGAGCGGACTACGTAATGATAAAATGTTTTTCTCATTATGCGTGCAAATTGATATTTCTATTAAAACGAAAATATTTCTAGGAAACCAAAGCATTAGAGGGATGTTACGAGGTAGAAAAAAAATTATTGATTAAATAGTGGCACATACATCTACACTATTAAAATATAAAAGGAAAGATTTTATCGTTTAGTTGTTTTTATCGTTGTACCAAGTGAACCTAATCGTAAACGTATGGTGACTTATTAATTTAAACGAGATTAAGTGGAGGATAAAAATGCGTGGGTTTAGTAATTAATAAAAATTTGTATTAACCTAATCTTAAAAGAGTTTCGTTGACGGTTCTTCTCGGTAGAATCTACATTCCGAACCGGTGGTAGCTTCTTTATGAATTTTTTTGTATATTGATGATCCGAAAGTGACCGTAAAAGCCTACTTGAATGCAGTATATTTTGATTTTGACTTAAAAACAATTATTATCAATACGTCACGTCACATCACGGGACACTCCTTTAAAAAGAGATAAAAAACTATAGATATTTTACGTTCATCCTATTTTACGCTAAAAATCTGTACCGATCTCCAACTTTCTCAAATGTCTTGTTAGCCCTCTGTTACTCTCACTCTGTGACAGGCACACTCAGTCGCTATCTAGTTTCTACATAACTTCTTCTAAAAAGTCAAAGTAGTCGACAATCTAAGTGACTAAATCTACAACATACACAATGACGCGACGTCATGACGTTTCACGACTCTGTAACGTGCCACGACGTCACACGTGCGTAATTAATTCGGAACTCTTCTTTGTAATATCTACATAATACGTGAACAAAAAAAAATTGTACAACTTTTTACGAAAATTGCTCAGTTGTAATTTATATACAAACGGAGAGAGGAATACTAATATTATTTTTAATTATGCTTAAAAAACATTAAATCAAAAAAAAAAACTTTACAAACACTTCTATGTATTTGAAACACACGCACGCCTATCTACTCTTTTGTTTATTGTTAAAATCTATGGTCAAATTGAGAATACATCTGTGAATAGAAACGGTTAAAAATTTAATTCCTAATGGTCGAATTCCGTTCCACACGCGACCGTTACTTTTTAAATATTCATATCAATAATCCATAAATTCTTTTTCAGATTGGACCGCTGTTAATTCTAGTCATAGCTTTATTTGTGCCAACACACGAACAGGACACGCCCAACTCGCCATGTCCCAACGTATTTATGTACGAGCCGACGACCAACGAGCCAGGCAGGTGGTACGGTGTCGTTAACCTCTCGACCGACAGCACCCTGCACTCATTATGGCTGAATATCGTGTTGGACAGCAAGGCGGATATATTGGGGGTGAATATATCAAAAATCAATCACTAAGCACATAAGCACTATTGAATCGTCTTCCCTCAGGGTTAGAATTAATCAAAATTCTTTCTTAGCGGATGTCTATGTCATAACATCTATCTGAATGCCAAATTTTTGCCTGATCCGTCCAGTGGTTTGGGCTGTGCTTTGATAGAACATTATGTCAGTCAGTCTGTCAGTCACCTTTGAATTATATATATTTAGATAATAGTATAAAAATACAAATAATTTTAATGGGACAATCACATGTTTTATTTACACTGTCGCTTTCTATTTATACGTTGTAAGTTACGAAAGATAAACGTTCAAAAAAAGGCACTGACTGTAAATTCTATGATCTTTAAAAAAATGAGAAATAACTTACGTACATAAATCTTTATAAAACTTATAAGTGTAATTCTCGCCTTAGACTAAAGTATAAAAGATTTTTCAACAACAACGTTCAAGTTTCCAATTAACGAATTATTAGTCAGAACGGAAATATATTGATTCAAAAAACTCGTTTTTTACATATGCGCAAGTACCTTAACTGCATGTAATAAACCGCGTGAGCATAAATAAACGATTGTTCGATTCAACGTTTCTTAGTAGATTTTTATTATATAAATGTAAGATACATATGTATTAATAGTAAATTCCATCTTTGAGGAATGAAATACGTTAATTATGTAAATAAAAATCAATATTTGTATATTTGTCCTCTGTGCGTTCCGAAGTCATTGAATGGGTTATGATGAAACTATGGTAAAGTGTTCTGGAAACGCCCACAAAGGTTTCTGACAAAAAAATCTACACACTTTAGGAGGTATTGCAATTCATCCGAATACAACTCGTTTCAAATGAAAAATAAACTGATTTCATTAATAATTGTAATATTATGAACGATTTAGTAAAAATTGAACAAAAATTCGAAACGTAATAAAAATAAAACATGACTTAAAAAAATAACTAACTTTAAGCATAATACGTAATTTTGTTACTTATATTTATTTTAAAAGTAAACCAATCAAATAACCAACCGGAAAATGCAAACGAAAAAAAAAGATTTAGCCAAATCGGTCACGCTGAAGTAATCTAAAAACACAGAGATCTCGATACACCGAGAACCTCATCCCTGTTTTGAAGTCAGTTAATAACAATATATAATACGACGATTCTATTTCAGAACTGGGTTGGGGATGTCACGACAAATGACAATATAGACTTTAAAGTTGAAAACACAAACAAGAAAATCTACCCCGGTCCGGCCGTCCCCGTCCGCTTCTTCGTGCAATACAACCCTCTTAACAAAGCACCCCATCTTCAAGCAATAAGACTGAACGGCAGAGAGATATGCAACGCTAATTCACCACAGCCGGCCGTAGACCGCGTCGACACAATCGGACCGAGCAGACCTAGACCAGAAACCAGACCTGAATCTAGACCTATAGAACGACCAATAGAAAGACCGACGCCAGCCAGACCGACCGAGAGTAGACCGATAGATAGACCAGCAGAACGGCCTCAAAGACCAAGCATCAGACCAGAAGATAAGCCGGTAACGAAACCAATACACGGGAAGCCATCTGGGGAAGGACCCGTGTATGTACCGACACCTAACCCACCAATAGACCAAAGCAACGTTAATCCTTACAGCATGTAAGTTGTATCACCGATTACATCTCATTTTACACGGTTAATAACATTTTTAAAATTATGCATGTCATTGAAGATTATTAAAAATCTCTCTACAGAGTAGACCATTAGCGTTTTCTAATAATTTCTATATTTAATCTAAATCTCCTGCCTATATACGATCATGTTTAAATGCATGTTATATTTAATGAATTGGATCTAAATAGTTTTTACGATTCGTTAAAGCAAAGTCAGTAGAACTTAACAATCTTTAGATACTTCGATTCTGCAGCTGATCTCTTTCTTCTGCGTAGTAACTATCTTCTCTAGATTAAAATCACGCTCCTTAACAGAGGTGGTGGCCAAGTACCAGGTCAGAGTGTTACTGAAAGACGTCCCACTGTTCGTTTGACAACCACTTCATACCGTCCAGCCACTCATAAGGATGATGATGATTATGACAGCGTCAGGTAAGATAACACAAATTGGCGTTCCGATGCTGATAAGCAACAATGTGTCAACTCACAAAACGTCAAATTCTGATAATCACGTATTTAATAGTATTCAAAATGTCTTGTCATCTAAACTAAGTACGGAAAAATGCTTCTTAATTTAATGTTTCGAATATTGATGTGTGTTTCATATGTTGAAATATCCAATAATCTCGTATATTAAAAAAACTATACCTTTATTTAAATATACATAGATAAAAGTTCTTGACATCTTTAGACGCCATTTTCTTAAAATTAAATCCGTGTGGCTTGACGTTATATTGCTTATCAGCGTCCAAATAAATTCCAACAAACTATGCAGGGCTATGGCCATCACAACGCGATATGTTTTGTTACCTTTTAATATATAACTACTTAAAATAAATAAACCGATTTCAAACGCAGAATACGCTATTTCGTTTTTTTTATGGCATACTAATGATCGAATCTAAAAGTATACCCTTTCGAATAAAAAAAGAATCTTCAAAATCTGTTAAAGAATTATGGCGTTCTGATGTAAACATTTAAAACAACACGTACGCTACAAATTGATAACCTCCTCCTTTTTGAAGTGGGTTGAAAAATCTGAATTTTTTTGTCAAAATCTATCGCGTTGCAATAACAGTAGCTAACCGTAATTAGCCTGCAGAACTAATATAACCGAACTGACATTTTCCTATGTTTAGACTAGTGATGTGTATATCCACGTTAAATATGTATATTCGCGGATACGAATTTGTATACGGATATTTGGTGTCAAGATCCGCAGATACGGATACGGATCTTAACTTTCTCACTTAAAAACTTGCTACGTACTAAATTAACTTTAATACTTGAAATGATCGTTGATACCACTTGACACTTTTCGTGATAGGTAAGCACGTTATGACTTACTTTGAGTAAGTATTTTTTTACTAAGATAATTTAGTATTCTACTCAAAATATGTATGTATAAAATTTCACCAATTTATTAAAAATTAATTAGCTAAAATATCCATACAATATCCGCCAAAAGTAATGGATACGAAACTTTCTTCTCCTCGAATATCCACGTATACTGATATCACTAGTGATTCAGATACCATTGGACTTTTTTAAACTTATTAAGTGTAAAAGGGAGGTTAATTGGTTGATTTAATATCAAAACAAGGTTAAATATAAAGCAATACTCAATTACTAAGAGTTCGTACTAAAGATTCTATCAAAATTCTAATATAAAGCCATACAATTTATTATTACCCTAAATTAACAAAGAACACTAAATGTTACAACAGACTTAAACATAAAATTATAACATTCTATATTTGAATAATTAAAAATAAAACTTTCAAGAGCAAAATACGTTATTTCGCTTATAATAATATTCTTATTTCACTTATTTTGTCATTAAAACCAAATTACTAAACTGATTTTGATACCAATTCGCGGTACAACAACCAGATGAACGTATCTACATACATACAAACGAATATCTATTTTTAACTAAAACCGTAGAGAATGTCCTCTACGAAATGGCATAATAACGTAATTTAACATATCAGTAATTCAAAAAAAAAGCGTTGCACTTAGAACTACTTTACTCTAAAACCAAAAAAACGTTTTATGAGTACAGCTAAATTAGAAAATAGTAATAATTTTAAAACGTATCGTTCAGAGTCAGATGAACGTATCGTTCATCTGACTCTTATACCGCGAATTCTTTGGGACCAGAGGTAGAATATACCCTTTCAAACAAAAAAAAAACCGAAATCTGCCTACCGGTTTTCGAATAATCGGAGAACATATATAAAAAAGTCCGAATTTAGAACTTTTTTGGAATCCACAAATTTATACACAGAACCAATTCAAGGCCTCGTTGAAACCTGAAAGACGAATATTTTCACTTTTACATCTTTCATTCACACCGTACAAGCAAGAAATTAATATTGGCAAGGATTTTTCCACATGTATTTCTATGTCTTCTAGGATCAAAAAAATAATACGTGAGATACCTTATGATTGCGTACTAAGAAGTTACATTACGTAAATGATTATCAAAATGTCAAATCTTTTTAATCACGTGATTTTTGTAAACAATTTAAAAAAAAATTACTCTTACTTAATTGAGAGCACTATAACTCATACATTTTAATTCATATTTAATTTACTACTAAGACTTTTACAACATTGCTGTAGTATAAGATATTATATTTAAATTTCATTGAAAAATATGCAATATACCCTCAATTTGCGACAAAGCTGCGAGGCGATAAATTATGCAAACTTGTTGACACAGAGTAGACAAAGTCAGTTTGATCAATATTTTTCACAACCAAAAAAGTAACAGCCTGTAAATATCCCACTTCTGGGCAAAGGCCTCCTCTCCTCTCAGGAGAAGGTTTAGAGCTTAATCCACCACGCTGCTCCACCGCGGGTTAGCGGATATACATGTATCAGAATTTCTCCCGGCATATGCAGGTTTTCTCACAATGTTTTATTTCACCGCTGAGCACTCAGCGGCCGGGGTTTGAACCCGCGATCATCGGTTGATATCGACATGTTCTAACCACTAGACCATCTCGGCTCCAACCTAAAGCCTTTAACCAAATAATTCAGTTGAATATTTGTGTAATTTTATTAATAATTTTTATTTGTATGTTATAAAAATAATTGATTAATCTTTTAAGTGAGTAATTTTGACAGATACGTTGGCACAGTGGTCACTGCAACTGACTAAAGCGCTAACGGCCGCGGGTTCGATCCCCGCTCACATCAAACGTCTGTATTGATCATACAAATGTTTGTCGTGAAAGCACTTTCAAATCGTTAAGTTACAAGTCAACTTTTTTACATTTTTTAAGCTCTCAAAAATCACATAAGACCGTCATATACACGACGCTTAAATAAATACATATGTACACTATTCTTTTATTTGATAGATTCTAACAAAAGTAACAATAATAAATGCTTATAACATAGATAATTATTATAATGAATGTAGTTTTTGTGTTCCGCCGAAACGACTGTCTGAATCGATGTTAATGAATGATGTGTCACTAGATATAACGGTCCGGGTGACAAACGCTATATAAATTTCATCAAAATTTTTTTATGACGAAATTTATTTACGTAATCGGGTTATAGTTTTATAAGAATTATGAGTTGTCTGTACAAATAAATAAAATTACAGTGTCTGTTTGGAATATCAAGTTAATAACTTTTAAGTAAATACATTTTAAAGTATACTCAACAAGGTACTCACATCAAAAACACAATTTTTAAAATTTTTGTCTTTTTGTCTGTTTGATTTTGACGAGACTTTCACTGACAGATAGCTAATGTGATAAGGAGGAACTTGCGCAACTTTTATTAAAAAAATAATAAAAACAATAATTACGCGAAAAAAAAATTGAATCAAATGAAATATTGAACATCCTCCGATTCAAGAAGAACATTATATAAATAATTTTTTCCGTCAAGTGAACCGCGGGGCACAACTAGTATTCAATGAAATTCTATAGCAGAAAATACTAAGAGATTCGACTGAATATTTATTTAGAATTTCCTTGTTATTGTGCGAATATTACCCGCGTGGAATACTGAAGGAGGTAGCAGCATTTCCCCGATGAATCGCATTTCCAATATTGTTCGATTTGAAACCCAAGTATAAATAAAAATATACATAATTTTCTCGTCTTGTATAGAAAATATTTTAATAATTTTGAATAAAAGAAAATAAAATACGTAAAACGTACTTAACTGCCTTTTTAACGGATTTAAAAAAAAAATAGTTTCTCAACTCGTATGTTTCTTTTTGAAAATTGTTACCACAGAACTCCGTTTCTTTACCGATTTTATAAATAATTATTATTTGAAAAGTAAAAAAATTAAAACAGCCTGTATATATCACGCTGCTCCACTGCGGGTTGGCGGATATATATGTGTCAAAATTTCTCCCGGCACTTGCAGGATTCGTCACGATGTTTTCTTTCACCGCCGAGTTTGTGATAATTTAAACACAAATTTAGCACTTGAAAAATCAGCGATACTAGCAGGGATTTAAACTCGCGATCATCGGTTGAGATCAACGTGTTCTAACCATCCATCCATCGCGGTTCCGTTTTTATTTGAAAGGGTATAATTTTAAATTAATTTTAATCAAGTCCAGTAATTTTTGAATTAAAATAACTAGAATTAATACGTCATCCGAGTACTCAAATGAAATTACGTATTTTAAGTTTGAAATCAGTTCCCTTTTTAACATTCTATACTAATATTATAAAGCTGAAGAGTTTGTTTGTTTGTTTGAACGCGCTAATCTCAGGAAATACTGGTTCGAATTCACAATTTATTTTTGTGTTAGATAGTTAATTTATTGAGGAATGCTATAGGCTATATTACATCACGCTGTGCCTCATAAGAGCGAAGCGAACAAACCAAAATCGTTAATTTATTGAGGAAGGCTATAGGCTATATTACATCACGCTGTACCTCATAAGAGCGAAGCGAACAAACCAAAATAGTTAATTTATTGATGAAGGCTATAGGCTATATTACATCACGCTGTACCTCATAAGAGCGAAGCGAACAAACTCTTCAGCTATATAATAATAGTAGAGATAAAAACGCACACACACGGCCCCCATTAGTCTCTCACGATCTTGTGTCCGGAAAGACAAACAAACACAAACAACCAGACCAAGAAACATCCGTATGCCCAATACAGGCATTCGTAATGAACGGGGATCGAACCCGCTAGCGTTATAGCCTTGCAATGACCACAACGCCAACCTATCTGTGAATTATTAACGATATATTTTTTTAACAGCAACGATCAGTCAGATTACTTCACCGGTGGTCAAATCGTGGTGACCCCAGACAATGTGGACACTATCTTCGGTGGAAACAAGAAGAGCGTAAGTTTTTTGCACTTCACTAGCTGCCTCTCGGTTTTACTCGCGTTTATGGTTACTGCTTCGTTCCTGTGAGTACTATGGATGCTGATAAGCAATAATGTGTCAAATTTGAAGATATGTATTTATTTTGATAATGCGTCCTGTCTAACATTATTCAAACAACTTTAAAGTCATCTGCAGTAAATAAGCACGGAAATTTTTTCTTAATTTAATGTTTCGAATTTCAAGTGATATAAGCTGTGATAAATTAAAAGCAGATTGATATATTGAATGTGTTAACTAATATAAAAATTAAAAACTATGGAACGACCTTGAAATTCGAAACAATTAAGAAATTTTTATCCATACTTATTTAGTTTATATGACTTTAATTTTTATTCAATAATGTTAAATAGATGATGCAGTGTCAAAATACATCAATAGCTCCGAATTTCACTTTTTTTTGGTTGACACATTATTGCTTATGAAAAACTCAAATAAGGTGTTCTTCTAATTATACATAAGAGTTCATAGATTATGCAGAGAAATTGGAAATTATCGATCAAATGATTGAACCAAATCATTTATTATAATGAAAAATTATTAAGAAAAATAAACTTCGAAAATTTGTGATTAACGGTTCGGTTATCAAATAGGCTATAAATTCAAAATTTGATCCAAATCGTTACACCCGACGTACATATGTTTTTATACATATATAAAAATGCTACTTTAAATATTAATTAAAACAATTCTAGATTGCTATTAAAAACGTACACTACTTCAGGAAATTGTACATAAATTCGCGAAACAACCACAATTTCAAGCTATACCTTGCACAAACGCCAAAGTTGAAGTTAGTTAACTTCGTATTCCAATTTACAATGTATTATCTCAGCACAAATAATATTCAATCCTGATGAGAATGCAGCATTTCCCAGCTGAATCCCAATTTCAATTCTTAATTAAACAATATGTCGCCTGTCTTCAACTATTGTACACTTTGCTTCTCTGAGGCTTGAGTGCGAAGATATTACACTTGTAAATTTCGCTTGTAACTTAATTACGTAAACAACTCTGTAATTCGAAAATTACACTTATTTTGCTCTCAGACTTTCATAAAGATTCATGAAAGAATTTTCCGTCAGTGTCTTTATTTCTGACAGCCACGACTTTCGTAAGGTTACCTCAGGTAACTGTTATCTATCTTATCTGGTTACAGAGTTATATATCAATTACGAGAGTAAATCTTACAAATATAATTCTTGCCTTAAAGACACTTATAGAAGCTGTAAATAAAAAAAAAAATAAGTCAGGTAATTAACAGCATATCATTAAAGGTTACAGAATTGTCTTATATCGTTCACGAGAATAAAACCTACAAATGTGTTTCTGGCCTAAAATCAATGATAAACAATTTATGTTTATCTAATAAAAATCTGTGAGCAAAACTTGCAAATGTAATTTTTATTTTAGACTATTTATAAATTTAAAGGACTGCACAATCGTACACACTTTGTGTGTCCAGTTGCACTCACGTGGCTTCAACGCTTGAATCGGTAACAGTCGCAAATTTACACAGTAGGCTGGAACCTAGGACGGTAGATTTTAGTGGAGGCAAATTTGGGACCCATTTTATGTCTTAGGAAATTCTTTTACTCCAAAATTTATAATGGCGTTTCATAAGATATTTTCATTACAATTAGAGTAATCGCGTTTGAATGCGAAGCGGGAACGAATGATGTGTTATTGGAGTATGATTGTGAACTAAGGGATCGGAAGCGGTCAGGGATGGGTAGGAGCAACAAAAATTGAATACCTATCCCTACCAACCGCAAATATGTTATTACACAACTGAATTTGATTGGCATTTCGTTTCAAGTGAAACTATTTGGACACATACAGCCTTCATCTGAATTGAACAGGATACGTAATTCCTCACCAAATTACAGCAGAAAATTATAGCAGAAGTATGTATAAGATCCTTGAAACGGTCTCAATGAATAGATTGCCAGGGTTTTTTTCGCCGCCCATAGCTGTTACACTCAACCTTAACATAGGACTTTTATACTTATTTCCCTGAGAGGTTGAATTTTCTAAAAAATACCTTCTGAATGCGCACCTACGTCCTAGCGAGAACCCCTATGCATTAGAAAAAAAAATTAATATCTAAAATCTTATAAGAGAATGACATTTATAAGTTTTACTCTAGTAATTGATGTAGCACAACACTATAACCTGGCAACAGTTACCAAGGCAGCCTTACTTTCGTTGCTATCAAAAATAAAGGCACTGACAGTTTCTTTCATATATAAAGCAATGACAAACAACTTATGGAAACCCTTATGAAACTCTGAAAGCGAAATTTAAAATATGTTATTTTCGTCTTACGCTCGTTGAATTTACGTCAACATTATAATAGACGCAGATTGTAAAAAAAGAGAACACTGCTTTACTACAAAAGATGAAATAAAACCATGCTCAATACGTGTCTAACTAAACAATGTTTAAATAGTGTCAAAATTGCTACACTGCGTGTAAAATTATAAAGAAACTTATTAATTAAATGTCTCACGTTATATTTGACAGCCAAAATAGGTTTTAAGCATATATTAAAATATGTACCTAAGCTTATGCATAATTAAACTAGGTCTAAACCATGTTTAACTCAAAACTATCGTTCGATGCGGATTTGTAGTACAGGATTTTATAAACACGCGTTTAACGTGTGTTTAAATTTTTTGTAGTAAGGCAGAGAATATTTGGACGCTGATATGCAATACTGTATTAAGCCACACGAACTCCATTTTGAGAAAATGGCGTCTAAAGATGTCAAACCTGTTCTTAATAAGTTTGTTCGAATAAGTATTTATTCATATTTTCTTTTCTTTTTTGATTAAAGCTGTAATTAATTAAAAGCAGGTTGATATATTTAATATATTATCTAATAAAAAGTTTTTAAAGATATAAGATTATTGTATAAATTACAAAATAAGGAACGACCTGGAATTTCGAAACAATTAATTAAGAAACTTTTTTTCCGTACTTATTTAGTTTATATGACTTTATTTTTTATTAAACAATGTTAAATAGGTGACACAGTATCAAAATACACCAATATCTCCGAATTTTACTTTTTGTGGGTTGACACATTATTGCATATCAGCATCCATTTAAAGTACAACACAGCTTCTTTCTTCTTCTTTGATCGAATTGAACAACGTCGAGACATACTTTATTTGAAACATTTTCATTTTTATTTTATTATTCCATGTAAACTCTGATCGTCATTTGACTTATCATATATAATTAATAATTAATGACTTTTCGTATTAAATAATAATAATTATCAATGGAATAATATCAGGTTTAATTTTATCCATTATAAGTATATTACTTTTTCGTGACACAGCTTCTTAGTATTAGCACATGAGTTATATAGCGAGAGATTCAAGAATAGGTTTTATTTTAATTCACATAAAATATCTTAGTCAATCGATGGGGAATTTTAACTGAATACTATTTTGCTGTATATATTTAGCGGACATTGACATATTAGGTAGTGGTTCTCAAACCACTACACATGGTCCCCAAATTACAATACATAATAAGTACACAATTAAAATGTTTATCAAAAGAAAATCTTACAAAAAAAGTTCTTAAGGCATTTAACTTTTTTTACTAATGTTTTAATTTAAAGACGTCGCTTACCTCTCAAAAGACTAGGTTTCCACTTGACCTTACCCTGATCAAGAGCTATTAACTGATACAATAATCACACAATTTCAAGAACTTTAAGAAAACTTTTTCGTTTTTCTCTTTTTGTGCTTGAATACAAAAATTTTATCGACTCTAAACAGGTCACGATGTATCATATGAACTCCATTATACGCTTTTTTGCGTCAGTCGTTATAAGAATGACGTCAAAGTGAATGGGCATGGCTTGCGGATGTTAAAATATTTTAATAATTGCTCTTGCCGACAGCTTTGCTTGCCAATGTTAATTTTATCATTCCGGTCGGCCACCTAATGGCTCTATTACTCTCCCTCTAGTACCCTGTCTCGTTTTGTGTATCCCTGACAACATTCACACAAATATCATCAATTGGTACAATAATAAGGTCGTGTAAACGTAATAAACATATTCACATTCTCATTTTAATCAAAATCATGGTTAAAAGCATAATGTTCATTTCATTTAGTTTCCATGGAACAAAATTTATTTATAATTAGTTAACTAATTTATATATAATTTATTGTACCCAAAAAAGATTGAAAACCACTGATTACATTTGAAGCAAGTTTTGTTCATACGTACTTTAAATTTGATTTGAATCAATGAATATTAAAACATTTATAATTTATAAACAAACAATGTTTTACATAAAATATGTTTAAGTTTTTAATCTAATACGAAAAAAGAAATGCTTGTTTGTTAGTTTGCTAAATCGTTCATCTGACTGCGATAAAACTTTGTTAGCTTATTGTTTGCGCTTGTGAGAACGTTATACGAAATAGTGAAATTAACTTGCAGTATGTGGCGCGCATGTCGTACTGGTCACACAGAAAAATAAATTTTAGATAGTCGATTTTTTTTTGTATTAGTTCTTTATCTATACTAATATTATAAAGCTGAAGAGTTTGTTTGTTTGAACGCGCTAGTCTCGGGAACTACTGGTTCGAATTGAAAAAAATATTTTTGTGTTAGATAGTTATTAGTACATAATGAGGAAGGTATAGGAAAGAATAGGCTATATTACATCACGCTACGACTCATATCAGCGAAGCAGTAACCATAAGCGCGAGTGAAACCACAAGGGACAGCTAGTCAAATATATTACAATTTAAAAAACAAAGCAAATTATATGAAATAACTATAGATGAGCTCAAGGATTTATTCACCCAGATTTCCAACCACTCTGGACGACATTGCCTAGCAACGCGCTAGTGATTTAGAACGACAAGCAGAAGTATTTTAGGCCAATATATCAATTTACGAGTTTGTAAATGCGTACAGATTTTTAACGTCTAATAGTACGTAATCTATGGTAATAAAAATATTATTTGGATTTTCGTTTAAACGTCGAAGAATCCAGTTGGGGACTCTTTGGGAAACAACAATGTCAAGACAAAGGAAATGGAATTAAATTATATTTTTACATATTTATTATTCAATTAATCAAAATCAAAGTAACACATGTATTACAATAAGAATAATTTAAAAGGGCAATGGTAATGAATTTGAAACGCGCACTAGTTAATGTTACTGACCCGATAACGTGAAATGTCTTTTATCAATTAATTATGCACCTATTGCATGTTCTTTTATATATTTTTAATATATTTTACTTAAATATTTACTACTACTATACCCGCTTAGGTCATGTTAGGATTTTTTTTCTGCCAAGTCGCGACGTCACGCCGCGGCACGTTACGACGCTGAAAAGGTTACGACGTGATATCGCATCGCAAACATCTATGTTTATCGTAAAAATTCACGACACTACGTCACATTGTGGCACGTTACGACATCGTACTGTAGTTATGTGTTTCTCACGCTGCGACTATAGAAAGCGATCCAAGGTAGGACGTTGCATCGTGAAAAATCATGATGCGACGTCGCATCGTAACACGTTACGACGTTTCGTAGTTATTTTTATGACACTACGACCAGAGGGAGGACGTCGCATCGTGAAAATCTACGACGTGTATCGTAAAAAAATCATGACGCCACATCGTAATGTTGCACGTTACGATATCATATCGTAGTTATGCTTATCACGCTCCCACCCAAGAGAGCGGATTATTATATTGCGAGTAGCTTAAATAAAATTAATTTGAATATTTTTTAATTTCAGAATCAATGCGGTAAAGTAATCAAACCGAATCCTCTCGTTCTGAACGGTAAGCCGACTTTGGAAGGACAGTGGCCCTGGCAGATCGCACTCTACCATACCCAGGTACGTGATAACTATATATTAACACATTTACTGAATTTACATATAGTCAATATATTATATACTGATTTTTTTTATCACAACTAGATTAAAAATTTTCACGAACATAGATTTGGTGTTCTCGTTATTGCTATTGTTTTACATATCATCATACGAAATATGTATTGAAAGAACAGACTACGTCAGCACCACAGGTATATACTTTTTAAGAACACACACGTTGTGTCGGTGGCACTGAATGTATTAAAATCTTGATCCACGCCGGATGCTAAAGGCATATACGTACTGATACTGGATGTATAATTTTCATTTCTCCTGTGTATTAAAGAAATATTTATTCATACCATAATTTTAAACTTATTTCTTTTTTAATAGTATTATATTTTTCTTATTTTTTAACCAAGATGAAACCTTAATTAAAATATATTATTTTCATAATATAAATTGGCTCTACATGGACGCTGATCAACAATACTATGTTAAGCCACACAAACTTCATTTTGAGAAAATGACGTCAAAGGATGTCAAACCTATTCTGATTATATCCATATTTTCTTTTATAATTTGCTGGAAGACATACAAGCAATTGAGTATACTAAAAAATTTTATCTAATAATAAATTTTCTAAATATAAGAAAATATTGTATATTGCAAAATATTGAGCACACTTCAATATTCTGAAACATTCAACTAAAAAACGTTTTTCCGTACTGATTTAGTTTAATTGTCTTTAAACATTTTTTAATAATGTTAAATACGTGATACAGTATCAGAATACATCAATATCTCCGAATTTGACATTTTGTGGGTTGACACATTATTGCTTATCAGCATATATTGTGCCACGCAGCACCTTACCACAGTACCACACCATCATAACCACAATACTGCTTTTGATTAACGAAAATACGCTTGTAATGTAATAAGCCAAAATTGATTACGAACATTCGCTTGAATTCGAGTGTTTGCGTTTTAAAATCGAGTACGGAAATCAGCGCCATCTATCGTAAAACTGTTAGCGCTGTGTGATGTGTATACTGAATCTTACAAACATTTATTAAAAAGAAAAAACTTCAAAGGCAAAATACTATGTACAGGTAATTTCGTTTACTTGAATGATATTAATAGCACATAAAAAAAAAACTGGTCAAGTGCGAGTAGGACTCGCGCACCGAGGGTTCCGTACAAACTTATAGAAATCTATATAAGACTAACCCATCTACGCCATTTGGGGTCTTCATCATCAGTTCCAACATAAGTTAGTATCAAAAATACCTAAATCGGTATAGGCTTGCCTATAATATTTGAGGAGTTCCCTCAATTTCTCCAGGATCCCATCATCTGATCCTGACCTGAAGACAATGGGACCACCTTGGAAGTATACCTTTTCAAACAAAAAAAAAATTTGAAAATCGGTACCCAAATGGCGGCGTAATCGGCGAACAAACATAAAAAAGAATTAAATACAAGGTCAAATTGAAAACACTCCTTTTTTAGAAGTCGCTTAAATATAATAAAATATTATGTCAATATGCATCACGTCCCAAGAACTATTTTGAAACTACTTAGGAGCACTTTAATTTAAAACACAATCATGGATGCAATCCATGGAAACACAAAATTTTATTTTAAGTACTAATACACCTTATACTTTCAAAAAAGCAAAGTTATAGCGCGATTCAGGATACACCCAGCGCCATCTCTTGACAATTTTAATGAACTAACTTGTTGACTTTGACATTAACAACATAATTATATTATATTTTATTCTCATTTTATTTTTATTTACATTCTACTACACTCCACTACCCCTGCACTACGTTCGTAAAATATTTAGATTTACATTATCAATCAAAATATCAAAATATATATTAGTGTTGCCAAGACGAAAATAATTAGTCCTTAATTCGAACAAAACTAATTGTTTATTTATAAATAACTAATTATATTACTAATAACCAGAAGACTTATATGTGTAGATAAATAAGTAAATTAAATAACTCGATCTGTTTGAATTTAATTTTAAAATTTTCGTACTAAGTCAATACGAGTACTTAAATCAAATCGCGTGAAGCTCTTATATTGAATGTTAATTACGTAATGACGTTATAAATCGACGATAAAACTTTTAAATGAAAAGTTTATTTTATTATTTTTAGCGCGTTTAAATAATAATTAAAATAAAAAAACTGGTCAAGTGCGAGTAGGACTCGCGCACCGAGGGTTCCTTACAAACTTATAGAAATCTATATAAGACTAACCCATCTACGCCATTTGTGGTCTTCATCATCAGTTCCAACATAAGTTACTATCAAAAATATCTAAATCGGTATACGCTTGCCTATAATATTTGAGGAGTTCCCTCAATTTCTCCAGGATCCCATCATCTGATCCTGACCTGAAGACAATGGGACCACCTTGGAAGTATACCTTTTCAAACAAAAAAAAATTTTTGAAAATCGGTACCCAAATGGCGGCGTAATCGGCGAACAAACATAAAAAAAAAAATAAATACAAGGTCGAATTGAAAACACTCCTTTTTAGAAGTCGCTTAAAGATAATCAAATATTATGTAAATATGGATCACGTCCCAAAAACTATTTTGAAACTACTTAGCACTTTAATTTAAAACACGATCATGGATGCAATCCATGAAAACACAAAAATTTTATTTTAAGTACTAATACACCTTATACTTTCAAAAAAAAATTATAGCGCGATTCAGGATACACCTAGCGCCATCTCTTGACAATTTCAATGAACTAACTTGTTGACTTTGACATTAACAACATAATTATATTATATTTACTCTCGTTTTATTTTTATTTATATTCTACTACACTCCAATACCCCTGCACTACGTTCGTAAAATATTTAGATTTACATTATCATCAAAATATCGAAATATATATTAGTGTTGCCAAGACGAAAATAATTAGTCCTTAATTCGAACAAAACTAATTGTTTATTTATAAATAACTAATTATATTACTAATAACCAGAAGACTTATATGTGTAGATAAATAAGCAAAATTAAATAACTCGATCTCTTTGAATTTAATTTTAAAATTTTCGTACTAAGTCAATACGAGTACTTAAATCAAATCGCGTAAAGCTCTTATATTGAATGTTAATTACGTAATGACGTTATAAATCGACGATAAAACTTTTAAATGAAAAGTTTATTTTATAATTTTTAGCGCGTTTAAATAATAATTAAAATAAAAATTTTTATTAATCGAGCAGAATTATATCACAGTTAATGTCATAATGTTGTAATAGATGGCATTAGCTGTACGCTACATCGCGCTATCATTTTGTTAGCTGCGATATATAGATTGCATTGCGTTGTTTATAAAGGTTTGCTGCTTTTTAATGTTTTCGTATTGATACAAATTTCTTCTCAGTGTTTGTAAAATTGTTTTTTTGACCATGGTCAACTTCTATGTTAATTTGTTACAAGTACATATAATTTTAATTCTAAGAATAATATATTTTCCGCTTGATCAATTTACAACTTGATACATTTACGCGTTCCTGAGAAAAAGGTTGAAAGACAGACGTACAGACTGACAGACACACGAACAGAAATTTACAGTTTTCGGATTTTTTCCTTTATGTATACTAAAGGACCTTGCTCCTGGCCAAATTTCATAATGCTTGGTCAATGGGAAGTACCCTATAGGTTTTGATTCCCTTGCGAAAACGTTAAAAACGTTATCATACTTAAAATATGTGATATAAATGACCGTATCTTTTGATTGCGTTAACTTAGAAGTTTGATTTTTTTCACAGCTCTTAGTAATTACAACTCTGAGTACTTGATGTTGATAAAAATTTGTTACCTTCACGCGTTTCTGAGAAAAAGGTTGAAAGACAAACTTACAAACAGACAAATATACATACAAAATTTTACAGTTTTCAGATTTTTTCCTTTATTTGTACCATAAGATCTTACTTCTTGCCAAATTTCATCGTGCTAGGTCAATGGGAAGTACCCTATAGGTTTTGATTCCCTTGCGAAAACGCTAAAATGGTCAAAATATACGACATATTTTCCATTATCTTTTGATTGCGTTAACTTAGAACTTTAATATTTTCACGGCCGCATGTCATCGTAGACTTGAGTATATGATATTAATTTCAACATGATACGTCTATGCATTTCTGAGAAAAAAGGGTTGACATCCCGACAGACAGACAGACAGACAGACAGACAGACAGACAGACAGACAGACAGACAGACAGACAGACAGACAGACAGACGGACAACAAAGTGATCCTATAAGGGTTCCGTTTTTAGGGTTCCGTACCTTAAAAGGAAAAACGGAACCCTTATAGGATCACTTTGTTGTCCGTCTGTCTGTCTGTCTGTCTGTCTGTCTGTCTGTCTGTCTGTCTGTCTGTCTGTCGGGATGTCAACCCTTTTTTCTTAGAAATGCATAGACGGATCATGTTGAAATTAATATCATATACTCAAGTCTACGATGACATGCGGCCGTGAAAATATTAAAGTTCTAAGTCAACGCAATCAAAAGATAATTGAAAATATGTCGTATATTTTGACCATTTTAGCGTTTTCGCAAGGGAATCAAAACCTATAGGGTACTTCCCATTGACCTAGCACGATGAAATTTGGCAAGAAGTAAGATCTTATGGTACAAATAAAGGAAAAAATCTGAAAACTGTAAATTTTTGTATGTATGTTTGTCTGTTTGTAAGTTTGTCTTTCAACCTTTTTCTCAGAAACGCGTGAAGGTAACAAATTTTTATCAACGTCAAGTACTCAAAGTTATAATTACTAAGAGCTGTGAAAAAATCAAACTTCTAAGTTAACGCAATCAAAAGATACGGTCATTTATATCACATATTTTAAGTATGATAGCGTTTTTAACGTTTTCGCAAGGGAATCAAAACCTATAGGGTACTTCCCATTGACCAAGCATTATGAAATTTGGCCAGGAGCGAGGTCCTTTAGTATACATAAAGGAAAAAATCCGAAAACTGTAAATATCTGTTCGTGTGTCTGTACGTCTGTCTTTCAACCTTTTTCTCAGGAACGCGTAAATGTATCAAGTTGTAAATTGATCAAGCGGAAAATATATTAATCTTAGAATTAAAATTATATGTACTTGTAACAAATTAACATAGAAGTTGACCATGGTCAAAAAAACAATTTTACAAACACTGAGAAGAAATTTGTATCAATACGAAAACATTAAAAAGCAGCAAACCTTTATAAACAACGCAATGCAATCTATATATCGCAGCTAACAAAATGATAGCGCGATGCAGCGTACAGCTAATGCCATCTATTACAACATTATGACATTAACTGTGATATAATTCTGCTCGATTAATAAAAATTTTTATTTTAATTATTATTTAAACGCGCTAAAAATTATAAAATAAACTTTTCATTTAAAAGTTTTATCGTCGATTTATAACGCCATTACGTAATTAACATTTAATATAAGAGCTTCACGCGATTTGATTTAAGTACTCGTATTGACTTAGTACGAAAATTTTAAAATTAAATTCAAACAGATCGAGTTATTTAATTTACTTATTTATCTACACATATAAGTCTTCTGGTTATTAGTAATATAATTAGTTATTTATAAATAAACAATTAGTTTTGTTCGAATTAAGGACTAATTATTTTCGTCTTGGCAACACTAATATATATTTCGATATTTTGATTGATAATGTAAATCTAAATATTTTACGAACGTAGTGCAGGGGTAGTAGAATGTAGTAGAATATAAATAAAAATAAAACGAGAATAAAATATAATATAATTATGTTGTTAATGTCAAAGTCAACAAGTTAGTTTATAGAAATTGTCAAGAGATGGCGCTGAGTGTATCCTGAATCGCGCTATAACTTTGCTTTTTTGAAAGTATAAGGTGTATTAGTACTTAAAATAAAATTTTGTGTTTCCATGGATTGCATCCATGATCGTGTTTTAAATTAAAGTGCTCCTAAGTAGTTTCAAAATAGTTTTTGGGACGTGATCCATATTTACATAATATTTGAATATATTTAAGCGACTTCTAAAAAGGAGTGTTTTCAATTTTTTTTTTTATGTTTGTTCGCCGATTACGTCGCCATTTGGGTACCGATTTTCAAAATTTTTTTTTGTTTGAAAAGGTATACTTCCAAGGTGGTCCCATTGTCTTCAGGTCAGGATCAGATGATTTAGGTATTTTTGATAGTAACTTATGTTGGAACTGATGATGAAGGCCACAAATGGCGTAGATGGGTTAGTCTTATATAGATTTTTCCATTTAAGGTACGGAACCCTAAAAAGCACTTACAAACAAGCTACTAAACCGATTTTTATGAAAATTCTATAGTTCCAATGGAAGCGTATACCGTTTGAAACAAACATAACGAAATCAATCCAACCGTTTTCGAGGAATCGATGAAAAATAAAAAAATCCCGGCGAATTGAGAACTCGTACTGTTTTGGAAGTCGCTTTAAACCGCAAATTATACAATATACAATTTGCAAACGCTCACTATACCCTCAATTTTTTTACAATGTCGTACCAAGCGAGCATACTGTTTGATATTTATTATTTGCACATTGTATCACTAGTGTTACAAGTTATTTAATTTCAGATTGCGCTCTGTAGATAGTTTTCAGTTCTTGTAATGTAACGCCCGAATCTGAACATTACAGGCGAATGCTACCAGTGTGGGAACGAAAAGTGTCACTTGAAGTACGAAATACCTGTAGCTCAGTATTTTTTCACTAGAAAACAAATACCCAATTATATAAATAATATTTTTGTTCATTTTTAAGCAAGAGGAGGTTCTCAATTCGTCAGCTACTTTCTATACAAGTATGTTCACAAATGACTCCTAAAAGACTTGACTGATTAGGTTAATTGTTTCTTTGTTTGAAACGGTATACTTTCAGATTGATCCCGTAGAATTTTCAGCAAAATCGCTTTAGTAGCAGATTATATATTATGCTTTTAAAGTCATCCCCTATTTAAAAAAAATGTCTTGTATTATTTGGACACTAATAAGCAATAATGTCTCAACCCATAATTAGTCGAAATTGAGATATTAATGTATTCTAATAATGCGTCACGTATTCAACATTATTAAAAAATTCAAGTCATCTAAGTTAAATAAATGCCGAACAGAGTTTCTTAATTTAAGGTTTCGAAAATTGAAGTGTGTTCCAAATTTTGCAATATGCAATAATCTCATATGTACAATAAACTTTTTATTATATAAATCTGCTTTAAATTCATTATATCTTATACATTTTATCAAAATAAAAACAGACATACTTCTTCAAACAAATTTAATAAGAATATGTTGGACATATTTAGACGTCATTTTCTCAAAATGAAGTCCATGTGACGTGACGCAGTATCACTTACCATCTTCCATTTATTAATAACCGTTAAAGAATCGTTCGCTCAATCAACCACAATTCATTTAAAAAGATATTTACTTTGGTCGAATTTTACAATACTTTAGCTGACGGTCGATAGCAAGTACATATGTGGTGGCACGCTCATCTCCCACAAGCACGTCATCACCGCCGCCCACTGCGTCACCCGCAAGAGCTCCACGCGGCCAGTTAACAAGAACACCCTCACTATATACTTGGGGAAGCATAATTTGAGGACATCTGTTGAGGGCGTTGAGATAAGACTGGTGAGTATGCATTTACAGCCCTGACAGGATTATTTTTAAGGGGATGCATTTTGCTACTTGTTTTGTGTATGCAAGAAGCATTATTTTATAACCCCTTGTAATTATATTGTTATAAAACAATATTATAAAAACTTTATGGACTGTTTTGTTTGTAGTTATTTATATAGTTTTTTTTTTCTGAAACATAGAGAAAAACATTTGCTTATTTTAATTTTACCATAAATTTTACTGTGTTTTGTAAAACATGATATCATAAATAATGTACCTTTCAAATGGTACCAAAATTTTTAAAATAAGTTTACTTATTCCGGAGTTTACTTTGTTCATACAAAATTCACTCTATCTTAATAATATACTAAACTAGACTAAATTAACATGCGGTTTCATTCGCGCTTATAATTATTGCTTTCATATGAATCATAGCGTGATGTAATATAGCCTACAACCTTTTTCGCATAAAGAATGATTCAAATCGGATCAGTAGTTTTAAAGATTACCCTCTACTTACAAACTTAAAAACAAATTTTACCTCTTTACAATATTAGTATAGAAGTTACATGTAACATATTATTCCAGGTTGCTGAAATAATTGTTCACCCGCATTACAACGCTACATCCTTCACTCGAGATGCCAGCATATTGAAGATGCGTCAACCCGTTGATTATACAGACCACGTGCAGCCTGCCTGCCTGTGGCCTGAGAACCAAATTGACCTGAACTATGTGATTGGAAAGAAAGGCTCGGTGAGTACAATAAACAAACATCACTCAAATTTCAGCTGAGATTCTGATTAATAATCGTTCGACAATTTTAATTAGCTATGTGAGCTACTTACGGATAACATTTACTAAAGTAAACAACTCTGTAACCTGTTAGAATAATCTAGGTGAACTACGTAAGCTGTAAATATCATTTTAGTTCATTCTAGTTGAAATTAAGTAAGTTGCTAACGTAAACCTTTCGTAAGTCCGTAAGTAAAATTTATGAGAGTATTTTTCGAATGGGACGAGATTTACATAAGTTATTTCTCATTGCTTTACGTCTGAAAGAATTTACTTTCAGTGTCATATTTTTCACATTCCCAGCTTTCGTTACTACTTACGACGAATCTGTTACTACGTTACGGAGTTGGTTTATATCGCTCTCGAAATTAAAACTAACAAATGATGTACTTAATTCTCGCCTATCAATAATTTAAATTAAATTAGATGGTGATTCCATTCGAACTATATAAACTATTTACATAAATACTAAACACAGAAACTAATTCAACATTTAAAATAATAATGATTTTCTAAACGATATTTTAACAATGCATATACCAATTAATATCGTTTCAAAATGTTCACAAACAAACAACGTGATGAATAATTTAATAAATTGGTCTGTTCCACGGAAACAGCTAGAATCAGCATCGCATCTGCATTGTTTACGCAATATATTTATAAAAAATTCGTTTTCGTGTTTAATATAAAAGGAAAACACTCGTAGTTTGTCCAATCAAACGTTTTTATGAAAAAGAATTCAATTCAATTTGTATTTACGCGACGACTTATTTGACAATAAAATCTTTTTCTAGCTTTTTGCCGCAGCTTCGTTAGCATTAATATATGTAGATATAATTCTAAATGTTACAGATGCTATATAGTATACTAAATATAGCCTATGACCAACTTAAATCGAGTTCCTTTTAAATGGCACTATAATTTTTCAAATAGTGACTCCTGAGTTTACTTCGCACTCAAAATTTAGAGTAAATTTTGTGTGCGAAGTAAAAACTTTATTAGATTAGTAAATAATTATTGATAATAAAAAAATTTAGTAACTAAAAGTGATAAGTTTGAGTAATTAAGTGAATGCGTGGGTGAGGTCGGTTAGTGAGTGGGTTTATAAGAAATGTCCCACTAATGTCAAATGCCTTTTTAAGAGAAAGTTTAGAGCTTAATTCATAACACTAACCACTGCGGGTGGATATATGTACATGTGCACAATGTGTCTTGGCCCATGCAGATTTCTTCACGATGATTTCGTTCACAGTCGAGCACGAGCAAGCCCAAAACTCTAGGGTTTGAAGCCGCGCTCATCGGCGTATTCTAATCATAAGTCTATCTCGGGACGATTTTTTCTTTATTAATGTAATTTTTTCTCACAGGTGGTAGGATGGGGCTACGATGACACCGGATTGGCAACAGAGGAACTTACATTAGTCGAAATGCCGGTCGTCGACACGGAGACTTGCATACGTTCTTACAGCGAATTTTTCGTGAAATTCACTTCGGAATACACGTACTGCGCGGGCTATAGAGACGGTGAGTTTTTATAAGCTTTATAATTATAATGTACTAGCCGTCCCTCGTGGTTTCACTCGTGTTTATGGTTATGCTTTGTTCCTGTGTGTCGTAGCGTGATGTAATATAGCCTATAATCTTCCTTAATACACGGACAATGTAATGCAATAATAATACCCTACATACAAACTTACAAGCAAGTTTTATATTTCTATAATACTAGTATAGATATAAATTGACAGACGCGTTGGCGCAATGGTCACTGCGACGGACTAAAGCGCTAACGGTCGCGGGTTCGATCCCCGCTCACGGCAAACGTGTGTATTGGCCATACAGATGTTTGTCGTGGTCTGGGTGTTTGTATTAGTGTTATGAGTGTTTCCGGACCCCCAACACAAGGTCATGAGATCTTAATGGGGGCCGTTGAGTGTGATGCGTTATTTATTTAAATAAAAAGCAAATGGCTTGGAAGATCGTACGGAAAAGGAAATAAAATGAGTAAATTGAGAGTAAATAGAAAAATTTGGTCTCAATTTACGCATTAATTAGTACAATTGTACGAGGCGAGTAGTGTATAGATCTTTATTACAAATTTCTCATATAGTCTAGTGATCCGGTAGCACGTCCAGATCCGTTTACCATTAAAAATAACGGTGTTAAAATACTCGGAAGATGGAGAAATATGCATGTGAGAGAAATATATCTACGCATCCTTCTCGGTAACTGTAGACGCCTTTGGCCAGCTGATTTATATTTAAAATTTTTTATTTTTTTATTATTATTAAATCTTTGAATAATAATTTGATCATCTATAGCTTATGCTTTATACTTTTGTATTTATTTTTTTTTTCTTGCGTAATTCATTAATTACTTTTATCTTTATTTTATACCAATTATTAAAAAATAAAAAAGTGCATACAGGAAGACCTGTCTGTTTGGATCATAACGGATTTAATAAAGTAAGTAATGTAAAAAGTTTCAAAATTGGTAAAATATGAAGTTACTTTTCCTATTTTTTTATTGTTACAATGTATAAATTGAATTTTATCTTTCACTTTTAACATCAAGGACTACCGAGAAAATATAGCTTTAAAAAGTCAAATATCACACTATATTGACGTATTTGAAAAAATAGGCAGTTATGAACACTGCCTTTAGATACGAAAACTTCAAACTATAAAATAACAGCGAAACAATAAATATTGTAATTAAAAAATATATATTTTTTTTGAATTTTCCGTATTATTTATAATCATGTTTATAAACAACATTGTGTATTGTAACTTTGCGAAATTAACAAATAAATATATATATTTTAGAATTTACATTAAACTTTGACTTATACTGAAAAAAATATTCCGTTCATTTAATGGATAAATAACGAACTT
Organism: Hypolimnas misippus; assembly: GCA_037950945.1. NCBI lineage: Eukaryota > Metazoa > Arthropoda > Insecta > Lepidoptera > Nymphalidae > Hypolimnas > Hypolimnas misippus. The sequence continues at coordinate 382,121 of JBBEEQ010000031.1, forward strand.
CAGACGTCACGTCGTGATTTTTAACGACGCACGTCGTAGATTTTCACGATACGACTTTGCATTATCTCGCCGTGTCTTAACGTGCCACGACGTGACGTCGTGTCTTGGTTATCTGTTTTGGCCCGTACTACTCCAGAGTAAACCCAGGTTTTCAAGAGCAAATTTTGTGTTGAAATTCATTTCGCAGTCGGCTATGAAAGAAAACATCGTAAGAAAGACTGCATGTGTCGGGAGAAATTCTGAAACATATTTTCAATTCGCAACGAAGTAACGAGGTCGTGGTAGGTTTTTCAGGGCTCTGAATCGCTGACGAAAATCATAACGAGCAGAAACATGCAAACGACACTTCCCAGCTACAGCAAACACGAAAATCATGAAATAAAACTCAAATATAATTATAAGCAGATATTTTAAACAAAATCGTTACACACTTGTTTACGTGAAAAATAATATAGAGAATAAACCAAATAGGAGAAGTGATGCTCAACTGTGGGACATTTACAATTGTTTTTTTTTTTTATAAAATAGCTGGCAAACAAGCAATCGGGACACCTGATGTTAAGTGTTTATCTACCGTTTTATGTAATGTCCATACAAATGTGTTGCCAGCTAAAAAATGCATAAGGAGTAATAGGGAATAGGAAGCAAGAAAAATAATAGGGGGTGGGGGTTAGGCTGTTACAATTGTAGTGAGCGGAATACATTCTGTCTATCAGGTACGTCCGTGTGCAACGGTGACAGCGGAGGCGGTATGGTCTTCAAATTGAGCGGCTCTTGGTACCTCAGAGGTCTCGTCTCCCTCTCTGTCGCAAGGCAGAATGACAACACATGCGATCCACGATATTACGTTATTTTTACTGACTTGGCTAAATTTTTACCTTGGATTAAACAAAATATCAAGAACTAAATTTAAACGCACAGATGATATAGGTATTATTGTTTTTTTTTTTTAATTCAAAAATTCGTAAAGCGAATGCCATGACGTATGTATACGGGTCCGATTTGTATTTTTTTATCTGTAAAATGTTATATTATGTATGTATTTTTTATTTTACTCATCGTAAATTGTTATCGGAAATCAAAAAACTGTATTTTAATTTAATTAAATTAGTTTATTTACATTCAATTTAATTCAATTAGAAATTAAACAAAACAATCTGTAAACTATTTTGTGAATAATGACGTATCACACTGACAGTGTTTTTTTATATTAGCTATGAGTGTGACACGGCTGTATGAATAAAATTAAAATTTTTAATAACAAATAAAAGTCGTAATATAATATTGTTGTTTTTAGAGAACCTAATTGTTCCGCTTTCCCATATTTAAATAACAAAAACAAACAAAATAATCCTTTACACTACAAATTACACGAAGCAAAGAAAGAATAAATTACATATACGTATTGACCAAAATATTTATTGACCAAAATTTACAATAAAATGATTCATACCTACAATGTAAGGCCTATGTCATTCGTATCCGGCTCACACTTGACCGTTTTTATTATCCTTTAATTTACTTTAAGCTTTGCATGATGTAAATTTTCATGGTGTAATTTAATCATAATCACACAAAATTTGACACTTGTCAAATCACAATCAACAGAATTTTAAAAATCTACACAAAAACAAAACAATTAAAAAACACTTAAATCATAATATTCATAAATGTATTCCAGGATCATCAAATGAACGAACCGGGAATAGAAAAAGTATGTTGCTCACAGAATTAGTTTCAGCTTCTGTCTAATTTGGAATGATTAGACAACGTAGCTTCTTTCTTACTAATTAATTTTTAACCACTTATTTCCAAAATATTATTAGCCTTAACACACTACGTAACAAGCATGAATTTTCCACTAATTATTAGGGATCTAAATGCAGCTTCATATTTTAAGTTTAAAAAGTCTAATTAAGCATGTATATTATATTTACATTTGTCAATGAAAAAGTAACAGCCAAAACACATTACTACGCTACGTAACGTGGCACGTTAAGAATCGACTTCGTAAAAAAACATGACGTGACGTCGCTTCTTGGTACGATGATAATTTTTCATTTAAAACATTAAAAACAAAAAATCACGATGCGATGCAAGTCGTGCATTTTCAAGACGACGTAAGTTGTTACTGAATTGCCTCTCAAGTAATCTCAATAAAAATAAATATTTTTTCATTTTGACTTCTAGGGTAGGGGAGGGGGTGATTAAGTTTAACGTTGGGTGTGGCGCATGCTATAAAAGATTGGGAATCCCTGCTCTAACACATTATTTATTCTAATATATGATTGTAAAAATATTCAATCACAAATTTAACACATTTTTTACAGTTTGACGTTTATTAAGTAATATTCTTTTTTTATCAGGTACATCCGTGTGCAACGGCGACAGTGGTGGTGGTATGGTCTTCAAATTGGACGGCACTTGGCACCTCAGAGGTCTCGTCTCCCTCTCTGTGGCGAGGCAGAATGAGAACAGATGTGATCCGACGCACTACGTAGTTTTTACTGACTTAGCTAAATTTTTACCTTGGATTAAACAAAATATCAACAATTAATTTTTTTTTGTTTTATATAAATTAGGATGGTATTCATTTTTTTTATGTAACTCAAATGCCATGACAATTATATAAAATGTTTGTAGTATGTATAAAAGTCTGATTTGATTTTTTTTTTAGTTTCGAATAATTATTTTGTATAGTCTATTTTTACTTGTCCTATTTGGATTAATAATAACCAGAACGAAAATCACGAATTTTCTAACAATAATATTCATTATAATCTTTAATTATGTAAAATAATTCAGTTCAATAATTTGATAGATAATTTCTCATCTGTGAATGTAAAATAGACTGTAAGTATATTGTAAACGACGTACTAAAATATTAAAAGGCGCTAAATCGCTAAATAGTCGAATATTGATGTTGTAACTTCTATTTTAACATATGTCAGAGAATTAAAGAAACTCAGTAAAAAGATTTGTAGAAAAAAAAAAGAAAAGTTTTTATTTTTTTGCTACGAGGTTACTAGGCAATATGAATATATTATAAAATTCAGTTTAGCTAATAAAAGTTACGATATGTCATTGTGTTTTTTGTTAAAACTAATATATTTTTATTCTTCTAAATTTTGAAATAAAAAAATCTTTATGCTTCACATACTACATGATGTTCAAATAGATTTTAAAAAATTAATACACATATTGACAAAATTTAAACCACATATTGAATGAAATTAATAAATACCTGAATAAATTAAATTGTTACCCAATAATTAAAACAAAAAAAAAAAAAACAACACAATAAATATACCTACGCACAATTTAAAAATAAAACCGGGGAAACCTGAGTCGGAACTCGGACAACAAGTTCACGCTTGGCTATTATTTGTTTTTGTACTAAACCAGGGTTTTCTCACATAAAATTTGACACATGTCAAATAAGCATTTTATTAATCTAGGTAAAGCAATCGTGTAAGCTTCAATGTCATTAAGAAAATAAAAGTGTTATTTTCTTAGAATGTAAAACATGGTCTTTTAGAACCTTTACAAAAACCCGTATTATTAAAAGTAATATTTTTATTAATCATATTTTTAATAAAAATCATTTAACATAATATATATTTATTATGTACATATATTTTAATGTTTATTTTTTAAAATATATAATTCGTACGCACTTGTATTGTAGCGCCATATTTTTTATAAAAAATGCATACATCACAGCCATAGCCTTCCTAAATGTATTCCAGGATCATCAAATGAACGTACCGGGAATAGAAAAAGTATGTTACTCACAGAATTAGTTTCAGCTTCTGTCTAATTTGGAATCATTAGACGACGCAGCTTTCTACTTATCCACTTTTATTTAACTACTTATATACCTAATTATGTATTTATCTTAACATGCTACAATAATCACATAAATTGACTACTAATTCTTGTCTAAATGCAGATATATTTTAAATGTTAAAAACTTGCTGTCATACTACAAAAAACGCATTAAAACCATGTTCAACACATGTCTAGCTAAACAGTGTTTAAAAATTAAACATTGCTTAAATTATTATCTAAATTGGTTAACAGCGAAAAAACTCATAAAAAAACTTATTGATAAAATGTTATACGTTACATTTGACAGCTGAAATAGTTAATCTATATCTAAAGCATGTTTAACTCAAAAATTAGCTTAAACGCGGATTTGTAGTCCGGATTTTTTTAAACACGCGTTTTAGGTCTGTTTAAATCTTTTGTAGTAAGGCAGTTAGTGTTTACTATTTTATTTTAACTAAAATATGTTCAGAGGTGTAAACCAGTGTTCCGGCTAGTGACAAACATCTTGAATTGACATAATTAAATACATAAAGACGTTATGACGTCGCGCCGTTACACGTTATGAATTGGCATCGTAAAATAACAACACAGCGTCGCTTCTAGGTACGATGATATGATTTGTCATTTAAAAATCACGTTCACGATGCGACGTCATAACGTTATTGCAACGTGGTTGTGTTTTAACTGTAACAACTAACACGCTTCGGCGTCAATTAAACGTGTTGTTACGACTAACCAGTATGCTAAAATATATTTCGGGAAAAAATAATTATGTTAAATAATTTCAACATGTTTGACAACTAATGCAAATCATAGAAGATATATGACACAAAACGTCAAAAAATCGTGACGTCATAACATACTAGTCTTAATTTTAAGGACCTGAGCTTCTATTTATAAATAATTAATACAAACACTATTTGGAACGCTCGTTTGCGTTTTTAAAATTATTTTTATTATATATGCCTCTGTCAATTAAAAAATATAGGGTCCACTGTCATTTAGGCCTAGTCACTAAATTAATATGACGTCACGCGTTTTTGCTCGTTACATTTCGTGTCAAAAATAATAAGGACTCAAATTTCTTAATTTTTTATTAATGGTTCTCTTAAGGCATTCGTAAGATTAACAACTTTTTTTATTAAAATTTGACGTTTGAATAATTATTTATATTCTGTCTGTCAGGTACATCCGTGTGCAACGGTGACAGCGGCGGCGGTATGGTCTTCAAAATGGACGACTCTTGGTACCTCAGAGGTCTCGTATCTCTCTCTGTTGCGAGGCAGAACGAATACAGATGCGATCCGACACACTACGTAGTGTTCACTGACTTAGCTAAAACCTTACCTTGGATCAAACAAACCATCAACAATTAAAAAAAATTAAGAGCACAGATTATATATATTCTTTGTCTCGTAGAGCGACCGCCATGACACTTGCATTCCTAAATTATTAATTTGTTATATTTTATCAACGTCAATTATATTTTTTGTTTTTGCTTACCTTGATTTTATTAAGCTTTTTACTAAAATTATTGTTTTTAAAACGACGAAATTTTAAATATAATTGGAAAGCATACTACAGTTTTTAATGTTTTGAAATGAAAAAAAAAATTTGATTGATTTGATTGATTGATTGTAGCTACATAAGGTCTATATAAGGTCTATAAAATAAAGTGAATTGATGCAACAATATTTTTAGACTTGTAAATGCCGCATTACACTTGCCTTAGTATTTAAGACATCCAACGTACTCTTAAAGCTTTCAACATCAAGAATTAAAATTGAATGATAAACGGATGCATACGCGCATGTACACATTTGTGTACATGTGTGTGCGCGTATGCACACCTGCGCTTGCGCACGCCGGAAACGGCTACACAAGGATTTTTTACTTTATATAACATTTTCACGCATACAATAAAAGAAAATATACTTCGTCGTACGTACAGTACAGCAAAGTATTTTTTTCAGTTCAGGCGGACCATAATACACCCGTTATGTGCGCGCCAAAATGCAAGCTTCCAAGGCGAGAATTACACTTACAAGTTTTGCTCTCAAACTCTCATAAGGATTTACATAATTTATTACTCATTGGTTTATACTTGAAACAGGTTACTGTTAGTTATAATTATATAATTATTTTGTGTCAGCCACAGATGTCGAAGCTATTTACGATCTGTCTCTTGCTAGGCTACAGAGTTGTTTTACATTGCTCTCGAGAGTAAAACTTACAAATGTAATTCTCGCCTTGTACTGCAACACGAGAAGTTTTTATTTCGGATATATACAGGCAGTACAATTAAAAAAAATGTAAATAAAATAAAATAAAAATCATTATATCACATTATTTTTTTAATAAAACCAACATGTTTTCGTTCTCCTATATTTTACAAAGAAACTTAAATAACAAAAACAAGCAATAAAAACCTTTACAGTGCGCTACGTGAAGTAGAGAAAGAGAAAAAAAATTATAAATATCTTGACGAAAAATTAAACCATACACTCAATGAACATACTGTAGATAAAAAAAAACATCATTACCCGACAAAGAAAATATTAAAATAACGATAAAACTTAAAATTAATTCTAGAACAAAAATGCACAATGAAATATATACCTACTAAGAAAAATTTAAAAAAAAATGAAAAAAAAAATACAAAAAAAAAATGAAAAAATATCATAATGACATAAGCATCCTTGTAATGTATGTTATGAAAAATACTTTTGATCGTAGATCGTTCAGATTAAATCAAATTTGTTAAATGTGAAGGAACAAAGAAATTTATATTTTTAAACATTTCTTTTAAAAAATTTTGAAAACGAAATACTAAGTTTTGTTATATTTATAAAAAAAGGATTGCTTTTAATCGAAAACGTAATAAAATACATCTTTTATTGAGAATAATATCTTAAAAATGTCGTTTTAGTGGATCCCGATATGTTCCGCAATACAACCAGCATGCTGGTCAGTTATCACACTTGTAAGTTAAAGATATTAAAAAACTCTGTATCCTGGTAACAGATACGCAGTAAGTAGTCACGAAAACTGTGAATGACGAAAATAAGACAATGTCAGTAAATTCTTTTAGGTATTTTATAATAATCTTTATGAAAGTCTGAGAGCATAACTTATTAGTGTAATTATCGTCTTAAGGCCTTTAATATACTAGTTGACGCCAACAATTAAAAAAAAATGTTAATTCGTTATGTTACCTATGACCACCATGATGAATTGTAATTCAGAACACATCAAAAATATAAAAATTATCCAACAACATATAAATATGTTATGAGGCCATAAATTTCGGCACCCAGAGCGCCCACTACTTTGGACGATGTTGCTTAGCAACCACTGATTATAACAGGCGAGAATTACTTTGAGATAACAAGACAATTAACGAGCTTGTTAAAGTTGAATATAGATACAGCTTTTTAACGTCAAATAGTATGAACTTAACGTATCTATGGTTATAAAATGTCATTGATATTATCCCTTTAATTATTATTGCTGGGAAAGGTGGTGGCAGAAAGCGTTAAAGCATTTGCTCGTGCGGCAGATATTGAAAATAGAATATAACACATTGCTTCAGCCATAAAAACGTCTAAGGTGATGTTCTTTTACACTATCATCCTCATGTTGTTTATGACATTTTAAACATTTTTGCAAATATCTTCGAAAAGCCCACGCGCTCGACGACAAGCAAATCGCCGGAGATAGTGCAGAACCGTGTAACTCGCTTTTGCAATCTTGAATCAAATGATAAATTTCATTACTGATAAATAAAAACAAGCTAGCTAAAAATTTTATATAATCGATATTTGTATATACTTAACATAAATAAATGTTGGCATATATTCGGTAAAAGTACAAACGCAATACACTGCGTAATGGAAAATGCCTAAACGGCCTCATTTTTACCAATAATGTAATTTGACTTCACAATAATCACAAATAAGGTTTAACTTGGAACCAATTATTCAGATTTATAGACTATTTTTCTTTAATTGTCTTTAATTGGTAACAACACCAATGATAATCAAGAAATTTCAAACAATTTGTTTTCATTATAAATTTTATTATAAAAAATGAGTTCAATAATTCAATCGAAACTTTCTCATCAAACTCTTATGTCTGGCACGAAATACGCCATATTAAGAGAAAAGTACAGAAAAATAGACTATAGGAAAAGCAAGGTAAACGATTTTGCAGAATCCCCGATGTAATCTTAATACTATTTCTGCCAACACCTTCCTATTCTATAAGTCATAATTAGACCCATTAACCGTGTATTTCATTAACAAGAGCTACAAATCTATAGGACGTCAGAAACCAGTAACAAATGTCTATTTTTACAAATTCAAGACATTCATGGATAAAGATATTTCGTCAAATTATAATTGCAAGAAAATTAAATTGAAAGTTATACTCAAACATTAACCGTACAAACGGTGAAGAAAACCATCGCAATCTGTATATATCGGGAGAAATTCTGACACATGTACATATATCCGCCTCGCAGTGGAGCAGCGTGGTGGATTAAGCTCTTAACTCTTAATCATGTTTAACCTTTTCCACAATGGGAGAGGATGTCTTTGCCCAGTAGCATATTAACAGGCTGTTAGTTTACATTTTTATACAAAACGTATTAAATGTATGTATTTATATTTCTTAAATAGCCTTAAATACTATTGTTTTAAGGTTTAAAATTGTTTGTATACACATCATTTTTACATGGAATAAGAAATACGACATATCATCTAACATTCCTGTCTTCAATTGCCATCTCAACAGTCCTGTTTATGTTTGTTTGTAAGCCAAAGCCAAGTAAGCCAAATGCTTAAACTGAGCACTACTAGCGTATAGAAGAAAAATATAAATCAATTGTCGAATGTAGTGTTTGTAAGCGCATCTCGCGAACGGCTGCATCTTATTGGCTAATTCATTTTTTCGTCGAGTCAATACAAGGTGTGTATGGAAAAAGTTTGAAAATTTTATAGAAATATGAAAATTATGGATTTAAAAACTCTCAGCAGAAAAGGGTAAGTCTTAAGTTAGTAGAAGAAAAAACTCACAAATATATTTGATTTTACATTTGATTTTTAATGTTAAGTAGTGCTTATAAAAGTTTTTACTACGTAAACCTAAACACTCAGTGTATTAGAATAAAGATCGCTAATGAAGTATTTCAAAGATAAAATAAATAGAGCATTATGATCTCTATGTTAGCAGAATAAAAAGACGCTGATTTAAAAGGATATATATTTAAATAATAATAAACGAAATTCAGCTTCTTTTAATAGCTAACATCACAGAGATCTTACGCTACCGTCAGCGCAGCTAGTGACTGAAAACGGAACTACAATTCCGTATCCGTTCAACTACAGTTCCGATTATCCGTACGGAAACTAACAGATTACACGTAAGCTTCCCTACGGATATAGGATCGCTCTGGTATCTGTAAGCTGATACATCAACATTTACAGTTCTGGTTTCCGACCCCCATAGCATAAACACAAAGAGACATCACTTAACAATTCACTTGTCAAAAGTCAATCATAACAATACATTTTGCTGCCACATTAAAAAAAAATATAAGTTAAATCCACAATCGAGAAAACGAAATACCGTGAGCACTTAAAGACATCGCTACTTCATATTGATCTCTTCAAAATAATATATACACCTCAAGATCTGTCACACACATTTAATAACTAACAATTGATTGGTAAAGAACTACCAATACGGTCCAGTGCCGTTTCTACACCTCTGTCCCTTGTACCTTTCATCACCTCCGAATCCTCCCCACGGTAGATTCCTACCTCTCCCTGACCTCTGAGCGGATTTCCCGGGGTGGTTTTGGGAGTAACCGATCCTCTGATTCGCGCAAGCGCCCGGCCTGCAACCGTTTCTGGGTGTGTTTCCATGGTTACCGGGTAATTGTGTAAAACCGTCCCACGAATCACCCGGTACCATGCAGTTGCTGCAGCTCCATTCGAAGTCACCTTTAAATATGAACATAACTTTTATTAAGAACTAGCGCGACGTCGTCCACGAAAAATTAAAAATAATAAAATTTCCAAAAAAAAAAAAATAGCCAAAATTACTCCTTATAATATTAGCTGTCTGCTAGTGAAAGTCAAAATCGGTCCAGCCGTTAATGAGAATAGCCGGAACAAACAGACGGACAGACAGACAAATATTTTAAAAATTGATTTTTTTATGTTATTAACGTTTAAAATTTTAGATATCTTTAGTGAAAAGCTGTTTATTTAAAATTACAAACTGACTTGTCCATTTTATTTAGTTGTATAGATTAATAAAAAAAACGAGCTAGCCGTTCACCTGGGGCCTCTTTACAATAACATCACCGCGCGTCAACATTTACAGCTACAGAGGACAAATGATTTGACGATTTAAAAAGGATGAAGGGACGGGAAGGGAAGGGAAAAAAGATGGGGTGGTGTTTTAAGCTTAGTAAGCTTCCGGCTTTATAAAGTTTATATAATATATTTTCGTTAAGGTTATGGTAATGAAAAACAGAGACTTTCAATAATAGTATTTATTTTCATAAGTCTACCGTTTGGCCAAAATTTGGAAGAATTTCTTTACATTTCTCGTTCCGTCGACACGATACATAACAGTTTGTCAAATCATATATTTAAAAATTAATTCAGTAAAAATATTATTACATTTAACAGCTAAAAAACACAATGAGTAACGAAAAAAAAATTATTATTAACAACGAAAACATTTCTACTTCCCACCTACAAAGTATTTAACACTAGCAAATTTAATGAGAATATTTGATTTGTAACGCCTAAAAATATCGAATAGTTTTTTATTAAAAGGAGAAAAATATTATACATTTGTAAAATACAAAGATTTCTTGGTCAACTACTTATCAATATAAAACCGACGATTTTTCTACAATTTTTTTTTTCTTAACCGACACTATGAGGTGAAATTATTAATCAATGGAATAAAGAAATAACTTAAAAATAGTTTCATTAATATTATACAATCGAAATTAAATACATAATTTCATATCAGAAAATAACGTTTTTAAATGTTTTAAAAAAATATATCATATTTCGGTTGAAAATTATTATAACCTGAAAATTATTTAAAAAAATAGTATTTTGTTCTTTCTTTTTACTTTTCGGGGTGATGATGCTTAAGACTACACAAAATGAGTCTGTTTATAGGTTAACATTCAAAGAAACCTGCATATACATCTATACTAATATTATAAAGCTAAAGAGTTTGTTTGTTTGTACGCGCTAATCTTAGAAAGTGGTTCGAATTGAACAATTATTTTTGTTAGGTAGTTTATTTATTGAGGAAGGCTGTAGGCTATATTACATCACGCTACGACTCATATGAGCGGAACAGTAACCATAAATGCGAGTGAAACCCCAATGGGCAGCTAGTTTATATATAAAGCAAAAGTATGCCTAAGAGTTTTAATTTTCAGCACAAATATTGTATGGAGAAATCAAACTTAGCCCGAGAATGGCTGCGAGCGAAAGCTATTTTTAAACTAGTTGCCCCCCGCGGTTTTACCTGCGTTTATGGTTACTGCTTCGTTCCTACGAGTCATAACCTGATGTAATGTAGCCTATAACATTCCTTAATAAACGAGCTGTCTATTACCCCTCCCCCATAGACCCAGACACATACAAGATAACAAACAAATATTTTTATATATAATATTAGTATAGATTACTTCAAAAGCAAAATTCGCCATTTCGTTCGCTTTGATTACGTACTAATTCCAGATATTTTAATTCAAAAGATAAACTACTAAACTGATTTAGATAAAAATTCTATGAACCAATCTATATCTCCTTTCGAATAAACGACTTTTCAAAATCAGTTAAAAATGACGGAATTCTGAGGTAACAAACATTTTTAAAAAGTTAAAAAAAAAACATAATCAGCGAATTGTGAACCTTCTCCTTTTTTGAAATTGGCTGATGTCTCTAATACTACTCTGTAAAATAATAACCCTTACAATTCTGTGTTATTAACCCTTATGTTATGTTCTGTAATACGACCACATGAATTTACTTCTAGAGACATATATACTAAAGAATTTAAAAACTTATTTTAGTAAAAAGTTGAGGACTAGGTCATTTCTACCTAAAAAAAAAAAAAATTAATTACCAAATATATTTCAAGCTTTTCGAACGTTAACCTATTAAACTTTATACTCATTGTATTTAAAAAATGCAAAATATTAAAAGAATATATGAATCCGTATTAAGTTATACTTTTTGGAAATTTATTTTAAGTATTGACCGTACAGATCCTTAAACTCTCTATGTTACTTTTTTGATTTCATTTCCAAATATTAAAAACAGTCATTTTATTAAAAATATATAACTTATTAACTTTCATATTTTATTATAATCTAATATACAAATAAACCATTAAAAGTAAAAACAAAATTAATAATAACTGTATTATTCTTATGTAGCTATCGACATCACATTGAGGCAAGGTGCCCAAAACACTGGCGGCAATATACCTAAATATGCTGGCCAAGGTAGCCGCCAGCAACTTCAGGCTGTATTTTCGACGTGACGGGAAGACAGCTCTTTGTAAAACTTTTTTGTTTATCATTTTTATTTTATTTGTATTAATTTTATTGTTTTTCTACTGCTTTTAATATTTGAAAAAATCGTCTTTATGAAATCTAGATAGGTCAATAATAATAGAAAAATTAATAGTACTTAATTTTTAAAATTCAAACTTTTACCACATAAGACTGCGATGATCCGAATTTAAACTGCCAAAAAAAAAACAAAATTGCTCTTTCAACAATTCGATCTTACGCTCATATTTTGAGCCGAAAGAGACTATTTTTAGAATATATTTCAAAAGATCTCGAGCCCAGAGCTATTCATATATAAAATACGCATCAATCACGGCCAATGAAAATTCTAAAGCTACATAAAAATCGTTTACAAAGCTGTAACAATAATAATTAAAACTAGAAATATACACACATCTTATAACCTACCATAGTCTCAACGATTGCATGCAGGCAGTCCTCACTCTAACGTCGGCCGCACACTATCAAATATTTCAGTTAGATATAAACGCACCGGACAACGTCTAAAGAAACTTAGATCCGACGATTTTACGAACCTCATAAGTTTTTGATTCCTTCGAGCCCGGTCAATATTCTAACAGAATTGTTTACAGTATGCGACCCTGCTAAGTCGTTTTATAATTTACAAGGTTTAAACATCCAGTATGTTTTGGCGCGTACGAGTCCATATTCGTCAGACTTGTTCAATCATTGTGTGTGAACTACACTTGTAAGTAAGTTTTATTCTCGTAACTGACATAAAACAACTGTGTAACCTGGTAAGTCTAGATAAACTTACAATTTCAATAAATAAGTCACTGAACAGTGACTTTTTCTTTAGGTGTAAAAACAATGATTTATGATTATCTTATGTAAATTCATGAGCAAAACTTACAAGTGTAATTCTTACATATACTTAAATATATTCGAGGTCCATTTTTAAGCCAATTGCTTGACAAGCCTTTAGATACAAAGTTTCTCGTTATATTTTTTATTAAAATTTCTATAACAGAGCAGACGTTAAAGAGAAGACTGCTTGGAAATCAATTAATATATGAAAAATAAATGACAATAGTGAGGTACTATCTAACTAAATTATTAATTCGATAGAATAGTAACGAGTTCTCTATTAGCATATACAATGAATTTGTTGTTATAACGTTTCTCTTCTTATATACCTATATCTTAAATGTACTATTTAATTTCGTTCGATTGCATAACCTGCAGACCACAGACATTCAATCGGGTTCAAATCAATGTGAAGTTGTACGCAAGTGCATATTAAGATTCGGTTTTCGATTATTCGAAAAATCTGCAGTCTACGGTATGTCTTAACGTTCGAAGAAACACTAGTGATGTACCAATCAAATTCATCGTATATTGCACGATATAAAATTAAGAAAATCTTTAACAATGAGCATCGACAGTATACTTAGAATATACGCGTTAATAGGCACAATTCACTTTCGTAAACTATATCTAGCATATACTACAATCCGCGTTCAGTGACTAGCGTTTCGAACCTTATTAACATATAATTAAAATTTGTTTTTCGATAACAAAATGGAAAACGTCGAAACAGCTCTCACTGAACTGTATTCATACATATATCTACTTCGTTAGTTAGTATATAGGTATATACTTTTAATTAATTAATTAAGTATAACAGATTTTGTGTTGGGTGCCAGACTAAATAATTATTTATGTATAAGAATAACTTCATTCGTTAGCACATTCATTGGCACTACGTGTTCAATGTATTGTACATGGACACGCCTGGCGTGTCGGCGGTAGTGAATGTGTTAAATTAAATATAATTTACCAGATCAATTTTGTTACAGTTAAGAACTTTGTTAGATGTTCATTCTGACGTCAGAAAATTACAACTAAAATAAAAATTTTGCTTGATTGACTTTTTTGCTTGGTACAAAAGAAAAGAAGTAGACGAAAAAGAACCTCTCATGGATCCAACATCAGAGATTCAGAAATTAAGTGCTTATATTGTACCACAGACGAACAGTGATACAACATAAGCTCCCAATCCCTGTTTAACACATTCAATGCTACCGACACAACTTGTGTGTCCTTAGAATAGTATTCACCAGTGCTGCCGACGCAGTCTGTTTTTTCAATACATATTTTTTTAAATTAAATTTATATTTAATACAATAACAATACCGTGAACACTAATCTGTGTTCGTGAAAATTAATAATACTAATATTGTAAGCAAGCAAAAATTAGTATATAATATATTGAACTCGTAAAAGTAAAAACTAAAATAACAGCCCGTAAATGTCCCACTGCAGGACAAAGGCCTTCTCTCCTATAAAGGAGTTTAGAGCTTAATCCACCACTCTGCTCCACTGCGGGTTAGCGGATATACATGTGTCAGTTCTCGCGGCACATGCAGGTTTCCTCACGATCTTTTCCATCCCCGCCGAGCTCGAAATCAAATTAAACACAAATTTAGCACTTGAAAATAGCCAGGGTTTGAACCTGCGGTCATTGATTAAGATCGACGTGTTCTAAACACGACGCCATCTCCTCTTTTGGACTGAACTGGTAGTGACAGTGAATGCGTTGTAACCAAGGTTAAAGTAGCCATAATGATCGTTGACCATCAAATCATTCATCATCATCAAAGAAAAAAGAACATCTGACACCCACCACAAATATAGAAGATACAGTCAAGTGATTAACACTCGTAGACTCCGAAACGACTAGAACATTCAAATCACCGTTTTATATTGTCAATGTAACAACTCGAGTCGATATTAGCGATGTACCCACGTGGATACGATTAAAAATGGCGACGATTATTTCCTTCTCGCTTGTAGACTATCTCTATCTTTGTTTTTTGTAGAGATGTAAAAGCAAAAAGGTAAACTAAGAAGTTATGGGATACCCGGTAGGAACGAAATACCCATCGATATACATATTTATGAACATTTATATATTAATACTATCTGCTCCTCGCGTTTACACTCGCGTTTATGGTTACTGCTTCGCTCCCATAAATCGTAGCGTGATGTAATATAGCCCATAACCTTCCTCAACAAACGGGGTATCTAACGCAAAAATAACTTTTCAACGGATCAGTAGGTACAGAGATTAACCCCTGCATACAAACTTACAAACAAATTTTATATATATTATTCATTTATAAACAAGATAGTAAACGAATCTAGAGAAGCAGTCGCTCTATTCTATCTTCTATCTCTCTCATCTTTTATCTGTCTCTTTCTAATAGCAAACATGTCGGTCGGACATCGCCAGAAATATCGTGAGTTCTTTTTAAAAAGATAGACAGTGTAACGATTTATTATCGGATAAAAATTGAACATTATCTATTCTTTTCCTTGTAATAGCTATACACATAACGACTTACGAGACAAAACTTGCAAGTCTACATTTGCACAAGTAGATTGTTATAGCTGTATTTACCCTACCATAATACCCTGGTCCCTAAGCCAATGCCAAAAAAAGTAAATTTTAATTATTTTCCAAAACACTATCAGTCGCCATTTTGAATCGCATCATCTTTGCGGCTTGAATATTGATGATAGAAATAAAAATGTTTAATTATTTATCGAAAAAGTTAAACTATTTCATAAATATAGCTTTTTTATAAAAAAAATAAATAAAGCTAGACCATTTCAGATATCGCTCGAGTTTCCCGATCGTATAGGAAAATAACGGCTACAAACTTATTTATAAAAATAAATAAATTGACGAAAGCCACTCCTTCGAAGTCTTCTATATTATATATTTATATATGAGTAGAGTGTTCGCAATTCTAATATTCTACCATTCTTTTGATGCTGTTCTTGCTAAGGCGACGACAGACCGACTCATGTCAACCACACACGTTACGATATATGCGGTGAGAAAAAAGCTTTGATTTCCTAGAATGAATGAATTCCTACTATTTTACGGTCTTCTTCAATTTACATCACTCTAACTTTTAGTATGAAAATTGTACGGACCTGTTTCCTAAAAAGTGTATTTGTCAAAGAGTCTTACATTTTATATTGCGGTCATAATTAAAACATGATACGTTTTGCTTTGGTTTTCTTGAATTGTCAAGTGCAGTATATTTATGCATGTACAATTTGACAGACTCTACGTACACAAGAACGCAAAGTCTATACATAGCTTTAGAAATTGAAACCCATCGAATTCCCCTTTAAAAAGAACGCACTTAATTACGAACACTCTATATATAGGTTACGAAAATTATTTATTTAGAAAATGTTATGTTTGAATTATAATACTTCTTAAAGCCTTTACTTTCTAACTTCTTAGGAGTCGTGATGGTCTATAACATTTTATATAAATCAAATTTTACAATAGTTAAAAAGATTTTTCTATTATTATTATTATCATTATTTTTAAAATCTTTTCTTCAACAGTAATAAATTATTTATTCCAAAATAATACTACATAGATGATTAGAATTAAATACATATTCAAAAACAAAATTTAAAATTGCAGTATCTTATACGGAACAGATAAGTTAAGTAAATATTATAACAGATTAGACAAATGTTTATAATATAATAAGATAATCTTAAACGACGTAGCGAACTTAAACATATTAATAAAATAATCATATTATTCTGTTACACAGACTATATCTATTGAGCATATCACGGTTTACAAGCCCCACAGCAACACCATCGGCCGAACCATAAACATAAGAAAAAAATGTCTATGGATTCTATAACATGTTCATAGACAAAATTACATTCAAAGGATTTTCAAAAGATCTAAAAATCATATTTTCATTTTTTT
Source organism: Hypolimnas misippus (assembly GCA_037950945.1). Lineage (NCBI taxonomy): Eukaryota > Metazoa > Arthropoda > Insecta > Lepidoptera > Nymphalidae > Hypolimnas > Hypolimnas misippus. The sequence continues at coordinate 399,346 of JBBEEQ010000031.1, forward strand.
TTTAATTAAAAAATTTTACGTCCTTACGAATAAAAGTGACAATTATGTATATGCGATATAATGCAACTAAATGTTCTATTTGGTAACAATATTAATATTTACAATGACATTTTAATGACCATAGATAAAAAAATAACATTAATAATGGCACCCAAAATGTTTTACGCTTTCGAAGACCGGGATCATAATCCGAGATAATAACCGAGAAATAAAGTTAAAATGGGATTTTTATCGTCAAATAGTATAAACTAAAGTAAAAAAGTAAAGTAACAGCCTGTAAATATCCCACTGCTGGGCAAAGGCCTCCTCTTCTATTAAGGAGGAGGTTTAGAGCTTAATCCACCACGCTGCTCCACTACGGGTTGGTAGATATACACGTGTCAGAAATTCTCCCGGCAAATGTGGGTATCCTCACAATGTTTACTTCACCGCCGAACTCCAGATGAATTTAAATACAAAAACAGCCGAGCCATGAGGTCATTAGGTTAGATCAACCGATGATCGCGCGTTCAAACTCGTATTTAGTATGAACTAAACAATCATTAAATATTCGTAAATATCTTTACGGACCATTTTTTTCAAAAACAATCATACAATTTTTCTAGAAAATGTTTTAGATTTTTAGAACAATCCTGAAAATTTTGTCTACGAACATATTATATAATCAAAATATTATCTATATATCATGTAACAATATAATCATTTATATCTATTTCTTTTTCTTTCATGTCGATTGACATGAATATGACTTAAACCTTTTGACGTGAAACATCTTGATCACTCTTTTATAAGGACTTATAATGGCAAAATGAGACGTGCCATTTGAGTCTACACTGAACGATACAATATAGACAATATTTCAACTTACTGTACTGATCACTTGGCATTACACTAAATTTATATAACAATCGCTTTAAAATAAGTACATATTGATATCACAGTACACAACTGAGCCAATTAACATTTGGTAATGGGTTTGCTATACAGATTGGAGAGTTGCCTAGCACGTGACGAAGGCAGAGTACAAAAAGAGATCCCAAAGCAATATTGGTCGTACTTTTGCGCTACATAATACTAAGCTTCGAAATATTAAAAAAGTTTTCACTGAAATGTAAGCCAATACGAATTATACAGGATGTTCGATTTTTAGTATAAGTCCTTCAAAATTAAATTTTTCATGCTGAAAGCGATGTGTTACATTTATCGAACCCTACATTTAAAGGACCCTAATTAAAGTTGAACACCCAATAAAAAGTTTTCCAAATACAATTAAGGCGGAAAAAAATAAGTATATTTTGACCAGTGTCAATTGGGTCATTTATATAATGAGGTATGTAATTAGATGTTTCAGATCTTTCAGACATTGTCGCTTGTATTATCGACCGATGGTATCTCAATTAATATATAAAAAAATTGACATATGCACAACTTACGTTAAAGGAAAGCTTTCGTTCATCGCTATAATTCTTGCTAACTAATTCGCTAACATTACATTATTATAATAGTAATAAAATTCTATATTTAAAAATATACGACCACAGATAATCTATAATACATAGACGATCTAAATAAATTTTATAATCTATGCATAATTATTATACAATAAAAATTTTATTATGACATTATCATCAATCTATCAACGCTGCTTGACCGATCTCATAATTATTTTAACTCTGTTATACTATGTATCAGATATTTCTTAGACAAATAAAAAAAAACTATTTAACAGTACGAAAATGAAGACTTTTGTTACGGTATATTAAATAATTGATATTGTATTCGTTGAAACAATAAAGTTACCGATTCTTATTTTTTTTAAATAATACTAACTATATAATAAATAACAATCGACTTATCAAAGAGACGAATACCAGTTAATTTATTATCTGTATATATTTTCAAGTTGTATCAATTCCTTAAAAATAACAAATTAAAAGAAAAACCAAAAAAAACAATTTTCTAGCGTGGCAATATTATCCACGATAATTGTAACCCTAATCGTAATTATACGAATTAGATTTCCATTTTTTTAAATTTTACATAAAAAGCCTAGGATCGTAACAATGGAACTGGGAATCTAATTGCGAAACAATTCATAACTTACGAATCGTTGTGGAGGATAACCTAGTATATATTGTCACTTACACTAGTATCTAGTTAAAGTATAACTAATCGTGTCCTTAACGCGCTTTAACTTTTCCAGCGACAAACGACCATCGCCTGTTTCACTTAATCACTCGTTGGAAACTTATTCTGACACCAGAAAGTCTATGATCATAATTGAAGATTTTCGTAACGCGACGTCTCAACGCGTTTTGTAAACCATTCTTAGCGCAGTTTTTACACCATCGTAAGGTAATCGATCTTCAATGATGCAAAGTAATCAAGTTTGAATTTACTAATAGCAATCTGTTGAATCGACCACTTTTAGAAATGTATGGCCTAGTTTTCGGTAAATTGATATTACATCTCTTTTTAGTGTCATTTTGGACTTACGGATCTAAATATCTTTCGTTAATCTACCATACAGATATCGAATAGACTAACGAAAGATATTTATATACTTAAAAGCATCAATAGTAACCAAGATCAAGACCTAACTGACATCAGAATGAGCACGTAATTTTCATTTCACTAACAGTTTGACGTAAACGAAGCAACGTGGTGGTATCTATGAGCACTCGTACAGCGCTCCTAGCGGAAAGTAACGTAAACAAGAACATCTTGCATTTGCTTTTGATATTTAACGTTACAATTGACGCCAAACTGTTACGGTATGTTCCAAAATACAATTCAAACTAGTCAATGTTTAAAGACACCTTGAATCTACACCATATCGCATATGTTAACACCTCGCAAGATGTAGAAGAATCACAATTTGAGGTGTCATTAACATTGACGAGTTTCCTGAAATGTAGTTTTTAAAACATTCTTAGCAAACTTGCAGTAAAACAGTGGTTTCCCATCATTATCCAACATTTCCCATGTTCTATATAATATTCTAAATCATCTTTACATGATCTCCAAGGCACAGTGGGGTTACCAACAAGGAGAACATCTAGTAATCAATATAAATATTTGGTTCGCGTGGGAATCGAATCGGCGACCTTTAACATGGAAAACCAACTACAAATCCTTTTAGAATCTTGTCTCTAGAATTTATGTGTAAATTTATGGCCAATATAGATCATCGGATTTGAAGCCAAGTGCTTCTATTTACAATTTTTAGTTTTACTTTACTGCCTTTTTACTACCAATTCTCTTTATATCGATGATTCAAAAGATTACTAATTTTAGTATATTTACGCAAATTTGACAAAATGCGATAAGACACTATCTTTCTAACTTTTTAATTTGACGATACTTCGTCAAAGTCGGCGATAGATTCCCAAACAAAACCTCACAAATTATACATCTAAAAACAGAAAAAACGCAAAAAACTACTAACGTAAAAAACCCCTACCACAAAAGACTCCCCCACAACGCACATACTAACACTAGCACAAACGTCCGACGCCTATATCCGCGAATCGGAAAGGCGAAACTTCTTACAGTACAGCCCTTTTCAAAACGGACGGTGGTGGGCCATGTAGGCTGGCTGGTGGGGCTGGTGGGGTTGGTGGGGCTGGTGGTGGTGGGGCTGGTGGGGCTGGTGGTACTCGCGCCGGTACCTGTTCTGCAGGAACAGGTCCTGGCGGTGCAGCATGTCGAGCTGGTCGAGGCTGTGGTGGCGTTGCGGAACCCCATGGGGCACTGTCCGAGCAGCGTGAAATGTTTCGTTTGCGCGTTAACACGGTGTATGAGTGCGTGTGTGCGTGTGTTTACTTGTGTTCGCGCATATTTACGCGTAAGTGCGAATAGTTTTATGCATGTGTCGACATGCACAAGTGTTAGTGCGTTCTCGTGCATGCGTGTTTAATAAGTGTAGGGAGATTTTTATTATGAGTTTAAATTTAAAAATCATTGACATATTTAAAAACAGAAAATACTTGTATTTTTTAATAACGCGAGTTATTTATACATAGATATGAATTATAATCATAATACAGTGCTTTACAAAGTTTTAAAGGTTTACCTCGATTGTGATGGAAGCCTGCTGCCCATCCAGCATAATATGCTGCTTTTTGTTTACCGTGCTCTTCCGCCACCTAGAACGAAACAATTTTACTTTATATATAGTGAATAGATAGATAGATAGTGAATAGATCAGATACAAATTAAAGTTGTTTAATTTCAACTAACTTTGAAATGGTTCTCACTTACAATTGGGGACTTAAGTATATTTTAGCAACGTCGATCATTCAGTAAAATGACTTTACTTTTAACTTTCAAATAAAAAGTCTTTAAAAAAGATTCTCAGGTATTCCCATGACTGAAGTCAAGTCATTTCGAATTTTAAATATAACAAACTTACCATTTTTAGGAAAGTATTTCTTTAAACGACAATTATTGGGTTATGTAAATCACAATTTTTCTTTCCCTTATTTACTTATTATTAACTACTACGACTGCAATTTGAATGATTATTGCATCGAATTCCCAAGCTAGTCTAGGAAAAACTCGAAAATGTCTCGACCGATTTGAATGACTTTTCTTTAGTTTTGTTCTCTTCAATACAGAGGTGATAAAAAAAAATAAAATTAGAAAAATTCAAAGAAACAGCCAAGAATTCGACAAGGTTGAAATTGGTCATTTATCGTTTCATCTAGTGGTATATATTTATATACTTATTTTCGTTAATAAATATATAAGTCATTCACATTCACACCCCATATAATATTCTTGAAGTTAAACAAAGAAACTAACAGCAAATGACACGCGATTACTGCGATCATTTATCCATTTATATGTGCAACAAAAGTCCTGTTTAAAATCTGTTATATTTTGCTACGAAAACAGTTATGTACTATGTAAAAATATAGTTCTATATAGCGCACCGTAGTGTCGCTGAGGAGTCTCCGACGGGCGCCGTACACCGTCCCCACACTTCCCGTCTAATTTAGACCAAGTATTACAGCCAATTGGTTGCATGCACAGAGAAGTTTATATGATATACTGGGAAAAATGATTCTGAATTCAAATTTATGTTTTAAAATATTGGGTATCTCTGAACCTGCCAGAAGGAATCGGGGTATTCATGGTGGTGAGGAAGTTGAAAGCATATCGCTTTGATTATAGATTATAGGATTCAAAGGGTAACTTATAAGCGATATTTCCGAATTCGAATTAATTGGGGAAGAATAGGAAGTTATAATTGTAAGAATTTAATCTAGCTAGGTTCATTGTCATAAACAGAGAAAGCCAGAACAGTCATGGCTACCATAAAAACCAACAAAAAATGTTCTTATTATAGCCTAAGATTCCACCACAAATTTCGTGCCCGTCTCTTATTTATTGACAATATATATTTTTAATCAACTTCCAAAAAAGAAGGAAATTTTCTATTCTTCTGGGACTTTTTTTTATAATAATTAAGTACATCATGTTCCTTCAGGGTTGCCTATCAAAATTTGTTCGCAATTATTTTTATTACAAAAAAATTGCATTCACTTGTTATTTAAATAAAATTATGATTTATATGAAAGAGAGATATAATATAAATTTAAGTTGAGATTGTTTAATTGTCCGCAACCACTTGGCAACCATGTGTAAATATCTGTAACCAGAGTAGCCAACCAGTAAGAAATCAATTAAACATTTTTTCTGAACGATAGGATATGGTTGCTTATGTGCTAAATTGACCAACAAAAAAATAACTTCGATGCAAAATTTTGATACGCAATCCGTCAGTGTTCCCCTTAAAAAATGTGTTTTAGGTAAATAAGCAAAAGACGAGTACGAAATTTGAAATATTATCTCCGGGCTGTTATTATTATAGTAAAAACTGTAATAAAATATTGGCTATCATACCTGATATGCCGAGAAGCTTGAAAATCTGTTGATTGAATTGTTAAATGGCAGAAAGTTAAAGTACATAAAAAAGCCTTATTCTCTGAAGGAGATCGAATTTAATCATTTACTAGCTTTTGCTCGCGTCTTCGCCCGCTTTATAGTCGGATTTTGTTTAAAAATAATACGCATATTTAAGTATATGGCCTACAGCAAACTGGATAATGTACCTTTCAAATAGTGCCATTTTTTCCGTGGTTCCGTAGTTTATTTCGCACAAACAAAGTTAGCTCTCTAGTAATTCTCGCTTATAATCAAAACTAGTTTAGTTTTTAACAAATAATTAAGTGCATAGATTCAATTATATGTTATCTTAAAAATATCATTTTACGATGTTTGTCAGCGACAAATTCCGGTACGACTCGACCGATTTTAATGAAAGTTTGTACACATTGCGTAATTTTGTCTAACTTTCATCTCGACTAATGATTTCAATGTTTTTTTTTTTAGGTTATAAGTATTTATTATATCCATCAGTGTTTAACAGGCGTGTATAGTCTATTTTTCTTTACTGGTCTTATTCGGTAACAATACCCGGAACGATATTCACAAATTTACAAACATTACTTTTCATTATAATTTATGACCATAAGAAATGATCAAATTCATTTATTTGATCGATAATTCCTCATATCTAACTCTTATGGGTAGAAGTACGCCATATTTGTTTGCTAAATCGGAGAAGCATAGAAAAATAGACTATATATTATTGAGATAACACTTAAACGTGTTAAAACCCCGGCTACCACCGCTGAGTTTTCAAATACTAAAATATTTAAATCATCTCGTGCTCTGCGGTGAAGGAAAACATCGTGAAGAAACTTGCATGTGCCGGGAGAAATTCTGACACATTTATATCCGCCCCGCAAAGGATCAGCGTTATGGATAAAGCACTAAACCTTATCCTTAATAGGAGAGCAGGTTTTTTCATACTTTATTTTATGTTACTGTACTTATTTTACTATATAGCGCACCGTAGTGTCGCTGAGGAGTCTCCGACGGGCGCCGTACACCGTCCCCACACTTCCCGTCTAATTTAGACCAAGTATTACAGCCAATTGGTTGCATGCACAGAGAAGTTTATATGATATACTGGGAAAAATGATTCTAAATAACGTTTTAGTAGGAAACATTGTCTAGTTGGACTAGGATATATCTGAACCTGCCAGAAGGAATCATGGTGTTCATGGTGGAGAGGAAGTTGAAAGCATATCGTTTGGATTACAGACCATACGACATAAAGGGTACCTGGTAAACAATACCTCCAAATTCAAATTTATTCGGGATGAGTATGGAGTTGGAATATCTACCCCTTAGAAGTATTGGGACCAATATGGTTGAAATGTAGTCTAACCGGATATATATATGTCATCTAAGAGAGTTGCGGTGGTCATAACTACTAAATCCTTCTGAAAACAGTTTTATTCCGCCTCTATACACTTTTAAATACCGTCACGTGACTTCTGAATAATTAAAAACTATTTTAATAATCTGCATTAGAACTGAAAGCCTAATGCGTTGGGTCTAAAAGAATGAAATTTTACACAGGATTTTCATCTATAATATACTAAATTTTGCCTGCGACTTCACTCACGCCAAGTTTGATTACCCCCCCCCCCCTTATGAAATTGAATTTTCACTACGTTACATTACGTTTGCCAACGTTATAATGACTATCTGTGTGCCAAATTTTACCCCAATTCGTTTAAAGATTTGACCTTACGTTGATCAATCAGTCAGTCACTATTTCCATTTAATAGTATAGAAGAGACCACTAAGAAACAAATTTTAAAAACTCCTCCCTTAAAAATTTAATTTGTCAAAAAATGGCCATTGGCCATGGACTAAGGTCTAACATGGTAGGTTATTTAAAAAATGATTATTTAAATGTTGAGTGGGGCGTCAAATGTCAAAAGAGGGTACAAACATGGCTAATTATGCAGATTGAGATACCAAAAATATATTACTAGTATACGAAAGTCTAGCGATGAAAAATTACGAATTAAAACAACAATCCAATATATGACTATTTCACTACAATAATCTTTAAAATTATATCAATTAAGAAATCTTGTTCATATTTAACTACACTATTTCCAACACTTAAAAGTTAGATAATTCACTTATTCGTTTCAAAATCAATAAAAAGAACGGTAATTCGTATCACGAGCCCCTTTCCTAATGTTCACTCTGGGCGCTTGCCCAGGGCCCCCAATCGATGGGGGCCCCATAGTTCCTATCATATAACGCAAAACTGATGATTTTGCCTCTTTTAAAATTTGAAGGATATCTGTTCTATCAATAAAGATTTTCTGTGAATAGTATATGTCTTCTATTCTATCTAATAAACATAACAGTTTAACAAGTAAAATTTAGCTTATATACTCTTTATATTTATTTAAAGAAAAATGTCCATTGTCAATATCATAGGCGCCCCATTTTTCTAATGTGCCCAATGCCTTTAGTAGGTTAAAGACGCTCCTGACCACTAGCGTTAGAACGTAATTGAATTCGACAGCGAATCATCCGATTAAATTAAGAAACTAATCGATTCATTATTCGCATTCACCCATCACTAAGACCGAAAAAAAAAACGAAATTAAAATCTGAAAATGGAAAAAGATTGAAAGAGAAAATATAAAGTATTAGGGGTTCATATGAAAATAATAAGTCACAAACCTTTACGCAAAGCGGTTCCGTACCACCTTCTGGTATAACGTTGTTTAACGCAGCTATTGCTTCTTGGGCCTCCTCTCGTTTGTCGAACCTAGAAAAAAAATTAAACATCCCAGTCAAAAAACGAGAAGTTTCATGTATCGGCAGAATTTTTTATGGAAAGGAGTACTATACAACGCGTTTTGACGAATGGTCCTCTTTCTCTCTATCGCCAATAATATCACTAATAACAAATATGTTTAAAGTAGTTTATATCCATCTTTTCTTTTATTTTTTGATAAAAGGTATAATGGATTAAAAGCAGATTGATATATTTAACTAATATATGAGGTTATTATATAAATTGCAAAATATGGAACGCACTTGAAATTCCAAACAATTAATTAAGAAACTTTTTTCCGTACTTATTGAGTTTATATGAGTTCAAATTTTTTGAATAATGTTAAACAGGTGATGCAGTATCAAAATACATCAATATCACCGAATTTGACTTTTTGTGGGTTGACACATTATTGCTTATCAGCATCCACTTATAAATGTAGAATCACAATCACGTCTCACCTCACAAAAGCGACACCCCGTGGCGTGCCATTGCTCTTGTCCCTCAGTATGTGTTTCTGCACTATCCTCCCGTACTTCCCGAATATCGTCTCCAATTGTTCCTCAGTGATGGCTCGCGGTAAATTCGTTACGTATAGATTTGTGTCCTTAATATCTTCACCAGATGGACGGGCGTAGGATACCTTGAATTTAAACGAATCTCTTTAAGTAGAATTAGGTACTTTACAAACCATGTCGACTACTAGGAGTTTCTCATCAAGACTCCGTGATTTCTTAAACGATGTAGGAAATTCGATCGATCGATTTTATTCGAAAATGTTTTATTTCAGATTGGTCCCATTAAAACTTATCAAAATCGATAAATTGTTTTGTTTTGAATTGAATACACTTAAATTAATATATCATCCGAGCAAACGGAACTACGCTAGTTTGCTTTTGAAGTCAGTTTTATTTTTTTTAAATAACGATTTTGTAGTTGTCTTTATGAACAAGAGGTGTTAGGAAACTCATAAAAAACTAGGTCCATTCGCTATCTATTACAAGAATTTTTAGAAAAAGGAGAATTCACTTAAAATACTTAATTCCGTTCACTCGAATGACATACTTATTCCAGTTATGTTGATTTTAGAAACAAACAACTTAACCAATTCTGATGAAAATTATATGGGACCAATAGCTTTCAAACAAAACACCATTTTCTCAAATTGTAGTTCACGTGGCTTGACACAGTATTGCTTATCAGCGTCCAATTATAGTGCAGTTTTATGCTTAAACAGTACCTAGAAAGTTTTCCGAGAGTTGTGAAAATTGGTAATAACATAGATTTCGGTGTCTTTTTTTCTCACATGAAAAATCCGAAACGCGACATATCTTCTTCCAATCATGTCTTCAATAAAAAAAGGTTATATATTTACCTTTAACCGTTTATTCCTAAGCTGGTAACCGTTGAACGTGTCTATCGCTCTCGCTGCGTCCTCTTCCCTTGTGAAATTGACGAAACCGAAACCGTAACTGTAGCCAGTCTGAAAGATCGAACATCATGATTTTAACATTTGACGAATTCGTATTTTACCATTTAAATATGGTAGCAAATCCACGATAAACGTCCATATGACTGTTGGGAACACATCGTAAAAGTAAATTGCTATATTTTGTCTACGGTATCTCGTTGATTACTTTTAAATATCGGCAGAACGTACCCTCCCTCTCTATATATGTATAGATTGCTCGTCTTCGCTCTCATAAATATATTCATAATTACAAGTAAACTAGAGACTAGAGAACCCCAATGATAACATGACAAAGACTATGAGCGTGGATCGAAACTACGACCGTTAGCGCTTCCTTGTCCTTACCTTAAAATCCTTCATAACACGACAGCTTTCAATGGGCCCTATGGTCATGAACATAGCGTACAGGTCCTTTTCCGTCATTGTCTGTGGGAGGTAGTTGACGATTAGGTTCGTCCGCGCCATGTCTCCGCCCGCGGAGGAAATACCGCCGCCCTCAGACATGCTGCCCCAGCACCGGACGCCCGCGCCCACTCGACCTCTATACTGCTGTTGGATTTGCTGAAACGATTATATTGAAGCTTTTTATTACTGAAGGCATGGTGTTACAATAATCACTTAAAACCAGCGTTTTATATACTAGCTGTGCTCTGTGGTATCATCCGCGTTAATTTGAGGAAAAATTATATTTATATAATCTTTACCTTCCCTACGTTAATCGGATATTGTTCGCCATTACATTGGTTTCAATTTGATTTCGCGTATTTTTTTATTTATTAATTAAAATAAATATATTTTAATTAAAATAGCCTAAGTTACTCCTCGTAATTATCTGACTTGTCTGTTTGTTCCAGCTAATATCTAAAACGGCTGGAAAAATTTTTAACGGGTCTTTCACTCATAGATAGCTAATGTTATAAGGAGTAACTTAGTCTACTTTTATTTTAAAAACAAATATTCATTTTAATTATTAACTAAAAATGAGAGAGAGTTGGGCTTGCGTCTCTCTCACTCACCGTACGAAACGCAGCTATATAACAGCTACTTCACGGCAATTTTCTGTGAGAGTGAGGTACTGCCCCGGTCGAGCCAACCCATGTACAAGCTACATTCAGTGGGCTACAGCTAAGCTCTACCACAATTGATTGGGGCGTTTGCTTGTAATTTCATGACGTATCTCATTATCCCCTTCCAACGAGCACGTCAGAAGTTTAATCTCTCTTATTAGTATAAAACAATTACAATCCGCCTTTGTCTGTACATTTGCTTACATTGTCTCTAAATCCTAAACTCATAAACGGATTTCAAAGATTTTTTTCCATCGCTTAAAACATTTCAACGACATTCGTTGTGTATGATATTTTTTTCTGTACTTAATACATAATTTAAAATAAGACCTACCCTCAAATTTAACTTTTTAAAGTAACCAGTTTACTTATTAGTTTTTAAAGTGTGTTTCTTGTCGTTTAAGTTTTACTTTTATATAATACGGTCCCCTAAAACGGCAGAAAAATATACTGATAAGACATTACAAGCATTTCGTTAATTCAATTACCATTTCATACAAAAACGAATCGACAAACAAAACCTACGACATTTAAAAGGCAAAACGATTCATACAACAACAAAATAAGACCTAGGTCATTTCACGACCGTAAGCACTACATTAAAACCGAGCCCCGCATTTCCGCAAAACATGCCAATAACAAAAAGTCTTACCATAAACATAATAATGAACCGAAAAAAAATACAAACTGGAGCAAGACCCTGACCCAGAACCATGTTGTACTATTTTATGCCAGTCACTCGATTCTTAGAGTGTTTGCCAAGAGCACTCGAGTGAGCTGATAGAGTGAACGCTATTGTTATCAAAACAAAAGAGTGTTTGATTCCAACCCTAGCCCTAATTGTTAGATTAGATATTAGGAATTATTTCAATTAGCGATCGATCCGCGACTTTGCCTGCGAAAATTTCATCCTTATCGCATTGTAACGCGTGGATCGATTTTGATAAATGACCAATCGTTTGATTCGTCATGAAAAACATAAACATTTGAATAATCAAAATGGCCGATTTTGGACCTCAAAATGTGAAAAAGAAAAAAATGAAAACCGACGAACTATGTCAAGTGGAGTATCGTTGAATAGGTAATAAAAATCATTTTTTGGTTTTTCATGTCGTTTTTCAAACAAAGTTACCGTTTAGGATCTGATTTAAAGTATTCAAATTTAGTAACGATTCTCATTTATAGGCTCCGTCTTGTCACGCATTCGGGTTTTTATTATTTTTTTAATTAAATTACTTGTTAATTATTTAAAAGAACGAAACGAATCTGCCTGGCCAAGAGGGGTATTTGCAAGGAATTTTTTGTACTTATTTTTGAAACGGAGATAGCTCGGTGTTCACATAGGGTTGTCAGATACAAGTTCACTAAATCCGGGACAATTCTACTACTTAATATACTTCTGTACAACATAAAGACACAAAATAAAACTACAATTATCTAGTCATTTTACGAAAGGCCTTATGTATAAAAAAAAACTTAAAACGAATCATACTCACGCAGAACTAAAAAGTTTACACAGCTGTAATATAAAAAAAAACTTTTTGTAAAAAAACTAGTAGATGACCATATAATCTAACTCTTGACACGGGATAAGGGGCCGTTTATTAATCACGTGATGTTTTTTAGCAACTTTTTAGACCCCCCTCTCCCTTGGTGTTACGTGGTGAGGTTTTGTACTATCCTTCCCCCCCATCTAAGATCAGGTATAAGATATAATCGTATTGAATTCAGAAAAAATTTCAACCGTATATATAGCTTACGAAAGTTTCCAAAATAAATACACATGATGTCTGAGTGATATTTGATGATTTCTCCCCAGACTCCACTTTGGGCCTCCCGTGATCAATGGACAGCCCCTAAGAGGTGAAATTCCAGGACAAATCCAAATTTCCCGGTAATCTGGCAACCCTACGTGCACGTTAGATTTCTATCAAAATACAGTTTTCAATATGGGCATTGTAGGAGATATTTTGACATATCTCTTGGAAAAAGGCCCGGATAATATGAGATATTGTAGGATTTCACATACAACGGCCAGCTACCTTCGGATGTAGGTTACACACGAGCGAGGTGAAATTAGGACAGCGTTGAATTAATATTGAAAAAAGAATTCACGTCAGCATTTGTCGTTTTTTTTTAATCGAGTAGATAGTAGCAGATCATACGTCCGATATTAATCCTATTTTGTTTAAAACTTTTAATACATTTACATCTGGTTTACACAATTTTTATAAACATTTATAAGCTACTAACTGCGCCCCACAGTTTCACCCGAAATAACCGACTATTTTGAAAACAAATACACACTGACATACATTTATAAAATTAATAATTTGATATTTAACTTTCAAAGATACCCTACACCTATATATCTATATTAATAAAGAGGTAATTAATAATATATTAATAAATTGTTTGCCAGTTTTTATGCAGGGGTTAATCTCTGAAACTCGTGATCAATTTGAAAAAATCTTTTTGCGTTGGATAGCACGTTTATAGGCTATAGAACGCTACGACTTAATGAGTGAAGTAGAAACGATAAAGGCAAATGAATCCGCGAGAGGCAGCTAGATATAAATGAAACGAAAATAAAAGTAACATTATCAAAATACAAAATTTCAACTTTTTAGAGGCGTTTTTAGAAACAAATTTTACATATATAAAAAAAAAAACTTTTTTATCTGTTAAAATAATACTATTCCGATCGAAACAGCCAGTATGCGAACCGTACTCCGTTGGCTACATTAAGACCAACCACAATACAATAAATAAAAAGTAAATAAAAAACATTTTCATTAAACGTTTAAAGTTTGTATTCCTTGTGTAAATTGTTATCCGTATTTCATCTCAAAGAATGGCGCGCCTACACGTTCTTGCGGGCGGACAGCCGACAAGAGCCTCTGGCAAGCGTCCAATGTAAATGGATACTTCTTTATAAAATCCCTAATGCATTTGTTACGACTTTCATTAATAATGTATTGCGAACTTGTCATTACTAAAATCTTTTGGTGAATTAAAAAAAAAAAGTTTTTTTTTAATCTATGATCTATACTAATGTAATAAAGTAAATTTTGTTAGTGCGAAGTAAACGCCGTAACCACAAGCCTATTTTAAAAACTATGGTACCATTTAAAACATACATTGCAAATGGTCATAGGCTATGTTATGTACGTATATCATTTAAAAACAAAATCAACACTAACTGCATCATACAGTTAACAAAATAGAATATTCAACCAGCTTTAAAAAAATTGAGCCTGTCAATGCGTAGCGTATATTTTTTCATCCGATTTCAAATAAGGAGGTTCTATGTTCGACAGTATGTATTTTTTTTTCTCTTTTTATTTGCGTTTTCGCGATTTTTATTTTTTAAGAGATAAGTTGTTTTCAGTAAATACGTAAAAAGTTTTACTTGGCACCGACTTCGAATGTTTTACTTGGCACCAACTTTAAAATGTTGTACAAATAATAATAAAAAATAATATTCATTCTTTCCGTCGTCTTTGAAGTCGGTTTATTTGTTTTTAGTTATTATGTTATCATTTGTTATTTCGGCACTCGATCCTTTATAAAACGATTTCGAAAATTATGTTTTCATTTGAACGGTTGTTTCTACTTTCTGATTGGTTCCACAGAATTTTTACGATAACCGGTTAAACAGTTTGGTATAACTTCCATATTGAATTTAAAATTTAAGACAATATTTATCAGAATTTTCATAAAAATCGGTACATTCATTTCGTTTTTAAATAAAAATAAAGGAATTAGTACATCATCCAAGTAAACGATAATTCCGCATTTGAAGTTCGTTCCATTTTTTTAAGGCACGTGGTTTAATTCATGAGCTCAATGCGGAAATCCAGATGAGTAAAATCTAGATATATATTTAAAAAACCTTCATATTATCTACTAAGCACCAATCCACAGTGGAGCAATGTAATGTGTTAACTTCCTATCCATCTTCTTAATATAGAGTTGGTTTTGCCAAGCAATATGACATTAACCGACTTTTACCGTTAATATTATACTCGCGAAGTGCCCCAGCTTCGCGCGGATGCAATGTAGTTTATTACGACGTTATAACTCTTCAAATCCTCGGCTTTTCCCTACTATAATATGCGTATATTATATATGTATAACATCTTCTTGAATCGCTTGGTTTATTGATGAAAACTGTATTAAAATGTGTTGGGTAGTTTAAAAGATCTAAGCGTACAGACGGTAAGAGGCAACTTCATTTCATACTATATTGAAAAGATGTAAATAAGTAATAAATATTTATAATAACATAATAACACCGTTTATTTCGGTTTATGCTAAATTCTCATAAATTTTATTAAATTTATTATAGCCCATTTCCAAGCTCCCAAAACATTGAATAAATACAATACAAATGAAAAATAATAGTATTTAAATTACTTACTTGCGGATAAAAATATTATTTGCAGTTAAAACAAGAATAACAGCAAAGCAAATTGAATTAAAATAAATAAGAAAAAAAAATATAAGCAATTACACTAAGTGGACAACAAAGACTGCCGTTTCAACTGTGACCAACTAGATTTTACTGAAATCTATGATTTAATTTTAATATTTAAACAGTATAATATAATATAAAAAAGTATAATATAACATAAAAAAATCGAATAATAACTTTTTTTATTAAAGTAACTAAAATTAATACAATATTGTAAGTTTTACTCTCGTAACTGAATCTTATTCATGTGTAGTTTGTCTGTAAAATTATTAATTTAAACATTATTTGGATGCTAATAAGTAATAATGTGTCAACCCAGAAAAAGTTGAATTGATGTATTTTGATACTGCATCACCTATTTAACATTATTTTAAAAAATTGAAGTCATATAAACTAAATAAGAAAAAAGTTTCTATATTTTGCAATTTATACAATAATTTCAAACATTTAAAAAACTTTTTAATAGATAATGTATTAAATATATCAGTCTGATTTTAATTCATTATACCTTTTATCAAAAAAAAAAAAAAGATGAATATATACTTCTTCAAACATCTGAAGTCCGTGTGGCCTGACACAGTATTGCTTATCAGCATCCATTTATTGTTTACTTTAACGATTATTTAGATTTTTGAGTGATGGTGCAATAATAGAATTTGATTTTTTTTCCTGGTTAAGAAAAGTAATTTTTTGAAAAACTAATGATGCTGTTTTAGTTTCCACTGAAATCACTATTCCCTATTATTTCCAATTCATCTACACAGAGTTAAAACGATCCAATAAAATCTTTCCTCTTCTTATTCTAATGTAAAAAAAATTGGCTTTGAATAAATTCTAAATATTTATTTTACACAGACAAAGTCACAAGAACTTACTAGCATTATATATTTTTTACGTTGTTATTAATTTAAAAAAATTAAAACAGAACAAAGAAAACTTCATTACAAATGGAAATCTTTCATTACAAATCTAAAAATATTAATAATAAAAAATTACTCATTTATACTAATATTATAAAACGGTACAAAATATTTTTGGTAAATTTGTATGTAGGGAGAAATCTCTGAAAATACTGATCCAATTAGAAAAATTCTTTTTGCATTGGATATTCTATTTATTAAGGTTATAGGCTATATTACATCACTCTACAACTCATAGGAGCGAAGCATAGCTTGTGTTTAATATTTAAAATAAATAACATACAACTTTATATGTCAAATCTATATAAAAAAGTGTTGCAAATACTTACATTTTCTAAAGAATTAAAGCTTCGATCCCAACTGCTGACCGGAGTCCCTCCGAACAGGTACCCAGGGTAGCGCTCACACATTTATCAAACTTTTTTTCACAGTTGCCCCAAAATCCACTTATGTACTACTTATTTTGAGATGATACTCTATTATGATTGCATTGAAATCATTTTATACACCTATTTACTCCTGTGATTGAAGGAAATCTGAAAAAATAATACTTACCATTAATTTTTAAAATAATTTTACTTAGAATATTATAAATTTAACTGTTCGAGAATTTGAACAGAATTATTAAAGAACATAATTCACGTAAGCCACGGTTTTCAGGTTATTGACCTTTATTACTTCTAAATGTTAGTCCGAAACAGTCTTTTTGATATTTTAAAAGTTGAGTTTTTCAAAACAAATTTTCCGACGATTTATACGTCTGAAGTATTTAGTTTACATTACCGATTTTATTGATTAATCTAATTATGAATCGACACAACAACATTTTATGAATAAAAAACACTCATGTTTGCGTATGTTATTGATTAATCTGTAGAGAATTTTAAATATTCTAAAATAGTATTTACAATAAAAGCAATTAGTAAAAGCGATAGTAATGCTTTATTTACTGAAATAAAGTATAGCTTAGTCTAGTCATTTTGTAATTATAAAACTGCACAATTGATATTAATAATAATTTAATTAAGCAACAATAAACTTACAATTTTTATTAAGAAAGAAAATATTTTTTTAGATACGATTTTTAAGATTCAAAAAGGATTTTTGGTGAAATTTAACAGCGCTAACAATTCTGAAATGTCAATCACTTTTTTTTAATTTTCAATTTTGCTGACCCTGAATCTTGGTTTTTGGACACTGTCAACTCTTGCCCATAGACTAAGAAGTCTATGAAGTCGCACACGGTAAGTATATGTACCGATTATAAAATATTTTTCTAAATTAAACATAATCTTAGTAAATATAATGTAACAGTATCAATTTAAATACCAACCACTAAAAAATAACCATTAAAAATATTGCCTTATAGCAATGACATTATACAACATGTTTCCAAGGAAACGTTGGATCTTGTAGGCTCGTATAAAAATACATATAGGTTTATCACTTATAAAAAAGAATTTTAAAAAAGTTTAGTCTCGTTTCTTTTTTCTTTAACTATCGATTCTGCTAGTGCTAGTAAAATAACCAAAACATGGCCAGTTGACACCTTGTCTAACTACAAATATGTCATACACTCATGGAATTTATCTCCTAAATTGGCAACCACTTTGCGCGAGTTGACTTGGTTGCCTAGCAGCTAAATGACAGGTGAGAGCTAAAAAATATTAAATTTATTATTTATATTCACAGCTAGTAAAATATATATTTTATAGAAAAAAGTCATATTGTATAAACTATGAACTAACCTGCCGGAGGCCGTTATCAAAAAATTGTACCACTTACGTCTATTTTTTTTTCTTCTGCGTACACCATGTAAGAAGTATGCTTAATATTCTCTTACATAGACAAATGTACGTGTTACAGTCAAATAGTATGAAAATTCATATATTAAATTGTATTCTCGTATAATTTCACAATTTAAATCATTTTAAATTCGATGTTTATTTTAATTAATCAAAAGTATTAGTATAAAATTTCAAAAGGATAAAAACAATTAATACGTGCAATATTTTCCTTTTCTTTTATGTTTTAATCTAAATATTTATAACTCAAAGGTGACTGTCTGACTGACTGACATAGTGATCTATCAACGCATTATACTATTAAGTAAATTGTCCATTAAGTAATGGTCTAAGATAATATCATTTTTATTCAGTTTGATGCACAACTACTAAATTTTTTCAACTGGCAGCCCTGCTACATTTTCTGTTTTGTTTTCGTGTTCAAGCTGGCGCTTTCGGCGCGTTGTTTCTGATTTTTACTATTTGCAAATTGTCAATTTCTTACCGCCATTTTGTTCTCACGTTAGCTTGAGATTGTAAAATAATGATTTTAGTTATTTGTATGTGCTAATTAATTAATTTTGTGACTTTATTGTGAATAAATATGTCGCATTATTTGTAAGAATAGTGTTATAACTTTTTTAGCATTATTGTAGGTAAGTTTGCCCCAAAATTCCTTTCTATTATGCGTCAATAGGCGTCGATTATAAAGTAATTTACTCACGTAATAGTTTTCGTCCATTTGTTGTTAGTATTAAGTACTTAGTTACGACTTTATCGCTAAACAAACATTTTATTTATATACATAAGAAGATTAAGTTTTAATGTAGATATTTTAAACAAAATCACATTTCGATAAAAATTTAAAAGCTTAAGAACTGTTCACGTTTACTATAGGTTATACTTATAGCTTAAAAAAACTAGACTTTGGACATTTGATTTTGAAATGTATCATTCTATCATTTTCTATAATAAAATCTTCAATGATATTTACTTTTTTACTACAATTTAATACTAAATTTAAAAGTGCTTCTAGTAAACAAAAATTACTCAATATTTTTCATATTACAAACACAGAACAAGTAAATAAACTATAAAAACAAAATCATACATACCTCTCATTATTAATAGTGGATGATGATAACATAGTTAAAGAATCATCTAGAGTGTTTGTTCAAATTGAAAAATGGACAGGTTGTTTAAATCTGTTTATAGATATCACCTGTCTCCAGCACCATGAGCGTCATCATTAGACTGCAGAATCTGCCCTGGTCAGCTAATGCTCTCGACATTAGGAATTTCTTTCGAGGCCTTTCTATCCCCGAGGGGGGTGTGCACATCGTAGGCGGCGAGCTTGGAGATGCGTTCATTGCGTTCAGGTAGCTATGTATACTTCACAGATTATAAATATAAAACATTACAAATAAAAAAAAACACTAGTAATATTTCCCTGAACAAATTTCATTGAAAATATTACAGCTAATGATCGAAGCATAATTAATTTTAAGTAGTCGAATTATTTAGGTTATTTTTTTTTTTAATAAATGAACTACAATAAATACTGTCTTTATCCCTCAGTAATTGGTTAAAGTTAATTTTTCTTTAAACTCATAAGTCATAGGTGAGAATTACATTTAGAAGTTTTAATCTCGAGAATGTTATAATACAACTCTATATTTTAGTAACAGATGCAAAAGCTGTAAATGTTGACAATAAAGCACTGTCAGTAAATTCTTTACGAGATTTAACTTATGAAAAGACTAAGATCAAAACTGATAAGTGTATTTCTAGCCTTAGAGCTTAAATGCTAAGACATGTCAAGGTAAGAAATATTATAAAGTAAATTAATTCTTATAAAAATTGGAAATTAAACACAACATTAATTATAAATGAAGAGTTATCTAAATTATTATAGATATAAATATTACAACATTTTTGTTCTTATCACTTTGATCTCTCATCAGTATTGATAATAAAGTAAGTCAAAGAACTTTACACATATTTATAACATTATGTCTGAAAATTAATCATTGATGGCTGTCAAAACGAAAGTCATAATCTTTATATAAAAATGTATAAGACCACTGCACGAACATAGACATTTCTTGTTTCCTGTTGTCTAAATACTTCTCGTTTTTCCATTTTTATTTTTCTTTGGTTGTCAAATTTGTTGGTGCTGAAAGGTAACATTTATAATATAATGTTTAAAAAATGGACATCAAACACTAGAAGAATTTTTCAAATCAAACGAATAATTCCTAATGTTAAGAAATAAATAAATTACATCTTCAGTGTGAAAAATATAGCTTTAATGAACTTCCTAAGAAGTTGTAGCACTTTCAAACAATTTAGTATTTTAGTAGGCAGGTTTATGATGATTGAAATGAAATATTTTATGATTTTTTTCACTACTTTTTCAATGATTTGTTAATAATTGCTGTTCATAACAAAAATATGACCTGAATATAGAAAAATGTAGTAATAACAATTTAATTATGAAGTGGGCAGTGCCCAAAAATTTTGGGAACCTTCCACAGGGTATTGCCATAAGAAGGCTGATAGGTACAAAACTAGGTTGTGAGTTGCATTACTTCCTAATGTAAATATTCTTAATTTTCATCAATAAAATTAGGTCTCTTTATCTTCATTATAATTATAAGACAATGTCTGTACATACCATATACTTCATTTAATAGCGGAGGTCAATCAAGGTATTTGGTAAGTAATGCATAGGTGTAATGAATGGACTATAATATGATATACATAAAATTATGTAAATCTGTATTATCTATATTTTTATTTCTAAAAACAAAACATTATGTTGTACTTTTTGCAAAATGACAATACTATTGTGATTTTTTAACTGACTTTTTCACTATTTATCTTGAATTTTTATTATATGTTATGCGCCGGCAGGGGTAGTATCACCATTCTTCTTTCATTGTCTTATTTTTGTAAACACTTCCCGGAACGAAATTCACAAATTTTCGAACAATACACATTTTTGTTTACCATATATGTTTTCAATTATTTGCGAAGCGTCTAATATTAATTACAATATATACTGCTACTAAGTAATTATTAAAACACATTGTTTTTGATAAAATCGAAATTTCAATTCAATTCGTTGGCTATCAGTATAAAGTCGAAATATTTTTAGATTCAGTTTTAACAGATAAATTATGAAGTAAACAACTTAACATTTCGAAATTTTATTTTGTATTTGAATCATTGAGATGGGAATTGTTAATGAATGATTAGGATTGTAAATTGAACTTTTTGAATCGCAAGACAACACTTAAATTTACCGGATTTATTTATTGAATATAAAGTTTATACTATTTTATGGAAAAAGTAAAGTTTTTTTTACGTAAAACATGAATTCATAAATCGTACGAATTATTATAATTTAATAGAATGATAATATTTTTTATTATAAAATGATGAATTCAATCATTCGTTCTACAATTTTTCTCTAACTATTATCTCTGGTTAGAAGTCTTCCATATTCCTTTTCTAAATAAGACAAGAATTGAAAAATATATACTATAAAGAAATTATACAATTGTAAGAACTTTTATAAGTCAATGCATCTTACACCACTTGGCATTAATAAAAAGGGTGATAGCGTGCACCTCTCTTAAAAAAAAATCCTGCTAGCGCCTATTTCTGACTGCTTTTTTTCAGTACCAAATGTATTTTAAATTAAGCATTTGAATGTAACTCTTATCGAAATATTATTTTAAGTTAATTCTCGTACATACTTTGATTTTTTTTCAACACATTTTTCATAGGATTATTGATATCTGATTTCAAGTGATCTTAATAACATACGAAAGAGTGTACTGTACTTTGCATTTCATAAATATAATAATAATAATTTTTAAATTTATTAATGTAATATTGATATTGACGACAAACATATCAACTAAAATATGGACACGAAACGGTTTCCTGGGAGTGAGACACTACCTGGCTACACTCATGGCTGTTTTCTACATTCCAAACAAACGCTTTAAAAATTCAAACTTCAACTATCTTGACTTTTATGGGATTCTTCTTCAGCACTACCACGGAGGGGGGAGGTTGAACGGTGACTTGACCCAGATCAAACCTTTAGTTGAAGATAGTTTTTGTCAAATTAAACACTAAAACCATTAAAAAGCATATAAAAAACACTAAGTTTGGGATGGACTACATCTTCTAAAAATTGAAAATTTGGAAACAAAACGTCAAAAATTGTACTGAAGCTATGTAGTTGCTATTACAACTGTTTTTTTTTTCTAAGAATTTATACTAATGTCATGAGTTTTAGATTTGTTAGATGTGAACTGAATGGCTAAATCTTACCCTAATATCGGATAAAATATGTATCTTAAATCTAATCCAATATTTTAATCAAAACTTAAGTTTTTATTATGTTATCACTGAGATGATAAGGTTTTCATTATTACCTTGTTTCATTCTCCTGATCAGTTTATGTTAAACATCTTTTATGATTTATGAAATACTTTTAAGGGTGACTTGCAGTAACTACTTTATAAAAACGACATAAAATCGCAAACACGATACGACATCGCGCATACAATGTTTGTAATGTAAATAATATAGGATTTGTACGGAGTTCATCAGTTAACTTGTTTTATTATTTGTTTACTAGATTTTGTTGAAAAGGTACTTATTAACATAGGCACCGGAACGAGTTGTTAAAGGTAACATTTACGTTGTGAAAAGAAGAAAATATAAAATAACTATCTTTTATTTGCGGCTTCGCCCACGTTAATATAGATAAGAATATCTAATATGTTTAAAAGTAATCTTTCTATCGTTCGAGAACAGAACATTTACTTTGTGAGAGGTACCCTACATTTTTAGTTATATGCAAAATTTCATTCTTTTCTTCTTTCTTTCTTTATTTTGTTTTGTGAAAATTTCATTATAATCGGTTGATTAGTTAAGATGTAAAAGAACGAACAATCAAATTCATTATTGTTAGAATACACCTCCCGCAGGTATAGAAAACATAAAGTGTATGCACGGTACACCTAGAGTTGCCGTCTAGCGTCCGGAGAAAATTTCATTTGGGTTAAAAAAAAAATGTAAATGATTATTAAAACAATTTAGAACAAACTGTAATAAGATTCTGTTTTCTTAGGTACATTTAAAATGATAACAGAAGATGACTAAATTTATTTGAAAATAAATGAAATGATGATTTATGTCATTTTCAACTGGTTTTGATTAAACTTATATTTAAAAACAAACAGCTTGACATGTCTGGGTTCTCTGCTCCAAAATCCGGGGTTTTTACGCGTCTTGTCCCGGTTGCCAAATTTTAGAAATGGCAACCCTAGGTACACCGCTTCGAAATAATGCTGATAGTGCGCATGCTATATGGATGCTGATAAGCAATAATGTGTCAACCCACAAAAAGTCAAATTTGAAGATATTGATGCATTTCGATACTGCGTCACCTATTTAACATTATCCAAAAAAATTTAAGTCATCTAAACTAAATAAGTATGGGAAAAATTTCCTTAACGCAATGTTTTGAAATTCAGGTGCGTTCCATATTTTGCAATTTATAAAATAATCTCAAATATTTAAAAACTTATTATTAGATAACATATTAAATAAATCTATTTGCTTTTGATTAATTATACATTTCGATACCTCCCACGTAAGTTGTTGTAACCCCAAAATTACAATTTTACAGTAGAGCACTTTTAATCCGTTTTAGTTTGAAAGTTACAACAAAATACGCCTTTTTTCAGGCGTATTTTGTTGTATCTTTCCTTGAAAAAAAAAAGATTTTTGGTATTTTTTCACCTTGAATGCATTAAGCAATGCAAATTCGTGTAGTATTCAGTAAAAACGTTAACGGCAATTTTGTGGCTTACAATAACTTACGTGGGAGGTATCGATTTTATCAAAATAGAAAAGAAAATGAGAATATATACGTTTTCAAACGAATTTATCAAGAATAGGTTTGACATCTTCAGACGCCATTTTCTCAAAACGAAGTCCGTGTGGCTTGACACAGTATTGCTTATCAGCGTCCATATAATTATACGGTCCAATTCAGTTAACAAAATAATTCGATTTACAATAAATAGTTCAACGTGCCGACACTTCTAACAGCGCAGTTCTATCGAAGGAAATTTGGCAATTTTTCTATTGTTGCTTGTTGGTGACAAAGTTTTATGAAAAATGCGTTTCCGCTGAAATAGTCGATTGGGTGAGGACGAAAAAAAATAAAGTTAGTGATTGTTCTAAGAATTACTGTAATTATCTAATATTTGGGTAATAACTCACTTTTAAACACTCCAAATAAGGCTGATTCGGCTGATCAAATGACAAACAAGTATATACTTCTTTGTCATTCGATCACTGCATTGACATCAGCATTGACATCAGCGCCATAAAGACACGTTCGAGGTATAATTTTTTTTGCCTAGAGTACGAGTAAACTACTCAAATTCAAAATAAACGTTTATCGCAATTGAGCAGCACGTCTATGAAGCGGCCTCGTTCGCAAAATACCAATAATTTAGACTACATGCATACATAACATTGGTGAACATTGTTACTACCATTTCAGTTATGTATCCTACATTTACCAAAAAAGATCTGCTAACGGATCTGGTGTATTGGTATGCCAAGGATATTTACCTATGGTCTCTACAAATAATAGAGCGTTTTTCTTGAAAGTTAATGTAACTTTACTAACTTTTTCTATAATCATTGTGATGCCTCCAAAAACTCAATATGATTATTGTTTTAACTAGGACTATGGGCAGTGATGGATTAAAAAGGGTTTTTTAGGAACTAGAAAATAATTATAAAATTAACAAAACAATTTTACTACTAAATTCAAATTAGTATGACAACTTGTTAAATTATTATTAGTTGTATAAATAATATATATATATATATATATATATATATATAAAATGAATTTAAATCTTTTTGTAATAATCCAAGATTAGACTAAACGACGACCGTAGTCTCAAAAAAGGCTTAGGTACAGCTTAAAATATAAAAGATCTAGATAGAGTTACTAGGCGTCTTACGTGAGCGACCGCGACGGCGCGATATGTAATCAGTTGACTTGTTGTTTTCTAACAGTGTCGTCTTTTTTATATATTTGATGTTCAAGAAATTAAATTTACAATAATATTCTCTTCCGTCAACATTCGTTCGTAGCACAAGGTACTGTCGCATCGCTTCGCGTGTCATAGTTTTGCAATCGCGTTCACTTTAGATCGTCCATGTAAGACGTCTCCTTAAAAAAATAACAAACTCTTTTTAACAGTATTCTGTTAGCCCAAATCAAAAAAGGACTTAAAAGCTTTAAAAACTTTTAAAAGTCAAACGTCTTTGCTAATTATTTTTTAAGCTTAAATGTTAAAGTCAGTGACGAATCCAGGATTTAGAATTGTCGGCGGGGAGGGGATGGAGGATAGCCTGGTTTTACGCTTAAATTGAGATTTGCCAGGAGTGAATCCAAATTCATTTGGGTGTCTTCGTTCCCCTCTCCCCCTGGATCCGCCAGTGGTGACAGTAGGTTACTGTAACTTTAATAGTACATTCCACTACAAAAATTTCAATTTGTATTTTCCTTCTGGTTATTCTTCACATAATTTAGGGTAAATTTCACTGTGGCGTAACTTGATAAGATTCTCTGATATTAATATAAATATTAAAATAAATTACCTAAAACTTAGGTCAAATATGAAACTTTAAGGTAATAAAAAAGACCAGACAAAAATAGCGTTCTTTAACATCATCATATTTTCATACATACAAACATGTATGTAAACGGGATTTAGGAAAAATGGAAATTATCACTTCCGAGATTTAGACACTTTGATGATGACATATATATATAATTGTTACATCGATGGGTATGTCGTAGATAGGTTTTCAGGATTTCCGTTTTAACCTTCTAGCTCCGCTCAACAAACTCGTCGGGAACTTAAACAGGGCACGACGAGAAACGCTGCCTCCAAAAATTATAGCACCTTTTTTGGCTCGTTTTTCATACACAGTCTCTTCTACAAAGACCGGCACCGGCAGGTGTTCGGAATAAGAATTAATAAAAATTAGAAACTAAGTTGTAATACGAGGAAGTTGTAATATTCGCTTTATGGTGTCGTAGTACTTAAACACGTTTGGCAGGAACCAATCGTCGCGAGCCGCCATGTATGACGCGCTGCTGCACCATGGCAACCACCTCAGCAACAGCGCCTTCTCTTCTCTCGTTAATATTTCATCAATAAGACATATTTTGAAAAACCTTCAGATCCAAAAAATAGTCCCAGGATAGCTCCCAAAATTTGAAAAAATTACAGGAATATAAATTTCGTCTTACCAAGAAATGTTTATATATTCATTATAATTGCACAAGCGAATTATTTATGTAGCTATCTTATTTCTGTCGTATTTTCTATGTTTTTTTTTTTAATTCACTTCGTATGTATTATATTAGCAAAGGTATTTTATATCTATAGATGTTATTATCGTATGAATTTTGACACCCAAAATGTCTTCCGTTTTTGGAAGAACGAGCAAATATCCTATACTGTATTCACCTAAGTAAGTGATGCCCTAAGTCTAAAATTCCAGTTTTCAAAGTTCGATTTCACAAATTTTTAACGTCCAATATTATTAACGTAACATACCTACAGTTGGATGCTGATAAGCAATAATGTGTCAACCCACAAAAAGTCGAAAACAATAATAATACGTCATGTATTTAAAATTATTCAAAACTTTCTAGTCGTCTAAACTAAATAAGTATGAAAAAGGTTCTTAATTTAATGTTTCAAGTATTGAAAAGTGCTCAATTTTTTGCGATATGCAATAATCTTCTTATTACACCAAACTGCTTTCCATTCATTAAACCTTTTAAAAAATAGAAAAAAGAAGATGGATATAAACGTCTTCAAACAAATTTGTTAAGAATAGGTGTGATATCTTTAAACTCCATTTTCTCAAAATGAAGTCTGTGTGGCTTGACATCGTATTGCTTATCAACGTCCAGTTATAAAGTATATCAAGTATAAGGACTTATTAATTTATCCGTGACAATTGTCAGCTCTAATGTCAAGGAATCTTTATAAATCAACTCACATCGCCTCGCGCACGTCTGATATTTATTTAAAATACATTTTTATGAATAATAAAAATAAGTAAATAAATTATTATTATTTGATAAACTCTGATACACAAGATACAATAAATTAAATTTACTTTTATATTAATTAATTTCAACTATTTATAAATTCCTTTACAGTAATATTCAACTATAAAAATATTAATTTTTTCTATTAAAAATACTCAAACCCCCATTTTTTTTTTAATATGTTTGGGAGAACATGTTCCTAAATAACAGATGGACACGAAAATTCGCGGTGAATTGTCGGATTGCACAAGGTGTTTCTGATGAAATGTAGGATCTTATGGGTTCATATAGATAGACTTACCTTACCTATATAAAAAAGAATTAAAAAAAGTTTATTTCAGAATATATAATTTGATATTTTGATTCTGCTAACGCTAATAAAATATACAACACATGTCCAGTTAACAGCTTGTATGTACTTCCACACTAACAAATCAAAATAATTTTTATTAGGTATAATTAAAAAAACTTTATTCTAATACTGAAAAATCTTAAAGATTCCAATGTTGAACAACTTAAACTGATATCCAATAAACTGCAGATTAGCAGATGAAACGATCAAGTACACATGTCGTCGTGTTGTGTGACCGTGTACAGTTAAGATTGTCGATTAGTTACAGGACTCCGCTTCCGAAGGCAAAAGAATTAACATTCAAAATTGAGCTTTAAGTCCTACTGTATTTTAGGTACATTTTACAATGCTAATATATACTTGCAAACAGTCAGCAATAGAAGTGAAAGATTACTGTAAAATGAACCTAAATTATACGACTACCATTGTTTTTGAACGCTCTTATTTTGTCGTGCAGAATTAGAAATGATCGGAGTAGTGTAAGTGCGCGAAGACCTTTAGTTAGCGCTTAATAATCTCTGAAGCAAACGCCAATAAGAAAATCGTCACTATTCATAGCCATAAATGAAATGGCAAGGATCAATGGAAATTCAATTACCTGAAGCCAAAGACTACTTATCCTAAAATTTGAACAGGGCACAAATCGAATTCTGAAATTATTTGTCATTTCTAGTTGTTTGTACTGAGTTGATTTTATTATGAACAAAAAATTTATTTCCAAATATTTAAAAGCAGTTTTGGCAGTCAGTAAAAGACTCTTATCTCGGTTAAAAATGATCGTTTTTCTTTAACGATCACCTTTAAAATTTAAGTAATTTATATTTGGGTGTTAACATTTTCTCCAACTGATATTATATGACAATAATTCTAGTATTCTTCTGATGCGTTCATTAATTAAACAAGAAATAGGAATTGTTGCAATTAAATTACCACGCCAACTTCTAAACGAAACAATATTATTCACAACCAAAATATTATAACATTGACCTAAGGGTAGACGTTATCTAAAAACATATAATTAAGGAAAATAGTTTTTTCATCGTTCTCTATAGTTTCTGAAAGCTGAATTAGCAACTTATTAGACAAACGATTTCCGCATTTTCATAAACATTAACTGCCTTACTACAAAAGATTTAAACAGACGTTAAACGCGCGTCTAAGACAGTTTTGAGTTAAACACGCTTTAGACATAGATTAATATACGTTTAAGTGAGTTTAATAGATGTTTAAAACCTATTTTTGCTGTCAAATGTAACGTATAACATTTTATCAATAAGTTTTTTTTATGAGTTTATCCGCTGTTAAGCAATTTACATAATATTTTAAGCAATGTTTAAATCTTAAACACTGTTTAGCTAGACACGTGTTCAACGTGGTTTTAATGCGTCTTTTGTAGTATGACAGTAAGACTTTTACAACAAAAAATCGTAGTAATGTTTTTGTTAGTATCTAAAAGACCCCCTAAATCATAGCCTGATGGCCATTGCCAGCAGTTTCGAGTGGAGACCTTTAGAGTGTCCAGAATATGTTTACATTAAAACAAAACAAAATATATTTCTGCTAAAGAAATTTAACTACATGCAGTAATATCAGCTCGTTCATCTCATTGGTAAACAGTGAAGATATCGGGCGACGTTGTAGGTACTAGTGGGGCAGTGCAAGCGTAATACGACTCCAGCGCAGCTGTAGTCCGACACCGATGTTCTAAAAATGCTTAATTAATCTGTATTTAGATACTTGTTATATAAACTATATCAAGACTATGAATGCATCAGGAATATTTCATTTGTTTTCTAGGCAAATATTAAAACGAGATAAGTACACTATCTACAGATGTTCAATTCAATTCAATTCTGTGGTTAGTGACTTTTACTTACAAATATTCGGTATTTTTTCTGGTGAAATAACTTGTGTCTACTTAATTGGCACAATTAAAACCCACCATTTCAAAAATTGAATTGAATTGTTTGGATTACGATTTTGTTTATAACAAAAAGTAATAAATTAAAGTCACGTTAAACTAATTGATAAAATTGAGGAGTGAATTAATTAACTATCTCATGAAACGCCCTATATTTTCTTTTTAATTTAAGAATTAGCAAATAAGCAGGCAGGACATGTGCTATGTGACCATAGCCGTCCATGGATATTTGCGATACCAGACAAGCCACAAATATGTTGTACGCTTAAAAAGTAATAAAGGATAATAGGAAATAGGGAAGGAAAGACAAGCAAGCACGCTGTCTTAACAGTTTAAAAAAAATTAAACAAAAAATAATATCCTTGCCAACCCCGTAATCATAATATCTTTTCTAAGAGCTAACCTTAGCGCTTTATCTCTAGAAAAGAAGCTCTCTAGACAGCGACTTATACATATGTCGCTCTCATATTGTTCGCTAAGTAGCCAACAATAGGAGAGCGGCTATATGTTTTAAATGCACAGTCACACCATGGGCGCTGACAGGATGACTTCGAGGAGGTGTAATTTTTAAGCTAGTCTCCTATGTGCCTTTTCAAATTATATATTGAGTATGAAAATCATTATACTAATAAGTTATTTATTATATAACTAATTCTTGACATTTTTTTCTATATATTTTCTTTCATTAAGAGCCAGGTTGTAAGTGCACCATTGCATATGTGATTATATGCAGTGGTGTACTTAGGTACAACCGGCGCCTTTGAGTTGCACTCGCTATGTAAATTAATATTGTATAATAGGTGTTATTAGTATCTATAAAATTATAACGCGTAAATTTTTTTATTACAAATAATTTAATATAATTCTTAACACAAGTATTATCACGATTATTAGGTTATATGTTGGTCTTAAGCCAAAGCGGAGAAAAGAAAAAAATGGATGTTTTGTATCATTACGTCAAAATCTTTCTGCTTAGTTTCGGTGGATATCAATAAAAAAAATATATATATAAAAAATAAAATTAGTCCAATTTCTGATCAGAAACTAATATAATCAAACAATATTATATAAGTTATAATATAAGATGATTGTAGATCGCTGGTTCCCGTAGGTAATAGGCAACGATAGCTCAAGTCACCAGGTCTCCAACTCTAAGAAGCCGCAAACATATCGACAATTGTAAAAATCATCAAAACAAAATAAAATTGATGTTTGTTTTTATTTATTAGCGCTTGTTCAGCGCAAATATGAGTGATGGGCAGCGTGGTGAACAGATCGTCCGGTGTGGATCCAGCTAGTAGCCATCATTTCGATATTAGACATGCCTGCAGCTGTCGCCCGCTGTCTACGGTAGATGTTGATGCATCAGAGCCTGCCAACGACATTCGCAGTTTCAGCATGCTTGTGTTGTGATGCGTTATTTTGTTGGCTAATTTAAAATAGTCTCGAAATATACAAAAACACAAAGTACACTACAAAATATTGTTTTCGTAAGTGGATATAAAAGTCTTAATTCATTTAAATTGAAATACCTGGATCAGAGTGTGTTAATAATCCATCCACTAAATAATACTAGTGAAAGGAATATAATTTATTTTTCAAAAATCCATTGAAACAGCCAACGGAAAAGCTTTAGAGCACACACGAGCGGCATTTAGCCATCGCAAAGGTAACGTCGGCTTACGTTCACCACCCATCGTCAACAGCCACCAACCAAAAACGACGCTTGCTCTTGCAGCGCTTGTCAGCGCACACAGTGCGGATCACGGATTTATGAGATGACCTTCATTAACGATATTAATACTGAATTTCTAATTGTTAAGAAAAATCCTCATATGAAATTATAAATTACAAGCGTAGGTACATCATTGAAAAATATATAGGTACAGATGAATTGAAGAATTGAACCAAAGTTACATCACGCTAGGTACGGTTGATGTGGAATGCAATATGTGTTTCACATCAGCTTTACCAAAACTACTAACTACTTATATGGAGTAAAATTAAGTGGCGAAAACTATCTTGCTAATTGAAATGAAACTTTTTGTCGCGGGGGATATTTCGTCCGCTAATAGGACTTCCAGGAAGTATTATTTTTCGTGCCTTACTAGTAGGACAAATTAGCAGGATCACGATGAAACAGCCGAGTTAAAAGCTGTCTCCTTTTTAACCGATTTCAAAAACGAGATTCTCAATTCTTAGCGTATTATTTAAAATGTTTGTTACCTTTTAACTCTCGTCTTTTATTCTCCGATAAAGCCGGTTCCTTTGCATGATACCGTTTATCCACTCCAAAATATCCACCCTAAGGGATAATGATAATCGGAATCGCATTTCCGTTTGGCCACCCCGGCCGGAGTGTATAAACGGAATTTCATTCTAATTGACCTTTCGATTTTCCACCTACCTTGGGTTGTTAAATAGATTTTTTTGAATTTCGTTAAACATACTAAACCAAATTATTTTAACGTACTTAAACAAAAATCAAATACAAATTGAAAATTTAAATTAAGCGTGTCATTTGCTGTGCGTTGTCGTGGAGGATAATCGGAAGAAAATTAATATACGAATTCCGCTTATCCACCCCGGCCGGGGTGGCTAGATGGACGT
This sequence comes from Hypolimnas misippus, assembly GCA_037950945.1. Lineage (NCBI taxonomy): Eukaryota > Metazoa > Arthropoda > Insecta > Lepidoptera > Nymphalidae > Hypolimnas > Hypolimnas misippus. Next base: position 431,860 of record JBBEEQ010000031.1, read on the forward strand.
GGAATTCTGATTATCCCTCTTCGGGTAGAGACTTCGGCGTGGATAAACGGTATCATTCGTTCCTTTATTAAAACCAGCCTTAGTAATTTGAATACTTAAAAATAATAGAAGAATATCTCCATCTCCTTTATTTATTGATATTTATTTTACCACCTGAACGTCGTTATCGTGTTTGTCAACGGAGTACAAGCATTACAGTAGTTCCTCTTCGAAAGCCATTATACTAATGACTCCTGTACAATAGGAGTCGACGGCAGTATTCATCGGCAGTCTTCAACCGGTCGATCAGCTCCAGTAACCTCTGTCGTTGGCTACGTGCCGCTCATGTATAACGCTCATAATTCAGGATTTAGGTGGCCTTGGAAACTTAATAATATGTTGACTATTTTACGTTGCCCAATAACCCCAATTATTATAAGACAAAGCTTAGTGAAAACAAGGAATACAACTTCTATACATTTTAATCCGATGCACATATATCTCATATGTATGTACTTATAGAAACCATCTTGAATCACTTCCGGTGTCCATTTGTTACAAAACGCGCTATGTAATAACTTAAAATAAAATTGTTTTCGGTATCTATCTGTTTTTCCTCCAAACAATAAATTCGCCTAGAATGTCCATCCATTTGGACCTTGATTCTCTACAACACCCATCACGTAAACGAACTAAAAAGACGTGGAAGTTAAAGATTTGACGTCGTTGCTGTGACTAACAAAAGTCGCGCACTAGTTTCACTGTTATTGTTGTCGTAGAGAATCAGGATCCTGGATAGAGATGAGCGAAAAATAAGAAGAAATAAAGACATGGGATGAACGGGGTGGAAAGGTGTGCGCAGCATAGTGCGTTCTCCAATCGTCGTCGCCCGCAACGCATCAGATGCGCCGCGGTCACCGCACCGGCTTACTAGCCGACTGCGCAACGCAAGAGAGGGTAATGTGTTTATCAACTTTTATATGTATGTATGGGGGTTTGTACCTTTGTGGCACTATTTAGACCAAACGCTTGGGTTGATTTTGATAAACCACACGTCGCAAATGTCATATTTGGAAAGTTGGAAAAATCAAAACGGCTGATTTTGGACGCCATATTTCGAAAAATAAAAAAATTAAAATCGACGAACTATATCAAGCGGGGCACCGTTGAAGAGGTATTAAAATCATTTTCAAGTTTATTATATTGTTTTCAATCAATTACCGTTTTGGAGATGGTTTTGTTACGCAGTCGGGTTTTTCATTTTTACAATTAATTACTTGATACGTAATTGGATACAATCATTCGATAGTGCCATAACATTCAAACTTGATCACAATTAAATATTTTTACACCTTTACTAATTTGAAGAAAATAAGATAATAATAACATCATGTCCTTAATTTTTTTTTCAATATTTAGGTATCGATGTAGTACATGCAGGGAATCAGTAGCGTCAATCAATTAGGTAGGATCAAAGGTAGAGGTAAAGGTTCTCAATTTGTCGGGAATTTTTGAACTAAAACGCAATTTAAATCCGTTTAAAATAGTTTTATTTCAATGAGTAATAATCGCGAAAATCTAAGACAACTTTTTTTTTGGTTCGTACCCGATTTATTAAATTTGGTTAAATTTTTAGTTGTTTGAAATGGTATAATCTCCCATTAGTCACACAGAATTTTCATTAAAATGGGTTTAGCAGTTTGGTTTTCAAAATAATAAGAATAAGCGTGTCATTCAAGTAAACGATATTACGTATTTTGTTTTTGAAGTCGGTTATTCTTTTTTTTAAGTCTTGATACTTTTTTCCTTTTCACTTTTTTAATTTTCTTACGATGTGATGGTACAATCTGTTTCTTCCTTCAATAAGTTCGTTTAACAAAGTTTTCAGGCATTTTATTTCAAGCATTTTTAAAATCTGAATATTTACTTTTATTCTAATCTTTATTGCTGTTAACGCTACTAGCCTGGACAACATCACAAACAGAGTTGTGAGTTTGGTCGCCCACGATAGACCCCAGAATAATCGCTTGTACTAAGGATATCAGATATCAGTTAGGATATAGGAGAGAGCTGCGGATCATATTCACTACGTCTGCGTTGCGCATACGTATATAGAACGCCTACATTACGCGCTAGTTTAAAGATACTCTAAATATTGACGACTCACGTGCGCTTGTAAATCTCCCACTGCTGGCCAAAGGCGTATTATTCTATTAAGGAAAACGATAGTCATTTTCCCTGGTGGAAGCGTGTATAGTATAAACCGCCCATAATTGCCAAACGGAAATGATGAATATCCTACGACACGGCCACTGAACGTTTAAATGATACTTGCACAGGAGAATTTTTTTTATATTTCAAATAAATAGATTGCCTTGGCAATAACATTAAACAATTTAATATAAAGGTAAAGTAAAAGTACATGTACCTAGTATTTGTGGGGTATCTACATTGTGTTATCATGCCATGTTAATATATGTTATAAAAATATTTTTAATATTGTTATGGTCACTAATAATAGTATGTTAGCTTATTACATAATACTTAAGACAGAAAGTTCCTTAAGTACCGAATAAACTAACATAGTAATATTACATAACGGTACGGTACGATTACGGTAGAAAATTGCGTTGCGAGACATGGTTTTTATTTATGTTATGTTTTTATGGTATCTCATTTCTTTTTGTATATAGGCCTCCTTTTTCCTTCCGATATCTTCTACTTATATATATACAAGTAGATATACTGATACATTTACTGCAAATGTATCTTTGTAATCTTCTATATGTACATGGGATAATAAAAGATATATAGAAAACTAAACCAAAATTGCAAAATATCTTCGTTTTTCTTGATTTAGGTATACACTAAACACTAAATGTATTCTAAATTTGAAGCTTCTATGTCTGCTAGAAATACCTTAGAGTTTTGATGATCGGTCAGTTAGTCAGTAAGTGAGTGACAATATTGAGAAATTTTGTTTAGTTATAATTGTTAATGAATGAAATTGAAATTTACAATTATACATTTATTATTACAATAGAAAAATACATATTCTAAAATAAAAGTAGCCTAAGTTACTCCTTATAACATTAACTATCTGCTTGTAAAAGTCCTGTCAAAATCGTTCCAACCTTTTCACAGATAGCCGGAACAAACAGACAGGCAAAACTTTTAACATTGTGTTTTTGCTGTTCCAGTTATTATTTTTAAAAACCAATTTTATGTAGCAAATGGGAGAGTAGAACTATTACAAAATATTATATAAAATCGTGTAGTAACTACATATTCTATAAAAATATTTAATTCATTAATTAATTAATTTAGTTGCTTAATCGGTTAGTCTTGTAATTGCTTAAATTACCTCTATTAGCCGAGAATTACTCGCTACCTAAAGGTTGGAGCAATATTGATGTAGGTTTTTTATTTCTTTGAAAGCCGATGTAGTCGGGATTGTTCTAAGCTATAATTTATGGAGAACCAGTTAGACGTGAATGTTATTGTTAAGATATCTCTGGGGTTCTAGTTACTAGTTTACTTGTAATTATGAATATATTTCTGAGAGTAAAGACGAGCGATCTATCCTAGAGAGAGGGAGGGTGCGTACTGCCGATATATAGTAATAACTAACTGATCAACGAGCTACCATAGACAAAATACAGTATTATTTACTTTTATGATATATCAACAACAACAACAACAACAAATACTCTTTATTGTACACCAATAAAATAAAACAAATAAAATAGATACAAAAAAGGTTAAATGTACAAAGGCGGTCTTATTGCTAAGATAGCAATTTCTTCCAGACAACCTTTGGGCATAGGACTGGAAAAAAAAAACCTAAAGCGGTTTGGAGGCGTACAAAGCAAGAGTTATAAAATAAATTGACTTAAATATATTATATACATATCAATATACATATATAAATATAGAAAACATATATATACAAAAATGTAATACATACGATATATACATATACATACATATACCTACATACATGTAAATAAATGTGTAAAAATAAATTATGACGTATTAAGCGACAAGTAATGTTCCTTTAGATATTTTTTAAAACAAGCGTGGGATTGCGCTTGTCTATATCCCTAACAGCTATCAGCTCATTTCTAGTTGTTGAAAAAGTGCTTAACTTCACTATTCGATTCGAATATTACATATACTATAAATAATAATAAAATAATATAATTGTAGCCTATTCGTTTTTACATGTCTTATTTAGCAGACAAATTTATACTAATATATAAAGCTGAAGAGTTTATTTGTTTGATTGTTTGGTTGAACGCGCTAATCTCAGGAACTACTGGTCTGATTTGAAAAATTCTTTCATGGTTAGATAGCCCATTTATCGACGACCAAGGAGCACCAATGAAGAATGTTTCAAAATCTGAGGATATTTTCCTATTGAGAGAGTTTACGCTGCGTGCGCTGCGTAAACGGTTAAAGTTTCGCAAAAATCATGTATGACTATTATTATATATATTGTTCCCCTTTAAAAGTTCAAAAAAAAAGTCTGCGACAGCATATGTCTATCTTTTAAGGTTAGCTCACTATAACCTTTTTTATGCTAACCAAATTTGTTCTAAAAATAATGCATTATTAGCCCAAAGTAACTATACCACGCGAACAAAGTCGCGGGCGGAAGCTAGTATGGTATATTTCTAGCCACAGATAAAAGTTAGATAAGAAATTATCGATTGAATTATTGAACTAATTTTTTTTTATTATGCAAAATTATAACGAAAGAAAATTGTTCGAAAATAAGTGATTTTCGTTCAAGGTATTGTTACCAAATAAAGAGAAGTATTGTCTATAGTAGTTGTCTTTTTTTTTTCAAACAAATAAATTATCGATCGAATGATTAAACTGAATCATTTTTCAAAATGAAAAATTATAACGACAAATGGATGCTGATAAGCAATAATCTGTCAAACCACAAAAAGTCTAATTCGGAGATATTGGTGTTTTCTGATAATTCATTACATGTTTAACATTATTCAAAAATATTTCGCGTAATTTAAACAAAATAAATACGAAAAAAAGTGTCTTAATTTATTGATTATACTATTGAAGTGTGTTACATATTATATATCTAGAAAAGTTATTATTAGATGAAACTTTTTACTGTCAAATACATACCAACCTGCAGTTAATTCATTATACCTTTTATCAAAATATGTCGTCTTCGAACCCTCGATCGTTAGTGCTTCAGTCAGTTGCAATGACCACTGCGCCAACGTGTTTGTCGAATGGGATGTAAATTAAGATCGGTAAATAATAAATAGAGATTTGAAATTTTCACAGAATAAGTTTCTCTAATGCAGCACAAAAAAAAATATTAAAAAAAAGCAATATCTAATCACACCTACATAATATATACATATGAGCCTTATATCTCTCTTTCACAGTTCTTATTTATTTAAATAATAAATAGGTTTCTTAACCAGTAATTCTAGAAAAATTAATACATACGCAAATTTAGAAAAAGACATTAACGTGTTTCCTTTAAATTTTGGAAAGGAATTTGTAAGTTTTAAAAACCGACGCACTGAACCATAGAATAACGTAACTTATTTTAATCTTCGTATATCCTCGACGAGTTTTGGTTATTATACGAACTAATACACAAAAAACATCATTCATAAAATATCGCTCTTGAAGAACAATGTATCATTGACAGTAAGAATTTCAATATCGATGTAAAAATATCGATATTTTTCAACGATACATCGATGTTTTTAATCATCGATATATCGGTTGCATCCCCACCCTCTGAACGTGGCGCCCGCGTGTCATACACCCATTGTACATTAAGTTGCGGTGGGCCTGATGTAGTAGATACCTGCTATATATAATTTTAAGATCTAAAGAATATTTAATCTAGGGAAGCATCAACAAATTTTTTTTAGTATTTATCCTTGACTCACATAATAATGCCACATTATTTTATGAAACGGAAACTAGCACCAGTGCTGTATATCTCTTCTAAGCGAAAGAATTAGTTGTAATGAAATTACACATACCATCCTCATTGTGTCTTCTAAGAAGAGAATTATATTTGTAAGTTTTACTCTCGTAATGATGTAAAACACCTCTTAAACCTGATAACGGTTACTTAGGTAGCTGTAACTGTCAAAAATAAGGCACTGATACTAAATTCTTTTAAAAGTAAAGTTATGACGAACAATTTTTGTAAATCAGTATTGAGATCTGAGATCAATACTTATTTATTTATTAATAATACTACTAACATCATAAAATACAATAATAAATCCTATAAAAAAGTCATTACTGCTCTAAAAACTATAATTAAATCGCTATCATAGTTAAGTTGCGCAACATGCCTATAATAACTTATTTACGTTTCCATCACGATGCACAGAATAATAATTACACTAGTCAACAAAAAAACAACTTTTACATGTAACATGAGAACTTTTGTCTAATTATGTTTAGGAGAATGATAAGGATACTTGAAATAAAATTAAAATGCTTCAAATACGAACAGTTTTTTTGTAATACCATTTTATAACTCTTTAGAAATTTTGAATTTTTATAAACAAAAAGAAGTTATTTCGATTTATTGCTACATTAATATGAATTTACTTTTATGATTTTCGTCTGTATTTTGCTTCAAGAATGTCGCGTTTAATATCCAACAGTAATCCGCTAACATACGTGGGCTCCACTTGCCATGATATCGTTTTTCTATGGTGGAAATGTTTTGATGGAATCTTTCACCGTGATCATCGCTATCGGCACACACATTTTCAGAAAAAAAGTCTAGATGTGAATGTAGATGTATTTTCAGTGTCATATTACAGCCCAAAGCCTTATACGTAGATAAAAGCTCCGCGATAATACATTTATAGTCACTTGTTAAATTACTAAGCTTTTTTAATATATCATCTTTCATCAATTGCCTAATTTGAGGGCCAACAAATATGTCCTCTTTAATTTTTGCTTCACTCAGCTTAGGTAATTTTTCTTTTAAATATAAAAAGCCGTCACCACTCTTATCCAATGCTTTTATGAAGTTCTTCATAAGCCCAAGCTCTTACCCCAAAATACTTTCTCAGGCTGGAATGGAGGGTTTTTAATATTTTTTTGTCCTGGAGTAAGAGATTGCCTTTTGGGCCAGTCTTGCTTAACATAATGATTTTTTCGGTCTCTGCTATCCCACTCACAAATAAAACATTTAATCCTTAATTTTTAAAATCAAAATATCTGGAATAAGTAAGTCCATCCAAGAGAATGAAATTACGTACTTTGATTTTGAAATCGGTTGCTTATTTTTTTTTTTAACTGAATGGTCTGTTTAATCATTTATATCTATACTCTTAGGCAATCGATTTCGTTATAACTTTACACAAATATATCTTTTATAATCTCGAAACTTGACAAAAAAATTCAAGTCGGGTACCCGCTTAATTTTATATCACTACATTACAGTATTATTATTCACTAGATTACAAAATAATTATTCTTACAAAATTAACCTGTTTTTACAAGAAAAATAATAAATGATGAGGTGTTGGTGATACTTATCGCTCTTAATAAACAGCGACTTTAATTTTATTTTTACTTTTGTTACAGTACGGACGAAGACGCCCGCCAAGCTATGATGCTAGACGGCGGGAAAATAAAGGAAATACAAGTCAAACTCCTCCTGAGTTCACGCTCAGAAATGCACAAGGTGATAGAAGCTGCTCGGCAAAGCGTGCCCTTAATAACACTCGCCGCACCATCACCTGTACCGACTCCTGTTCCTACACCCGCTCCAACGCCGCAACCAAACATCCCCGTGGTACCAGCCGTCACTCCGTTCTCCACGGCTCTTGGCACAACCTCACTCGCTGGTTTTGGGATACCAGGAATAGGCAACCCGCAAGAAATACCCCAACCCGCTGTTATCGAACCTCCTGCGCCATTACTTAGTCCGCCATCTAAATCCCCCGTTGAAGAAGAAAAGGAAGACGAGAAGACGGGCAGAAAACGAAGCAAAGAAAAAGATAGACGGCGCTCTCGATCTCGCTCGAGATCTAGAGATAGAGATAGAAAGGATAGAAAGAGAGATCGCAGAGATCGGTCGCGCTCGAGAGAGAGACGGCGAAGAGATCGCAGTCGCAGTCGAGACAGACGCGATCGAAAGCGTGACAGAAAGGATCGCAGCCGTTCCCGCGACAGATCGCCCTCACGACGCTCCCGTGACAAACGTAATAACGACCGCAAGTCACCGCAGAATTCGCAAGAAAGATCCCTTGATAACAGTGATAGTAATATTGCACCACCTCCACCTTCTTTTGGCATGGGTAATACCAATGGTCCTCAAATAGGAATGATGCAATCTAATATGTTGCCAAATGGACCAATGGGACAATTAGATCAAGCGTCAAATCGTTTTACTGACCCGTCTTTAGCAGAGGCTTTTAATAAATTACAAGAATTGGGCAAGAAACGTAATCCTAATGCATTTCAGGGTGATCAGAATGGCGGTAGATTCCAAGGTGGACGAGGAGGTAATAATAGTGGGCGCGGTGGAAGCTCATTCCGACGTGATGGTCGACCTTCAAGGTTCGAAGAGCAACAACGGGACTGCTGTGTCGCAATCAGAAACGCACCAAATCACACAAGCTACGGTGACGTCCGTCGATTTTTCCCATTCATGATCGATAAACACGGAATCAAAATGATTAATGATAACATGGGACGTCGTACAGGAAATATTTTCGTCAGATTTTGCGAAGCTCGCTCCAAACAACTTGCTGTGCAACGTAAAAGTAACGAATTAAAAGGAGCTCAGGTAATCGTTGAAGATCTAGAAGATGAGACATATGAGTCTGCCGTGGACTCGTTTTTACCTTATCGCGAGGATAATGATGACGAAGACCCTAGCCTAGTGATAGCTGATGGTGAGGACAATACCAAGCCGTTTAGTGTACTAAAGTTAACGGATTTACCTAATTTTGTCAAGGAACATGACATTATGAAAGCATTTAATGATTTTTCTCTCCTATCAATTCAAATAAGTGACTGCCGCGTTTCTAGAACTAAAATTGCATTTGTTCAGTTCGTCAAACCCGACGATGCCAGATCAGCTTATGAGCGTAAAGATAACTATATGTTTGGAAGACGGCAGGCGACTATAGCGCCTGTTTCCAATGAAGAATATGAAAAAGAAAAGTTTAATCAAGACAAAACAGAGCCATCTATTCTGGAGCGACCAACAAACGATACCATGCAAGAACCAGTCATACCTCGAGACCCTCGCCAAAGACGTCAACAAATCGAGAACGGACCAAATACGGCTGGTGCTTCAATGCAAGGGACGGTTCAGCAGCAGTTCTTACCTAACGCTCCATTTCCACAAAATTTTGGTGGAACGTTCCCGAGTCCACAGTTTGGGGGTTTTCCAGGTGGCGGTAACTTAGAGCCTAGAGGGATGACGCCTAACAACTGGTCGAACCGAATGACATTCCCAAAACAACCAGATCAAGGCATGCAAGCGATGTCGACTCCCATGAACAAACCTCAAGCGATATCCATCGATATGGAAGATGAGCCTCTCGACTGCGTCCTCATGAAAAGTCTCCCGAGGGAAGCTACGGATCGAACCATTGTCAACTTCTTAGCCGATACGGGCGCAGTCCCAGCTAGAATACACCTCATGCTAGATGCGAACGGTCTACCCTCCGGGGATTGTTTTTGCGAATTTCGATCGGCACAAGAAGCGAGAAAAGCTGCTACGAAACATGGACAGCTTTTAGATGGATGTCGTGTTACAGTAGATTTGGTTATGCGCAGTGTTGTAGAAGAAGCTTTAGAAGGACCCAAATCAGAAGTCCAGCCTGGTATTCTTGGTAACGCGCCCCCACCCTTCCTAAATGTTCCACGTGGTGGTTTCATGGGACGTGGGCAGTTTCGCGGACGGGGTATGTTCGATCGAGGGGGCTTCGACCGAGGCGGCTTCGATCGGGGCGGTTTCAGGGGAGGTTTTGATCCGAGTCGTGGCGGCTTCAGAGGTCGGGGCGGTTGGAGCGATCGCGGTATGCGCGGCTTCGATCGAGGCAGAGGGCGCGGTTTCGCAAGAGGTCGAGGCGGCTTCGACAACATGCCTATGCCGATACGTAATGAGGAAGAGCAAGATCCCGCTTTAGAGAGCTTCGGAAAACCGGGATGCGTCGTTTCAATGGAAAACGTACCGTTCCGAGCGAGCGTCGACGATATTATGACATTCTTCAGTGATTTCGAATTGACGCAAGACGATGTAATCAGAAGGTATAACGAGCGCGGGCAGCCGACTGGAGACGCGCGTGTTTCATTCCGGACGCCGTTCGATGCTCAGCGTGCTATTAAGACGCGTCACATGAACACGATATTCGATCGACGAATCAATCTAACGATTCTCTAGCACGCTGCCCAACCGGGGCCGTCTGAAGCGTCAGCGGAACCGGTAATGTCTATAACGACAGTTGGCAACCAGTGAACTGAAGGCGGGTCTGCACTTATCCACAATCCATATTTATATTGTAAATGTGAAAGAGTAATTTCACGTATAAGCCACTGAAACAATTTGGATAAATTTTGGTCTAGATATAAAATGGACCTCGAAGGAAATCACTTTTGTCGCGAAAGTAAATCTTCAAGACAGTGAAATAGAAAATCAAAGTTTGTATGGACAACTCGTCATTTTGCAAGAAATGTACTATTAAAAGTAATAAATCCACGCAGACGAAGTGGAAACTAGTATTATATAAATGTGAAAGCAGCTCTGTCTGTCCGTTTTATGTCTTTAACATTTTCACACCTAAACCGTTGAATAGATTTTAATCAAATTTTGGTATACATATATACTGGAAATCATAAACCGGAAAAATTATTATAAACTTAAACGAGAATTTCGGAGTAAACTATACTTATTAAATATTAGTGTGATGTTTGAAAGTTTTTGTCAAATTCGGTTCAGTGGTTTGGTTTATAAATCAAAAGAAGTGGAATTTTATGTCACACAAGTTTAAGAAATTACATATTTAGCTGTTGAAGTCGGTGGTTTTTTATTAGTCTTATTCATTATTTACAATATAATCATGGGTCGTAAGGAAGTGCGGACAGCAAGTTGCCAACCGCTGGTGTATATCATAAAGCTACTAAAAACGAACATTCGATGTGTTTACCCAACGTGGTATGAATTTTGTTATTGCTAGTAGTGTAATTATAGCTACCGTGATGTGAAGTAGCTTTAAATTAAGTATAGGGTTATGTACTATAAAATGATAATAGGCTATTTGAATAAAACATTTTTCATAATTTAAATCATAGCATTTTTATTTTTCAAATCAAAACACAACTTTATTTAGATACTATTTAAAATCGTCGACTTTTTGGAAAATTTTCTGAAAAAATGGGCTTTTTGGGAAATTCCACCAAACGGAGGAGTGCTCAAGTTTATCATTTGTATCACTATGTCTATGTGTATATACATAAGACCTGTGTGTATGTCTGTGAACCGTAGCTCCCAAAGGAATGGACCAATTTTGTTTTTTTTTTCCATTTGAATGTTTAATCCAGATGATTCTTAGCTAAAATTTTAAAAGCCTGTTCAGGCATTTAAAGATCAGCTCTTTGCTAGTTTTTAAGGTGTGTGAGTAATTTCTACTGGTCTGATTGATTCGAAATTTACAATACTGTAACTTCAATGATATTGAAATAATGTAGTTGCTAATTAGAATTACCTAAGTATGACATGACGCGTCCCCATCACCTGGAATCTATAGGAAACCCAACTCATCCATTTAAACAATATTATGAATATATTTGTGAGAATGAAGACGAGTGATCTATCCTAGAGAGGGAGGGAGCGTACTGCCTATAATGAACTAATCAACGACCTACCATGGACAAAATAAAGTATTATTAACTTTTACAATATATTCCTAACAACTGTTATTTTTAAAATTAATATAAACTCTGCATGGAAGTATTAAGTTTCGATAGATATGTTTCTACCCTTACCTTAACAAGTTTAAGGTTTTTGAGGAAGAATAAGACCTTGATAATTGCAGATTAACTGGTTTAGTATATTTGGACAATCCAACGTAATGAAAATATGCTTAGATTCGCGTTCGTCTGGCATTAATTCAAATTAGAAACAGTCGCTGGACGTATATTAGATTTTTCCTTAAATTTTCGCTTATTAATATTTGATTTCGTGATGATTATTCATTCCTGTTAATAGGAAAATGTTGCGATCGCTTTTAGATGCGTTTTGGAAAGATGTTTTACCATGTAATACTACAAGGTCCGACCCCGCGTCCGGGCCTGGTGAGGCTATAATGTATCCAGACAATAGGCATCTCATCTTCCCAATACCGTTTGCGCTGCTTTTCATAATTCTTCTACTTATAAAGTTATTTCCCGTTATGCTATTGTTTGCGCAGCCTTCAAAAGTCCTTAAAAGATTTTGTGGTCACAGTAACCCGAAATACGGTCAAGTGCGAGTCGAAGTACGAACTCACATATGAATCATTGACTATATATTTGTTTACACTCTCATTAAGACTAAATTATTGAACCAATTTTACTGAAGTTTTCGAACTACAAATGATATGAAATTAAATCAAATATTTTTGTTCAGGTTTATTTAATTTACAAATTTAAGGTTACGTTTCTTTTGCGTTCGCGATAGCATTGATAATTTTAACGATAGCCACGATACAGACGATATATAATAACGATAGTTTACATCTTAAGGTATTTTAAGGAAAGCTCGCCCAAACTTACATATATATTTTATAGAATTACGGATATGTAACTAACAATTAATTAAAAAAATAAACAACCTAGAACCAAAAATATAAGGAACCAAGTAAATTAAAAAGGGAAAAATAAATTCTACAACGTTTTGAAGTCAGTGCCAACCTTTACGTGTGTAAAAGTTTTTACGTGTTATTAACTGGCTCCGATTTCAAAATGTTGTATATTGTTCGCTTTTTAATGATTTCTTTCGTTTTCGAAGTCGGTGTATTTTGTTTATGTTTTTTTATACTTTTAAGTTGTGAATATAGGAAGGGACAGTTTGTAATTTACCTAAGTTACAATAGGCTAATGTTACAAAATATTCCTTTTCAATTTTAATTAATGCGAAGTTCTCCTGGTGTTGCACCATTAGCTTCACTTAATAAAATAAACAAGGAGTTGATTAAAATTACGTTTTCAAATATTTTACTCAAGGATGGTAATACAGAAATAGGTCTATAATTACCAGGATCACATTTGCTTCCCTTTTTATACAGCTATTAAAACTAATAATTTTCTGTATTGTGAAATATATTCAAATATTCACAGATATCTTGACACTGCAACCTGTTGAATAAACCCAACATTCTCTTTGAATAGATTTATCTCATAACCTAACTCCAAAAATAACAATAATAACAAAATCTAACAAATGTAAAGCAATGTCTCCCCTTGACATATTTATATGCTTAAAAAAAATATGACGCATTTCGTATATAGTCGTATATATATAGGATAAATATCGGTATATGCTATTAACAGCGTCATTTGATTAGAAATTATCCATATGAAAATGTCAAGGACCTCAGATTTTGTTATTGTTATTTTTAGAGTTCTGTAATGAGACAAGTGAATTCATAGAGAAAGTTGGATATTATATTATAGCTTATTAAACCGATAAATTAATGACCTAGCCTTCTTACTATATGGCGCCGTTCAACTAACTTCCTGAATGACGACCGATCTGGTATAGTGGTGCTGAATGTACCTCTAACGCCGACGGTTGCGGGTTTGATCGTTTAACGTATGTTTAAATCTTTTGTAGTAATGCAGTTTATGTTTAGTCCCCTTATCCCTAAAAGGTTTTGTACTTGTTTTGAATAGCTATGTCAACTTCGATGACATTTATGATGTTATAATATATGGTATCTATCTATACAGAGCGATTTTTGTTATAAATAAGTACTATATTTTTAAAATTAAGTGTATATCACTGATCAAAATGTGATGTTACATTTTAGGCTGTAACGGGATGATGTGTCAAAATTTCAAGTGTCAAATGGATAGCGGGAATTGATAAAATATGGATCAAGATCCATTTTGTATGTGAGTGAAATATTTTCACAAAACTGTTGATCGGAATAATTTTTTTCTACTATTCAAGTCGAAATTGTTGTTTTTAGCCACAAATAATATTTCAGAGCATATTATATTGGTAAAATAGTACCACTACGTTGTGGATCGTCAAACACAGGGCACCACGTATGTATTTTGTTTATGAAAACTCTTTGATCAGTTAGTAACTGTATATTGTCAGTACGCACCCTTCCTCTCTCTAGGATAGATCGCTCGTCTTTACTCTCAAAAATATCTTCATAATTACAAGTAAACTAAGGACTAAAACCCCAGTGATAACATAACAAAAATATCTAAGGCAATTGTCAAAATAAAATTTACTATTGCATTGGAGGAATATATTCTTCTATTATGTAACGTAATTTATATGAAATTGAATAAGAAAACAATATGCTTATACGTAGGATAAGGCTAAGAGCTAATTGAAAGTAGTACGTTTATGGCAAAAAGTTAAGAAATTGTTTAAATTTAGAGGCTATAACTTCAAAAAAATGTAAGTTATACTTTTACAGTGCGCCATCTGAATACAGACTCATAGAATTTTTATTTTTTCTACGAATAAAGCTTTCCTAAAGCGTCAGTTTAGATCTACCCCTAACTAAGTAATGTTTACTAGCAAGAACTCTACACAACCTTGACAAAGGCAAGTTTACCGGTTTGTCTCATATGTACACTATAACATAGTGAATATATACCCTGGTTCGCGCTCATTCGCCATTCATTCAAATCACAAAGTCGTGGAATACCTATAAAATTTGTCCTTAAATTTTAGCATATTTATACTAGATTTCGTGGTTATGTTATTCATTGGTGTCAATAGGGCAATGTTGCGGTCTCTTTTAGTCGCGTTTTGGAAAGAAGATGTTTTTCCGCCTAATGCTACATGGTCCGACATGCCGCCCGGGCCTCGTAAGGTTGTAATGTATCCAGACAATAGGCATCTCATCTTCCCAATACCGTTTGCACTGTTTTTCATAATTCTACGTTATGTACTGAACAGGTAAGTGGTCTACTTATAAAGTTATTTCTTTTTATTTTATAGTTTGGACTTTTGTATCTAGTTACTACATATATCTACTAATACAATGGAAGGAGAAACTGAATCTTGTTTTTTTTTAAGTAAAATTATCTATCAAAAATTTGCTAGCAAATTTTCTCCACTCAATTATATTTACGTATTTTTTAAGTCCTATACACTAATTAAGATAAGATAAGAAAACGTTTTTTTTTCTAAATTCTGAAGATACTATCTCCTCAAAATTTGGCATGAAAATAATTCTACATGTCATATACTGGAATGGTGTCCGTCACAATACACCGACTTCCAAAAACCGTTCATACATTTCTATTTATTACTCTTTCTACACCACGGCCATTTTATTGTGTCTGGTGGAAATTTTGACTCTAAGCTTTGACCTCAGAATTATAACTATGTCACCAAATCTTACAAAAAAGTGAAATATAAGGTAGGTACAGTTTTAACAATACATTTAAAGTAAAAAAATGTTTTGAAAATAAGCTTTTATTTAAACGCGCTAAAATAGTAAAATAAACTTTTCCCTTAAAAGTTTTACTACCAACTTATAAAGTCATTACACAATTTATATGATATATAAGCTTGACGCGAGACTTACGTACGTATTTACTTAGATTGAAAATTGTATAAATTAAAATCAATCAGATTAAGTTATTTAATTTATTTGTTTATCGACACGGGTAAATCTCGCGTTTAATTAAAATTTTAATATGAAAACGAAATTCCAAACAAATAAATTTTTTGACCAACCCGGTCTCCTCATCACTAAGTAAAGTAAAACGTCATAGAAAAAATATGCTATCATATTATACGCACACATTAAAAACATCTAATCTTACCGGTTGCTTAAAATAAGGAAAAATAACAAAGATTTATTCAAACCTTCAAAATTTTTTACAATATAAAATATACAAAATATGATAAACTTAAATATTTACGAACTATAATCATTTATGTACAAATCATGTCCGCGCGAAATAATGGCAAGAATGATAGCAGGATTTCCCACTTGAATCATAAATCCGATCCTCAGGGCGCCAGCGCCAGCGCAAATATGCGCCATCTCAGCCAGCCCTATGTCACTAGTGTAGGCAAAAGACAAGATCTTATAGATTTTTTTGTACTACTACTCCAAGGTATAATTGTTTCGACTGTAGAAGCACAAATATGTAAGTGTAAGTGGCGAATATTTGCGCTATTTTGCCAAGTCTTTTCCGCAGAGACTCCCATCATTAACTCTGTTTCGTTAGCATGAGACGGGGCTGTGTCTACGCAGGTAGGGTTTCACAAAAGCAATCGTCTTCGTCCCTAGGGGACCAGCGCCAATCCATCACGCCTCATTCTATTATCACGACTAATTTCATAGCGCCCAATAAGAGCAGGAACGTCGACGGTGGCAAGACCTCTTTTAATGGTATCGTTGAGGAATCCATGGTGGGAAAGCCTACTTTAGCTCTTGTAACAAGAAAATCCGTGTAAACCAAATAAATTCACCTCAACGCGCCATGATGCACGAAGTGTCGTGTTTATTATTACAAAAATTAAAGAATTCATCCGAAATGACATTATAAAATCACATCCTATATTATTGCACCATCTGAAAGTGTCAGTTATAAGGATCAACTTTTGAGTAATAGTATATGGCAAATTAATATTTTATAAATAGTGATATGCAGTTGAATTTAGGCTATTGTAACTTAGGTAAATCGCCAATAGTCCCTTATTACCTTACTATATCAGTAACTTGAAAGTATAAATTGAAAAAAAAAAATGAATTTAAATAAATATATTCCATAATATTTTAAAGTCGGTGCCAGTAAATACCATGTAAAAAGTTTTACTTGGTTACATGGTTT
Organism: Hypolimnas misippus; assembly: GCA_037950945.1. Taxonomy (NCBI): domain Eukaryota; kingdom Metazoa; phylum Arthropoda; class Insecta; order Lepidoptera; family Nymphalidae; genus Hypolimnas; species Hypolimnas misippus. The sequence continues at coordinate 448,897 of JBBEEQ010000031.1, forward strand.
TTTTCACATTAAAAAGTAGCCTATGTCCTTTCAGAGGCTCTAGAATATATTTGTAACAAATTTCATTTCTATTGATTCAATATTTTAGGCCTTATTACTTAACATACAGGCAAAGTTACTTTCGCATTTACAATATAAGTGAGGATTTTCCCATGAAGTGCCTTATCAGATTGCATTAAATGGATGCTAATAAGCAATAATGTGTCAACCTACAAGAAGTCAAATTCGGAAATATTGATGTATTTTGATCTTGCATCATCTATTTAACATTATTCAAAAAAAAAATGTAGTCATATAAATTAAATAAGTTAGGAAAAAAATCTTATTAATTGGTTCGAATTTCAAGAGCATTCCATTTTTTGCAATTTATACAATAATCTTAAATATTTAAATAATTTTTTATTAGATAATATATTAAATGTATCAGTCTGATTTAAATTATTATACATTTTATCAAAAAATAAAATAAAAGATGGAAAGAAAGATTCTTCAAACATATTAGAATAGATTTGCTATATTTATATACCATTTTCTCAAAATGAAGTCCGCGTGGCTTGACACAGTATTGCTTATCAGCGTCCAAATTAACTTAATCTAAATCATGACGACATTGTTTTGATTGGACAAGGAAAAAATAAATTGTTATTTCCGAATTTTAGAAATTTGCTATAAAATGTGTTTCGGTGAAAACCCTATTTTTTTCTGCTTGACTGTTTTTTATGCGTAGATTGTGCGTGATGCTTTTGACCGGTTTGCGCATTGCAGTAGTGTTATATTACTGTGAGGGGTTCTTGTATCAAGCTCTTTATATCTACATGGTATATCTAAAGAATAAAAAGAGAACTGATAATAGATTAGAGAGTTTTATAATCTATATTATAGACGTAGGTATTCTGTATTCCCAATAAACACGGGCGTAGCTATAGGTTGTAGTGCAAAATGTACAAAGATGAACGAGTTTTTACCTGGGCATTACGCAGATACCAAGGGAATAAGGCAATCTCTTACATGGTGACTTAATAATTTTTTAATTTTGTAATAAATCCTGACGCTGTCAGAAGAAAGCCACAAACATTGCAAGTTAAATAAAAGCTTTAAAAAAATAATTTATGCCAATTTCCTTTGCAGCAGGTCTGAGTTTTAACATTTCCGAAACGATCACAGATTAATTTGCTTGACATTAAAAAATAACGTATATGTTTAATTTTGAATAAAAACCGTTTTGATAGAAATAATATTCCTGTCATAAACTCAATCTTCTCATCATTCCTAACGATTTCTTTCTAGATATGTATACGCACCATTCGGACGATATCTAGGTATTAAAGACTCGAAGCCCAAGAGACCAGCGCCAAACGCTAAGTTAGAAGCAGCGTACAAAGCGTCGCCTCATACGAAACAGGTAATATACTAAAATACTCCGACATCATACGGACCAAGATATTTTACATTGATATCTGAGATATTTTGAACGACCCTAAAAATGGATATTATGGGTTTGACGTGTGTATATGTATGTATATCTGTCTATCTGTGTGCCCTTTTTATCCAGTTTTTTCAATAAAACCGATGTAATCGAGATGGTTATAGATATAATATATGAAGATCTGTTTGGACGTTTTAAAGGCATCAATTGTTGTAAGGATAAGAGCAACTACTATTGATTCTCGATACTGGTCTGATTTTCAATTTATTATACTGTAACTTCAATGATATTAGACAACACAGTAGCATAAATTTGACCTTATAATGTTTAATAATATGGAATGAGCAGGATACTCACGACTTACAGCAGAAGTATCGCGTTGAGATTCATGAAGTCGTCTCAATTAATTGTCAATTTTTTGTATTTATGTTTTTATAAAGGCTCACGTTAAAATAATTTTAAATATCGGAGGGTAGATTATTTTTAAATATAATAACAGATTTTTGAGATTAGAGTAATCAAACGGACAAAAAAGTATTCAGCTTTATAATATTATCATAGATTATATGTACAATATAAAAACTGTAACTATACTGATTACAGTACGGGCATTAGCCCGTATTAGCGAATAGACGGTTAAACATGAGACAAGGAATTAGCCTCATTCACTTAAAGTAAATGGTGACGAAAACAGTGAAACAAATAATTATAACGCAAGACAGCCGGAATCTGCTGCAAATGTATACCGTGGTGTTCACTTAATATCAGGTGTCCCGCCAGATCATTTGCCAGCAATCTTAATAAAAAATTCTCCACTTTTCCCCAAACGACCGAATTAATCTCTTTTATTTTCTAATGCCTTATGCATACCTCTTTCCGGCGCGAAGTGTACGCTCGTCACGTTACACAACTAATTATTTTCCTTTTCAGCAGTTATGTTCTTTAGCAAAGCAATTGGATATGACAGAAAGAGAAGTCAAGAGGTGGTGGCGCCTCCGTCGCTGCCAGGACAGGCCGTCAAGGCTCGTCAAGTTCTGCGAGGACGCTTACAAGTTTACCTACTATTTGTGTAACTTCACGTTCGCCATGGTCATGCTATGGGATAAGGAGTGGCTGTGGGATATTGACCACTGTTTCATTGGGTACCCTCATCATGTAAGTTTTATTAACTCAAAATTGATGGTTTTAGAATTTTTTTTCATTACCATCAATTCTGATATCATAAAATAGACCAAGTCTTCATTAGAAGTCGCCTAAAAATTCATCAAAATTTTTTTTTTACAAATTTGCTTGCTCTAATGAATAAAATAATAGTCTTTCAATAAGTAATGCTATGCATTTCTCGAGCCGAGCCAAGATGCCCAATAGAAAACATATGGAGGTGAAAGTATTTTTAAAATTAAATTTGCTGATTCTTAATAAAATTAACATCAAGTGTAAACATAATGATAATTATAATTATCAATTTAAAAATTGCAATATTATGATAAATTTTGCTACCACTGAAACATATTTTCTATAGCTGTGCTTGGCATGTATTGAAAAAAAATAATAATACATTCTGTATTATTGCACCACCTAATAGTGTCACCTGTAAGAATCAACTTGAGGATAGTAATAGTAAGCGACAAATTAAAGGAAAAGATTTATTTTTTTACAAAATAACATTAAATTTATACATTAATTAGATGTTAAGTAATCGATTCTACACAGACATAATTTAATAAGGGGGTTAAATCATGGGTCCCGGTAAGTTTAGAAAAAAAAGGTCTGCATTACTTCGAACGATTTCTTTATAGATTGGATCAAAATGCTAGTCACCTACTAAAGTAAGGAAGAGTGTGAACAATACAGTACAATATATAAAATGAATTACTCACAGTAACTTCATTTATGTTTGTCTATTTTTTCTATGTGAGCTACACAAAGTTGATAGAATGTGACGTTCGTTTTGATACCCGTCACCTACTCAGTTACGTAGGTAGGTTTAGATAATTCTTAAAAAGATGAATCAATTTATTGAAAATCTACATTTCACTTGACTCGGCTATTGTACCCATCTGCTATTCACTTTTATGTATGATCGTTTTGTTGAAGAATTACTAAAGAAAAGAAAATGCTATTTTGTAAAAAAAATAGCAATTTCTTATTATTGCAGTTAACTGTATACTATTACCTCCCTAAAGTTGATCCTTATTATATGTTATATGTTATAGTATCAGATGATGCAATAATACATAATGTTAATTTTTGCAAAATCAACGTGTTCATTTCTGGCTAGGAAAACGAAAAAAACTAATGATATAGTTTTAGTTTTTATCAAAATCGGCTCTGTGACTCCTTTTATTATTTTTCGCTATTGCTTATAGTTTCGGATTTGATAGACCATATCCAGTAAAAAAATTACTTAGTAAATCTATTATTTTTAAAAATTATTATATTTATATAATATATATCTTCCCTATTTGAATCAGATGTTGTTCACTATTTCATTGGTTTCAATTTTGTTCCTTATTACATTTGCTTTCTGTTTGTCAAAATCGGTCCAGCTGTTTCAGATATTAGCCGAAACAAACTGTGAGTGACAAATAGATAGACAAAAATTTTAAAATTCGTAATGTTGTTGTCAGTATCGTGTATACTTCCATATGCATTGATTTAAAATTACAAACAGACACATCAATTTTATTTATTTGTATAGATGTATACCTTCCCTTCTTAAATCGGAAATTGATCACTATTTATATATTGGGTTCTACAATATTTTGTTATCGCGTAATACTCTTTTTTACTTATTCATTAAAATAAATATGTTTTTAAATATAAGTAGCCTAAGTTAATCCTTATAATATTAGCTATAGAAATGAAACGAACATTAAATGTTAAGTGAAGCTTACTGCAATATATTAGTGAAAACCGCATCTAAATCAGATAAGCCGTTTCTGAGATTAGCGGGCATAAACGCACAGATAAACATACAAACAGATAAGATTCCTAAAAGTCATTGTTTTGGGTTCTATTTCGTTGGTAAAGGCCCCCAGTAATTTTTTTTTTTCATATAACTTCCATGTACAGACAGCGACGAATTTTATTATTAGTAATTGATAATAGATAATAGATTATTCTTAGAATTAAAATACTATAAGAATACCAATACGTTTTGTATTAAAATTAATAATAGTACATGAATATTAAATCTATTTAGCATTACTAGCAAATTGCAAATATAATAATTACATAATAAAAATATACTATTTAAATTAAACACACAAACTTATGGATTTTTGGGGCACTTTATCTTGTCAATCTTCTTATTGTATTCTTGTTTTTTGAACAATAAAGAAAAAAAAAAGTTTTCAAAATCTCCGGTGCAGTTTGGGAAAGCACCTGGAGGAAAGTTCAGAGAAATTCTCATGTGTTTCCATTTTGTAAATTGCACTAATGTAACATCAGCTGTGTTCATACATTCTTAGGGTCTAACGGACGACGTCTGGTGGTACTTCATGATCTCGTCGGCGTTCTTCTGGTCGCTGACGCTTTCGCATTTCTGGGACGTGCGGCGCAAGGACTTCTGGCAGATGTTCGTGCACCACATCGTCACCATCGCGCTGCTCTCCTCCGGCTGGATCTGCAACCTATTTCGCATCGGCACACTCACGATGCCACTGTACGACTTTTCCAATATATTCGTTGAAGTTAGATTTTCCAAGTATTAATTGCTTTTCTTGGCATCTCGCGATAATGTAGATTTTGTTACGATCGACGGCCCTCTAAACATTTCTTTTCATTTTTGGGACTCGAAACGTCAGGTTTGTTTTTAGGGTTTCGTAACTAAGGAAACCTTATATGATATCTTTGTTATCCGTTTAGCATTACGTAATTTACATTGACTATGATATTAACAGAGGTAACATAATTTTTAAATTTAAAATTTTAGACCATACGTTTGATCACAGCGTAAGCTCTCTCCATAGGAAAATGTCCCTAGATTTTGAAACATTCTTCATTGGTGCTCCGCTCCTATTGGTCTTAGCGTGATAATATATAGCCTATAGCATTCCTCGATAAATGGGCAATTCAACACTGAAAGAATTTTTTCAAATCGAACCAACAGTTCCTGAGATTAAAGCGTTCAAGCATAAAATCAAACAAACAAACAAACAAATGAAATTGCGTATGCGTATTTTATTTTTAAACCAGGTTTATTTTATTTTTTAACACTTATTATTATTATATTTACAGGCATTAAAATCAGCTAAATACGCTGGTTATCAGAGCACCTGTGACACTCTATTTTTTTGCTTCGTCGTGGTGTGGATCGTCACTAGAGTCGGCATTTTCCCGTTCTACCTTATTTGGAGGTCGGTGAAACCTTCGTTTATAAAGTTGCATTACATTACTGTTCAATACAGCAGTGGTTCTCAATTATTTGTATATAATTTACATTACATTTGTACAAATATTATGAGTAAAACTGTGCAAGAAAATGTTTTTTTTTTTAATACGGGAAAGTTGCTGAATCATCGAAATTATTTATTAATGTTTTAAGGAGACTTGGGGATTGTGGGCCTTTATGCCCTGTTACAAATTCAGCCCTGACTTAACACTTTCACGCAACACGTTTATTTAATTTTTGATTTCAGCGTCACATTCCGTGGTCCAATAGTGATGGGTACTCCGTTCCCAGCCTACTATTTCTTCACCGCACTGCTGTATTTGTTACAAGTCCTGCACATTATATGGACTTGGATCATATTGCAGCTTGCGTACAACACTATTAAGGCTGGAAAGGTAACAAATATTTCCGAAACGAATGAAAAGACAGAGTCTTACTTTATATTATTGAAGTACCACCTAGCTGTAGGTGATTGACCACCACAGAGGACCACATTCTCACAGAAAATCGACGTAAAACATTCACCGTAGCTGCGTCTCGTTCGAGAGAGCCAGAAGCCTAATTGCCTCCCCCATCTTCTCCCTTACTTCTTATTATAATTTAAGCTGGCATCGCATCCTTTATTCCGTTTTCAACTGGCAACGCATTTGCAACACTGAAGGAGTTCTCCGTCCGTGGGCGGCGGCCATCACCTAACATTAGGTGACCCGCTTGCTTGTTTGTATACTTATGTAAAAATATTTACCCATGACTTTAACCTATTGTTGCGATTTTTCCGTTTATTATTGTAATAAAATATGTATGGTAAATCTTTACTATCTAACATATATGTAAATCTTTTCTCTTGTGTTGTATTCAATTACATTCTAAAATTATATCTTCTTGCATTTCAGATGGAACGTGACATTAGAAGTTCGGGTTCCGAACTCAGTGACAGCTCGAACAACTGCAATAACAATGGGAATATTCCCACGATTGCTAATAATAAAAAGTTAATACCAGAATCTTTACATATTTTGACATTTGAAAAAAAAACTAACAACTTTTAATTTTAGTTTACTTTTTATATTAGTTTTAGGTACTACGCTTTCTAATAATAATTTTTAGGACGTTTTATAAGTACCTGCCTGCAGCCAATTGACTATAGCTTGTATGCAGACTCGCCTGGGGTAGTACCACCAGGGCCGCTGCTAACCATATATATATATGCACCCGCGTGCAAAACCAACCATGTCTTTTTTTTTCTCGCTGGGGAATGCACTCATGCATCACATAACTCAGACGGGTATGTGGGATTCTTGTTGACAAATGTACTCGTACGTTGTTGGACGTACTCTCGGCCCCCGGATGCGTGAGATGGGAGTCTCGCGAATCTGTTCTCATACGGCCATTTCGAAAACTTCTCCTGCGTAATAAAAACATAGTAACCGTAAAAGCCAGCAGTGACCTCATCGTCCTAGTAAGGCGCCACAGGAACACTTACGCATGCTACAGTGAAAACATCGGCATTGGTACCAAGATACTGGATCCGATTCTCGCATCCGGATCTTGTAAACATTTGACGATGTCCGTTTTCCGGATTGCAATCCCTATCTGTTACTATACTGTCACTGTATACCTATAGGCAAATTATTTATTATACGGATATTAATAAACACGATTTATTTCAGATGCACATAAATGAAACACTAATGGAATCTTGCAACTCCAATCATGCAACAGTTCCGGTGTCCATAAGATATCGATTTTTTTATAAGCGACTGATATAATCAAACATAGTGAAGTTTCCCTGTCTATGACGACTTTATTTTTTTTTAAAGCAATAATTTCTTTTAGGAGTTAAGCAATCACAGAAAACTTATGTAAATCTTTATAAAATTCTGAGAGCAAAACTAATAGGTGTAATTCTTGCGTTTAAATTATATGTAGGTAATTTTGCGACAAGCTTTTACGTCATATAGAGTTATTTTATGTAACAAAATGATTTATTTGTTTTACTTCGAAGTTTATTTAATTCTTTTTAGAGCTTTTTAAATAAAAGTTTGTTTTTGAAAATGATTTGTTACTATTAATTAATTAATTATTTTTTTAAGTTTTCGCAGGACATATTTCTAAATCTAAAACTTTTAATAATGAGTTATTGTTACGTGATTGCCTATTAAATAAAGTTTTATTAACTTGCCTTGCCTATTAAATAAAGTATTATAAACTTTAGTTTTTCTATGAGGAAACCTTCTAGTGACTTGACCCTACTTAAAGCCACATATTTATGCTTTAAAATAAGCTATCATAATTAAATACGTAGACAAAACTTTGGTTGAGCCATTGAGGATTTTCTTCATCGGGAACCAACTCAGAATGTTGTTTATTTAAAAAAAAAACCAACCCAAAAAGACAATTGTTCAAGTTCAACGTGTATATATATATGTGTGTATATGTGACTGTGTACAGAAATATCCGTGTGTATCTCTGTGGCATCGTAGCTCCCAAAGGATGGACTAATTTTGTTTTTTTTTTCTTTTTGAAAGTTTAAATGATTCAGGTGGTATAATCTATGAAAGTGTGCTTAGGCGTTTAAAGATCATCAGCTGTTTTATAGTTTTTGAAGGTAGGTGGCCTTCTACTCACCTGATATATGAAATTTACTTTTCTGTAACTTAATATATCTCACAGGATTAAAAAAAATGTTATAAAAATCCATAGTGTATGAATGTTTTTTAAAAGAGTACCTATCGAGTTTCTTGTCGGTTCTTCTCGATAGAGACTTTTCGAACCGGTGGTAGCTTAAAAAAAATCTATAACCAATGTACCTGTAACTTGACGATTCAAAAGTGCTGTAAATAGCTTATTTGAATAAAGTATATTTTGAATTTGAATTTGAATTTATTAAAGTAATATAGTTGCGGAAATCTAACTTGACGCTGTATCATTACCTGGTATTATAAGGATACTTAACTGCCTACCTAGTTACATTAAGAGAATCTAATAGAAATATCTTATACTATATCTAATGGAAGTCTCAATTAATAGATTATCGAGAAATTTGAAAATTTTTAATTTTCCTCTCGAACATTTTAACAAATCGTGTATTAAAGTATTAATTTTGGGTATATACTCGATTATGTATCTACCCTTAACTTGGGAACTTTAAATGTTTATTAACTATACAGCCTTGAAAAGTCGAGTTTACCGGTTTGTCACATGTACACTATAACGTAGTGAATATATACCCAGGTTCACGTTCGTCTGTCATTCATTCAAATCAGAAGCAGTCGCTACATACATCAGATTTGCCCTTAAATAGTATAATAATACTAGATTTCGTGACACCGATATTGGTGTTAATAAGAAAATGTTGCGGTTGATTTTAGACGCGTTTTGGAATGAAGATGTGTTACCGCCTAATAATACATGGTCCGACCTCGCGCCCGGGCCTGATGAGGCTGTAAATTATACCGACTATAGGCATGTCTTCTTCCCAATACCTTTAGCTCTGCTTTTCATAATTCTACGTCACGTGCTAGAGAGGTAAGTGGTTTATTTTACAGTTATTCGTTGTTGTTTGTGTTATTTAATCTAGTAATGACATATTCGAAACACACACACACAACAATTAAATTGTAAAGATCTATACTCCCTACACCATCACATAACGAATTTATCTTTTTAGGATATCTTTTTGCCATCATGATAAGTTGGATGCTGATAAGCAATAATGTGTCAACCCAAAAAGTCAAATTCGGCGGCAAAATTGAAGTCATATAAACTTAATAAGTACGGAAAAAAAATTCTTTATTTTTTCTTTTTGATATAAACGTCTTCAAACATATTTATTAATAAAAGGTTTGACATCTTTAGACGGCATTTCCTCAGAATGAAGTCCGTGTGACTTACCACAGTATAAGCGTCCAATTAATTAATAGAATATTGAATTAAAATATATACATAGATAAAATACGATTATACATATGTCGAATAAAATTCAATCAATGTTTTTTATTGAATAAAATCATGTGTTAAAAATTTGCTAGCAATTTTCCCATGTAAGTCTAGTAAGGAAATATTTTATTGTGTACCTAGATCAGTATATATTAGAGTAACCAGACGCCGGGGAAATCCTGGATTGTACCAGAATTTTTTGCTTGACCCGTCGATTTTTTTTCCAATATTCATCTATATGTTATTCCGAATCGAATAACACTACGCTCATTTTTTTCGGACTCCGCTAAAAAAGTTTTTCTAAAAAGTACTTGTTCATTAGATTAAGAGCTTTAAAATTCTTTGATTCACTCCGTACGACCATTTTTACTGAAATACTAAAATAGAACCTTTCGAGAATCACAAAAAATGTTAATTACTTTAATTTCATCACTTTTTACAGTAGTATATTTATTCGAAAACAACTCAATTAAAAAAAAATTCAATGTAAATAACTTTTGTTTAATTTTAAATAAAGGTGAATAATATTTTTCGGACTGATTTCAAAAGTATAAAACATTTGAACTCATGCTCCTGTTTATAATATTGTCACGTTTTTCACTGTTTACAGTCACTTATACAAGGTAGCGCAAGTCATCCCCCTACCGTAAGGCTAAATTTACACTTGTAAGTTTTACTCTCAGACTTTCATAAAGATTAACATAACTTATTTCTCATTGCTTTACCCCTATCATCCTGTCTACTTTAACATTTTGATAGGAAAACTTACAACTGTCATACTACAAAAGACGCATTAAAACCATGTTCAACACGTGTCTAGCTAAACAGTGTATAAAAATTAAACATTGCTTAAAATATTATCCAAATTGCTTAACAGCGAATAAACTCATAAAAAACTTATTGATAAAATGTTATACGTTACATTTGACGGCTGAAATAGGTTTTAGACATCTATTAAACTCACTTAAACGTATGCTAATCTATATCTAAAGCATGTTTAACTCAAAACTGTGCTTAGACTCGGATTAGTAGTACGGTTTTTTTTAAACACGCGTTTAACGGCTGTTTAAATCTTTTGTAGTGAGGAAGCAAGTGTTTTTCTCGCCTAAAGCACCAAACCATATTGCTATATTCTAGTTTTCTTCACTTGTCCTTATTTTGTAATGATACTCGAAACGATAATCCCGTACTTTCGAAAATTATTTTTCATTATAACTTTTTATTATAAAAATGATCTGATGAATGATGATGACGTTAGTGTCAATCATTTGATCGATCATTTCTCATCTCTAACTCTTATCTGTGGTTAGAAGTACGCCATATTTGTCTGCTAAATAAGACAAGGAAAGAAAAATAGACTATAAAGCAGAATCGAACTCTTTCATACGTATAAATAAAATATAGCCAAAGAATCAAGTGACAAAGTTTACGCCATCATATTTGGACGCTGATAAGCAATACTGTGTCAACCCACACGGAGTTCATTCTGAGAAAATGGCGTCTAAAGATGTCAAACCAATTCTGAATCAATTTGTTTAAAGACGGATTTATACATCTTTTGTTTTTTATTTTGATAAAATGTATAATGAATTAAAAGCAGATTAACATTTGTAATGTGTTACCCAATAAGAGGTTTTTCAAAAATTTGAGATTATTGTATAAATTGCAAAATATGGAACGCACTTGAAATTTGGAACATTAAATTAAGAAACTTTTTCCGTATTTATTTAGTTTAAATGACTTAAATTCATTTTTAATAATATTAAATAGGTGTCGCTGAATCAAAATACATCAATATCTCCAAATTTGACTTTTTGTCGGTTGACACATTATTGCTTATCAGCATCCATTTATACATGAGTTATAACTTAATTGACTTTAATATGTATAATTTGTACAAGCGCACTAGATTAATTTGTTCTAGAGAGGGAGAGGGCGTACTGACCATGCAATTAAACCAATTATACACAATTTTAAAATATCATAGACGATTTATAGTCTATAATAAATGATTAACTTTTACGATATGATATTCTTAACAATAGTGACATCACGAACGAATAAAGATTATCTATACTTACTAATATTATAAAGAGGTAAGGTACATATGGACGCTGATATGCAATACTGTGTCAAGCCACACGGACTTCGTTTTTAGAAAATGGCGTCTAAAGATGTCAAACCTATTTTTAACAAATATGTTTGAAGAAGTATATATCCACCTTTTCTTTAATTTTTTGATAAAAGGTTTAATTAATTGGAAGCAGATTGATATATTTCATATAATATCTAATAAGAAGTTTTTCAAGTATTTATGATTATTGTATAAATTGCAAAATATGGAACGCACTTGAAATTGGAAACAATTAATTAGGAAACTTTTTTCCGTACTTTTTTAGTTTATATGACCTTAATTTTTTTGAATAATGTTAAATTGGTGATGCAGTATCAAAATACATCAATATCTCAACATTTGACTTTTTGTGGGTTGACACATTATTGCTTATCAGCATCCATATGTAGGGGGTTATATCTGTACACGGTCTGATTAAAAAAATATTGGTGGGTTTGATGGCCCATTTATTAATGAAGGTTATATTGTATTGTAAGGCGATATTATCTCATGCGAAACCGCGAGGGGCAGCTAGTGATTTCATATTTTTTTTTATTTCAAATCCTAAAAATTATAAATCAAATTCTCGGTAATTACAAAAGGATTTACGATGTTCATCAAGGAGAAAATTTTCCCCTTTTGCCCTCATTATTGTGTGAACTTATCCTAGATATTAAATAATAAATAAATAAACGCATCCCACTCAACGACCCCAATTAGAATCTCATGATCCTGAGTCGGGTGTTCGAAAGTACATAACACAAACACAAACACCCAGTCCACGACAAACATCCGTATGGCCAATTAAGATGTTTGCCGTGAGTGAGATCGAACCCGCGACAATTAGCGCTTCAGTTACAGTGACCATTGCCCCAATGTGTCTGTCGTATTAATTTAATTAAAATTTTAATATAAAATGAAATTCTGAACGAATCAGTTTTTCTCAAGGTTTCTGGTAGGGCCTAAAATAAAATTAAATAAAAAATTACGACAATAAATATTACACATTTGAAACAATCTCACCGAATCATGTCAAAAAAACTCAAAGTTTATTCAAAATAATGGAACATTCATTGCAAGTTTTCGTCAAGTACTTGAAAATACTACACATATTTTTAATACAATTTAAAAATTATTACTCTTTTAATTCTAGCTTTCCTATCTCATAACTTATGTTGGCATAATTGGATGCTGATAAGCAATAATGTGTCAACCCACAAAAAGTCAAATTCGGAGATTTTGATGTATTTTGATACTTGGTTAACTATTAAACATTATTAAAAAAAATTTAAATCATCCAAAGTACATAAGTATGAAAAAAAAAATCTTAATTTATAGCAGAGAGTGCGTTCCAATATTTTGCAATTTATGCAATAATCTTATATGTTTGAAAAACTTATTTTTAGATACAACTTTTCATTACACCCATCACCTTCAATTTATTACACTTTTTATCAAAAAAGAAAAGAAAAGGTGGATATAAACGTCTTCAAACATATTTATTAAGAATAGCTTTGACATCTATAGACGCCATTTTCTCAAAATGAGGTCTGTGTGGGTTGACACAGTATTGCTTATCAGCGTCCAATTGTGGTGTGATTTTTTTATATAAAATCAAACAAATTATACCAACACCACCTCCAAATCCGATATTTTAACGACGCCCGTCGTAGATTTTCGTAGGTCACGTAGCCGCAAAATTCTAAAAAACTGAATTTAATACTTTATTTTTACATAAAAAAGTTAAAGGATAACTTTTTATATTATATTCCCATTTCCTTTCTTAATTTCTCATCTTCGTCTAGCTTTTCCTCTTGATGTATGATGTGATTACACTATATTTAATCGAGAGAACTGCGAGATGTTTGTAATAAAATGTGACGACAATTTATAACTTACGCAGACGAGGTTTTCGTCCGCGGGACTTTTGAATCAACTTCAAAAAAGGAGGAGGTTCTCAAATCGTTGTATATATTTTTTAATGATTGTTAAATAACTACGTCATTCCCAAACTGATTTTGAAAATTCGTTTTGTTTAAAAGGCTTTCAGATATGCTTTCAGATTAATCCGCTAATTTGTTCTTAAAATCGAAATAACAGGAAAATGTGTGTCGTGTAATGAGAAGAATTGCGTATTTTGCTTTTGAAGTCGGGTCGTATTCAAAGGCAAAATATTTTCGTTAACTTGAATGAAATTCTTATTCCAGCTATTTTAATTCTTAAAACCAAGTACTTAACCGATTTTGATTCAGTTCTTATTTTTAGTCTTAGACAGGTCCATTCACGGGCATAGTTGGACGCTGATATGCAATACTGTGTCAAGCCACACGGACTTCATTTTGAGAAAATGGCGTCTAAACATGCCAAACCCATTCTTAACAAATATGTTTGAAGAAGTATATTTACCTTTTCTTTTTTTTTTTTGATAAAAGTTATGATTAATTAAAAGCAGATTGATATATTTATTATATTATCTAATATACAGTTTTTCAAATATATAAGATTATTGTATAAATTGTAAAATATGGAACGCACTTGAAATTCGAAACAATTAATTAAGAAACTTTTTTCGTTCTTTTTTAGTTTATACGACCTTACGTTTTTTTGAATAATGTTAAAAAGGTGATGCAGTATCAAAATACATCAATATCTCAGAATTTGACTTTTTGTGGGTTAACACATTATTGCTTATCAGCATCCAGTTATTGCTTTCATATGGGAGGGGTACGTACAAAGAAAGGCTCCGATAAAGGGTTGTAAGTCCACAATGTACAAAAATGAACTAATTTTTATTTAGGCATTACGCAGTAAGATAGACTGATTCTGAATGCTAATATCAATTATTTAGAAATTAATATATATATAAATAAAAAATTGTCATTGCCATTCGTTCAATGCGTTAGAGGGGGTTCCGGACCCTCTAACCCTCCTTATCCATGGGTCTATCGCAAAATAAAGTCGTTCCTCGGTACACTGTACGCGGTACTTTTTATCCCTAGTACATTAGAAGATTCAGTTCTAAACTATTACGACGAGAATCGTTCCTCGCCTGCGCAGGCAAGTTGATAATTGTTTTAATCTATTAGGCGCAGTAAAGTCTAACAAGACATTAACTTCGCAGTTCGCCTCCGCTACAGTAAACATTGAATTAAATATGATTTTCCTACCATAACTTTACGATTATTATCATCTTGTTAATTAAACCCAGATTTATGCTGTATCGTGTTTTTCCCAGACGTTAAACTAGTCTATAGTTCAAGAGTTTAATTTATGTGAGATCAATCAATCAATACGTGTCAACTTACGATAAAGTTATATGCTAAAGTTAAATAAATAAGATTTCAAATAAAAATAATAGTTTAAAAATCTAAAAAAATGCGGGGCTCCATATGTCAAGTAAGAAGCGCCCCAAGCTTTTTTACAAAAAATATTTTCTACTTTTTAGTTTATTTCATCATTAAAGCGTGTTTTTTAGTTTTTTGAACTATTATTTTTAGTTTATACTTTTTAGTCTTCTTATTATTCAAACTTTATTTACTATAAGTCACGTGACTATTTTTTTCGTATTCCTGACAGCAAACCCTTCCATTTGATACCCATATCATGGTGGCGCATTTCAAATAGCCTGTCCGCCATCTTGGACTCCCGCCATATTGGATTTGAGTCACGTGACTATTTTTTTCGTATTCCTGGCAGCAAACCCTTCCATTTGATGCCCATATCATGGAAGTGCATTTCAAACAGCCAGTTCGCTATCTTGGGGAGGCCGCCATATTGGATTAGTAATGACGTTTCTTAGCTAGTCATGTATTGTCATCAGAACTCAGAGCGTGTGCAAAATTTCATCCTAATCAAAGACCGGGAAGTGGTTCAAATTAAGATTCCAAGATTTTCTTACAAGTGAAGCTAATAAGTGCGTTAAAAAAAGCAACTCGACTTCAAAGCGAATTTGCGTATATTGCTTTTGAAGTCGGTTCGTATTCATAGACAAAATATTTTCGTTAACTTGGATGAAATTCTTATTCCAGCTATTTCAATTCTTAAAACCAAGTACTAAACCGATTTTGATATAAATTCTACGGGATTAATCTGAAATATATAGTACTCTTTCAAATGAAATATAGTTTTCAAAATCGATTAAGAAATAACGAAGTGCAAAGGTAACAAACATTAAAAAAGAAAAAAATACATAGGTGTACTACGAACTGAGAATCTTCTTCTTGAAGTCGGTTAAAATATTTAAATGTATAACTCAAAAACGGCTGCAAATGAACTGAGGATATTTGATTGACATCAAAATCACTAAAACATCGAAAAAATTCACGAGAAAAAATTTATGAAGTAAATACATTTTCTCCTACATTGTGTACGAAACGCCGTATAAAAAAGCTCAACATAGATTGTCGTGATGTATGACTATCATTCGATGGTCCAAGTTTTATATATATATATATATATATATATAAAACTTGGACCTTGGACTTGATATATATATATATATATATATATATATATTTTTTTTTTTCTTAACCTATAAAAATTATTTACTCATACGAGATTATACGAATTGACAATTTTTTATAAACTATATGTGTTCCTATAATAGAAAAACCTGTTTAAAATAATCATAACAGCACCGCAAATAGAATAATTTAATAATTTTCCTTAATGAACTATTAAAATAGAATTTTTCCTTAGTAGACTATTAGTTAGACGAGAAATAACTTCTTATTACTGAAGAAATTATATTATAAATAATATCGAATTTTTATTTCGACAGACACGTTGGCACAGTGGTCACTGCAACCGACTGTAGCGCTAACGGTCGCGGGTTCGATCCCCGCTCACGGCAAATGTCTATATTGGCCATACGGATGTTTGTCGTGGTCTGGGTGTTTGTATTAGTGTTGGGTATGTTTCCGGACCGCCGACACAAGGTCACAAGATCTTAATGGGGACCGTTGAGTGTGATGCGTTTATTATTTATTTAAAATAAAAGTGTAATGGACTGGCCAACCGAGGAATGTTAATTCATGGAACATTTGTTCGTTAAAAATTGACATGATTATTACCCGCACATCTCCATGACGTAACTGCAAATTTAGCATCCTGGGCTCCCTTAATATAAGTTGTAATGTTTTTGATTATTTTTATTTTTCTAATACCGAGAAAACATGCATCTAAAATAATATTAATACACGAAGCAAAATCTTTGTATCCCTTTTTACGAAAATTTCGAGGATGAATATGAAATTTCACACACTTATATTTAGAAGGAGTGCAGAATGCATTTTTTTTAATTATGCATAAAAATACATTAAATCAATAAAAAACACTTTCCCATGTATTTGACACACTCACATATTTACTCTTTTGTTTATTTATTTGTCTGTGGTCGAATTGAGAATAGATTATCTGTAGTCAATTTTGAAATCGGTTGAAAATTTTATGTTTCTTTTAAATTGTATTTAATTTATAAAAATTAAACTTCATAAAGATATCTTGTTCATCATAGTCGATATATATATATTTTTATTTTTTCACAGATGTGTATACGCACCATTTGGACGATATCTAGGTATTAAAGACTCAAAGCCTAAGAGACCAGCGCCAAACGCTAAGTTAGAAGCAGCGTACAAAGCGTCGCCTCCTACGAAACAGGTGATATACTGAAATAATACAAATTAACTGTTAAGTTATCTCTGGGGTTCTAGTTTACTTGTAATTATGAATATATTTGTGGGAGTGAAGACGTGCGATCTATTCTAAAGAGGGAGGGTGCGTACTGACGATATAATAACTGATCAACGAGCTACCATAGACAAAATACAGTATTATTTACTTTTATGATATATTCCTAACATTAACTACCATTTTAACCCTCAAACCAAAAACTCCTTTTTGTTATAATTTTGATGTTTATTTGTCTATCTATATGTCTGTTATTAGCATCGTAGCACCCTAAGGAATAGACCAATTTTGATGCGTTTACATCATCTTTCAAACAAAAAGCTGATGTAGTCGAGACGGTTCTTAATTATAGCATTATTTTCCAGCTGGAATCAGTAGGATACACAACTCCTCACCTACTTACAGCCGAAATTTCGTGTTGTGTTTTTTGAACTTTCAATTTTATCTTGTTTTCTATTTCTCCTATCCCAATCTTGTCTCACCTCCTCAACCTCTTTTCATAATTCCCATTTTGTTTAAGTAAGTTAAGTCTACACTTTGTCTCCGAACGGTCGATTAAAACTTAGTCTTAGTCACATTTCTTCCCCGCCCAACGCGAAGTGTATGCTATTTCCCGCTCCCTCACGTATAGAACTAATTATTTATCCTTTTCAGCAGCTATGTGCTCTAGCAAAGCAATTGGATATGTCAGAAAGAGAAGTCGAGAGGTGGTGGCGCCTCCGTCGCTGCCAGGACAGGACGTCAAGGCTCGTCAAGTTCTGCGAGGACGCTTACAAGTTTACCTACTATTTGTGCAACTTCACGTTCGCCATGGTCATGCTATGGGATAAGGAGTGGCTGTGGGATATCGATCACTGCTTCATTGGATACCCGCATCAGGTGAGATGGATATGGATATAGAAAAATAACAGTGATAACAATTCTAAGACATACTTAGAAGCTGTTATGGTATGTGACGACAAGTAATTTATCCTAGAGAGAGAGAAGGTAGGAATTGGACGCTGATAAGCAATACTGTGTCGAGCCACACGGACTTCATTTTGAAAAAATGGCGTCTAAAGATGTCAAACATATTATTAACAAATGTGGTTGAAGACGTATATATTTAACTGAAAAAAAATTAATATCCTTTTATAGAGCTTTGTTTTCACTACTAAACAAATCTTCGTTTAAAAATTAATTACTATACACTTCTCGAGTCGAATTGAGACGATCTATTAGACAAAATATTTACGTGATTTCCAAAATTATTTAAAATTCTTCTTCTATAGCGTAGAAAAACAGTGTAAGGGAAACTGCGTATGCTTAGAGAAATTCTCAAACAAATGTTTTTGTTTTTGTATCCTTCTTACTCAAATTGCCCAGCAAAGTAACATTTACCATCAGCTGCGTCTACACATTTCCAGGATCGAACGAACGACGTCTGGTGGTACTACATGATTTCATTGGCGTTTTTCTGGTCACTGACGCTTTCGCATTTTTGGGACGTGCGGCGCAAGGACTTTTGGCAGATGTTCGTGCACCACATAGTCACAATCGTGCTGCTCTCCTTCAGCTGGATCTGCAACCTGCACCGCATCGGCACGCTCGTTCTATCGCTGCACGACTCCGCCAATATATTTGTTGAGGTTAGTTTACCGAAGTACTGATACGTTGTCGGTTTAATTAATGTATGAATTTAAACTTTTATGTAAATTTTGCAATTTCACCGCTGCAAGACTAAGATCTTCAGTCTACAGCAAAAAGTGGACATCCGCATTATGCGTATCGCACATCCTACGAGGCGGCTGTTTTGGCGGACTATTCGCTTATTTCGCTATTATGATGTAAAGTAGATATAGTTTTTTTGTATTAAGTAATTATTATAATTTACAGGGATTTAAAACAGCCAAATACGCTGGTTATCAAAGGACCTGTGACACACTCTTCTATGGCTTAGTCGTGGTGTGGATCGTCACTAGAGTTGGCATTTTCCCGTTCTACCTTATTTGGAGGTTGGTCACAACTTCTTGTATTAAATAAAAATACATTTAAGTAGTACACACCGGCTATACTCTATGCTGGTCCCCAATCATTTATATAATTATATTTGTACAAGTATTATAGGTAAAAAGGCAAAAAAAATATTTAAAAAAAACGCTGTTGACTAATTTTTTTTTTTTTTAATATCTTTTGTGGAGAGCCTAGAGCTGTAGTCCCGTATGCCCTTTTCTAAATTCGACCGTAGATTAATACTCCAATTGGGATCAAGACTAAGTGCTTCGCAAAATTTTTAAAGATATATTTCTAATTTCAGTATCGCAGTCCGTGCTCCAATGGTGATGCCTTCTCTGCTCCCAGCCTACTATTTCTTCAACGCGCTGCTGTACTTGCTGCTAGTCCTGCACGTTATATGGACTTGGATGATATTGCAGATAGCGTACAACACTATCAAAGCTGGAAAGGTAACAATGTCCTAAACTAATTAAAAGACCAAACCTTTGATATTATCGTGGTAGAACACTGACTTCACATTGTATACGGACTGGCTCGACCGGGAAGTATCAGTCTCACAAAAAGTCGACGTAAGCAGGTAACGTCCCAAGGGGGAGGTATGAATATGTGACAAAACCCTTTTCTGAACCTAGGCGGGTGCATTTTATTTGAAAATCTATCTAATTACCTCATCTTATCCAAAATTCTCATACATAGGCATACCGATACTATAAAGAAATAGTTACAATTAATCCTAAAAGGTAAGGTAGGTAGAAACAACTTTTGTGTTTTATATGTATGGATAACATATTTTTAACTTGTTTTGTCAATTATTTTTATAATTTTAACAAGAATTTCTTAAAATATTTATATGCTAAAGTTCAACCCCATCCCCCCTCCCCACCACGACCCCACGTCTTCTGTAAAGGTAATCGTAGCTACCTCCATGAATTCTCCTCAGTCTCAGTCTCTTGCTGTCAGTGTGTTATTTTTGACAGTCATAGGATTCGTAAGTACTGACGACGTATTTTTCACTAGATTACAGGGTTGTTTTATATCGCTCTCGAGACTAAAATTTAATCAAAAATATATACAAAAAACTTTAAATTAAAAGTGTTATAGTTTTTCGTTGTGGAGAAACAATTCAACAATTTCAGTTTTATAATGTCCGCTTGACCAAAATTTACATTTAATCGTCAAATACTTTAATTACATATGTAAAACTTTTGTCTGTACAAAATATATTATTTTATTTTATACAATTGTATTAAATTTTATTCATTTTACCTTCTTGCATTCCAGATGGTACGTGACGTTAGAAGTTCGAGTTCCGAACTCAGTGACAGCTCGAACCACTGCAATAACAATATTCCCACGATTGCTAATAATAAGTTAGTAGCAAAATTTTTATATAGTTCGAAATTTAAAAAATAAACATGCCTAAAAAGAAAAGACTTTAAAAGCGTTTTTTCGTTTACTTTGATAACATCCTCCAATTTCGATTTCACTAACGTTATAAGTTATAACACATGTATGTTATAGTAGAAAAAAGTCGAGACTTTCACTGTAATGTGATGTCGTAAAAAACTACATTGCACCCATGGCTTGTACTAGGTTATAAATATTTTTTTTTTCAGATACACATAAATAAAACATTAATGGAATCTGGCAAGTGGAAACGTAGGTGAGGAAGTCGCCTGCAATGTTACTGATGACATTAATATTAACGAAATTAGCCACAAAGGCTTATATAAAATTAATTATAAATTATAGAATAATGTACAGGGTGTCCGATTATTAATAAAGGTCCGTCAAATGGTGGGTTGTATAAGTATAATACGTCACATTTCACATAAAAACACAGACATTTTTTACTTTTTTTGAAATTTTCTCGTGTTCCGATGATTTAAAATATTTACGAGGCATTTTAATAACGACGAATGAAACGACTTCAAAAGTACTTAATTTACTTTAATTGTATGACATATTTATTCCAGTTATT
Source organism: Hypolimnas misippus (assembly GCA_037950945.1). Classification (NCBI taxonomy): domain Eukaryota; kingdom Metazoa; phylum Arthropoda; class Insecta; order Lepidoptera; family Nymphalidae; genus Hypolimnas; species Hypolimnas misippus. The sequence goes on from JBBEEQ010000031.1 coordinate 470,438, forward strand.
TTTATTTTAAAACAAAACTACTGAATCGATTTTGATAAAAACTCTTTGCGATCAAAGGGAGAGTAAGAATTAAACAAACCGGTCAAGCTGTTCTCGAATAATCGGGGAACTTACATAAAAAATTGACAAATTGTGAACATTTTTGAAAATCGGTTACAAACAAAATGAGATCTAGAATTCTTCTTCTATAAAATATTTATAAGTATTTAATACCATTTGGTATTATTTAAGATTCCTTGCCACAGAATTGTATGAAATTAAATTTCAATTATTAATTTTAGTAGCTCACTCGTTTCACACAGATTATAAATTCGGTCATAAACAAATCGATACCTCCCACGTAAGTTGTTGTAACCCCAAAAATACAATTTTACAGTAGAGCACTTTTAATCCGTTTTAGTTTGAAAGTTACAACAAAATACGCCTTTTTTCAGGCGTATTTTGTTGTAACTTTCCTTGAAAAAAAAAAGATTTTTGGTATTTTTTCACTTTGAATGCATTAAGCAATGCAAATTCGTGTAGTATTCAGTAAAAACGCTAACGGCAATGTTGTGGCTTACAATAACTTACGTGGGAGGTATCGAAATATGTCTAACTGCCATGGTTTAAGATTTCTCTTTCCTGAACCATCTGAATAAATCATCTATATTGTTACAAAGAAAAATCGAGAGTGCATTTCTCGCACTGTAAGCTTTATAATTTTGTGTACCGAAGTATGTACTTTTATTTCTTTTTTTAAATATATGTAAAGAAATTTAATCAATTTTCAAGGTTAATTGTTATTAGTTATAATAATAATTATTATTAATATGTATTATATAGATAGATTTTATTGCACATAATTTGCGTGTATAGTCGATTATTTAGATATAACTTTTTTTTTAATATGCATGTTGTGACGGCCTTGAACAATACAATGAAGATGACAATGATATTATATTATTTTTGATAAGCTTACTTTGGACGGCGTTGCCTAGCAACCAGCTAACAACTGGGTTTTCGGGTCAACGAGTCAATTGCCGAGCATTTTAAAGATAGGAATCAATACAGATTTTTAAAAACAATATGTATGTTACGATCAAAATACACAGTATTTTCCGTTTTTTTTATATTGACGATTCAAAAGTGCTCGTGAGAGTCTACTTGAACGAAGAATATTTAGATTTTTACTTTTGTTTGGATGACAGGCTGTTTAAATAAAACAATTTCGCACAATTTAAATCATAGCATTTTTATTTTTCAAATCAAACACAACCTGATTAATTACAACTGTCGCAGGGAGCGCACGACCGCCACGCGATTTGTGACGACACACTAAAATAATATAATTACAATACAAGTGTAACATATTGACAAAACATTTTGGTCAGAGCTTTACACAAAAATCGAAACCTAAACAATTAACATACACGTAATTGCAATTATTCTATAATTAATATGTTCCTATATATAACACGGGCGTTGTCAGGAATTTTAAGGGGGGTGCATGGTTAAAATTAATCTTCATATCTATGCCAGTTATTTTAAAGTGTAATAAAGAGGAATATATTTGTTCATGCCAGGGGGTGCATATGCGCCCCCTTTGCACCCCCTGCCAGCGCCTATGCTATTTAACAATAGTGAATAACGTATTATGTCTTTAATTAAAATGACAGAAATTACTTATTTAAGAATGTTTACAGAAAGAATTAAATTATTAAGATCAATCAAAACTATTTGCTTAAAAATAATAATCAATAATTTTCAATCAAAATTATTTTGATACATATAATAAAATTTCATTTCAAATTGATCGATAATCTTCTGTGTACATTTATATAAATTCACATTAACTGTACGTTTGTATATATGTTAAAAAGTCAATACAATTTTATTCATAAAAATACTATTTCGATTTTAATTTCTAAAACAGCGGTCAGTGACTCCAATGTAAGTTTAATAAGCGTTTTTATATAACAGACTATCTAGTTTCTTGCCGGTTCTGTTTAACAACATTCCGAACGTGTTAAATTCGACAGTCCTCAAAAAAGACTTCGAATTAAGTATATTATGAATATGAGCACTTTTACCACGAAAAGTACCAATGATAAATGTATTTCCTATTTCATTTAACATCGACGTTGACGTAAAACGGTGTCTTAAACTGACACTCGGAGTCACCGAGAGACATACTCGTATAAAAACAAACGTCCCTGCGACAATTCAGCTTAGAGAGAGAGAGCATTTTACACTGTTAATGCGCTCAGTCGAGACTGAGATATTGAGCAATATCGTTTCAGTGCTCAGATTTGGCTTAGGTCTAGACACCGCAGGCGGTAGAGCCGGAAACAAGGCGAAAACCCTATTATATCGATGTAGTTGTATACCTCGATTCCATAAGTGTGTCGGTCTGAACTATGCGCATGACGCTGCGCAGAACACTGAATGAGGCACCGGGATAGTCGTTTAGACATTTCTTTTATTATAATTTTTTAAATATTTTTTTATATAAGTCAAATTAATGTGTTTAAATATTTAATTGTTTTTCAGCGGTGTTTGATAACGGATGGGTTAAGTAATTGAAAACATTAATACTGAATCAGTGTATTTGTTACAAAATTCGTGATTTTCGTTCCGGAATGTGTTTATTTACAAAAAGAGTCAGTTAAAAATAAATAGATTGTAAATATCTTATAACGGCTGAGAATATTCAATAATTTTATAACAATATCATATACATTCAATACTTTAAGTCTTGTTCACTCGACTGTACCATGCGCGAGTCCGGACTCGCCTCGTGTTCAGACCGACGCACTTACGTGAATCGAGGTATATAGATGTAAACGGAATTGGATAAAGACTAGGTAAGGAGGAAGTCGCCTGCAGTGGTATTGATGACTCAAACACAAAGACATTAATATTAACGAAATTAGCCACAAACGCTTATTTAAAATTAATTATAAATTATAGAATAATGTACAGGGTGTCCGATTATTAATAAAGGTCCGTCAAATGTTGGGTTGTATAAACATAATACATCACATTTCACGTAAAAAACACAGACTTTTTTGTACTTTTTATAAAAAAGTTTCATATTTAAGCACTGATACCCTCGCGCCCCGTACATTTACAACTATACAAGTACAATTTACACTTTGTAAAAAAAATAGATAAAAACATAAACACAATCAACGAGTCCGATTGCGTACGAAAAATAACCAAACAATTAAAAAAAAACTATTTTTTTATGCGGAATGTGATGTGCTAGACTTTTTGAAACGCCCCATTTGAAGAACCATAATTAAAAGTCAAACACCTGTATATAACTCCATACGTACATAAATATTACCGTATATACAGAATGACTATCATTCTATTGGCTACGCGCTACAGTGGCGTCGCCTAGCGGTACCAGGACGCGTTTAGTTCACAGTTAAATATTTGTTTTAATATCAAAACCAATAATTGGCCTTAACAATTAAAAAAATTAACTGTTTATCAGTCCAGCACCTAAACGCACATAGCCGATATACGCAGAATCAAAACCAACTTTATTATAAGCATTAGACGATATTTTTTTAACCAAATGAACACATTCACTCCACCACCGCGTGTTCAATGCGATCTAAATGAACACGACTGGCGCGTCGGCGGAATGTGTCAATTTAACAGCATAAGTGGTTAATTTCATAAACGTTACCTTATAAAATTAATGAACATCGATATATAAATTTTATAAAATACTTACGATTACAATCAACAACATTTAGAAAAGTTACATTTCAAGTGCTTCGAGAAGGTAATAAATATGTATTACATACAAGTAGTAAAGTACATAATATATATGAGAATAAGCATCATAATTTCAGCATGCTGGTTAATATTAGGCGAGAACTACACTTGTAAGTTTTACTCTCGTAACTGATATAGAACAAGTCTGTAACCTGCCAACAGTAGGTCACCTTACGTAAGCTATGACTTTCAATAAATAAGTAACTAACAATAAGTACTTTCTAGAGCGAAAGCGATTATAAACAATTTATGTAAACATTGTGTAAGGCCGTGAGCAAAACTTTCAAATTTAAAGCGTGAATTACACGTATAAGTTTTCGTTAGACTTTTTGCCTTTATTTTTTAAAAGCCACATATTTCGTTACCTAGGTAACTGTTATCAGGTTACAGAGTTGTTTTATTTCAATTACAAGAATAAAACTCACAAATGTAAACCTCGCCTTAATGATTTACATCAAAAAATGCACTAGTTGACATCGTCGTTAGACGTAGAAAAATGCTAATTTAACGTCATTACCTCTTGCCAGTATGCTTAATTTTATTTCGAAACACGCCCGTATACAATATTAAATAACTATATATATGCTATAAAATTGGATTCTCGCACTCAGTTCACCGATCACTTTGGACGACGTTGCCTAGCAACCAGCAACAACTGAGCATGACACACAAGTCAATTGAACGAATCAATTTTAGAAATGATTACAGATTTTTAACGTCGAATCGTATGTACGTAACATATTTATAGTTATTAAAATATAATTGCCCTTATATATAATAATAAAATAATAATATCATTAAAATACTGTTTAAACTACAATTGAATACATCGTAACATAAACATTAGTGTGATGTTAGGTATTGCGGTCTCGCATTACGTTGCTAATTTTATTTGGTAGGCCGCTTTGGACACATTCATAACTAAGAAAGTATAATCGAAATGACGAAAACAGTTGCTTGTTAGATCTAGTGAGCTTGCGAACTGTATACTGTACCGTTTTCGTTTTAAGACTTAGTACGTACAGAATACAGCGCCATCTGTCATCTGAGGCGAGAATTACACTTGTAAGTTTCGCTCTCAGACTTTTATATTTACATAAGCAGTTTCTCATTGCTTCACACCTGAAAGAATTTACTGTCAGTGGCTTATTTTTGACAATCACAGTTTTCGTGACTACTTATAACGTATCTGTTACTAGGTTACAAAGTTCTTTTACATAAGTTACGAGAGTAAAACTTACACATGTAATTCGCATTTTGCAACGTAAACGGTACATTATACAATTTGCAAACAGACACTAGAATCGTTAGTTAACGATTAACATGACGACCCACGTTTGCGATTTCGTACGAGCACTCGTACAGCGCTCCTAGCGGAAATTGTAGGAAATTTAAAATGTAGATTATAAAGTCTATTATCCATACAACATTCTTTGATTTACCTTAACAAATGCTGGCAACTCTTCCATAAACCTTTAAACTCGAAAACATTTATTTTTTAACACTCATATATAAAGGAAATGACATATATAAGCAATTTAGTCACGTGATCAACTAAAATAAAACAAACCAGGACGCTTTATTATTTTAAATATATTTTGTATCCGTTTTAAATATTCAGTCCTCGTGAAAACTTACTCATATACATTAATATATATGAATAAATAAAACATTATTAATAAATTGATCTATCAATGCAATTCAAACCACTCAGCAGATTGATTTTTAATTTGGCACACAGATCGTTATTACAAGGTAAAGTCTGCTAAGTTAAATTGTTGAAATGAGGTTTCCCAATTTGGATAGAAATCAGACTTCGCATTAGAAAAAGAAAATTATTATCATGATTTAATAATGAGTAAAGACATTTAAATGGACAGTATTTTATTTATTAAAATACAGTGACATCATGATCATAACGCTATAATAACGTTTGAAATGGATAATAGACTTATAGCTATTAAAAAAACTATACAACTTATACATAAAACGCATCTCCTACTACCACATATAATCTATTTTACAAGCGTTGAAAAATGTAAACCTTTCGAGACCGATATAAATACATATACACCCTTTACGACGTCGCGTGGCGCGTTATGACGTCACACCTTGGTGCGTTATGACGTCGCGCCTTGAAACGTTACGACGTCGCATCGTGACGCGTTAAAACGTTGCGTCTTGGTTACGACGTGAAAATCTACATCATGCTTTCAATAATATTTTATAACTATAGATATGTTAAATCGCATTAATTTTGCTGCCAAAATATCTTTTAAATTTGGAAGACTGTGCTTGCATCGTACGAAGTGGTACCACTTCAAAGTCTATTTGTTAAAGTTGGAAAATTACATTTTTAACGTCAAAACATATGAAATTAACACATCTATAATTATAACACATTATAGCAGGCGTTTAAAAAATACGATTGTCACGTGACTTTTCATTTCAATTTAAACAAAAAATCAACAAGCATTTGTTCCGGTCGTTAATCATAACTTATAATAATCACGGTAGTATCAACTCCTGTTACATATTTTATTAAATCGATTATATAAATATTTTACATAATAAATATTTAAATACAATAAACGTATTCGAGACTTAGTCACTATCATATATTTACGAAGATAGGTATATAATGGCTCAAAATATATTGTATAGTTATTTATCAACACCTATTATATGTTATAAAAATAAAATAAAAAATGGAATAGTTCAGAAAATAGTAGATACGATTATTATTACATTCAAAAGCGGTTAATGTAAATAATTTACTAACGAGTAGACATAGAATTCTATACACATTTACCTACAGGGCTTTGTAAATAGGCGATTATCTAACGTTTATGAGAATAATGAATGTTCGAAGAAAGAATATGATGAAATAGAACTATCTTAAAGGGATCTTAATCGTATAAATACGGATCTATTCGTGACCGCGATCCTCCACACCGACGACGCTCTAAGCCGAGGTGCGATCTCACTAGGAGACTTAGGACGTCCATTCTCAGCCCTATCGGGGGCTCCCATTTTCGAGGTCTCACCGAGTCCCTTACAAGTCACATTCAGAAAAAAAAATCCGCAATCGCTGTAGTGTTTGAAACGTCGAGATGTTAAAAACAAATTATTTAAATACATGGTGTATCAAAAGTGAAACGCTTCAAAACTTACTAAACGTCTAATTTGGCTGTATATTTATTTTCACATGCCCTATAATTTACACGCTGATTTTTTTTATTATTTTTCCATGATACTGGTTGATTACTTTATATATATTTTATTTTAATGAAATAAAAAACATCATACGTTTAAGGGTTAAATCAATTTAAAATAGTTTTATTTCAATATAATAATTGCGATAATCCAAGAGAAAGGAAATGTATAGTGACTGAAAAAAAAATGATTATGGCGTTGCACAAACGTAGACACATTATGCTACCAGTCGCCAAAATCGAACACTTTTTGAACGTCAAGTTCTTTTGTTAAGTGGAAGCAACTCGACACAAATAGTGGCTACATCTGTAGGATCGATTTCATATTGATTATATCGCATGTTTAGTATTGAGGTGACCGAATTCAAAATCTGTGTGAAACGAGTTCGCTAAGTTAGTATTTAATTTAGTGTCATATAATTCTGGTTCATGATCTATGAATTAAAAAAAAAACTATGACTGATAGAAATCAAAATAAATAGCCGAAGTCCCAAGGGTTTCGTGCCCAAATATTTTTTTTTAATTCGATCACTTTAAATCTAAACATGCGATAGACGAGGTATTTATAGCACTTATTTAAATATTTCTTTTTGATTAAAAAAAAATAATATCAAAGAGATGAAATGTTTATTAATAATCATATTATGTAGTTAGTGTCACATAATTATTTAATGACACAACGTTGAAAAAAAAATTATAAATGCGCACTTATTGTTAATTGGAATAGTGTTTAGCCTCAGCCCTATGTAGAATGCCTATGTTACATTTACTATCTATTTATAGTATAATTACACAATATAGCCGGCGAAGCTTCAGGAATTATTGTTTCGATAGTTAACGACAATGATTACATTTTCGCGCCAAAAACCATAGATTATAGACTTTTTTAATGACAAAATTTAAAAAATATATATTACACGACACACCAAAAAATATTATTTTTAGGTTAATTTATACAAGTAAGTGAATTTTTAATTAGATCATAACTTCGAAACACCTTAAAGTGTTTTTGGTAAAATACCTAAAATGTAAATCAATTCAGCCATATTTAGAAAACAAAATTTATTTACATAATAAACATATATGTATATAAACTAAATATGAGATAAAAACGTAACTTTCTAATCCATTCTTAATTCAAAACGAAATCAGTATACATAAAAGACAACCGTTACTGACTGAACTATGTATACTTTTGACAATAATTATTATGACAAAAAAAATCCAAAAATTAACCTCCCCCTAAAAGTATAAAACGAAGCTCTAGAATTTATATGGAGGCAATAGTACTTAACGTGAGTTAAGTCGCTAGAAATAATTAAATAATAATTGGACGCTGATAAGCAATACTGTGTCAAGCCACACGGACTTCGTTTTGAGAATATGGCACCTAAAGATGTCAAATCTATTCTTAATAAATTAGTTTGAAGATGTATATATTCATCTTTTCTTTTCCATTTTGATTAAATGTATAATAAATCAAAAGCAGATAGATTTATTTAATAGGTTATCTAATAATAGTTTTTTTAAATATTTAAGATTATTTTTAAAATTGCAAAATATGAAACGCACCTGAAATTTGATGCACTGAGTTAAGAAACTTTTTTTCATACTTATTTAGTTTGGATAACTTGAATTTTTTTTAATAATGTTAAAAAGGAGACAATCGAAACACATCAATATCTCCGAATTCGACTTTTTGTGGGTTGACACATTATTGCTTATCAGCATCCAATTATAGGAAAAACTCGCAAAAATGTAAACATTATCATTGAAAAATACATATATAAATACAAGAGTCTAAAATCCAACTATGTGGTCCCAGCACGTAGTTATATAAAGTTCCCGTCACTACTCTATATACAAACATGTACATGGCGACACTGCAAAACCGCGTATATAACTTTTTTTTTATTAAAAGGGGGGCAAACGAGCAAATAGTACCATCTGATGTTAACTTGAAAACCCCCAAATTAACGTTCTGGGAAAACCTCAGGAGGTGAATCATTCCAGCTTGCTACTACTTCTCCTATATAGTCTAAATTTGACCAAATAATAAAATAGAATATAGATAAAAATATAAACTCATGGCCATTTTGCATTCCGCAGTGTATTGTATATGTATGAATATATTTATGTTAAGTATTAATTTTCCGAATATCGTTTATATAATTTTTAGCCAGATTGTTTTTTATCAAAGATGGACCTTATTGTAAAAGCTAGATACGCGATTCTACACTATCCCCGACGATAAATATTATATTCATTTTAAACACTGTATATGTACATGTACGAGGAAGTGTAATTGAAACGAAATACCTTATAATAATGTTATTATTACCAATGACATTATATACCTATGTATATGTTATACGCTCATGTATTTCGACATCAATAATGTTCCGTTTTGGACGACGTTGCCTAGCAACGAGCTAGCGACTATGATATCTTTGGGCCAACGAGTAAATAGACGTGTTTGTGATGGAAAATTGTATTTTTAACGTCAAAAAGTATGAACGTAGCATATGTACAGTTCATATTTCATATAACGGGTCTTATCGGTGACTAATGGTACCTTTTTAATGCCCGACGTTTCGACGAAGTCAGCTCGTGACCACGACGGATGCAACTTCGTCGAAACGTCGGGCAATAAAGAGGTATTACTACCATTAGTTATCGCGATAAGATCCGTTATATAAAATATTAAATAAGAATAGTATATATCGCGAAAGTTTAAAATACATAATATCTATAGTTTTAAAACATAGGGTTCGAATAAGGTATTTCACATATGTCGAATAGCCTATTACTGAATTTCTTTATAAAGACCTGCCATTTACACTTATTATGTAATAGAACACAACGAAATGCCTCTGCAATATTGAAATACACGTGAAGTATTAATTTCACATAGAAAATAGTTTTACTCGTGTAATGTAAACCGGGGTACTTATATTTTAAATACAATATGAAAATTTAGAAAAAAAAACCTTATTCGGTTGCGATGCGGTCTCCGATGCGAATATACATTTTTTTTTTCTAAATTTACATGTATTAACACTGGCTACGAAACAGTAATTTAAAAATCTTTCAACAGAGAAATTCTTTTTATATAAATAGTTACAAAAGAAACATCATAAAAGTTCCACGAAAGACTTTTTTTTATATAAAAAAAAATGGAATACGCTTATGTGTATATTATAACACGTCTAAAAATAGCAGACACATTACCCGAGATCCAGCGAGGAGCTTTTTAGACTTGTAAGATTCCAGGAGCTTTTATTTATGTGTGTCTGAAACAAATTGTTATTATTAATATAAGTAAAGTAAAAAAGTAACCGCCTGTATTTGTCCCACAGATGGGCAAGGCCTCTCTTATTAAGGAGAAGGTTAAGAGCTTAATCCACCACGCTGGTCCTGCGAGCCGGATATACACGTGTCAGAATGTCTCCCGGCACATGCGGGTTTCCTCACGATATTTTCCTTCACCGAGCACGAGATGCATTTAAACACTTAAGCACTTGAAAACTCAGCGTTCGGGGTTTGAATCCGCGATCATCGGTTGAGATCGACGTGCTCTAACGACTAGGCCTTTTCGGCTATAGAGTCATATTTATTAATATACTAAACATAACGAGAGTGAGTGAGTGAGAAACAGGTTTTTAATGACCATTTGAGTCAATATTGCAAGTTTGTTTGTTTTGCAAGCTCTGAATTTGACTCTTGTTCGAAGGTTTTAAACACATTTGGATTTATTTTGTGAGCGATTTTTGTTAATTGCTGGACAAATATATTTTATACCCGTAATTAGCAGGTGAATTTTGGCCCTAAAAATATCTTTCATTTTTTGACCTGATAATTAATTATTACCTATATACCAGTCCATTTGTCAAAGTTCAAAATGGGTTCAGATTTTTAACACCAAATAGTATGTATGAACGTACACCAATGGAATGAATCGCGGGAAAAGTAAAACCGCGTAACTAGCCTTTGCAATAAGATCCATCTTTTAATCAAATATAAAATTTCATTATTTATATAAAACAAGATAAAAATCATATAATCGATATTAAAAAAAATATTACTTAAATAAATTTTGAAATATATCAACAATGTAATTTATTATTTTGTACAAATTTAAGACTTTATAGGAAATGCTAGATACGCAGTTTTGCAGTATCGCCGACGATATTATAACTGAACTATTGGCCGGGTCTGTTTGTATAGAAATATAAATGTTTAGTACTTACTTTTTATTATTAGCACGTGTGGGAGAACTGTGATTAGAGTGATTCGGACTATCGCTGAGTTCAGAGCTGGAGCTCCTTATGTCACCTTCCATCTGAAAGATATGAAATTAAAATTTTAAACAATTTGTTAAATATTATATATTTTAAACTTTCGCGATTTATACTATTCATATTTAATATAACGGGTCTTATCGCGATAACTAATAGTAGTAATACCTTGTTATTGCCCGACGTTTCGACGAAGTTACATTCGCCGTGGTCACGAGCTGACTCACGTCACGTCGGGTAATAACAAGGTATTACTACTATTAGTTATCGCGATAAGACCCGTTATATTAAATATGAATTTGTTAAATAAACAATACATTCCATTGTTATGTGAAAGAATCAAACTCATAATTGATAGTAGGCGAGAATTACACTTGTAAGTTTAACTGGCGTAATTGATATAGAACGACTCGGTAACCTGTTGACAGTTTCCTAGGTAGCCTAGGTTATAAAAGCTTAAAGTGGCAAAAATAATGCAGAGACAGTAAATTCTGTCAGTATAAAGCGATTACAAACAACTTAACAAATAAAGTAAGCAATGATTAATTTTTTTATACATGGAATCAGACTAAATTGAAATTGCCTTTTTGTTCGAATATAACAAATAAATCCTACACTGTAATGAGATTTTAGACTACCTCTCGATATTGAAAAGTAAAAAAATAATAATATATTTTTTTAATTACCTTTTATAAATGATCCCTATACTATACCAACCAATAAAAAATCAGGTTTTCACTTTTAAATATCGATTCTGCCAACATGACCATACACCCAATTGACACCCTGTATACATATGAATGTGACACGAACCTGTCCGGCCTTGATAGTGTTGTACGCGATCTGCAGTATGAGGCATGTCCACACGATGTGCAGCACCAGCAGCAGGCAGAGCAGCGAGTTGAAGATATAGTACGCCGGGAACATCGGCAACAGCATGGGAGCTCGGATGGAGGTACTGGAATTATAATAACTCATGTTAACACGAAAAACTATAACTCAAACATGGCAAAAAACATTAGACATATTCACAATTAAACGCTGATTAGCAATAATGTGTCAACCCGCAAAGATTCGAATTCGGAGATTTTTCAAGTCATATAAATTAAATAAGTATGGAAAAAACGTTTATTAATTTAATGTTTCGAATATTGAAGTGTGCTCAATATTTTATTATACTGATCTCCCTTGAATTAATATGACTTTCATCAAAATAGAAAAGAGCTTATCAGCGTCCAATTATCGAATGAACACAGACAAAGTCACAAGGAAATGCGAGTATATGTCAAATGTACAAGAAGCGCCCTTTCCAATGACATCGGTATATTTATCTCGTTTTAACATACATTAGATTTATTAACACGCCATATAACAAATCACCAATGGACGATTATGACGCTTCTAATACTTCATTTGTCCAGTTCTGATAACTCCTGTAGGAGCTACGAGGGAACAGACCTACACATACACACACCAACACATTCATCATACATACATAGACTTTAAAAATCATAATTCACCTCTGGCTTAGTGTAATCTGACTAGCTGCTTTCGCGTTTAAGGTTACTGATTAGCTTCTGTGTCGTAGCGTAATGTAATATAGCCTATACCCTTCTTCAACAAACGGGCTATTCAACGCAAAAAAAAATATTTCAAATCGGATGGCACTAAGAAAGGCTTTTCCAAAATTCACCACCAAAAGGCATGAAATGAGAGTCAAAGATTTGTTTGACGAAATAAAACTTAACGTGAGCAAAGGAGACGCTGGTTAAAAAAAATATAAATTTAAATTAAAAAATTCTTATCCTCACCTCCAAATAATATAGAACGGGAAGATACCAACTCTAGTGCTGATCCAGGTCACGATCAGACCCAGGAACATCGTGTCACACGTCTTCTGATAACGAGCATATTTCGCCGCTTTCACCGCCTGAAAATTATCATTATTATATGGATGCTGATAAGCAATAATGTGTCAACCCACAAAATGTCAAATTTCCGAGATATTGATATATTTTAATAGTGCATCACCAATTTAACATTATTAAAAAAAAATCAAGTCATATAAACTAATTAAGTACGGAAAAATGTCTCTTAATTAGTTGTTTCGATTTCTAAGTGTGTTACATATTTTACAATTTATACAATAATCTTAAATATTTGAAAAACTTTTTATAAGTTAATATATTAAATATATCAATTTGCTTTTAATTCATTATACGTTTTATCAAAAAAGAAAAGATAGATATTAACTTCTTAAAACATATTTGTTAAGAATAGGTTTGACATCTTTTCACGCCATTTTCTCAAAATGAAGTCCGTGTGGCTTGACACAGTATTTCTTATTAGCGTCCATATAAAAAATATCTTCTTAATCACATTTTTAAATACACAGTATCATGTAATCACTTCCTTCTGAATCTACCTCTATCAGCCTCAAGAGGAGTACTATACGAATATAGTGATGCACTTGTTTACTTGACACTCCAAATTTTTCAAACACTAATACAACTCATCCCAACGACATCACTTTCCAGTCTAAGAAAAAAACCAGGCTAGCCTGGGAGTAAGACTCCCCGAAGCCTAATCACGATGAGATTTCACCGGTATCACTCCAAAAACACATTGTTTATTTTTGAAAGAGGTAATTCAAACAAAATTGTCAATAAATTAATTGAAAAGAATCAAAAATATGATTGCATAACAAAACCATCTGTAGTCGATATATCATATTCATGTCATGTCATATTGTTTAAAAGTGAATATGTGATGAATGAATGAATGATTTTGAAATATCTATTCAAAGACATAGTTTTTCGATTTTTTATTTTTCACAAAATGCCTTCCAAAAATCACCCATTTTGAGTTTTTCCAAATTGTTATGCTTTCTATGACATTCGCGCTATTCAAACGACGTGTCAAAATTGGGCCACGCGTTCGGTCTAAATAGTGCAACAAAGGTACAAACCCACATATATCTCATACACAGGCTAATTAACACAATAAAAAAGACCGCTAGTTAATCTTTGGCTATGAAAGCTGCACCCGCTAACCTCAACGAATATATCGGCGCAGTCGTGCAGCAGCAGCACGAGCGTGCCGATGCGGTGCAGGTTGCAGACCCAGCTGAAGGAGAGCAGCGCGATGGTGGCGATGTGGTGCACGAACATCTGCCAGAAGTCCTTGCGCCGCACGTCCCAGAACTGCGACAGCGTCAGCGACCAGTAGAACGCCGACGAGATCATGTAGTACCACCAGATGTCGCTCGTTAGGCCCTGGAGACGTTTGAAATGGACGGTTATGTACCAAACCACCAACATTTGAAGCACCAGAGTCCACAAATACAAAGGGGAATAGGAAGTAAGGAAAGAAATTGGAAAAGGGGTTTGGCTCCCACTCTCTCGTTAGATGAATAAAGATACAGTAGGAATATATCCTACTGGAAATGTTTGAAGTAACTCATGATAAACATACCAATGCTTGGCTATGTTTGTTTTTCTAATAAGCAGGCAGCTTTTGTTAAATGATCACTGACACCCATGGACAATTGCAGGTGCAGACGTCACAAAAGCATTGTCAATTTAAGCAGGAATAAAAGATGAAGGGAAATAGGATGTAAGGAAACAAATGGGAAAGGAGTTTAGGCATCCGGCTCTCTTGCTTCATAAAGAAATATACAATAGATACATACATTTTCCTTCATCAATCAATCGTTGAATATTGGACTCTATTGGACAACTCGACTCGACTCGAGAAATACATAAACGATACAGTTTGAAACAAGATTTATTACTGTAAACAAAGTCCTAAACCTTATTTGTCGACTTCTTATTTAGTCAACATCAAATTAAGACTTATATTGATGAGTAAGATAGAGGGTGATATAGGATTACCTAGTTTCGATCATAATCCCGCGAACAGATATTTAATCGCGTACGTGCTGCATCCACTTTACACCACCATTTCAGTTTTTAATTGGATTTGTATGTTTGTTTGTTTGTTGCACTCGAACACCTGATTGCGTGATTCCACGCCGACAGTTGTGATAAACTAATTTACACGTATTTTCGAAGGGAGCGTTAGGAGCTCGACCTCGACGCTTTAGTTGACGTTGTAGTAACTTTTTATTACCATCTACCCTCCAGGTATTGAGGATAAGGATTGTAGGACGGGTGTTAAAGGGCATTCAGAAATACCTAACATATATGGTTATGTGTATATGCGAAATGAAGGACAGAAATGGTCTGACTCACCTGATGAGGGTACCCAATATACGCCTGGTCGATGTCCCATAGCCACTCCTTATCCCATAGTATGACAAGACCAAAAGTGAAATTGCACACATAGAAGGTAAACTTGAAAGCGTTCTCGCAGAACTTGACCAACGTTGAGGGTTTGTCTTGACAGCGACGTTGGCGCAACCACCTCTCCACTTGTCTTTCTGTCATATCCAATTGCTTTGCTAGAGCACATAGTTGCTGGAAAATAAAGGTTCTATTATTATAAAGTAGTTGGTGACCGCGACTGCGTTTGCGAAAAATTAAAATAAATAAAGTTTCTAACATAAAAGCCTAAGTTATGCCTTATAACATTAGCCATCTTCGAAAAGTCTCACGTCAAAATCGATCCAGCCGACAACTAGTCGTCTACATATGTACATATATAGAAAAAAGTCGTGTTAGTTACACTATTTATAACTGAAGAACGGCTGTACCGACAATTTTTTTATATCTTAAATGTTTTAGATTTATTTCCACTCCGAATAACTTTGAAGAAAATTCATATTATATGGCTAATACGTTAAGGTGCAGCGGATGCGCACGCGCAAGCGATCCCGCGGCCTCTCTATTTCCCGCTGAGGAACACCATCACAGGGGTTTTAGTGGGTATAAATCTCCACATAACCCGATCGATCCCCTAGAAATAGGATATCGAAATTATATCCTAAATTTGTCCTACGTAAATAAAAATGGCTAATAAGTTAACACAACATTTATTAATTCGGAGACGATATCATTTAAGAAATATCAAAGGTGTTTTGTGTCGGCATGAAACATCTTCCTTAATTCTGTATCAAAATTAATATTTGATACGCGATTTGGAAAAATTTACGCTCTTACGATGAGAATTAAGTTAATATCTCAATAGTTAAAAATTAATATGTAACCAATTACTAGCGGTCATAGTCTACGCAACATTACTAATTATTGTTACTTTGTATAAGCAATAATAATTAAATAGACGATCTATTTTTATAACAGTAATTTCGTAAGTATTTTTTCATGTGTAAAGCAAGAATTACACTTATAAGTTTTGCTCTCTGAATTTCTTAAAAATTTACATAACTAATTGTGCATTGCTTTACACGTGAAAAAATTTACTGTCCGTCTTATTCCGTCTTAAAATGGCAACGCATTTGCAACATCAGAAGACCTCTGATCCACGGGCGGCGACAATCACTTAATATGTGGTCAGCCGCCTGCTTCTTTGGCCGTTATTATGATTTTTTAGTCCTTTTGCTACCTACTCTTAGCATTCAGACTTTCATAAAGATTTACATAAGGTATTTCTCTTTGCTTTATACCTGAAAGTATTTGCTGTCCGTGCCTTAGCACCTACTTACGACGTATCTGTTACTATGTTACAGACTTGTTTTATATCGCTCTCGAAAGTAAAACTTACAAATAAATTTTTTGAGTGAAAAGTAGTTTTATATTACAACAATATTTCCCTGCTGCTCTGCACTTATGAGTTCTAGAGTCATAGTTTTATGGGATATGTATGATTCGAGTTACACACAAATTAGACGGATTGGAGTATCTATACGTATATAATCGTTTGTTCTGACTGACTGGGGCTACTAACTTGAAATTTTTGCAGTCTTTTAGGTTGTAAGCATCCATTAGAAAAGGGTTCTTCGATATTCTACCCCTAAGGGGGTGAAAAGAGGTAAAAACGTTTATGTTGAATGAATATAATAGTTTTACGAGAGTTTTGAAGATGGGTAATTTTATAGCTTTGAATGTGTATTTTAAGCACGAAATAACTGTATAGTTTTATGTATATTCATATATTAAAGTTATAGTATTTATATATAGTTTTTATATATACACGAGTATAAAAGTAATCGGTAAACGAGCAGGCGAGACACCTGTTGTTAAGCTATCAAATACAAGATGTACAGACTATGTATTTAAAACAATAAATACACCGTTTAAAATATATTATTTACTTCAATAGAAAAGTCGCGGCCATGCACCTTAAAGTAAATATCTTGGACATTTGACCTTGTCTAGTGTCGAAGTCGCTATTAAATAAGTATAATTTAAGTTGATCGCTTAGTTCTTAGACGTAGGTATTATTTACTAAATGTCCCTTTTAGGTCCACTCATGTTTATGGTCTCCGTTCCTACGAAGTGTAGTTTGGCGTTATGTATCCTCAGTGCCGGATAACAGCACGATACTTAATGGTTACTTAAAAATTGAGTGTAGTTTGAAGAATTTGGACTGGATAATGAGGCTGCTAAAGCAGACCTTTTTTATTTTATACTTTGAATATTCTTACACTATTTTCCAGAATATCTAATATTGCTAATGTATTAATCTACAGTAATATTATAAAAAGGAACATTTTGTATTTTTGTGTTTGTTTTTGAGCTTATTTACTATAAGCTCAAAAACTTCCGGGCCGATTTCAAAAATTCTTTCACCACTGAAAAGCTACATTCACGCTGAGTAACATAGGCTATATTTAATGCTAAAAAATTAGGAATAAGGAAGAAAAAAGTAATACAAAAAAAAACATTAATGAAAGTTAAAAAGATTTCAAGAACTTTATCCATCCGGGCGAAGCCGGGGCGAGCTGCTAGTTCTTTTTAATTTTGCCAATTATTTTTTGCTTACAACTCCTATCTATACTAATATTATGAGGCTGAAGAGTTTGTTTGTTTGACCGCGCTCATCTCAGGAACTACTGATTCGAATTGAAACATTATATATGTGTTAGATAGTTTACTTATCGAGGAAGGCTATAGGCTATATTACATCACGCTACGACGCATAGGAGCGAAGCAGTAACCATTAACGCGAGTGAAACTGCAAGGGATAGCCAGTTATATTACAATAACACATTTATATATAAATATGTTTCCATTCTCTATAGTCTATTTTTCTTGACTTATCTTTATTTGATAACAATACCCCGAACGAAAATCACGATTTTCGATTTTTTTTTTCATTATAAAAAACAATTCAGTTCAATCATTCAATCGATAATTTCTCGTCTAACTGGCTAGAAATAAGTCATATTTGTCTGCTAAATAAGACATGTAAAGAAAAATAATCTATATAAATTGGATGCTGATAAGCAATAATGTGTCAACCCACGAAAAGTCAAATATAGAGATATTGATGTATTCTGATAATTCATTTCGTATATATAACATTATACAAAAATGTTTCAAGTCATCTGAATGAAATAAATACGGGAAATAGTTTCTTAATCTAATGTTTAGAATATTGAAGTGAGTTCCATATTTTGAATTATGCAATAATCTCATATATTTGAAACTTATTATTAGATAAAACTCTTTACTAGCGTGTGATCGATTAATTAAGTAAATTTTATCAAAATAGAAAAGAAAAGATGGATATATGCTTCTTCAAACAGATGTGTTAAGAATAGGTTCGACATCTTTAGACGCCATTTTCTCAAAACGAAGTCCGTGTGGCTTGACACAGTATTGCATATCAGCGTCCAATTATCCTTAACAGAAAACAACATGCTATATAAGACATTGTGATAATAATATTTTATACTGTCAGGTGGCGAGGGTCAAAAGTGTATATAAATTAATTAGCTGATAAATATGAATAAACTTTTCGCCCTTCGCTTGAAGAATGTTCCTGTTCTTTCTACCAAGATAATTAAAACTATCTACCACTCGCAGTCATAATAAATAATAAACGCATCACACTCAACGGCCCCTATTAAGGTCTTGTGACCTTGTGTCGGTCCGGAAACACACACAACACTAACACAAAAACCGAAACCACGACAAACATCCGTATGGCCGATACAGACATTTGCCGTGACCGGGGATCGAACCCGCGACTGTTAGCGCTACAGTCAGTTACAGTGACCACTGCGCCAACATGTCTGTCATGTTTCTGTTTACTTACTTTATTTATTTATTTTATTTGCAATTTCATGCTCACACATACAATTAAACTTTAGTTTACATGAAATAAACCCTGCTGGGGCGTAGCAAATGTTAGAGAGACGGACGTTACATCACAATTTTATCTGTCAGATATTCCTCGAGTGTGTAATAGCATTTTTTTTTTAAGAATTTCTTTTAACTTATTTGGGTAGCTTATTAGAAGAAACGCAAGTTTAGTTTCTATTTCTATATCTGTTAAGGATAATTTAGATAGATAGAGAAAGGAAAAATATTTATAACTTAAATGTGTTATTATAACCTACTAGTCGTCCCTTGCAGTTTCACTCGCGTTAATGGTTCCTGCTTAGCTCCTATACGTCACAGCGTGATGTAATATAGCCTATTACTTTCCCTAATAAACGGGCTATCCAATGTTATAGTAAATACTTTTTAGTTATTTAGTATTTAGTCTTATAATACTTAGAGGAAAATATGTATGTACGTCATTAATATACGAATATGTCATAAAAAGCTGAAGAATTTGTTTGTTTGTTTGTTTGATGGTTTGCTTGAACGCGCTAATCTCAGGAACTACTGGTCCGATTTGAAAAATTATTTCAGTGTTAGATAGCCCATTTATCGAGGAAGGCTATATATTATCACGCTAAGACCAAAAAGAGCGGAGCACCAATGAAGAATGTTTCAAAATCGGGGGATATTTTCTTATTGAGAGAGCTTACGCTGCGTGCGCTGCGTAAACGGTTAAAGTTTCGCAAAAATCATGTATGACAGAATTGTTACCCTTTAAAAGTTCTAAAAAAAAGTCCGCGACAGCATATGTCTATCTTTTAAGGTTAGCTCACTATAACCTTTTTTATGCTAACCAAATTGTTCTAAAATAATACATTATTAGCTATTCCACGCGGACGAAGTCGCGGGCGGAAGCTAGTATGGTATATAATAAACAATAAAACCTGACATCCAACACAAAAAGAATTTTTCAAATCGGATTAGCAATTTTAGTGATTTCGCTCTACCCACAAACTTACAAACAAATTTTACTTTACAATATTAGTATAGATATGAATTATTTTTTTATATACTTTAATTCAACAAGGTTCTTAGTTTCGCCCTACATTTCGGACAATTAGTAATGAATCGGGTCATAGTTACAAACATCTCGGTTGACTGATCACGAAAGAAAAAAGTAAAATTAGTTGCGAAATATCGTGCAAGTAAAAACTATTGAAACTAAACTTGTGTTTCTTCTAAGCAGTAAACATAAACGCGAGTGAAACTGCGAGGTTCAGTCATTAATGGACATAAGCAATACTGTGTCAAGACTCACGGACTCCATTTTGAGAAAATGGCGTCTAAACATGTCAAACGTATTCGTAATAAATTTGTTTGAAGATTATATATCCATGTTTTCTTTTCTATTTTATTAAAAGGTATAATGAATTAAAATCAGATTTATATAATTAAAAGTTTTATCTAATAATAAGTATTTCAAATATGTGAGATTATTTGATAATTGTAAAGATGGAACGCACTTGTAATTCTAAACATTAAATTAAAACACTTTATTCTATGCTTATGTAGTTTAGATGACTTGAAAATATTTTGAATAATTTTAAATAGGTGACGCGTTATCAGAATATATCAACATCACCGAATTTGAGATTTTGTGGGTTGACACATTATTGCTTAACAGCATTCAAATAAACTATCTAGACTTTTTACAATACAGGAACCATCTTCAAAGACATACTTATCCAAGTTATTTTGATTTTAAATATTCAGACTACTGAACCGATTTTGATGAAAATTCTATGTAAATAAAGAATATTTCAAATCACTTCCATTTTCGATCCGACCGTTTTCTAGTAATCAGTGATCATATACAAAAAAAAAGTCATATGAATTCATGACCTTTTCCTTTTTTGGAAGTCGGTTCAAAACAAAACTAAAAACATATCTACGATATTCTGCATATACCTATTGTTAATGGAACTGATGTACACGTGACTTTGACAGTTGCCTAGCAACGGTTTGTTGGTGTCAAGAGAGACATAACGATTTATTATTACAAGACTTGGAAAATAACGATATGGAATATGAATATAATCTTGTTATTATTCAATTCTGAACTCAAAACTATTGTGACCAACATATTATTTTTGTAATATTAATATTTACTCTTTATTTAAAGTATTATTTGTCAGTTTAGATATAGTCCTTTGCCTCTGTTTGGAATATATACTAAAAGTAAATAATACTGTATTTTGTCTATTCTCGTTGATCAGTTTTTATTATAAATCGGCAGTACGCACCCTCACTCCCTCTAGGATAGATCGCTCGTCTTCACTCTCACAAATATATTAATAATTACAAGTAAACTAGCGACTAGAACCTCAGAGATAACTTTACAGGCTCAATAATAAAATAAAACAAAAACATCGATTCGCAAGTGATTAGAAAAATGGCGAGAAGAAAAATATAAAAAGCGAAGTAATGAAACATACGGACTAAAATAGAAAAAGATAACCGTGAGTTTTTGTCGATTTATGATAAAGCACTAAATAATTAAAATATATAAAATAACGTGTAACATTATTAACGTAAGTTGAAAATATAGGTTTTAAAAGTAATTAATATTGTTTTGTTTTAATATGAATTCCTAACAAAACTTTAAAATATCAAAATAGAATAAAACAAATTTTTAAAAATGTGCCTGCATCGGGATGCATAGTACAGGTACTATATAATGCAAAGAATCGCATCAAAATTGGTCATATAGTTTTAAACTACCGTTGCGCGTCATGGGTATGATTTAACAATAGAATCCGATTCAAAAAAATATTTTTTTCGGTATATTTTAACATATTATTCTCATGATTAGCGTCATTATCACGTGACAAATACGAAACTCCTTAAAACTCATGTGACTGGTAGTAAAAAACTATTTTAAATATTTTAGCTTTCGACTGATTATCTTAATGTATTTTAAACAATGGTTTATCTACAGTGAGAACGACATTGTTAATAAAAAATTCAAGGCCGTTCACATTTCATTGCGGCATTGTCGTTTTGTGTTTTTCACGATTGCCTATGTCAATTCAAACTATAAATTCTTCTTTTATTTTTAACTGACTTCCAAAAATGGAGGATTATTCGAAAACGGTTTCACCGATTTAGTTTATTCTATTCTTATTTAAAATTGTATGTAAAGTTTATTTTTCTTTACTTGTCCTATTTGGTAACAATTCCAAATACACGAACTTTTGAAATGAAATGTGTAAGCAATTCATTATAATTTTGTATTTTATATATATGAATTTTGTAGAATATTGATTTATTGTGTTTTAAAATTATTATTATTAATATTTATTTTTATTTGTATTAATTGTAATTTTAAAGTGTTCAAAATGTATCAAATTAAATTATTCAATAGAGTGTTTTGATTAATCCGTCCCCACTCGTCAGCAGGGGGGGTAGGTATAAATACTGTTGTAATCTAGCGGCAAGGGCTTTTTGTCAGAATAAATCGTTCGTACTGGTCGTCGTTGTATTATTTTTAACAAATGAAACATTTATTTGCTGAATGTAGGTTACATAATTTAGATGTTTTAACATATGGTCTCCAGTACCTTCATTCTACCTATAGGCATGCAAATACAAATTTATTATTTAAAATACAATTTTAACATATATATTTTGGGAACTTTACCCAGATGCAGTGGCTTAGATGAGGTCTACAATGTTTTGTAAAATATAATCCTTTTTTATAGTAATTAAGATGTAAATAGTTTAATGTATAATCTTTTCTTTTATTTTTTTTTTAATTTATGTATATAAATTAATTAAGATCTTAAATTTTATGAATAAACATTTATAATCTCATATATTTAAAAAACATTTTATTAGATAATATATTACATATATTTTAACATTAATATAAAATTATTTATAGCAACACATTTTATTTAAGTTCAGAAATCAATATTATTATTTATTATTATTATATTTATTATTCATTATTATTATTTATTATTATTATTTATTTATTTTTATCAAAATTTTTGAAACTTTATTTTTCATAATAATTGTTCATTTTAAAAAATGATTCGATTCAATCATTCGACCGATAACTTCTCATCTCTAACTCTTATCTGGACGCTGATAAGCAATACTGTGTCAAGCCACACGGACTTCGTTTTGAGAAAATGGCGTCTAAAGATGTCAAACCTATTCTTAATAAATTTGTTTGAAGGCGTGTATATTCATCTTTTCTATTCTATTTTGATAGAATTTATAATGAATCCAAAGAAGATAGGTTTATTTAATATTTTATCCAATAATGAGTTTTTAAATATTTCAGATTATTTTATAAATTGCAAAATATGAAGCGCACCTGAAATTCGAAGCATTGAGTTAAGAACCTTTTTTCCATACTTATTTATTTTAGATGACTTGATTTTTTTTTTAATAATGTTATATAGGTTACGTAGTATTAAAATACATAAATATCTCCAAATTTGACTTTTCGTGGGTTGACACATTATTGCTTATCAGCATCCATCTGTGGTTAGTAGTACGCCATATTTATCTGCTAAATAATACAAGTAAAGAAAAATAGACTATATACTTATCCATTGGTCCTATAGAATTTTCATGAAAATCTAAATAAATTAAAATGTATGGCATTTACTTAAGAAAATGAAATTACGTATTTTACTTTTAAAGGCTATTCCGTTTTAAAAAAAATCATTTGTTTGCTAACGAATACATCAACCTCTACCGTAGTCGAGTCATGTGATTATTTTGACGCTGATAAGCAATACTTTGTCAAGACACACAGACTTCATTTTGAGAAAATGGCGTCTAAAGATGTCAATCCTATTCTTAATACATTCGTTTGAAGAAGTATTTATCCATCTTTTCTTTCCAGTTTTATAGGAGGTATAATGAATTAATCTTATCTAATTATATTTTTTTAATGATTATTGTATATTTCGTAATATGAAACACACCTCAATATACAAACCATGAAATTATGTAACTTTATTCCGTACTTATTTAGATTAGATATCGATATCTACAAATTCGATTCTTTTTGTGGGTTGACACGTTATTGCCTATCAGCATCCAATTGTTACCGACTCTCTTGTTTTGTCTAAACATCAGAGTTTCTTAAACTTTTCCAGTCCACATACCCCTTGAAAACCAAATACAATTTCAAGGACCCATTTCGTAAACAAAACAGAAACAATTTATTTAACTTCTCAAAATAAATATTATTATTGAAATAAAACTACCGTACCGTACCCTACCGGGTCTACCCGTGACCACGAACGCTGCAAAGTGCTCGAAACGTCGGGATGATAAAAATAATTAATATACGCGATTTAAATCCGTTTGAAATAGTTTTATTTCAATGAGTAATAATCGCGAAAATCTAAGACAACGATAAATAAATAACTTGTTCATAAAAATTAAAACCGTGTTATTGTGAACGTTGGTGCTGCTTTTGCAGCTAAGTTACTCATATTTGGATTGATGTTTATTATTTATTTGCAGTCTTAAATTCAAATTATAATATATTATTTATTTTTGATATATACAAGAGTTATGATGAGAAACGGCATTTATTTATAAATTTAAATATCCATAAATAAGACAGCGGACCCCCATAAACTAGCGCGCCTCCAGAGATCAGCGAACCACAGGTTGAGAAACACTGCTACATACTCGTACAAATCTTTCAATCAGTACAAAACTGTCTAAGCCCGCAGAGATACGTTTAATCGAAAGAAAACACACCCGCATTGGTCCTACATAAACTTTATTAAGATGAGACATGCACTTTGAAAATATTCAACGGAAATCATCAATTACAGATCGCATAAGTTAAGAATTTAAGAAATTAAGTACATATATTTGAAATATTCGTTTATTTCTAGTTCAAAAGATGTTAGTTTTGGCTGTCGTTTTAATTATTTATTATTAAAATAACTATCTATACTCATTATCCGTTGCAATGCCATGCTCATAGCGAATTTATTGAGGTAGGTTATAGGCTATATTATATCACGCTACGACTTATAGAGGCAGTAACCATAAACGCGAATGGCAAGTCTATAAGAATTTTATCGTATTGTATGTCTTACCTGTTTCGTACGAGGAGACGCTTTGTACGCTGCTTCTAACTTAGCGTTTGGCGCTGGTCTCTTGGGCTTCGAGCCTTTGATACCTAGATATCGTCCGAATGGTCCGTACACGTATCTGAAAGAAAAAAAACAATTTTTTTTTTAAATTATAGTGGAAAAAAATATCAAATGTTAAAATGATGTATTTCCATGTTAATATACTTATTCAGAGGATATTGTAATCATGTTTTTGAATTTGTTTCTTAAAACGTTAAAATCTGTGTGTCCTAATATTACAAAGAGATAAGATTTTTTTTTTAATTGAATATTATATTATATTGAGTAGGCTTCGAAATTACTAGACCGGAAAACCATTTTGCGTTAGTTAGTCCGTTTATTGAGAAAGATTATAGGCTATATTACATCAGGTTACGACTCCTAGGAGTGAAGAAACCGCGAGGGACAGCAAGATATTATATTTTAATTTAATTAGACAAATATTATTTTCTAGCTATCATTTTTGACTTATCTAATATATAAAATCAATTGCCAAATATATATAAGCGAATCAGTTCAGAACGATTGCACCAATTCGGTTTTTTTTTTTTCGTAATTATCAGATTTTTGGTAAAAAAAAATCTCTATATAAAAATATAAGGCTTAACAAGTACACCCGTGCGACGTCCACGCATTACTTCAACTAGTCAAAAATGGATATTTCATTCTTTAACTGCGGCAGAGCTTAACTGTAGCCCACTGACAGTACAGCTCGTGTGCGGGCTGGCTCGACCGGGGCAGAACATCACTTTCACAGAAAATCGGCGTGAAGTAACTACTATAGCTGCGCTTCGTACTCCCCCCTCCCTCATTTCTTTCCTAAGGTCCTAATCCCTGTCATTTCTGATCAGTGGTGATCACTTAACATCAGGTATACCTCGTTCTCGGACGCTTGTTTTCAAATTATATTAGTAAAAATATACCTACTTTAACACGTGATGCTATTAAGACTAATCAAACAGGTTTTTAGTATCGGAAGACATTAAGCCTATAAATAATTGTCAATTTGCATAATTTCGTATAAATATTTATCTATCTCGATACCTCCCACGTAAGTTATTGTAAGCCACAAAATTGCCGTTAGCGTTTTTACTGAATACTACACGAATTTGCATTGCTTAATGCATTCAAAGTGAAAAAATACCAAAAATCTTTTTTTTTCAAGGAAAGTTACAACAAAATACGCCTGAAAAAAGGCGTATTTTGTTGTAACTTTTAAAAAACTTACGTGGGAGGTATCGATCTATGTAATACATTTAAACGAACAATTCTTGTATATAAACGGCTCTAACGATTTTCATGTCATTTAGTATGCTAGGGGTCGATAAGTAAAAAACTAGATTTCATGTTTAGAAATCGTCGTTTTATTCGTGTTTTCAAGCAATTTTTAAACTGCTACTATTTTTTTATTTACTACTAAATTCCAAAAAACACGATACCGAACACGAAAAATACAGAGAAGAACTTAAACCAATTACAGTAATAATAAACTTTATAGTAATGTAAAACTTTGTGAAGACAGTTGGATGTTTGTTGCATTTTCACGAAAAAACTTATGAACAGATTTTGATGAAACTTTACAATATTATCTATACATATATAATTACTTATCCTAAACAGCTAATTCTATAAACTTAAAATTTTGGCAGACAGTTGTACGAAAGTTCGTCATTTTTTAAAGTAAGAAACACGTCTGTTTATAAATAAATGCACATATAAATCGGCGTTTTTATAAATATCACCACAAGGGGATGAAATAGGAGATGTAAAGTTATAAATCTATATGTGATCATAGCTCATAAATCAGAGTAACTAATAAGCTACATTTGATAAACATACAACGCGGGCGAAGCTACGAGCGGAAGCTAGTAAAAAATAAAGTATTTTATTATTTATTTATTTAAGCCTTTTTTTAATTCTTTATCTATTAACAAACATTTGCTAAGTAACTACATATATAACTATTGCTTAACCTAATATTAGTATTAAATTATTATTTCAAGTGATCTGAACTAAATAAGTACGAAAAAAAGTTTCTTAATTCAATGTTTCGAATTTCATGTGCGTCTCATATTTTGCAATTTATAAAATATTCTCAAATATTTAAAGAATTTATAATTAAAAACTCATTAAATATATCAATCTGCTTTTATTTAATTATACCTTTTATCAAAACAGAAAAGAAAAGATGGATATATACGTCTTCAAACAAATTTATTAAGAATAGGTTCGACATCTTTAGACGCCATTTTCTCAAAATGAATTCCGTGTGGCTTGACACAGTATTGCTTATCAGCGTCCATATAATCATTTTATCAGATAAGATTATTTTTTTATTTATTTACCATGTAGCGCAGTTAGATAAAAATTCAGTTTCATGTAAATTCTTATGGAAATAAAATATATTTCGATAACCGAAACCTAGCTACAGGCTGACTACAGCCTGACTACACCTCGTATACGGGCCGAGCGGGGCGGTACCTCACTCTCGCAGAAGATTGGTGTGAAGTAGCTAATAGATGCGTTTTATACAATGAGTGAGAGACGAAAGCCTACCCTTCCATTTCCTTACTTCCTAATCCATTTTAAGCTAGAAATGTATTTGCGGCTTCTCTGAGTTGCAAATGGTCATGGGATTGACCGATTTGGTTAGTTCTTATTTGAACGCTGATAAGCAAAACTGTGTCAAGCCACACGGACCTCATTTTTCATAAATGTGTTTGAAGACGTATATATTTTCTTTTCTATTTTAATAAAACAAATAATGAATTAAAAGCAGATTGGTATAAAAGAAAAGGTTTATTTTACAAGGTTTTTTAATAAATCAGATTATTGTCTTTTATAAAATATAGAACACACTTTATTATTCGAAACATTAACTTAAGAAACTATCTTCTGTTCTTATTTAGTTTGGATTACTATAAAAATTTTTGAATAAGGTTAAATGGACGCTGATAAGCAATACTGTGTCAAGCCACACGGACTTCATTTTGAGAAAATGGCGTCTAAACATGTGAAACCCATTCTTAACAAATTTGTTTGAAGACGTATATATTCATCTTTTCTTTTCTATTTTAATAAAATGTATATTAAATCAAAAGCAGATATATTTGTTTAATATATTATCTAATAATAAGTTTTTAAATATTTGAGATTATTTTATAAATTGCAAAATATGGAACGCACTTGAAATTCGAAACATTGAGTTAAGAAACTTTTTTCTATACTTATTTAGTTTAGATGACTTTAATTTTTTTGAATAATGTTAAATAGGTTACGTAGTACCAAAATACATCAATATCTCCAAATTTGACATTTTGTGGGTTGACATATTATTGCTTGTCAGCATCCATTTCATAGAATTTCCATCAAAATCGGTTAAGTACTTTGGTTTGAAAATCAAAATAACTGGAATAAATGTCATTCTAATACAAGAAATTAGGTATTGTGCTTTTAAAGTCAGTTTCCTCTTTATTAACCCTTTATAGAGTTTCAATTTTGATACCAATCTTTTAAACCAAATTTTCACATTACTATTAGTTTTAGACTATCTGATTTCTTTATGGCCTTAATGCCTGAAGTATCAAAATGGATACATGTTTTTTTCCTAAATAAATATGATAAATTAATACAGTAATTATTAACTATTTTTCTCTTCATCTAGATCATGAAGCAAATACAGTAACATTTAAAAATAAAACACTTTCGTAAATCAGGCTATTAAGTCTCGTTACATTGATCGATTCTCTCGAAATCTCGAACTGAAGGCTGAGTTTGCTTTAGTTCTTCGAGTGATACATATTACGCCATAAATCTGCGTTTCATTACAAACATCTCACAATAATCGTAAACTTAATGTCGGAAAACCATATTTAATCCAATGTTTACTGACACGGAGGCTAACGACGATGTTAATACTTTGTAAGTTTATTTTAGCGAATAGATTGAATTAATTAACAACTAAAGACGAAAAAACACGACTATTGGTGTGAAAACAAATAATATAACTCTTACGTGCCTGTATCATAAGTATCTTTTGAATTTGGTCAAATATTTGATATATATGTGTATATTTGTATGTGTATGTATCTGTAAATGTATATATTTTAATATGTGTATATATAGGTACATCGTTTTATGCATCTACTCAACGCTCTTTCTTGCACGCCCTAAGGTTGGCTGTACGAGTGTGTTGCCTACTACGAGTAACGATCATTATACGTGCTCTCCGAAGCAGACCCGCAAGGAATACCTACACTTAGCTGACTTATTAACAAAAACTCGTATTTATACAAACGATTGCCAAGAATGGGAATCAAACCCGCACACAGCTTCACAGATAGGTAATTTCAGTACATGACACCGGCGCTGGCATCGTACGATAATGTTACATCACGACATTTTATTGACACGATAACGATAAAATGTTATCATGACCTTACAAACGAACGAACAACTAAAAAGCCGGTCAAAGACAATTTATCATGACGAGGAATGACTACCAGTCAACGATACAAAATCGAAATCGAAAACAGAATATACTTTATCCAAGTAGGCTTTCACGAGCACTTTTGAATCGTCAATACAAAATAAGGAGGCTCCCACCAATTCGGACTGTAGATTCTACGGAGAAGAATCGGCAAAGAATTCGGTAGGTTCTTTTTTAAATATAGCTATCATTATCCGATAATTACACTTATAAGTTTTGCTCTCAGACCTTCACACTTTACATAAGTTGTTTGTCATTGCTTTACACCTGAAAGTAATTACTATCAGTGCCTTACTTAAGATATTCTTCTTTAGAAAAAATCTACTACGTATTTGTATCTAGGTCACAGTGGTTTTATATACATTTCAAGAGTAAAACCTACAAATACAATTAATAAATAACAAATAAACTCTTCACACTCAACGGCCACCATTAGGATGTCACGATTCTGTGTCAGGGGTCCAGAAACACACAACATAAACACACACAAACATCGCTATAGTTAATTCAGATATTTGCATTGAACGGGGTTCGAGCCCCTCACCGTTAGCGCTTCAGCCATGTGTATTGACTAATCATCGCCAATTTCTATTTCTAAACTAACAGTAAGAACGCTCCGAGACACCAGGCAATTTAGGAAATTATCATCAAGATATAATACTACTTCAGTCAGATCTATAATATCAGAGAATATCAAGGAAGTATTAAACTTAATGATAAGTAGCTCCATGGGAAAATGTAAATATATGTAAATCTTATCTACTTAAAACCCACTTAATCATACTGATAATACCTAAACTGTGCTATCATTATCTGATCTTTAACCCTTAGTTACTCGCGCTAAAAAACTTACATAAGTACTCGCGTGGGGTGTACAACACCCCGTAATACTTTGTAGAAATAAAACAATATTTACATGCAAAATCAGACTTTTATTAATTATTATCTTTAAACCTATGTCTTAATTAACGTTTAATCTCTTTTTTAAACTAAACAAACTGATATAATATATTAAAATAACAAAACGAAAATATCAATTTCGTTCATTACAATTTTGGCAGACAACAATCATGTGTTCGTTGCATACATGTCTTTGGCTTTTGGAGCACACAGTCTTTTTTTCTGTCTTTGATTCTTTGACAGTTATGATATCTTCTGTATGAAAATATTCCAGAAGGTGAATCATGACCACCATTGTCATGGATTCATTTTAGTCGCTTTTGCAATATCCGGGATATTGTACCTATGATGAGGTTTGACTAAATTGACAACCAGCTCCTTTAGAAATGTTTTTCTTGATAAATTGGCATAAACTATGGCTTTTTAAAGATGTTGATACCATAGATGTTGAACTGACGAAAAAATATAACCATAGGTCATCGATTTGTGATTTTCTTACTCTTTTTTCTTTTTGGTCGTTTAGTACACAAGGCATTGTGAATCTTAACTAAATATTGACAAAATATAAGGTTTAAGGTTAAGCGGTAAAGAAATAAATAACACACATCATTATTATGCATTACACTAATAAAAATTATCACATACTTACTCGTAATTTATACCACGTAAAC
Organism: Hypolimnas misippus; assembly: GCA_037950945.1. Classification (NCBI taxonomy): domain Eukaryota; kingdom Metazoa; phylum Arthropoda; class Insecta; order Lepidoptera; family Nymphalidae; genus Hypolimnas; species Hypolimnas misippus. Next base: position 502,150 of record JBBEEQ010000031.1, read on the forward strand.
GCTCGCGTGGGGTGTTACACACCCCAAACGCACTCTCTAAGCACAACCACACACAATCGAGCATCGTTTGCGGCTAATTTACATAGATGATGCACTTATACGAAGCTATTAAAAGAATTAACGCGGTAAATTCAAATTTGAAAGCGTTATAGGCTTTAAAACAAGGTCTGGGGTGTCAGACACCCCACGCGAGTAATTAAGGGTTAAATTAAACCTTTTATCTTAGCTAATTTACGTTTTACAACCTAATAAATAGTTAATATGCAAATGATAGACAAACATTTTTATTAAACGACCTCAAAAGAGGTTATCATTTCGATTTATTTGTGTATATACTGTATATGTTACGCGATATCTAAACAGATTGTAAACTGATATTTTTTTATGAATATAACAGGCAAATGAATATATGGCGGTAATATGTTAACGGGATGTGTCAAGAATTTGTATGGAAAAAATTCAGCGCCATCTATCGCAAAACGATTGGCGCTGTATAATGACCATACAAAACGCAAAGTGTATAGTACAGTTTGCAAGCATGCATTAGACCCTCTCTTGTAATATCATCGTCGCCCACAAACATTGAAAAGAAAAGGAACAGAAAGAAAGAAGCATAGGAAGCAAAAGAAGGAATGGAGAGTAGGTTTTAAACTCTCTCTCTCCTTAAGCGCAGTCCTTATAAATTATACGGATCCTCATAATCACTTTATGATAATTGTATTTTATTATTTACTTGCACAATTTAAATTCCACAGAGAACAAATGAAACAAAAAAACCTAAAAGTAATGAATACCTTAGAGTAATCATCAGAAATTCTGAGACTATATATAGACACTGATAAGCCATACTATGTCTAGCCATGTACACTTCATTTTGAGAAAACATTATCTTAAGATGTCAAACAAATTTGTTTGAAGAAGAATTTATCCATCATTTCTCTTCTATTTTAATAAGGTATAATATAAAATGTTTTATCTCATAATGAAATAATAAAATTATTCCAATATGTAACATTATTGTAACACACTTCAATATTTGAAACATTAAATGAAGAAACTTATTCCTGTACTTATTTAGTTTAGATAGCTTGAAAAATTTTTTGAATAATATGTCATGCATTATCAGACTACATCAATATCTCCGAATTCGATTTTTTGTGAGTTTCACATTATCGTTAATCACCATCAATATGTACTACGTACCAATGTAACTGCATTCGTCATTACTTTTATTTACATTATTACCCCTTCGGTGAATTTAATAATAAATAAATAAATAAATAAATAAACGCATCACACTCAACGGCCCCCATTAAGATCTCATGACCTTGTGTCGCGGGTCCGGAAACACTCACAATACTAACACAAACACCCAGACCACGACAAACATCTGTATGGTCAATACACACGTTTGCCGTGAGTGGGGATCGAACCCACGACCGTTAGCGCTTTAGTCAGTTGCATTAACCATTGCGCCAACGTGTCTGTCGAATAAATATATAATAAATATACCTCTATATATAATAATAAATAATACCTCTTACTGTGAGAATTGAAGGTTCATTATAATACAATTGTTACTTACTTTTTTGTATTTTAATTACTATATATTTTTATTACTATTTAGTTTATTGTCATAAGTAAACAATGCTGCAAGAAGCATACAGTTGGTGACTATAGCGCACTGATAAGATATAATTGTTTACTTTGTGAGAAAATCTTGAAAAATTATCTACAGAAATAAACATTACATTATTATAAAATTCACTGTTTGTTTAAGAACCACACAAAAAGAGATACAGGATACTATTTATGTTGAAATGCTTATTTATATTGACTAGGAGTCTAGTACAAGTTTCTACAATGTTCGATAACATACATATATTAGATTGGTAATCTTTCATACATTGATTACTTGTCAAATTTAGGTATATAATCAATTTTTCTACAATAACGGTGCCCGAAAATTTGTATTAAGAATTAGAACCTACCAAAGAAGCAGTTTCAATAATAACATAATTAGCACATTTTTTACGCTAGTGTTAACACAGATGTCATTGTATTAGAATTCGTGTATAAATGTCAAGGAGGACCTCTAAAATTTTGTTATTCTTATGTTATTTTTAACATTCTGAAGTGAGATGATATGTATTCATACAAAATATTGTTAGGTGCAATGAAGGAGTTGACTCAAAAGCATTGGTGAAACTATGTTCTAACTGAGAAAATTTATTTTTAGTTTTTTTTTAGTTTTTAGGCATCACATTTAACTATCCCCGTTAGGGTTTCATGATCCTGCATCGGGAGTCCGAAAACACAAATTACACAAGCAAACCACCCAGACCATGGCAATTATACAGATGATTGTCCTGAGCGGGGATCGAACCCGCAACCGTTAATGCTTCAGTCAATTGTAATGACCACTGCGCCAACCTGTCTGTCATATATTCTAATTGCACAAACCTGTCACTATCATAAACAAGACTTTCAAAAAAATGGATACCAACTTCAAAAACATCATATGTAATTTCGTTGACTTGAAAACACACACATCCCACTTATTTTGGTTTTAAAAACAAACCACTGAACCAATGATGATGATCAATTCAATATTGATGAAAATTTTACATCTAAAGAGAGAATGTACCTTTTCAAAACAAAAATTACTAAATTGATCAAGCCAAGTCCATTTATATCTATTATTTAATACAGAAAGACTTACGTGAGGCAAACATGACTAGAGTTTGATGGTTAACTATTATTTATTTTCTTATGAAATTTAATTTTAATATTTTTCACCATACAACACAACACATGTTTTTATTAACTTAGAAGGAAATATAATTATATTATCAGTTTATTTGATAGTTTTATAGAATCGCCAAATTTCAGACATGAGATTTTGATTGCTGCATATAAACAATAATATTGTAACAAAAAAAATCTTAAATAGTAAAGAACCCTTTATTAATAAAATATATATATTAATATAATTTATATAAATTTAAACGATAAAGAGGGCAGAAATTTCTCTTTAATACTATTAATACTCTTGTTCTACCGACAATTTAATTTAGAGTTTCAAGGCTATGAAATGATAAAATTGATAACTCTTTATCTACATTAGCAAAAATTTGATGTTACTATTGTTTACTATTATCTAAATATGTCTATTAGACCTTACATGTCAAGATAATGAGAAAAAATATTTGCACAAGTATTGAATTAACCATAAATGACATAACTTTAATGAATTTCAAAAAGAGCAGTTTCAATTCGACAATTCATATTAATAAGACAATCTATAAATAGTGCATGAAATTAATTATTTCCATAAAAAATCTTAAACAGTGATCTTTCATAATAATCGCAAAATATTAGACAGTATACATTTTAGTCAATTAATAAACTTATAAATATATTTTTAAAATACGACCTATATTGTTTAATCGAATTTATAATTCATGAATTCGCATTGATAGCGAAAAAATAGTAATGACTCAAGGTACCGTTTCCGCCCCCAAAAATTAAATGCGTGACGTTAAGAATAAGTAAACCACTTACCTCTCTAGTACATAACGTAGAGTTATGAAAAGCAGTGCTAACGGTATTGGGAAGAAGACATGCCTATGGTCGGTATAAATTACAGCCTTATCAGGCCCGGGCGCGAGGTCGGACCATGTAGTATTAGGCGGTAACCACACATCTTCATTCCAAAACGCGTCTATAAGCGGCCGCAACATTTTTCTATTAACACCAATGAATAACAGAGTCACAAAATCTAGTATTAATATACTAGAATTTAAAGATAAATCGAATTTCTATCCATCGACTGCTTCTAATTTGATTTAATGACGGACGAGCGCGGAGTATGGGCTGTTTGTCACAGATGACATAAAATATAGAATTCGATATGGTAAGTTATCTTAATTCATGATTGATAATTTATAATTGAATCGTAAAAATACATAAAAATACTGTTTTTTATTATTCAACATTTAGATAAAAATTATAATCCTATAAAATAATTTAGTTTTTGGAAGATTTGTTTAGGCTTGTCTCACATCTTTGCAATAAAATTAGCTTCAAACATGTTTAGTTAGCAGTAGTTTATGTTATTAATTATTTTAATGGATATTATTTAAAAAAGTTACAATTAAATTAATTATATTGCAATTAAAATAAGCACATAAATGAAATACCTGTTACGCCTTGTGAGATAGGGACTTACAACCTGCTGCCTTGGCCCTAAAGGCGCGAAATTCAAACTAAAAAAAGTAACGAAACCGTTAATATTTTTTGTTTATCTCTATTCAAATTCAGCTTAAAGTTACACTTCTTTCATATACTTATGAGTAAATATCATGTTAAATTGAATGATTCACATTTTATTTGAGTTTTAATTATTTTAGATTATATTTACTGAGGCGTGCCCACTCTTTACCGAACATGGCGACGACAATGTTAAAGTTACTGATATTAGAGGTATACACTTTTATTTATATATTATTGGTTCCGGTAAAATAAAAAAACAGTGAAAATATTGTAATGCTTTTATATTTTCATTTAACTTTTTGGTCGCATACAAAAGATAATTGTGCATAACAAAGCTCACCCATGTTACTAATCACACCACTGTACAACACAAAATATATTATTTAGATACAAAATAGTCAAAAATTACATATGAAATAACGAATTTAACGTAGAGTTCTTAGGGTGTTGACACACTGGGTGTATTTTTGTGCGTATATGTTCGTGTTTTGATAAGCGTGTTACTGGCGGACGTTCACGGTCGAATGCCGAAACTAAAAGTACGCCGTGTGTGTAAACGCCCTAAGATCGTAATTCTTCGCTACTTGGTACTAATTATTTACTTTTTAAACTACTTATATAATATTATGACAAGGCAATGCATTACCACATATAGATCTCCGACACCAAATTAACATAGGGTATTAAGTAATAAAAATATATAATATGTTAAAGAAGCTGGCATCATCCATCTTGTTCTACACGGCCTTGTGGAAGAGATGTGATATACATAAAAATAACGTTGAAAAGGATTAGACAATCAATATATATTGTGATACATGTCTCAGACCTCAGTATTTATTGACTTACAGGAATAATTTAATATATAATGTAAACTTTCTGTGATATAAGATGATTAATATTGATGAATTTGGTTGAAGAAATTGTATTCATTTCATGTATTTAAAGTGTCTGTAGCGCTTAAAGATCAATAAATTAAAGAGATTATCGAATTCATTAGTATTGATTATCTGATCCTTACTATTAATAATTCCAATAATATAGTATTAAAGATGAATCAATTCATAATCGCCGATCTTTTATTTAATATGCATGTTATTATACAACTGAAAATATTTCGGAAGAAAGGGAACCAAAACTCAGAACTTATAAAAAAAGTACAAAAGAAAAAAGAGATCAACAATCCTTTAAATCTTCACCGTTCGTATTAATCTCAATTTAATGTAAAGGTTTAAGCTCGTAATATTAAAAGAAATTATTCATGTACTTATTATCATGTACTTTTTATGCGCTTTAGGAGTTACACTTCTTTGACGCGTTTGAAAACGACAATTACACATTAGGCTTTTCATGCGGCAAACATCATGTCGAAGACTTTTTCAAGGGACCTTAAATTTATTCATTATGGTGTTATTGATGTTAGTCTGTCATTGAAATAAAGACCTGAAATTGTATAGTGTGGCATTAACGATGCGCGTGCGCAGCTTTCGGTTTAGCTTTCAAATAAACACGTTAAAAGAAGCATAACTACTAAGATTATTTACAGAAATCGAACAATTATACGAATGTTATGTAATTTGATATTAGGCATGCGTTTTATAAATAAATAAGTAAAATACAGATGAATAAAAAGTAATTTTCAAATCTTTCTATAGGACGATCTACTTATAAATGCAGTCTCTACTTTAAAAAAAAATACTGTCTTGCTATAAGGAGCCTTATATCTATAATTAATTACCTAATCGCAATAACCGAATACGAAAAGGCACGAAAAATCGGGTAACCCCAATGATATTATATCTTGCGTTTATGTAATGTTCCTTGCAATTGAAAACTTAGGCTGATCAGCGTACCCAACACAATGACAGATATCATCTCATATGTAATATCTGCCTCCACCTGCCCATAAGTATTAACTTACTCTTTTATTACGCTAAAGTGTTATTACAATCTCCATCGTGTTTTTTCAGATATGTTCACAATGGGCGCAACTAAAATCCACAAATCAAGGAGTTGAATTGAATTGTGTTATTACTAAAGGACTTCTACAGACACAACTTTTAAAGTTTCAAAAAAGTGGTAGTGACTAAGTTAATTTTGTAAACGATGTCATTATGAAGCTAATAACATTTTATTAAATTCGAAACTACACATTTGGTAATGAAAAACGCGAAACGATGTCTTTGGAAATATCACGTTATTTTCAAACTCCAATCACTAGGAACGCAACATATGTATAAGATTTAAGATAATTGGGTAGCCCCGATGGTACTGAATCTTCAATCAAGTACCGCGATGTTAAAATGGAATTTTTACTAAGTTTTACACCACCTTATAAAATATTTTATTAAAATAATAACTACAATTTTCTTTCAAACTCTGAGAGCATCCTCACAATAATATTAAGTAGAAATTTTGGAAAAAATTAACGTATAATTAAAGTATTGCCTTCATAATATGAATACATTTGTTTGTGAAATGTGACTGAAATAAATAAAAAATAACTTAATATTAAATATAATCTAAACGATTTTAAACATAATTATTAACAATTAATAAAAATTATATCTGCTTAACTATTTCTGCGTGAGCTGCATTATAGTGAAAACAACAAAAAAAAATCGAAAAAATAACCTATGTTGGTTCTAATTTCAAATAGGAAGAACTAACAATTTAAAAAAAATAATAAAAAATTGTTCCTTTTTTATTACAACATTTTGCGGACATAGAAAGTAACATTATTATCAAAGGCATCTAGAAAATTTGTACATTTGAAACAACCAATCACAAGTAAGATATATCCTCTACTAATAAATTTTAGGCCTTTATAATAAAAAATACACACTTTCTATATGCCCGAGATCTACACTATAACAATTTATAATCTATAAAAGCGTCTTTGGGTGTTCGATTTGCATAACCTACAAGACATGAAGGTTAAGAAACCAGGAGAAAATTCCCTAAAAAGATATTTATATTAATACCTATTCCGAGGAAGCTTAGAGCTAAAGTAAAATAAGCACTACGATCGCTAAGTAGTCCCGACAAAAGGCATATTAATATTAGAAGATAAATGATTTGTAATTCACCTAACTTTAGTTACTCATAGTCATAAACTTAGCAGTTCACATATTTTTACTGACGCCATCTAGCGGGCAAAAATGAACTATTTTTGCTACAAGGTGAGCATATCAGTGGAAGATGTTTTTCTCCCGATAATTAACCTTCACACTACTAAACGTGCAACCATTTACAATTACATAATGTCAAATGATATGGTTATTTTTTGGTATTAAATTATCTAATATTATCACCATACCATGAAACAGGGCACGAGCGTGACACTCGCGCGACAGACTTATAACAGCAACAATATATATTTATTTACTATAAAAAAGTATAATTGAGTTCCCATATAGTCCAAATTTAAATAACAAAATTTTGATAAATGAGTAACGACATCTGCATCATAATAGAGGTATGGACTGAGCTTTCCATACCCAGCTGTCAAAATTAATTGATGGAGAAAGTGCGAAAAAAAAATTACAAATACGACAACACGTCCAGGATATTGCAAAACCGCGTACCTAACTTTTCCTATAAAGTCAACATTTTAACCAAATATTAAATTACATTATTGATAAAAGTAAGACCTTATGGACATTTCCATTACGCAGCGTATATTCTTGTCACCGACGATATGTCAAAATTTATTTATGTAGTATTAATTTTACAAATATTCCTTATATAATTTTTATCTAGCTTGTTTATTATCAATAATGAAGTTTAACATTTGATTCAAACATGGACCTTATTGAAAAAAGTAGTTCTATCAGTACTCTGATTGGCCACGTGACGTCAAAGTCAACAGCACTAACCTAATGCTTGAAAAAAAGGCATATTTTCACCGAACTCGTCTATTTTATAATCCTTAAATAGTGCTGTAAGTTTTAGAAAGAGGTTTTTTATCGATATTGAGAAGACGAACTTTGTTTTAAATAATGGGTCACTCTTGATCGAGAATATTAGCATAATGAGACCTATTTTTTAGTCCTAAAATTGTCATTCTACTATTATCTTTATTACACCCTCTTGTCTGTGATTAATAAAAATATATTGTCACGCAAGTGTTCACGCGTTAATTACTATATTAAATAAAGAATATTAGCCTATCTAATTAATATTAGAATAACAATTATTTATAAAATGTTAGTTAAGTGAGGTTTTTTAATACAAATTCGAAGTTAACAATTTTTATTGAAGTTTTTTAAGGATATTTCCAAATATTTCATCCTTGCAAAATTAGAATAGATAAAAAAATATTGCAGTTCTCGTCGATGACCGATTAAAGTTAACAATGCTCAGTATCCCTATTGAAGGAAGAGCACCAATTTGGCAAGAGCCAAACATAGTACCATAATGTTTCATTATATAATGATCAATGTCTTCTACACAATATGTTTACATTATTTATATATATTCAACTTGTCGACTTACATCCGACATTTTATGATCCTTCGAGTTGGATATGAACCAGCTATGCATCCATTGAACCCTATCTTAAAAATCTCAAAGATTTTAACTTTGTTAATATTAATTTCATCGTAAATATATTTTGCAACTTCGAATTTGTCATTCAAAACCTATTCTAATTATTTGGAGATGGTAACGTAAGTAGCATTATTTTTAAACGTTTTAGTACCTCTATAAGGTATATTCTATTGCATTGAGCTAAAAAACTAAGTAAAATATGTACTTGATAAAGGTGTACATTTTAAATCAATATCTTCATATTTAAACATAATTTTGTTCAGTGCTTTATTATGGTAAAACGTAGAGTTTTCATATATATATGTTTAAAATAAGAACAACCACTATGGTAAAATTAACTAGGTACTACAAGAACGCGTTCAAATTATTTTAACGCTGGTAACCTCTTTTGTTTTTTTTTTCGAAACGCGTCCTTTTAGCCATGTACGGCTACTGCGAGTTTTGGTTTACGCTTCATGTTATGTTAAACTTTTGCGATGTATATTATACTCCTATCATAAATGCAAAAGAATTTGATTGTGTGGATGTCAGATGTTGATGAAACTTTAAGTAGGATAGCTTATATTAGGAGGCTGCAAATACTTTAAAATTTTCATATTTAATTTTAACGGGTCTAATCACGTTGAATTAAATATTCGAATTTATTATTGTCTGATGTTTGACAGAGTTATATGACAATAATTGATTAATTAACATTTATGTTATACGCGTCAAAATCTAACCTAACAGTCAATATGTAATCGCCTGGCTCGTGTGATACGCGTGCTCTAAATACATACGCGCACACTGCGTTCTAGTGTACGCGTACCCAAAAACGCACAGTTCGTACATAGCTTTCTTCATTAATTTCTCGTTATTTATTACACAATATATTTATTATACATATGTCTAAACGTTCCAGCGCAAAGATAATTGAACGCGTAGTAAGTTTTTTCTTTTATTAACTTAACCGACGGTGGTCCCAAGTTGTTTATACGAAAACCTGACCCACGTTTAAATAAATGCAAAAAGCGAAGGAACATCAATTTAAATTTTCTAAATATACTCGTAAGTCCGATAAATTATTTAAGAAACAATATTTTTTTTGGTATAATTTCAATTAGGATAAATATACATTTTTTTTATATTTATCTAAAAATTTCTGACTAATTTCGAATTTTTTCCTAGTTTAAATAATATGGCAATTAAACTTTGGTGATCAAAGTAAGAAATCGATGACGTTTAAAAAATCTCTTTGGAAGAACACATTCTTATATAAGAATTTGTTTTTTTTTTTTGATAGGTCAAAGATAATTATCATATATAAGTTGAATTTTACAATGTAATAAAAATGCTAATAGCTAATAAATACTTTAAACAAAATAAGGTTTACACAGAAAATTTATCTTTCATAAAACTAAATTTACGGCTAACATAAATTATTATAACATTATTAATTTCGAATAAATTTTTATCTTTTCAAAAGATAAGAATGCGTATCAAAAATAATAAAAAAAATTATCGTTTTCCATCTCACTCTAACATACGACTACGGTTTATCCCACTCTATTGTTCATCCCGCTCGTGTTCCATATTTAAATACACTAAAATTTTAATTAAAAATACAAGAATTCTCGAAAATTAAAAATATAAAATTGAAAGTAACAAATGTTAGTCCATTGAAATTACTTTAAACAAAGCATTTTAATGTGTAGCAACACTATTCAGACGTAGTGTTGCCTGTGTAATAATTATTAACATAACATGTATTTATTATCTATATTAAATTATTTTAGTAAATCATAGCGCTTGCCTGATATTCGACATACAAATTAATATAAATTTAAGTTCGCCACTTCCCTCGTGTCACATCCATTGACATAATGCTGCTGACCCCTATGTATCTCTGAAAAAAAAAAGGAATAAAAATTAAGATTATATTAGAAGTACATAGTATGGTACATTAGAAGTACATGTAGGTCGAATTGAAGAAAAACGTATTCGAATTGATTTAGAAAGACGATCTATGTTTATATCACACATTTAGTATTAAATTGATCGAACTTAAAAAATTCAAAATTTTGGTAAAAAAAAAAAATAAAAAACCCATCACTCTCAACGGCCACCATTAAGATCTTATGGTCAGTGTTGTGTGTGTTTTCGGAATCCGGAAGCACACACAACACTTACGGACGTTTGCCGTGAGCGGGGATCAAACCCTCGACCATTAGCGTTTCAATCAGTCGCAGTGACCACTGCGTCAACGTGTCTGTCGAAGCGTTAAAAACGTTTTACACTTAGAGTACTACCTATTATTTTCATCATTTATTTATTTTTATGTTTTAGGCTAGCAACGCATTTTTGGCTTTTCTGAGTCCATCCAGGTTAGCCAATTATTTCTGTAAAAAAAAAAAATATATTTTTACTCACTTTTTGCTATTATATCTGTTAGGCGTACTGTGATTTGAGTGATGAGAACTGTCGCTAATTTCTGAGCTAGAACTTCTTATGTCGCCTTCCATCTGAAAAATTACATTCATTGAAATTGCTAGTTAGTCGAGCCGAGTCGGTTAAATCTCGATCTTACGAGATTTAAACCTACACGTGGGGACAAAGTCTGACAAAAGTATATCCGGCTCGCAGAGGACCAGGGTGGTGGATTAAGCTTTAACCCTTCTCCTTGAAAAGAGAGGAGTTTTTTCCCAGCTGTAGGACATATATGGGCTGTTACTTTACTACTTTAGTCATACGCGGCTTCGTCTGCGTACTATATTTTATTTTGAATAGCCTATGATGTGAAATGATCGCTGTCCATATATACTTTCATCGCCCTTTTCACCTCCAAGTATATTTACCCGCCAAAAACTTACCCAAGTCCAAGGTCTAATATAAACAAAAAATTCATTAGCGATTCAGGCGTGATAATTTAACAAACAGACACAACACCATACAGTTACTTTGGCATTAGTAATTATGATATCAATTATTTTATTATAGATATACAAGGTGTTTCCAAGGAAACGTTGGATCTTGTAGGTTCGTATATATACGTATTATCTTACCATTAATGAAAAAGAATTAAAAAAAAAGTTTAGTTATTTTTTTTTCAACTTTAAATATCGATTCTGCTACTACTGGTAACATATCCAACACATTCCCAATTGACACATTATATAATCTATATTTATATAGAAATATAAATCAATTACCGTGCCTTAGCTTTGCCAAAACTCAAAAGTGGCTCGATTTAAATAACCTTTATTTTGTTTTGTCCGCATCAATAGTGGGATATATTAAGGAATACCGGAAGTCAAAAAAAAAACTAAACGAACAACTAAACTAAACGAAAAAAATCCAAATTGACAATTTTTTAAATGGTACAAATTTCACCGGACCATCTAGTAAATAATATAAAAAAATGATTTCCAACTTACTTTTCCCGCATTAATAGATTTATAGGCAACTTGCAATATAAGCCACGTCCACACCATGTGGAGCGCCAAAAGCAGGCAGAGCAGGGAGTTGAAGATATAGTAGGCGGCGAACATTGGCAAGAGCATCGGGGCTCGTATCGACGTACTGAAAATAACATCGAAATTATTAGAAATATAAAATAAAAGTAAATATAGATCGTATTGTGTCTATGGAAAAGTCACCGTCTCTCACTTAAGATAGATTAGTCGACCTCGCTCTTATAAGTACATTAATAATATGAACTAAATTATAGTCAAGAACCCAAGCCATGGAACTATATGAAAGTGTACATAAACCTTAACCAAAATATAATTTATTAACTTTTGCTTGCGGCTTCATCTGCTTTTATCAAATCATAACATTTTTATTAAAATTAAAGTTGAAACACATTTACATTCTCTTTTTGAACGGCAGGCTGATCTGGATCTGGTTATGGAAAAACTCAAACCTCAGACCTGAAAAGAAACCGCGAAAGAAACTCAGCGGGACTTTTATCCTTTATTGGTTTCTTTTTTTAACAACGTCAATTTTTTTTTACAAATTTTAAAATTATTGAGATAGCCTGCAAAATCTTTAATATCGTCGTATCCTCTAGTACAAAAACGGTTCTTTACAATATAGATTTGATTTTAAAATAAAACGCATATATACATAAAATATAGCCTATCAAAATCAATTAGTCAAATTATACTGTAACCAACTAAGCTTTTAAAAGCAGTTTTGAATCGTCAAAATAAAACAGTACTAAATTAAGGAACAGCTACCACCGGTTCGGAATGAAGATTCTATCGAGAAGAACCGGCAAGAAACTTGATAGGTAGGTACTATTTACTACATTTAAAAATTACAAATGTGTCTATTAAACATCGTGTACGAAATCCAGCTATACTGAATCCACGCATCATCTATATAATCTTATAGAGAATAATATGCTTTAGCTATTAAAGACTTTTTAATATACAATTTAAACTTATTCATTGGAAAATTTTGTGATAAAAACGGACACCTTGCCCCAGAAAGGAAACATTTATTTTGCGAAGTCGAAAGTTTGGTGTTATGAGATTATCCTTTCGACTTGTGATAATTTCTCTAAAAAAAAACAATATTATTATAGATATGTATAATATTGTCATAAATGGACGCTGATAAGCAATAATGTGTCAACCCACACGGACTTCATTTTGAGAAAATGGCGTCTAAAGATGTCAAACCTATTCTTACTTAATTTGTTTAAAGAAGTTTATATCCATCTTTGCTTTTCTTTTTTTAAAAAAATATATAATGAATTAAAAGTAGATTGATATATTTAATATATTATCTAATAAAAAGTTTTTCAAACATTTCAGATTATTCTATAAATTGCACAATATCGAACTCACTTGAAATACGAAACAATTATTAAGACACATTTTCCCGTACTTATTTAGTTTATATAACTTGATTTTTTTTGAATAATGTTGAATAGGTGATGCAGTATCAAAATACATCAATATCTCCGAATTTGACTTTTTGTGGGTTGACACATTATTGCTTATCAGCATCCAAATATATTGTGAAGCAACGGTATACCTACATTACTAAAAACATCCCGAAGGGATTCTCGAGCTCCTAAATTATAAATACCAACCCATGACCCATGACCATCTAACCTTTGAAATGGTACCAAATTTAAACTAAAAATATCCTTTATTATAGCCAGCAGATTGTAGAATCACCCTGTCATTAATAATTCTATAATAACCTCGTACAAAATGATATGCTTTGTCTATTAATGATTTTCTTTATATACGATATTGTGCCGATTCAAAGCCGACAATAACTCTTTAAATATTTAATATGTAAATTATATATATTTTAACTTTAACCTGTAATCGTTACACATTATTAGAGCTGTTATTATAAGGTACGAGTATTAATGTGATGGAATTTTCAATTAATTAGTTTTTTGTCACTTCTTTATGTATCTTGTAATTTTTCATTATCATCTACCTAGCATTTTTCTCGGCTATAACAGGATTTGCTTTATATTCTAGTCCAGATGTTGACGATTTATTGATTTTTGCACAGAGCGATTGTCATCTGACCTCCGCAACTCCTGAAGGCAAGCCAGTAACCATTAAGACTAGAATAATCTCCCCACTAAGAGTAACTATCATTATCAGGTGATTGTGATAACAACCGGGACCGACAGCTTTACTCTCCGAGGCACGGTGGGGAGACCCACAAGGACAAACACCCAGACCTAGTAACAAATATTTAAACAAATATAATAGCGAGCGAACATCGAACCCGCAACCGTCGTCGTTAGAAGTCAGCACCACTACACCAGAGCGGTCGTCTGTAGCTTGTAATTTTTAAATATTTTTTATCATATATCTGTTTTGCATGTCTAATGTAACAAGTTTATTTTAAAACATATCCTGTATTAAACAAGTTAAATATACGAAAATTAACATTTAAGATAAAATTGTAGTTGTTAGGAATATATCATTAATAAATATAGACCGTATTTTGTCTATGAAAACTCTTTGATTAGTTATATGACTATATATTGTCAGTATGCACACTCCCTCTCTCTAGGATAGATCGCTTGTCTTCACTCTCATAAATATATACATAATTACAAGTAAAGTAGTGACATGAACCCTGGAGATAACTTAACAGTAGTAATAAATAGACTTGGAATAAATTCGTGGCTACATCATCTAACAATATAAAACTAAGTCCTTAGTGGAACATTTGAGAGGACTATATTTTTTGTAAGTTTTACTCTCGTAACTGATATAAATTTCTGTAACTTTACGAAAACTGTTCCTGTCAAAAATAAGACACTGACAGTAAATTCTCCAGGTGTAAAGCAATGACAAACAATTTATGTAAATCTTTATGAAAGCCTGAGAGAAAAACTTATTAGTGTAATTCTCGCCTAACCATAAGGTTATGGTATAGCTTAGTAGAGCTAGAAGCTAGGATTTTAATTAGATACCAGTTATTTTTTTATCGACTTTAAAAAAGCAGGAGGTTCTCAGTTCGTCGAGGACTTTTTTATGTATGTTAACTGATTATCTGAAGACGACTTGCCTGATTTAGTTAATCTTTTAATGGTTTAAAAGGAATTACTTTCATATGGTCCCATAGAAATCTTCAAAATCGATTTAATAAATAAATAATAAACGCATCATACTCAACGGCCCCCATTAAGATCGCGTGACCTTGTGTCGGGGGTCCGGAAACACTCACAACACTAACACACCCAGACCACGAAAAACATCCATATGGCCAATACAGACGTTTGCCGTGACCGGGGATCGAACCCGCGACCGTTAGCGCATGAGTCACTTGCAGTGACCACTGCGCCAACATGTCTGTCATGATGGTTTAGAAGATTGGTAAACGAAAGTATTTTGCTTGTGAAATTGGTTACTTTTTTTTCAAGTATTATTAATTACTGACCTCCAAATAATGTAAAATGGATATATGCCCAGTCTGGTGACAATCCATAGGACGGTGAAAACTGCAAATATCGCATCACACAGTTTCTGATAGGCCGCGTACTTCGCCGCTTTCGCGGCCTGAAAAAATACAATAATTTATATACAATATATGTACATAGAGGAAAAATATTAATTGTAACTGAATTCAAAAAACGGGTTTCAGGTCACATTAAATAATGATAACGAACTCGTTTTAGAAGTAATATGTAACAAACAAAAGAACTATTTCAGTGATTAATAACTTGGTGCTCCGTAAAAATAATTTCTCAATCCCGTGCTAAAGACCCCCCTTCCTTTTTAGGTTTACTAAGTTCACTCCTGACAAATCTGATATTTAGCATGATCTAAACGTAACGTCCAAATTTCAAAACAATATTGTGTTCTTTTCTTAAGTGAAACAAAGTGCTTCCGGGCACAGAAAGCAGTCTCTCGCTCTGGTCGTATACGATAGTCATCATCCCTCACTGCCGAGCATAGCACGGATCACACTCGGCAACGAACATGGCACTGGGGTCACCATGCGTCACCATCCTCTAGGGTGTGATGTGCCGTGTTGGCAGGCACGCTACACTCCGACCAGAAACTAAGTGTTTTAGAGTGTTTTACCTTGAAAACACCTTTGTTCCATCAAGATTTTACCTAGATCTTGCTCCTCTGTAGCTCAATCAAGATCAAGCTCGAAATCCTGTATCCACCACTATCCTTACCTCTAAAAATATATCACCGCAGTCGTGCAGCAGCAACACGAGCGTGCCGATGCGGTGCAGGTTGCAGACCCAGCTGAAGGAGAGCAGTGCGATGGTGGCGATGTGGTGCACGAACATCTGCCAGAAGTCCTTGCGCCGCACGTCCCAGAACTGCGACAGCGTCAGCGACCAGTAGAACGCCGACGAGATCATGTAGTACCACCAGACGTCGCTCGTTAGACCCTGGCAAATTTAGAAGCGACTGCTATAAGTCATTAAAAAACATTAGTACTTAAACTTAACTAAAAAAAGTTTAGTATTTGTCACTAAAAATGCTACGTAAGCTTTATTCAGCATTCAAGTCGAAAGTAATACTGTAAAAATCGGAATTTGTAGGGCATTTGACTTCAAATAAAAAGTATGTACCAGTATCACCATGCCAATAAGAATACTTTAGGGATTTTAACTTAAAAGTTCGTCTATTTTCACAAACTAACCTGATGGGGATATCCAATATAACACTGGTCTATATCCCAGAGCCATTCTTTATCCCACAAGATGAACATCCCGTAGGAGAAGCTATAGAAGTAGAAGGTACACCTCCACGCATTCTCGCAGAATTTGACGAGGGTCGAGGGCTTATCTTGGCTGCGACGGAGGCGCCACCATCTTTCGACCTGTCGCTCTGACAGGTCCAATTGTTTCGCTAGAGCGCATATCTGAAATAAGAGATCATCTTGGATCCTACGTGATTGTAGTGCAATAACCTACTAATAAAAGCACACTTGTTATTATTTAAAGCCTATACAAACTAAGATTTAAATAGAAATTATATTTGCAATAAAAATTACGACTACTTTTATAAATAGTATCAAAGTGAATTATAAAAAGAAAACATAATTGTAATTATTCGGTAGAGTATTTTGTGTTTAGGTGTTAAAAGATAAGTCTTATAATATTTTTGTTTAAAGAACAATTTCTTTTAATTTATGCATTTTAAAAATGTTTAAGTTGGAATTCAGAAATATTCGTTTTAAACATAATTACGTAATTCGTTTTTAATGCGCACAAATTGATGCTAATTTAAAGATTATTGACTGTAGTCTTTTAAATAATTGAACGATTTGCACATTTTTGAAGATTTTCATCTAAAAACATTTATGTCAACTTAGAGATACTTTGTATTCTGAAAAATGATTCTTATTTTTTGTTTTAATGATTGAATATTCCAATTAACAACCTTAAACACAAACATTGTGGTAAACCAGTAAAACGTTAGCCATATTAATAGAATACCTTATATTGCAACTCTAATGAAGATATTATATTTATCAAGAATTTATCAATAAATAACTAATCATGCATTATAAGCTATAACGAAATAATTAAACTAAAGAGTCTTAAATATGCTTTCATTTTTCTGTTTGGTATGGTTGTCCAAAAAGGCGAATGTTTTCGGGACGTACATGTATTACTAAGGTTATATCCTTGTTAAAAAAAAATGTTTTCAATATGAAGCGTAAAGAAAAACAGTACTGTGACTTTTCAGTGCCGTAATGAGTATGTTCTTAAATTTAATTATTTAGGATATCGACAGCTTGCGAAAAGATTGTATTTGTGCATTTTTTTATAAACGTGGATGTTTACCCTCGTGGAAGGCAAACTGTGCCTAGGAAAGCACGTAATACTGAGTTAACGAAAATTTCTATCGGTAGATTTTCCAACTAACGTTTGCAAGAACAAAATGACAATTATTTCGTGTAAAATCTTAACCCGGATATCAATAAAAAGCAACTGCCAAACTTAATATGAAAGGAAATATACTATAAATATATAATACGAATAGTTTGAAAACAGTCTCTATTTACTTATATAATTCAATATATTTAAGTTTCCTAAAACGGAACTTGCATAAATAATTTAACGATTCGTTTAATTACGGGCATTTATAAATAATAATCTTATCTAATATATATATCAGATAATTTTGTAACGATGACAAAGACATTATCTGCCTTACTACAAAAGATTTAAACAGACGTTAAACGCGCGTCTAAGACAGTTTTGAGTTAAACATGCTTTAGACATAGATCAATATACATTTAAGTGAGTTTAGTAGATGTTTAAAACTTATTTTTGCTGTCAAATGTAACGTATAACATTTTATCAATAAGTTTTTTTATGAGTTTATTCGCTGTTAAGCAATTTAGATAATATTTTAAGCAATGTTTAAATCTTAAACACTGTTTAGCTAGACACCTGTTCAACATGGTTTTAATGCGTCTTTTGTAGTATGACAGTATATTTTTAAAAGAAATATTATCGTTACACATGACACGATGTTATTTATAAAAACGTAGTGACAGAACAATGGGGTCCCATAGCTCAAGGATTCATATAAAAAATATTCACCGATAAATGGATACTGATAAGCAATATGTAAAAAAAGTCAAATTCGGAGATATTGATGTATTTGTATAATGCGTTACATATTTAACATTATAAAAAAAAATTCAAGCCATTCAAACTAAATAATTACGGAAAAATGTGTCTTAGTTTAAGGTTTAAAGTATTGAAGTGAGTTGCATTTTTGCGATATCCAATAATATCATATATCTGAAAAACTGATTATTAGATAGAGCTTTTTATTTTATCAAACTGCATTTAATCCAAAAATTTCAAGTCCAAATAATTATTTAGTTTTACTAACATTATATTTTTCGATTAAGTCATAAAATATGCACTATTACGTCGAGGTAAAACACATGAAAATATCGTCTCCTGAGTAAAATCATACATTTTTTTTAATTGTACTCGGCTAAAGCTGGGGTGCCACCCTATACCAGTTCATGTATTTCAGAGAAAAACAATCAAAAAAAGATTTTAAAAAAGAAGGAAACATTCAAATTTTGCAACTTTTAAAACTATAAAATTTATAATTTCCCCAAAGTGATGAAAATTTTAATAACCGTCTTCAAATATTTCTAAGAAACAATATATCTTGTATTATTTTTGTTAAATTAAAAAAGTGATACATACACACAGCTGAATTAAACGAAAAACCCCTTCTGTAAAAAAATATTATAATATATCTAGATATTCGGAATCCGGAACTGTTAATCTAATTCCTAAACATGGAACAAGACGGTTCATCTGGCAACCCTAGCTAGAGCTTAGACAACAGCTAATCTTTATCTTAATCCACATTGTAACACAGATAATACACATATCATAAATCTATCAGAAAACGACGAGATCATGACCTCATAAAAGTCAATATAAATAATAACAACATTATTATCAATGGAACACGCATTACCGAGATGCGTAAACCAATAGTATTTAGTTACAGAATCATTTAAATTGTAATAACTTAATGAAAACATTCTAAGATATTATTAATTTTTATTGTTCGAACGAAAATGATCTACAAAATGGCGTATCAATTAATTAACAGGACTTCGATTTAAATAATCTTTTTTTGTGGTTTGCAAGATTCATTGGTCCCATAGATTTTTTATCAAATTCAGTAATTTCATTTTAAAATCAAAATACTGAATGTCAGTCATCATCATAATCTACCTAGCATTTTTCCCGGTTATACCAGGGTCTGCTTTCTATTCTAGTCCAGATATTGACGAGTTGAGAGCGATTCCCATCTGACCTCCGCAACCCCTGACGGCAAGCCAGTAACCATTTAGACTAGAATAATTTCCCTACTACGAGTAATGATCATTATCAGGTGATTGTGATAACAACCGGGACCGACAGCTTTACGTGCTCTCCGAGGCACGGCGGGGAGACCCACAAGGACAAGCACCCAGACCTAGGAACAAATATTTATATAAATATAAATATCTGTCCCGAGCGGGGATCGAACCCGCAACCTTCGGCGTTAGAGGTCAAACTGAATGTCAGTCAAGTAAACGAAATAACGTATATATGCTTTTAAAGTCGATCCGCCATTTTTTAGTCTACTTTTGATATAGCATTAAGGGCGTTATACATACTAACAAAAATTACCTTCGAAAAACCTATATCTATACTACTATGCCAGAGAGCGAATTTTGTATATGCGAAGATGCGTCCGGAATTACAAAATCTTTTTTAAAATTATGATTCATTTGTATTGTACGTCTATTAGTATAAACATACTAATAAACACTAATGTTAGTATAATGCGCAATATAGCATTAAATTAGGTTCACGATCACTACACAGGCACGGATCTATGAATTACTCAAAGAGGGTATGGAGAGGATGATATGAGGGAGTAAGTTTTGCATGATTTAGATTGAAAGGGGATATAGCATTAAATATATTCACGTTCACCACACAGGCACGGATCCATGAGTTTTTACTCAAAGACGGTATGGAGGGGATGATATGAGGGAGTAAGTTTTGCATGATTTATATTGAAAGGGGATATAGCATTAAATAGATTCACGTTCACTACACAGGCACGGATCCATGAGTTTTTACTCAAAGACGGTATGGAGGGGATGATATGAGGGAGTAAGTTTTGCATGATTTATATTGAAAGGGGATTTGCATTAAATAGATTCACGTTCACTACACAGGCACGGATCCATGATTTTTTACTCAAAGAGGGTATGGAGGGGACGATATGAGGGGGTAATTTTTACACGATTTAAATTGAAAGGGGAGGAAGTCGAATATCGAAGGCGCGCTTTTTCATACGATTTTATTGTGGAGTGTTTGAGTTTTAACAAAAAGTGGTCACAGTTGCTTATATACAAGTTATTAATTTTTACCAATATATTGATCAGAGATTTGTTTGCAATTTTGTATATAGAGGCTTATCTCTGATCTGATTTGACAAATTCTATTCGCGTTAGATAGCCCATTCATTAAAGGTATCTTACATCACGCTTCAAAGCATGGGTGCGAAGCAGTAAACCATAAAAGCGAGTGAAACTGCGAGAAGCTGCTAGTAGATAAATATATGTAAAATAATCAATTCAATTATTTGGTTATTGGCTTTTTTTTGTACTAATTAAAGACATGATATTTCGCCAATGTCACGTGGAATGGAGAAAGACGATTTGTAAAATATAATGACCGTTATCATACTATAAACGTAACGTAGCGAACAAGCATAAGAAACGTAAAAAAATATTAAACAAAGTTAAAAAATATCCCTTGTTAATATAATATTTGTTAAAGGTACCATGTACCTATACGTTCTGATTTGTTATCGACCGCACGCAGCGTTGCATCTGATAAGAAAACCTTATCAATACGGTTTAGTAATCGAATTCCAATGTTCATGGTTCTACAGAACCAAAATTAATTTCTATCTTCAAGATAATGTACGATAACGTGGCATAGTTAAAAGAATGAGAGGTGAATGTATTAATATTTGTTTTAGTGAATATATGTATAGATAATAATATCAAAGTAGAGCTTATCAGTAGCCCACTAACTCCAGCTCGAATACGGACACGACCGGCCCAGTACCTCGCCAGCAAGACTGAGCAGCTTCAGCGATTTCCTGACATTAATAGAGTGTTTACACTCTGAAATTGGATAATATTGTATTTTTGTTATCTAATCGTCTACTGCTATTGGCCCTAGCGTCCACGTGGGGGAGGGGTGTGTACTGAAACTCAGAATAGTTGTGCGTTCCATGGTTGTCTTCTAGTGAGATCGCACCATGACTAAGAACATTGTCAGCAGATTTCATTGGCATGATCAAATTTGTATATAACAGAAGTACTTAATATATCGCTACAACACACACACACACAAAAAAACGCAAAATTAAGATCCTCATTTTTGAAGTGTTAAAACGTATAAGGTTAGCAGATTATACTGTGATCGCGCAAGACCGGGCGATATATGAAAACAAATAAAGAGATTTGTTGCTTGCTCTTGACACTAATTACTTCACTATCATCGTGACAAGGCACTTACACACTTGGCATAAGAACACGTCTTCTGTATCGTATAGTCAAGTTGACCAAGAAATCTAATGATACATGACTTACTTCCGAGTAATATCAGATTGATTGTAGGAGACCGAAATGCATACAGAATCATAGTAACATAGAGAATTTACTTAGACAATATTTTATACATAGTGTGAACTAGCAGGACTCAGAAATGCTCATAACAGCCTTTTTAAAGAGTTTTTGTAGTTGAAAATTATATATATTACAAAAATCTAAATATTTTTACCTTCATCAATATAAGTTTAATAATGTTTATTACTTAATTACATTAAATTATTTCATATAATAATATAACTCTGGAAATTAATATGATTAATACCACGCTAAGGTAAAAAAACTCATTCTGTTTATACAGATGAGACTGCTTTATCGTGACTTAGAGAGTTACCTAGCAACGGGCTGTTGATGTCACGAAAGAGAACCATATATTATTACAAGGGTTTAAAAATAAAAACGTGGATCATGAAACGTAATGTATTGTATTAATTAAGATCTTATTTTTGACACTAAACTTGTGAAACACGATTGAAATCGAACACATATACTTACTTTAGTCTTAGACCGCTAAACTCATAATTCTTTTGCTTAGCCGTAGTCGGGTTATAAAAGACTAGCTGTCCCTTGCGGTTTTACTCGAGTTTATGCTTTGCTCCTATGATTCGTATCGTGGTGTAATATAGCCTAGAGCCTTCCTCAATAAACTATCTAACACAAATAGAATTTTTCAATTCGAACCAGTAGTTCCTAAAATTAGCGCATTCAAACAAACTCTTCAGCTCTATAATATTAGTATAGATAATGCAAATAGAAATCAGTTTAAAAGCACTCTAAAAAGAAATAGCCTTCGTGAAGTTCATTAGTAGCGGAGAAAAACTTAAGCGGCTGAATTACAGGTGCTTACGAACTGGGTCGCTTTAGCTCAAGGTCCGTTGTAGTGAAACTGTAGGCGATAATTGGTCGTTCAATGGACGCTTATTATTGTGAATGATGCCAGCTGGGGAAATATACGCCTTTCGGAATGGAATTTTGGACTAAATTGATTTGTTTGTGTTTTGTGCATTTAGGTTTAAGAAAATTAAATATTAGGGATAAACTTGTGACTGCGTGCTTTTTAACTAGGTTTTAAAGGAGTTTAAGTAACGTTTGTTCGTACTGTACTATAGTTTTTGGTACTCATTGTACCCTTTATTTCCTGGAAAAATATTTTGTAGAAGGAAATAAGTTATCGTCGGTAACTGGTAATATACAACTCATGTAGAAACACCCAATCTTATACGATGGGGACGAACTGGGACCATCATTTTTTTAACGCTGATTGCATTTAAGTGTTCCGCTTAGGGAGTAAGGCGGGTATGTGGGACTCCTGCCGAAACGTTGTGCATCAGACTACCCACTAAAATCCAGCGATATCTATATATATTTGCTACCGTGACGCCCCGGGTCAGAACTGGGATTAACCTCGAACAGCCCAGTCTCAGTTATTCAATGCTGGCCCAAGCCCTGGGCCAGCTTTTATTACCCGAGCCTCGGCTTCCTAATGCTCGCCCAAGACCTGGCCAACCTTGGCCCAGTATTGTATACCAAGCCTAGGCCTTAGTTATCATCCCAAACTTTAAACAAGATTGGGTCTTCGCAGGTGTGCAGCACTGGGCCAAACCTGAAGAATTGTCGCAGACTTGAGCCGATGCTGGGCTAGCTTTATACTTTCAACATAGATGTCAGGTTAAAAACAGGATAAACTAATAAGTTTTATTTTTAATGTCAAATATATTTTTTGTCTTTACTGTTATATCTCTAAATGCCACAATCAAGATAAATTAAAAACGATTTTTTAATCATTTACAAGTAATTTTGAATATATCCTATAAATTAACATATTTTTTACCTCTTTATAATATGAATACAGATATAATACTTTATCCGAGTATAAAAATAAACGTAAACCAAACGCCAACAAGGAAAAGTATTTGCACCATCCCGCAGAGTTACCGCACTGCGGTTGAGGACATTATTCTTTTAATAAAGTAAGGGGTCCGAAAAAAGCCTGAATAGAATACGAAATATGGTAAATATATCTTGGTAATTCTTTGCTTTATCGAAAACATAAACGTGATTACCTTGAAAATCTAAACGTCGTTAAAAATATTGCAGGTTCATTGTGCGCAATTTCAAGTACCAAGTCGTTATTGAAGTTATAATATAGATTTCATAAGCAGCCTGACTCTGCGTCAATTTTATTACTTCTCTTTTTAAAAAGCTATCAAATTTCCATGTTTCATGTACTGAATTTAATTAACCAATCAATGTCAGACAAAGCACTTAATCGGCGAATCTAAAAAGATAAAATTTGCACAGAAGTTCCATATAGATGGTAGTCGAGTAGTATTAAGAATAGGCGAGGAATATTTCATATGGAAATTCGTCGTTTTTGAAGATGCAAATCAATATGAAAATTAGTGAAATGTTGCAGATAGAAAAATAATTCCCATCTATCTGATTACTTTTTATAATTATTGTGTATGTATTCGTTTAAAGATTTTTTTTCGAGTTAAAACAGTTCGTTTAGAAATGTGCCCCAAACTGACTGCCACTCGCGGTTACATTCGAGTTTATGGTTAATGCTTCGTTCCTATGAGCCGCAACGTGATATAATATAGCCTTTAACCGTCCTTAATAAACGTGCTATCTAATGCAAATATAATTTTTCAAATCTGATCATTAGCTTCAGAGTTCACACACAAATTTTATTCATAATATTACTATAGAACGTAACATTACTCACACTGAAGTACAAACACAAAAAATTGATGAATACCATTCAAATTATCAGCTAATAAACGTATAGAGATAAGATTTTATAACTATAAAGACAAAACTTAGATAAAACTTAATCTACGTTTAATCTTGTAGGTGCGTCGATAAGTACGTCATCAGCGAAATGTGTATCTAGTCGGTTTAAGCGTACTGTTTGGTGGAGCAAAGTTACGCATGTAACGAGAGAAGTACACTTCTAAGTTTTCACTTTCATACAGATTTACATAAGCTGTTTTTCGTTGATATAGGAGATAATTAGCCTTATAAGTTTTCAGACTTTATTAAGATTTACATAAGATTTTTTTTCTGTGTTTTAGGCCGAAATTACACTTATAAGTTTTCAGACTTTCATAAAGATTTAGGTACATATGCTGATTTTTATTGTTTTAGGCGAAAATTACACGTATAAGTTTTCAGACTTTGTTTTACACCTGGAAGAATTTACTGTCAGTGTCTTTAATTTTGACACAAATAGTTTTCGTAAGGTTACCTAGGTAACTGTTACCGGGTTACAGAGTTGTTTTATGTCAATAACGAGAATAAAAGTTAGAAAAGTAATATTTTATAACTCACAGTCAAAACTTACATGCGTAATTCTCGCCTTGACTTACTAATAATTCTTTGTACGACCACTGGCCAATGAACTAGCAACAGAGAGTCAAAAGGTTGGATTGTCCTTGAATGCATCCAAAACCAAAATTTTATCAAACGGTACATGCCAAGACATCAGAATAGGAAATGAAAAGATAGAATATGTGAAAGAATATGTATACTTAGGGCAAATAGTGTCATTTCAAAATAGTACCGAAAAAGAAATACAAAGACGAATAGCTTTAGCATGGAAAAAATATTGGGGATTTAAGGAAATTATGAAAAATAGAAATATTAACATACACATTAAGAAAAAGGTATACGAAATGGCAGTACTACCATGCCTAACATACGGCTGTCAGACGTGGTCATTAAGAAAAGAAGATGAAGAAAAAATTGCCATTTGCCAACGTAAAATGGAAAGAAGCATGTTGGGATTAAAACTGTCAGATAAAATAAGCAACGTTAATATAAAAAATAAAACAAAAATATTGGATGCACGGAAAAGATCACTCAAATGGCAAAGGATTAGATCACTCAAATGGCAGTGGGCGGGACACATATGTAGATTGAGTACTGACAGATGGACAAAACGTCTGACAGAATGGCTTCCAAGGGAAGGAAAAAGGAAAAAAGGAAGACCGAGAAAAAGGTGGAGAGGCATTTTTAATGAAATATGTGGAGCAGATTGGATGCAAAAGGCGCGTAAAAGAGAAATGTGGAAAGAGTTAGGGGAGGCCTACGCCGCAGAGGCGACTACTACTAACACTTAGTTTATTTTATTTTGTTTTAATAATAGATATTTTTATAATAGTAGTTGTAAAAAGTAAATCCAAAAAAAAATTACATTTTATGCAAAGAAGCAATATTTTTATAGATTTGTAAGTAGTAGAAATAAAGGCTATTTTATTTTTTATTTTTTTACGACCACTGGTACAGTGCTCCTAATTTTAAGGCGAGATCTATACGTTTTTCTCTCGGACTTTCATAAAGTTTTATATAAGTTATGTCTTAATACTTTACACCTGAAAGAATTTACTATCACTGCGTTATTTTTGACATTAATAGCTTTCGTAACTACTTACGACGTATCTGTTACTAGGTTACAGCGTAGTTTTATATCGCTTTTGAGAGTAGAACTCACAAATTTTATTCTCATCTATCGCTTGTGATTGTATTTACTTTTACGTTCGACTTTTGACATTGTCGTTACAGATGCTATATGTGTGTTTATCTGTTCCCACATATCTTTTAAACTTTTGAAGTATATGTAGTTAAATGCGTCTTAATTGTGGCTATGTGACGTTACACTTATTCGATATAGCGCCTTTAAAGGTTATAAAATCCTGTATAAGAAAAATAATAAAATTTCCGTGTCGGCCTAGTAAAAGGGCTTAATTAGCACATTACATAAATATTTTCCTTCGAACACGAACGATTGTGGCTGTACATAACTTACATAATATATTTCAAATGATTTAAATTACCTAAATAATACATTACCATGTACGGTTACCTAAGCAGAGCAGAACGATGTGGCATGCGACCAACATCCTCTGAACATTACTAAACGTATATATTTGCGGTAAGTAGCATCTCATCTTTACCCGACTACGGCATAGACAAGAAGGGTTATGATATCGACACTGTCTGTATATTCATCAGTTCCCTCATAGCTCCTAATTTTCTTATCAGAACTGAACAAATGAAGAATCGTTAGAAGCATTATCATCCGCTGGTTAAAAGCCATAGGACGTGTCACTAAATCTAATGTGGCGCCCTCTAGGGGGCATATAGTACTCTGTTAAAGAAATTTGATTAGTAAACCGTGTTTCGTATCATTGGAAAGGGCGTTGCTTGTACATTTCAAAAATATATACATTACTAGCAATTGCTTGTGACTTTGTGCGTATTCATTCAAAACGTGTAATTTTTTTCCTGTTTAATAATATCTTTTTTTTCTGTTAGCTGCGTGTTAAATCGCTAACTATAACAGCTGGTGGTCTTATTTTTCCTGTTTGCGCTATCGGTATTTAATAATTATTTTTATACAAATAATTATTTTAGTTTTATATCCTGTAATGATTATCCTCTACTAGCTGCACCTCGCGATGACAATGTGACACACAGACACACATCAAACTTATAACACCTCTCTTTATTAATCAATGGTTAAAAATTATACGTTAACGCAAGCGTAGCAAAAGATAATTTATTAAAATTGTAACGGGCAAGTCAATTGGTTCATTTAATCTATAGTAATATATACAAATACAGTAATACCCCGACTTACGCTACTTCGACTTACGCGAATTCGGAGTTACGCGATTTAATTTTCTCGTCTATTCGTTTTTTGTTTGAATGCCGTAGCTTGTAGGTATATATTGTCATATTATCTAGAACTAGCTTCTGCACGCGACTTCGTCCGCGTGGAATAGTTATTGTGGGCTAATAATGCATTATTTTAGAACAAATTTGGTTAGCATAAAAAAGGTTATAGTGAGCTAACCTTAAAAGATAGACATATGCTGTCGCAGACTTTTTTTAGAACTTTTAAAGGGTAACAATTCTGTCATACATGATTTTACAAAACTTTAACTATCTATATATATGATATGATAAATGGACTATCTAACACTGAAAGAATTTTTCAAATCGGACCAGTAGTTCCTGAGATTAGCGCGTTCAAGCAAACAAACAAACAAACAAACTCTTCAGCTTTATAATATTAGTATAGATTAGATACTAATTATTTCCTAAATTGTTGTTTTATTTAGTTTCCAGTTCCAATTAAACATTGTATGTCTTTATATGCAAAATTGTACCCCGGACTTACGCGAATTCGACTTACGCGGATTGCGCTCAGTCCCTATCGCGTAAGTCTGGCGTATTACTGCACAATCAAATCTTACAATATGTCTACAATAGATTTGATTGATTGCATTGAATAGGCTCCGAAACAATTGGGCCGATTTGAAAAATCCTTTCTGCGTTGGTTAACTCCGTCATAAAATATTATAGGCTATATACCACGCTACGACTCATAGGAGAAAAACCGCGATTCGCATTTAATAATTCAAAAACAACAGCGCTATTACGAAAATTGTAAACGAAATTTCGCATTAACAATTAACGTTTCAGTCTGTTTATAGTTCTATCATTCAAAACGTTCTTAATTTAACGCGGCACAATCGGGCCAAGGTCCTAGATTGAACAGCCCGATCAATGACAGATTAAATATGCTTTATCTATTATCTACAAATACATATAAATGTAACATACGACCCGTAGATATATTAGTAACGTTGTGTCATAATTAGGCGCTGATAAGCAATACTACGTCAATCCACACAGACTTCATTTTGAGAAAATGGCGACTATACATGTCAAACCTATTCTTAACATTTATTTTAAAGACGTATATATCCTCTATACGTATATATTCTCATTTCTATTTTGATAAAACGTATAATGAATTTAAAGCAGATTTGAATAATAGTTTTATCTGATGATTTTTTTTTGCTAATTAAATATTTGCAATAATCTTAATAAAAATAAATCTAAATAAAATAAATTGCTCAATATTATCAATAATCTAATTATTGTAAAATATTGAGCACTCAATATTCGAAACATTAAATTAAAAAAAACCATTATTCAAACTAATTAAGTACGGAATGTACTTAATTAGTTTGAATAATGTTAAATACATAACGTATTATCAGAACACATCAATATCTCCGAATTCGACTTTTTGTGAGTTAACACATTATTGCTTATCAGCATCTAATTAATCTTAAAAAAAATAACCGATTTCAGAAGCAAAATATGCAATTTATTTTATTTTCACGACATAATTTTTGATGTAAAAATCAAGGTGATTTTATCGCATGAGGTTTAGTACCTAAAAGTGTATACCCTAGTGTTTTGCTAACATTAATAGTAGTAAAACCCTGGAAGTCCTGAAGAAGGTTTTGACAAGTACGATAAGAGATTCAAGTTTAAAGGACTATTAAAAAGATTTATTTTTCTATCGGCCAGTTACGTTAAGAACAATCTACATACATACATCTATAAAAAAAATTTAAAAAAAAAAGCAAAAATTTTTACTGTACGTAATATAATTTCTTTCTCGCTACTGTTAACCTGAAAGTACTGTCGATGACTGACCACTGTGGTCAAAAATTTTCACTTCAAGATAGGGTTATTTTAAATAAAAGAAAAATAATATGTAGACCAATAACTATTAAAAAATTAAATTCTTTTAAAGATATTATGGCGTCCAAAATAGGTAAATTAGATATGACTGCAGATGATCCAGATGTACTTTATGATTCGGTTTTTAAATTAATTTTAAATGAATTTAATAATATTTTCAAAATGAAGACATTTTATAATAATGTAAACTTGAAATTTAGTGACTGGGCTACTCCTGGCATTTATAAAAGTAGAAAAAAATTATATGAATTATACAGTGTGAAGCGGTGGTATCATGAGGAACATTTTGTAGAATATGTAAAAAAGTATTCAAAAACTTTTAAGGCGGTGTGCATTTCTGCTAAGTCAAATCATATCAAAGGAAAAATTTTTAATTCGGAAGATAAAATTAAAGCTACTTGGGACGTTATTAATAGTTTATGTGGTAAATCTAACAAGCAGATTTTGCCAATTGAATTGAATGTAGAGAATAAACTCGTTAATTCAGAATTAGAAGTTGTAAATATATTCGAACAATTTTTTGATAAAATACCTACAGATATAACATCTCATTTAAATTCGTCTTCATTAACTGCTTCTACATTGTTAGCAAATAATGTACCCAAATATGATATCGAATTCTCTTTTAAACAAATTACATCACTAGATATTGTAAAAACATTTAATACTCTAAAAATCAAGAAAACAAATGATCTATGGGGTATCTCGGTTAAAGTAATTAGTAGTATCATCCGAGACATTGCTCCCTATTTAGCTTGTATATTTAACAAATGTCTTAACACGGGTGCATTTCCAGATTTATTAAAATGTAGTAAAGTTTTACCACTTTTTAAAAAGGGAAGCAAATGTGATCCTGGTAATTATAGACCTATTTCTATATTACCTTCCCTAAGTAAAATATTTGAAAAACTAATTTTAAATCAACTCCTTGTTTATTTTAATGTAAACAATATTTTTAATGGTGAACAATACGGTTTCACTAAAGGTCGCTCGACTTCAGATGCAGGAATAGCACTCCTCAAACACATATATGATGCGTGGGAGAAATCACAGAATGCTATTGGTGTATTCTGTGATTTATCTAAGGCATTTGACTGCGTGGAGCACGAAACGCTTTTATATAAACTTAAATATTACGGTGTGAAAGGCAAAGCTCTTGATCTCATTGCTTCATACTTGACACAGAGACTTCAACATGTTACTATAAATGGAATAAAGTCTTCTGGATCTGTCCTAAAGATGGGTGTTCCACAGGGGTCAATTCTGGGTCCTTTTCTATTTTTATTATACATCAATGATCTTCCGTTTTATGTTAAAAGTATTCGTGACATTGTATTGTTTGCTGATGATACTTCGCTTATTTTTAAAGTTGACAGAAATAAAACTAATTATGACGATGTAAACAATGCATTGTCACTGATACAATATTGGTTTACATCTAATAATCTGGTCTTAAATGCTAAGAAAACGAAATGTGTAATATTTACCTTGCCTAATGTTAAACAGCAAACTTATATTTTAATATTAAATAATGAGATCCTTGATGTTACTGATACAACGGTGTTTTTAGGAATAACTTTGGATATGAAACTTCAGTGGAGCTCCCATTTGCTATCTCTTACGGGGAGACTCAGCTCCGCATCGTACGCGGTTAGAAAAGTTCGTCAACTAACCGATGTTGATACAGCTCGATTAGTATATTTTGGTTATTTTCATAGTATCATGTCTTATGGATTGATGCTATGGGGTAGTGCTACAGATATTAATACTGTATTTATCTTACAAAAAAGAGCTGTTCGTGGTATTTATAATCTAGGAGCTCGAGACTCCCTTCGGGATATTTTTAGTAAAGTAGGTATACTTACTGTTGCGTCACAATACATTTATAACAATATAGTATACATTCATAAAAATATTCATTATTTTGAAAGAAATAGAGATAAACATAATATTAACACGAGAAAGAAAGATAAACTTATAACACCTTGTTTTCGACTTCACAAAGTAAATGTTTCCTTTCTGGGGCAAGGTATTCGTTTTTATAATAAAATCCCCCAGAAATATTTGCAGTTTTCCATAAATAGATTTAAATTATATGTTAAAAAGTCTCTAATAGCTAAAGCATATTACTCTATACAAGATTACGTTGACGATAAAGATGCGTGGGCTTAGTATATGCTGAATTTCGTACAGGATAAATAATCAATTTGTAATCATAAACTGTGTTGATGTATTGACAATATTTTAAAAGAGTAACTATCGAGTTTCTTGCCGGTTCTTCTCGGTAGAATCTACGTTCCGAACCGGTGGTAGCTTCATTATTTGATGTAATTTTTTTTTTGTTTTTTCATGTATTGACGATTCAAAAGTGCTCGTGAGAGCCTACTTGAATAAAGTATTTTTTGATTTGATTTGATATTGATGATTTAATTTTTTTAACAACTTACGACGTGTCTATTGCCAGAGTATTTGTTTTATATCGCTCTAAAGAGTAAAGCTTACAAATGGATGCTGATAAGCAATAATGTGTCAACCCACAAAAAGTGTATACACACTGGGTAGGCGTGAAATAAGTAACACATGTTTTTAAATCGTCTTTAATTTTTATTTTAAATAATAGTCATTTTTAGTTTTATTGCTTTATTATTTGATAAATTATGTGTTATATGTGAGTTACAATACCTACCAGCAAGTTATCCTTTATATAAATTCACTATAATAACCGGTTTTCACTAGTGACAATAACGGACACGCACAAAAAATGGATTCATTAAAACAATCTTTTTCTGCAATGTCTGAGATGTTTTATGCAAAGATGGATGAGTTTCAGCAGGATTTACAGAGAAATTCGACTGGGAAGGTCACTGCGACAACTTCGTCAATAGCTGCTGATTTTGAGTCCTTCAAAACGTTTATCGTTGCTACATTGAACACCTTGCAGCATCAGGTTGAATTCCTTAAGATGGAAATAGATCGTCAAGAGATGCGAGGAAGGCGTAAAATGCTGCTCTTGCATGGCATACCCGAGACAAAGGCAGAGAATCTAAATGCGCGGGTCACTACCGTTATCGCCGAGCATTTGGATCTGCCAAACTTTGCCAGCTCCAGTATTAAAACAGCTTATCGTCTGGGCCGCTCATTAATTAAAAAACCCAGGCCCGTAGTTGTTAAGTTCACTGATGTTGCAGTCCGTCATAAAGTGTGGTTTTCCAAAACAAAACTCAAGGGCACTGGCATAACTCAGTCAGAGTACCTAACGAAGCCCCGACACCACCTATTTCTCGAAGCCCGGAAGCGTTTTGGCGTCACGAACTGCTGGACACGCGATGGGTGTATATACATCATTGGCTCAGATGGAGTTCGACATCGAGTGGAATGCCTCAGCGAGCTAGATGTTGTCCCGGTTGCGTCGGGATCGGCAGCTGTAGCAAATTCACCGGTCCAGAGTCCAGGGACGATTGTCAGAAGTCCAGAAACAAGGCTACCTGTTTCCCGTACTAGACGAGCGGTTAAAAAATAGGTTCTACTATATAAGGTATAGAACGTTTTTGCCAGTCCTTTTTTATTAAATTGAATTATTAATTTTAGATTAAGTATTAAATAAAACAAAACTTTTATTAAAATGTAATAACAACTTTTTAGATAAATAATTAAATATCTACCCTCTCTTTAAAAATATTATCATCTTAGCTGTCAAAAACGAAAATAACAACGTCACTTCAATTATGACCATAGACAAGCATTTACTTCTTATTACTAGTTTTAGCTATAGATTCTAGTATTTTATTTTATTTTTTTGTTGTTATAGTTTAGTTATTCATTGTTGTAATTGTTTAAAAGTTTTTTTATTATTTAATACCTTTATACAATAAGTATTAGCTGTAGATTCCATGTTTTGGTATTTTATTTCTTTAAAGTAACTTATTCCATTAAATTTATTTTATTTTATTTTTGATATTTGTAGTTATTTCTTATTATATAGTGACTTTTTTTTTTAATAAGTTGCAGCTAAAAAAAAAAATGTTTGTTATTTTATTTTATCTATGTGAGTCTTGTTTACTATATTGTTTTTGTAGATATGTTTTTATCAAAGTCAAAAATATCACAAAAGTAGTATATATTAATATTAGTAGATATAGTTATCTTATGGTTATTGTAACAAGACCTTTTTTTGCTGGTGGGTACATAGTAACCTGTTATATATAGTATATATTTATTTATTTATTAATAATATTATTAGTTTTAATTTTATATTATTTTGTATATTCCTATATTATGTCATGTCAAGATATAAGCCTCAATGACTCATTCTTCTCCCTTTCTTCATCGGATGGATTGAGTACGAATAACAGTTTTTACAGTCTACCCTCCCTTAATGAAACTCTTGATTTGCATTTTTCGGACGTAATAAAAAATTTTAACATTCTCCATATTAACGCCCAGAGTATTCCTGCACATTATTCAGATATGATCTCATCTTTTAATAGCAGGCATATTCATGCTATTCTGATATCAGAATCATGGCTCAAACCTTGTTTGCCATCTTCATCTTATGCTCTCCCTGGTTTTCAACTTATTCGGAATGATCGTCCAAATCGTGTCGGCGGAGGTGTTGCTATATACCTTCGTTCTCACTTACCGTTTACGATTATAAGTATGTCTAGTTCCCAGTCAACACCAGGAGCAGAACATTTAATTATTGAACTTCTTTTTTCCAATACCAAGCTTCTACTCGGTGTGTTCTATAACCCCTGTCTAACAATCGACTATTTTTCTACATTTGAAACAATTTTAGATAATTATATTCCATTGTACCAGCATTCGATTATCATGGGAGATTTTAATACATGTCTTTTAAAAAACGATTCTCGCTCTTTTCGCTTAAAATCATTAGTCAAAGCAGCCAATTTACACATACTCCCTCTTTCAGCAACTCACTCATTCCCCAACTGTTCTCCATCTCTTCTAGATCTTATCATAGTTTCTTCCACAGATTATGTTGCTAAACATGGCCAATGTTCTGCTGATGCCTTTTCATACCATGATCTGATTTATTTATCCTATAAAATACGCCCGCCAAAAGCTAAATCGAGAATCCTTCTGCAACGCAATTTTGGTGGAATGGATTTGAAGCGCCTGCGAGATGACGCTTTGATGATTGACTGGACTGATGTTCTTACTGGAACCAATATTGATTACCGGGTGGCAAGTTTTAATGCACTACTTACTCAACTATATGACACTCATGCCCCTATACGTCCAGTTCGGCTTAAGCATTTTCCTGCTCCCTGGCTTACTTCGGAAATAAAAAAGTTACAGCGAAAGAAGAATATTGCAAAAGCAAAGTATAAGCAAGATAGTTCCGATGTAAATAAAGATAAATATAAATATATTCGGAATCGCTGCAACAGGTTGTGTAGGGATAAACAACGACGCCACATTCATAAATCTATCCTCGAAGAAGAAGATTCTGGTAGAGTATGGAAATTTCTTAAATCACTTGGAGTTGGGAAAGCACGTTCGAATCGTAATTCCAGTAATATTGATTTAAATCAGCTTAATCAGCACTTTTCCTCTTCTTGCGCCATTGATGACGCTACAAAATTAACAACTAAAAATCAAATTCTAGCTTTACCCACTTCTGATGATCCTGCCTTCATTTTTAGTCAAATCACTGACAGTGATGTTAAGAGAAGCATTGTTGAAGTCAACTCCGATGCTATTGGTATTGACGGTATTAGTCGTAAAATGATCATTCCTATCATTGACATTCTAATTCCTATAATTAAGTCCATGTTCAATTATTCCATTTCTTCTGGTTTTTTTCCCTCTTCCTGGAAAGATGCACAAGTTATTCCTATTCCTAAAAAAGCAAATCCCACCAGTTTTTCGGATTACCGTCCCATCTCCATACTCCCTTTTCTATCAAAAGTTTTCGAACGTATTGTGCATCGACAATTGAGCCTTTTTCTATCCAGACAGAATCTTTTTAATCCTTTTCAATCTGGTTTCCGAACAGGTCATAGTACGACTACTGCTTTAATCAAAATTACTGACGACATTCGTCTCGGTATGGATAATCAATGTCTAACAGTGATGACCTTACTTGATTTTAGCAATGCATTTAACGATGTTGACTATGAGCTTTTATTAGCTATTTTAGGTTCTCTTAACATATCTCCTGAAGTGGTTGACTGGTTTCAAAGTTATCTCTGTGGTCGCCAGCAACGGATTCGTATTGATGATTCTTTTTCAAACTGGTGCACGATCAAGGCTGGTGTACCACAAGGTGGCGTGTTGTCTCCTCTCCTTTTTTCAATTTTCATTAGTTCTATTACTTTCCGGTTATCTTCTCTCTACCACCTGTATGCTGATGATCTCCAAGTGTATGTACAGTCAAAATTAATTGATTTGCCTAAAGCCATTGATGCATTAAATAGAGATCTTAAATCAATAGTACAATGGAGTCAATCACATGGACTTAAAGTAAATCCGATAAAATCTAAGGCAATTATAATAGGCAGTCAGAAATTAGTAACGCGCATTAATTGGTCTAATTTGCCTAATATCATTATTGATGGAACAATTGTGCAATATAGTGACACTGTATTAAATCTTGGAGTCACTTTTGATAAATTTCTTTCTTGGGCTCCTCAAGTGAGCGAGGTGAGCAGGAAGGTGTTTGCGTCAGTCGGATCTCTTCGTAGGCTGCAGAATTTCCTACCAATACCAACTAAAATTGCACTTGCACAATCTCTCCTTTTACCGATTCTCGATTATGCTGACACTTGTTATATCAATCTAAGTGAGGAATTGCTTAATAAACTTGAGCGCATTCAAAATCTTTGTATACGGTTCATATTTGGACTTCGCAAATATGACCACGTTTCCGAATTTCGCGAAAAGCTCAAGTGGCCCCCAATCCGCCTTCGTAGGAATACTCACATTCTTTTTCTTTTATTTAACGTACTTTTCAATCCATCCTTTCCTTCATATCTAAAAGAGCGCTTTGAGTTTATCGGTGATACTCATTGTCGCTCTCTTCGCTCTAACGATAACCTAACCTTAATTATTCCACCCCACAGTACTTCCTTTTACTCTAAATCCTTTTCCGTCGAAGCTGTTCGTCTTTGGAACTCCTTGCCTGTTGAAATTAGGCGAGCACAATCGCTAGTAACATTTAAACGATTAGTGAAAGCGCATTTCTTTCCTCCTTAAACTATCTTTGACCTTATCGATCCTATTTACAATGCCTCTATTCCTATACATTTTTTTTTTTTTTTCCTGATGTCTTCTGGCTTACATATGTATTTATTATATTAGTATAAACGTGTATATATTATGTATGTATAGGTTTATATTTTAAGTACTTGTATCTATTTATTTATTTAAAATATATATTATTATTAGAATATTCTTTGTAGTTACTGTTGTACGTACACCCAATACCCATTATTCACTGGTCATGATTTCCTTCGCAACATGGTTGCCTGGTAGAGATCGCTGCTCAGCGATAAGGCCGCCAATTGTACATGTAATACTGTATAATATTATATTATTATTTGTATCCTTGGTGTACAATAAAGTATACTTTATAAATTTTTTTTTATAAAAAGTGAAATTCGGAGATATTAATGTATTTTGATACTGCATCACCTATTTAACATTATTAAAAAAAATTGAAGTGATATAAACTAAATAAGTACGAAAAAAGTTTCTTAATTAATTGGTTCGAATTTCAAGTGCGTTCCATATTTTGCAATTTATACAATAACCTCAAATATTTTAAAAACTTTTTACTTGATAATATAATAAATATATTAGTCTGAATTTAATTCATTATACCTTTTATCAAAAAATAAAAGAAAAGATGGATATATAATTCTTCAAACAAATTTGTTAAAAATGGGTTTGACATCTTTAGACGCCATTTTCTCAAAATGAAGTCCGTGTGGTTTGAGTTAAATAATATATGCCTAAATATAATAAATATATATAGTTAAATTTGCTAAATTCATAGTAACAGAATGCTCAATTTTCATTTAGCGAAACGTTAAATCCCTCAGCCCAAGTATATATAAAATTATAACACGTAAAATAAACCAAAAATGTACCGATCACGAGTTAATTCAAAACAATATCGTTATTGTAACAAATGTCACGACACACGACGCTATATAGCCCACATACTTTTTGTAAATAACTCCAATTATCTTACAGCATATCTGGTCTACAATTGACGCAATCGTTTTCAATAGCTTTAATAGTGGCCTCATGAAAACAATTGACGAACTACTTATCATTCCTATGGCGTCTATTTAATAAAGTATTACATTAAGAAAGTCATTTGAAATGTCTAAATATTGTATATATTAAGATTTGTTATACTTCTTAGTTTCCGTAAATCGGTTGAAATGTTACGAAAAATATTTAAAGGGAAATTATATCTATTTACTTAAAACCTCAATTAAAATATTGCATGCTTTGTATTAAAGAGACCGAATTCAAATTATGTGAAACGTGTGAGCACTCTATAATCTATGATTTAGAAAAAAATACTATTCTACCAACATTATGCGACTTTAAAGTCTAACTAAACGGCCGAATTTCCAAGTGTAAAATATGCCTTGCGTTTTGTACCCAAAAAATGTGAATTTTTGCGTGCATATATAGCTAAGTGACCAATGTGGTAGTTTAGAAAACTAAAATTAAAATTTTTATACCATTTTGGACTTTTTCGTGCCATCTCCACTTGACTTGACTTCGAAAGAATATTTTGTGCATTAGTAGCGCGGATGCATGCCATATTATAACAAAAATAAAATAAAAAGAGATTATGCATCAAATGCATCTTGATAGGTATTTTCAACCAATTTTGCTTAATTGAGAGCAAAATACGAGTAATCAATGAAAAAATGTTAGATCACTAGAACATTTTATTTAATTCAATTCTTTGGTTTTTGCCAATAACATTTTAATTTTTTAATTTCAATACGCAGACGTGTCTATCAATCAAAAGAATTATTTTCATACAAAATACTCATTTTCCATTCAACTGTACTTCTGTTGAAGGCTGTTCAAAGTAATACGATTTCACGTTTATAGTTAGCGAAGTGTAGAAAATTATCACACCATCGAAATTGATACAAGGACGTTGCTTAGAGAAGAAATAATTATACTAATAGTTATTGGGTAAAGAAATAATTCGAAATCATTAATTACCATCATTATAATTCCAAACTTTAACGATGAAAGTCTAATTACATATTTCGTAATAAGTAATAGCTTGTTAATATCCCACTTCTGAGCAAAGGCCTCCTCTCCTATCAAGAAGGTTTAGAGCTAAATCCACGACGCTGCTCCACTGCGGGTTCGCATGACATGTGTCAAAATTTCTCCAGACACATGTAGGTTCACGATGTTATCCTTCACCGCCGAGCTCGTGATAAATTTAAACACAAATTTCACACTTGAAAATTACTATTTTTTTTTGTATAGCCGGGATTTGATCGGTTGAGATCGACGTGTTTTAACCTCTAGGCCAATTCGGCTCTTCGTAATAAGAATCGTATGAATATCGTTCAAGATGTTAATGGCCAGTGAAATAGTGTTACATTTTAGTGGCGTTGTTACACTTGAATATTTTTAACCGACTGAAAAAAGAGGAGGTTTTAATTTGTAGCGAATGTTTTTTTTTTAAATATCTGTTACTTCAGAGCTCCGTCACTCTTAATCGATTTTGAAATGCTTTCTTTATGCGAAAGAGTATATTTTAGATTGGAATTTGTATAAAAATCGGTTACTTAGTTCAGTTTTTAAATCAAAATAACTGAAAATAATATCCAAGCAAACGAAATTGCGAATTTCGCTTTTGATGTTATTTTGTTGCTTTTTTATATTGGTCCCATAAAATTTTTATCAAAATCGGTTCAGCAGTTTTTAAATCATATCAATATCTGTAAAAGTTTGTTGTTTGATCTAACACTTTTTTTTATCTTTATAAGATTAAAAAAAAAAAGTATTAAAAGTAAGTTATACGTGTAAAAAGTTTTTTGCTAAATTCATTTTTATTATTATTTGTGAATAGATATAACTTATTAGCTTTTTAGTGGTAGCTTTTCCTTAATTTAAGTACTTTTTGTTTGTTTTGACAATTCAAATGTGCTTTCAAAAGCCCACTCGAATAAAGTATATTTTGATTTTGAATTCAACAATACCGTTTAATATAATTTAATTATAGCATCACATTGACAATCCTACATACTTGTGACGTTGCTTTTGAGAAATAAAAATCAATCAAATTTAATTCGTACGATTTGGTGTTGAAGGAATTTATGTAGATGGAAGGTCAAGAGTTAACAGTACTGATTGATATAGGGGCTATGTAAAACATATACAGTTATAGCTAATATCTCGAACTTAACGAATCGAAATAAATAGCAATTTAAGACAAAAAAAATCAAAATCTACAATCTGCGGATAAATCGGTAAACATAAAAAAAAACATACATACACACGAACATAGAATCTCCTATTATTTCGCAGTCGGTTAGAAATAACGTAATTGGAAACCACACGCAGACCACACTCAGGTTTACCGGACAAGTTTGCCTGTAAGGTGCGCGTGCGCAGATCGGGTAGTTCGCAAAGAAGTCGATATGAAACACGAGTAAAAACAAACGACTAACACTATAATTTTTATTTTATTATTTCTTTCTCTATTATAATATGCATGACTCAATTTATTGATGAAAACCGCATTAAAATCTAGTACATAGTTTAAAAGATCTAAGCGTACTTACGGCGGGAATCGAATTTTTTTATACTGTTTAAAAATTTTCTCGAATTTTATATCGGTATGAAATATCTTTCTTAATATCGCATCTAAACTAATATTTGATACGATTTTGAAGAAGGTAGAGCCTAGCTGTAGGGTAACGACTACAGCTCGTATACGTGCTGACTCGACCGGGGAGGTACATCACTCTCACAGAAGAACGGCGTGAAGTAGCTAATATAGCTGTTTTGTATGATGAGTGAAAGTGTCTGAAACCTTCCCTCATTCCTTTCCTAACTTCCTATTCCCTTTCATTCCTCATTGCATCTTAAAGCTGGTGACGCATTTGCGGCTCCTCTGGTGCTGCAAATGTCCATGGGCGGCGGTGATCACTTAACATCAGGTGTCCCGCTTTCTCGTTTGCCATTTTTACCCGACTGCCCTACCCGAAGGAGTTGTATGTATACTGTATTTATTTATGTATGTATGTGGGTTTGTACCTTTGTGGCAATTTGATAAATAAAATGTCATTTATTCGTCATGATGACGCGAGTGTCATACAAAGCATAAAAATTTGCAAAAATCAACATGGCCGATTTTGGACGCTGACGTGAAAAAAAAATCGACAAACTATATCACGGGGGAAATCGTTGAATAGGTATTTAAAAATCCTTTTACGTTTCTCGTGTAGTATTTCAATTAAAATATACATTTAGGATCTACGATTCAAATTTGGTTAGTAACGTTTCTCACTCATAGGCTTAGACAGAACTGATATTGATACGATAATGCTGACTGCAGATGGCCTTGTTACGCATTCGGATTTTTGATATTATAATTAATTAAT
Organism: Hypolimnas misippus; assembly: GCA_037950945.1. Lineage (NCBI taxonomy): Eukaryota > Metazoa > Arthropoda > Insecta > Lepidoptera > Nymphalidae > Hypolimnas > Hypolimnas misippus. The sequence continues at coordinate 543,831 of JBBEEQ010000031.1, forward strand.
TATTTAATCTTGTTAACATTAATCAAGTAAATATCTTAAATTAATGTTTTCGAAACTGATAATGTTGATAATCACTTTAAGCAGTAGGCAGTAAGAATACTTATCTTTATTTAATGTAATACTTTTAAACGAGCAATTCTTATATATGGACGCTGATAAACAATACTGGGTCAAGCCACACGGACTTCGTTTTGAGAAAATAGCGTCTAAAGATATCAAACCTATTCTTAATAAATTTGTTTGAAGACGTATATATCCATCTTTTCTTTTCTATTTTGAGAAAATGTATAATGAATCAAAAGCTTGAAGGTTTATACAATGTTTATCCAATAATAAGTTTTTAAATATTTGAAGTTATTTTATAAATTGCAAAATATGGAACGCACCTGAAATTCGAGAAATTGAGTTAAGAAACCTTTTTCCATACTTATTTAGTTTAGATGACGTAAATTTTTTTTCAATAATATTATATAGGTGACTCAGTATCAAAATACATCAATGTCTCCAAATTTGACTTTTTTGTGGGTTGACACATTATTGCTTATCAGCATCCATATATTCTAATCTGAATCTCGAAAATGGATCCAAAGATTTTCATGAAATTTAGAAGGCAAGGAGTTTTGGGGACGATAAGTCGATCTATAGTCTAATGTTTTTTACTCGTCTTATTTAGCAGATAAATATGGCGTATATCTACCGACACGCAGTTAGATAAGAAATTATCGATTGAATGATGGAAATGAATCATTTTTTATTATGAAAAATTATATTGAAAAATAAACGTTCGAAAATTCGTGTTTGTCATTCGGGTTATTATTACAAAATAAAGACGAGTAAAGAAAAATAGACTATAGAGTTTTTTTTTTTAAAGAAAATGTTTTATCTGTATAGCAAAGCGCGGTCATCCAGACACCATTTTTTATGACATAACAAGCCTACGTTACACGTGTGTACAAAAATTTTCGAATTCTCTAATCTCGTTGGTTATGAAATTTAAAAATTCAATAGGTATATTATTATTTTACATATTATTGTCAAAAATAAATAGAGCGTCGGTATTTTGGCAATTGCATTCAATAATAAATTAACTACTATTTTTATTTAAGGTTTCAAAAGTATTTACTCAATTAAAAATTTTTGTAGTCGCGTCTTGTAGGTATTTACCTAATTCCATCTTTTATAAACATACTAGCTATCTGATCAGTTATCGAGCGTAATGAAAAATGATTAAATGGCTATTATAAAATAAGGGGTTTGTAATAAAAGGCAAAAAATTAAGGCTAGTGCCACATTATAGAAAAATGAATACAAATTCATTTGTTTAAAATCAATAATGTCGTTTCGGAGCAGTAAGGTACCTAACATTGTGACAGGGTTATATTGGTTTAGTATTGGTCCTTTATCTTAAACCAAAGCTATTGTGTAAACTATTATAAGATATACATATAAAATCTATTTTATTTTACATTTTGATAGTTTAAAATGTGAAAGCCTACCTGATTGGAATATATTTTGATAAAAACGAGCGAGAATCAACTCTACATGTCGATAAACAAAAAGCAATTACATACGGTTTTTAAAAATAAATTTTAAAATGGAGGTATTAATAAAGTTAATAATTAAACTCGATTCAATAGAATACGAACAAAACAAAAAAAGAAAAAAAATAATTTTTGTTCGTTCACGAAAATTCTTAATAAATTGAAAATTTTAGAAAAAAAAACAAATGTAGAAAATTTAGGCTTAAAAAATTAAGCTAAACACATTCACTGCCACTACGTGTTTAATATATAATAAATGGACACACCTGGCTTGTCCACGGCAGTGAATATGTCAAAGGGTATTGTTTCAAACTATACTAATGTCTATTACTGCTATTTGTGCATTAAATTTTATAAGCATCTAATCTACTTCACTACATAAAAACAGTGCGACATTTACCTCATCCTTGCTCAAAAACAACTGAAAAAAAAGGAAGCACAGTTAGAGGATTAACTAGCGGAAGGGTTTTCACACATTATAGAATTTAGCATACTTTTTTTTTTAATCATAGGCCAATGCATACAAATTACAAAACTTTTTTTACACATTATATTCTCGTAAATCACATGTGTATAAATGATAACGATTTTTTGTTTATATCTAGCATAATTTCGATTTTTTCATTTTGTTAGTAGAATTTATGAAAAATAAACTAATTGTCTATGCCTCAAATCAACACACACAACGAAACATGCATATACAAAACACATTTACTCTACTCTCACAAGCACACGCCTATTAGTTTTTAATTCTAAATTGACCAAAATCTAATGATTCTCATTATATCTACATTAACTAATTGTGAATTGCATTATTTTTTATTAATAACTTTCCCAACATACAACAAATGTAATGCAACAACATGTACCTTACGAATTTTTTTTTAAACAACACTTTTACAAAAAACTTTTTAGTTTTACCCTCTCATGGAAAAAAAGCTGTTTATAGTACAAAAAATCGTTAATAATTTCATTTGATTTTTGTATTCAAAAAGTGTAAATATATAGAAAGATTATTTAACTTACTTGCTTGTGTTTAATTTTAGGGCATTCAATGTACGCCGCTTCTAACTTTGGGTTATTTGGTGTTTTCTTTGGTCTAGTGTTCTTAATACCTAACGACTTGCCGAATGGCGCAAACCAGTATCTGTAACAAATATATATATAATTAAAAACAGAATTTGACAAATACTATCACATTTAAACCTAAAAATTATATTAAATTCATATTTAATATAACGGGTCTTATCTCAATAACTAATGGTAGTAATACCTTTTTATTGCCCGACGTTTCGACGAAGTTACATTCGTCGTGGTCACGAACTGACTGGTGTCAGTCAGCTGGTGGACAAATAGTATAAATCGCGAACGTTTAAAATATATCCCTATTATAAATGCCAAAGTTCGTGGGAATTAACTGTAAATAACACAGGCTATTTATGTATATAAGTGTCGAGTAAGTTAGAATAAGTCCTGTTTAGACACAGATCAAATTGCAGGTGCCTGGTAATTTATCATACATTTTTAAGTCTTAACACCTGGTGCAAAACATTGGTGATTACCAGCTTGAAACTTATATATGTTTGTACACATGTATTTATGTATTGTGTAGCTTTTGCACAAATTATCCATTTTCAATGTGATACTTGAAAATTATAGGTTTGTTTAGTTGGAATTTTTTTGGCTGTGTATAATGTTAACACAATTAAACATCAGCTTTTTTTTCATTCAGTACAGGAAATGTGGCTGTATTGCCATTACAGTAAAAAAAAAATAATTTAACAATAGAGTTTAACAAATAAAAAAAATAATAATAAGATTAGTATAAGTGTTTATAAAATAAATAATATGAATTATTGTAACAAATTATAATAATAATATTGCAGACATTATTATTATTTTAAATTGTAACTTTACAATTCGAAAGAGCCTGTAAAATACTATTTGAATAAAATATATTTTGAGTTTGAATTTGAGAGGTAGTCTTTTATAAGAAAAAAAAATATAAACAATATTATTGTTTAAATTTATACTCTGTTTCCATATAACATTGAATACAATGTCAAGTTTGTGATCTATTAGTATAGTTTATTTATAATGTAAACATATTTCAATTGTATTACTATGAAACATCATGGGAACAATGAAATGCATTTATATTCAGGATTGTTCTGATAATATTAACATTTAATCAAGGAAACAAAAGTAGTCTTTGTCAACATTGCTTTACACCATAGAATGATAATACAACCTTTACAAAAAAATATTCTTCCCACACAAAACCTAACAAATTAATATTTAAAAAAATATCACATCATACCTTTATAAATAATACACAAAACATTAATTTAGACTATAATTAATTTACAGTAATAATAATCTGATATTTCCTGTTTAATAAAACATGAGTGAATACTGTAAATTAATAATAACGAGATTACTGTAGTGGGCTATTATCAAGTATCTGATAAAAAATGAGTCACAGAGAGTAACTATATAGGTGAAATTCACTGGTGACCTACATGTTCGTGATTTACGGTATTAAAGTTAACTCACTTTTCCAACGTATGCCGGAGGAGTATAAGCACGAAGGCCAAGGGTATTGGATAAAGAAGGTGCCTATAATCGGCATAAACCACTGCCTTATCTGGCCCCGGAGTGATGTCTTCCCAAGTTGTGTTCGGCGGCAGCCAGACATCCTCATCCCAGAATTTATTTAGTAACGCACGCAACATTGTCAACACTAATTTAATATTTCACTCTTTCTTTAAGTCATTAACTCACTGTCATGTAATTACTTAATAAATAAAAAAATCACGCCATAAATACACCCAATCAAGATCGAAGTCGAATGTAACGTCAAACGCATTGGACAACTACTTCGACACTCTGACTCTGACAGAGATTTGTATTTTTTTTCAGCAGTTGCGTTATCTTTTAAGACGTTTACACATTAATGTTAATTTAAATAAATATTTTAAGGATTGTTTAAATATCAAATGTAATATTAAGAAATATTTTTAAAAGGTTTTTTTTTTAAACTTCTTTTAATTTTACGTATGTATATACATAACATAAGTAACAATCTTTTTAACATAATAAAAGGAATTGATAGCAAAATCTAGTTTTTCCAACAATTTTACAAAAGCTTATTGTTTTAACGTTTATAATAACTGAAATTTGATGCTAAAGTTAAAAAGTAAGCAAAGAATATTTTGTAAACTACATATACTACTTTTTATTACGTAAATGTACGTTAAGCCTAAAATGGCTATGAAAATAAAGCTGGCAACATTTCTGCTATGTTGCTGTCAGTGTCAAAAACACGAGAAGCAATGTGAATTTTTCGGAAATAATTTATATAGTCTAATTAAAATAAAAAAATAAGTGAAATAAAGATAATTTGGCATTTTTTACAACCATACATCTTAGTTAGAGGTAGAAAAATGTTACTTTTCATAACAGCCAAACTTTTTCATAAGTAAATAATGTTATTCTGCCCAACGTGTGCCAATATTTTGATGGTCGAAGAAGGTCCAGAATCTCGACTTCGTTACGCTTGTAACACTTGCCCTTATATCTATAACATTAAAAAGAAGGTTTCATCACGCACTTTTCCGAAATTAAAGGTAATACAAGACCAATGGTGTTGCATCATGTTAATTTAGCAGATGTTTTTTGGTTAATCTATATATCTAAACTTATATTTATTTAAAACGCACAAATTTAACATACATAACACAAATATAACTAGCTATATATCATGACTTTCCTCTGATTAAATGGTATTTGTCAAAATATTTTATCTTTATTTCTGAACTTATTTTTATATCTTTAAATGTATGTTGTTGTAAAATAAACTAAATTATTAAAATCGCACTAGTACTTCTTGACACGAGTGCATTTAAATAACCAAAAAAAGTCCACTTTATATTTGAGTATGCAATATATATATATATTACTATTAATTTAAAAATTTATGTTACAGGAACTTGATTATATTATGGGTGGTGCTGCTGCATGGGAGAATGTAGATTCAACTGATGCAGTCTGCCCCAAATGTGGTCACGGAAAGGCCTTCTTCATGCAACTCCAAACTCGATCCGCCGATGAACCCATGACAACCTTCTACAGATGCTGTAATCATAAATGTGCTCATAATTGGCGGGATTAACTTGAATGACATATGACATTTGTGTTTAATATCAATAAAACTTGCAGTATGAACTTACTAAAAAAACTCTATTTAAGTAGTTACATAGTGAGAAAGAAAAGTGTTTTTACGAAAATGAAAATCGACAAAATGGCTTCCATAATTAATTGTACAGAAGAAAAATCGTATATTAAGGCAGCTGATTTTCTAGAAAATGGTTACGTAATAGCTGTCCCGACAGACACAATATATGGCTTAGCTTGCAGTGCGAATTGTCCTGATGCAATTAAAAAGTTGTATACAATTAAGGGCAGGGATGCAGCAAAACCTGTAGCTATATGCGTAACAAATATAGCCGACGTAAGAAAATGGGGTCAAGCTGAACATTTGAACGACAATTTACTTCACAACCTTCTCCCCGGCCCAGTAACAGTAGTCTTACAAAAAACCAAATTTTTAAACAATCCCTATCTTAACCCTCATACAACAAAAATCGGTATTCGTATACCTAATTACAAGTTCATCAATAACATGACCAAAGTATTTAATATGCCCGTTGCATTGACAAGTGCGAATTTTAGTAATGAACCATCAACGTTATGTGTGCAGGAGTTTGAGCATCTTTACGAACATTTAGGAGCAGTATTTGACGGTGGAGTACTGAGTCAGGGCTTAGAACAGAATAGGACAGGTTCCACTGTGATTGATTTGTCTGAAATCGGAAAATATAATATTATTAGGAAGGGTATTTCATATGAGAAGATTGTAGAAATCTTGCAACATTATGGTTTAACTAGTGTTGTTTAATAGTCTTTGTTAAAATGTGATAAATTATTAAAAGATTTATATGTGTTTTATTTTCATACCCCTAACAACTGTATTTTAAATGCATATAATAATAATTGTATTAACATCCTTGAAAACTTTATATCCAAAATAAAATCAAATAAGTGGTTTTACCACATTTAAAATAGTGTCAAAAATAAAGAAAAATATTGGTTTAATAGAACTTTATTCCTTAATGTAAATTCATGAGACAGATTATTTTAAATTGTTCACCCAAGCTTCTATTATAAATAAGCACAGAAATCATTTCAATAAATACTTATTAGAAAGTAACAGAGAAATAAATATTAAGTTTTTAAATTCACAATGAAATCAACTTAAAAAGTTTTATAAAGCTACACTGTTCTTTGAAGAGCTAAATTTACTTTTAACATTGTTAATTCTATTTGTTTGCAAGGATCAGACCGCTACACTAATAGGTTTTCTGCTCTCTGGCAATTTAGTTTCTAAACTCTGCCATCTATCTGGCGGCCAGACTATACACACAGCTTTAGCACTAATTAATCCCAGCGAAACTGGACCGAAGGTGTTGCTATCCAGTGTATGTCCTGTATGATCACCTTCAACCCAGCAGTGACCTTCGGGGACCCTCACATATTTGTTCTTGTAGCCGAGCGTGCTCACCACATCACCTTCTAACGCTACTACGCGCTTAATTATCTTCTGATTAGGATCTTTAGGTGAAACCAAGGAGATTATATCACCTCTGTTTACATGGTAATCACTGACCGACCAACGAGATAGGAAGACATAATCCGTGTTTTTAGACTCCGGATTGAGCACAGGCTGCATGGAAATACCTTCGACCCTCGCAACATATCCCACTGAGTCCAGAAATGTTACACCGATTGGTACACCGAAAAGGATGGACTTAAATAAGCTTCGAAACAACATTAATAAGCCGGTTTATTTTTTAGACCGTGAAATGTTACCGACATTGTTTGTTTATTGTATATTCTAGAAGATTCGTGTGTAAAACATAATTTATAAGTGGTTTTTAGGCTATTTTTTTTGCATTTGCAAAAGCATATAAAACCGAAAATGACATTTTTCTATTCATATTTGACATTCGCGTAACGTTTAAAAAACATTTGGACAAGGAACTTCGGTTTTGAAATATTTATATGAATTGTAAAATAAATTTCCGATAAAGTAATTAATAATTGTTTATAATTATAGAAAATTTATATTACTTCTATAATTTCAAATTATAATATTTTCAGATTTTTGTTAAGTAATTTTTTTTTATTAAGATTATAGGTAAATATTAAAAAAGAAAAGTATTCTTCGAAAATTATTTATTTTTTTTAAGACTAAAACTACTATTAACATTTTGTTTATTTAATGAATTAGAACTTTAGCATATATAAATATCAATTGTTAATAAAATTATTGTACTATATATTTTTATACGCTGTCACGTCACTCAACTTTTACGAATGAATGACCATAGATTATAGAACTTCAATTCGGTCTTTATTACAAATACTCAAAAAAGTGTTGATGCTTTCTGTAGTAAATCACAACCACCACCAACCAAACAGAAATTTTGGACATTTTATTTGTGTGTATCAAGTATAGTATCAATTAAAATTAAGTCAAAAAACTAAAGTTTTTATAAATTGGGATCTAAAAATCATTTAGAAAGGACTGTCTACAGATGGATGTGTTCCGTGGTCAAGAAAAACTAACAACCTGCATAATCAGCTGTCAGTGAGATAGATCATCTGTCCCTGTAAATATAAAAGTTAAAACGATCATAACACGATATCGTTTCGCGTGTGTAAATAATGAAGTGACCGACAGTTCTAAGATGTGATTCCAGCTCAGTGCTCGGTGAGACCCGACGTAGAAACAGATATGGGATAATAACCTATCAAAAAGCGAGTCGTTCGCTATGGCTGGAGCGCCGTGAGGTCACAAGGAGGGTTTCTCTTTCAGAAGGTCAGTAAATGCCACAATATGTCCGGCAACTTCCCGTTCGCGGCGAAGATAGTGAGTCCCGTAAAGTGCAATGAAAAGCCTTGGGATTTGTGGGTTAGCGAGCTCGGGCACCAGTCGCCGCGGCAGGATGACGACGGCGCGGGGTTCACGTCGCCGGCGGCGGTGGACGGCAAGGGCGGCGCGTCCGCCCGACGCCTGCACGACTCCCACCCCTACAAGAGCGCGGACAAGACCCAGGCGCGCTACCGCCGCGCCGGCGTCAACCGCCTCCGCCACGAGAGCATGAGCCTGCACGGCCTGTTCCCGCAAATGGACAATTTGAATGCTGCTGTGTGTCATATGTGCGGTGTTATAGTGAAGTGTAGTGCAGCGTACAGACATTTGCTTGAGTCTCACACTGGTGCAGAACCGATATTACCGCCGCCTCCCCCTACCGTGAAACTCAAATCTGCTCCGGGAAGAAGTAGACATAAAAAGGAACCTCCGCCCCCCGTCCCTGTAGACATCCTCCCCGTGAAGATGGAAACGTCTCCAGTACACACTGCCGCAGCTCCTATCTCTAGGATAGTGCTGCCTCAACCTGACCTACAGTACCTTGAGGAAGCTAGCACTTCCTCTGCTATCACCGGGGAAGTACAAGTGAGTGTGGAAAGTGGAGAGTTACCAGTTGTCAGCATACAGGACACAGAGGACTTGCCCCTCGGTGAAAATTTAACAGATGATATTTTTGCAATAATGAACTCTGAAGGTATACAAAGTGCAGATGACATCACAAATGCAGCCGACTGGAAGAACATAATTAGAGATATAGGCAACATGCAGGAAATTAACTTCCCCTCGACCACCGATACTGTACAATCACAAGACTTATATCCAACAGTAGACACATCACTAGGGGGTTACTCATTGACCGATACCGACTTATCCAGTTTACAATTCGCCCCCAACACGTCTCCGATGCTGTCATCTGTGATAGATAATAGTGTACTCAATGCTCAAGCTTTAAAACCGGCGCCAAGCACGCCCTCGACGAAGTCGTCGCGAAAGTCGAGTAAAACGAAATTTAACCTCCGAGAGTACGACCCGAACAAACACTGCGGCGTCGTCACCGCGGAGAACCCGAAGCCGTGCACGAGGTCGCTGACGTGCAAGGCGCACGCTCTGTCGCTGCGCCGCACGGTAGAGGGCCGCGCCAAGTCCTTCGACACGCTGCTGGCCGAGCACCGCGCGTCGCGCGACGCGGCCGCCGCCGGCAGCGCCCCGACCGCCCTCCCACTAGTCACGCCACCGCTCGACCTCGGCGCCTTCAACGGGCTCACGCCCGAGCAGCAGCAGGTGCACGATATATACACGAGCCTGCTGAGCGTCGAGGAGCCCGCGCTGCCGGACACGTCGAGCATCACGTCGCTGCTGTCGCTGCCGGCCGAGCCCTTCCTGCTGCCCGACGATGCGGAGCTCCCGGTGGAAGCGCCGCCGCCCGCCCGGCCGGAGGGACCGCCGCCGCTGGTGCCGGGTGACGTGTGCTGGTACGCGGCATGTCCGCGCCCGCTTGCCCTCTGCACCTACAACGCCTCGCACGCGGGCGGCGCGATCACGCTCGGAAAGAAATTCGCGACCGTCCGGAGTAACATCAAGTCGTCGCTCTCGCGGTCGAGCGGCGCAAGCAACTACTACGGCCAGGGCCTGTCGCTCTCGAAGACGCTGCACATGAACAACGCGAGCAAAACGAACAAGCCGGAAGTGCGGAAGTTGATAGTGACGTGTAGTGCGAGCGGTGCGGGCAAAGAGGTGCACCAGACGTTGAGCGAACTGTTCGGGACGGACGTGCGGCACGCGCTGAACGGGCACGTGACGCACGGGGCTCTGGGTGCGCTGGGCGCGCACGGGGCGCTTGGGGCGCTGGGCGAGCGCAAAGGCCGCGCGGGGGTGCTGAAGAACGCCAAGCGACCGTCTGCCGCGGCGCTCGACCTCGGCTTCGCGCTCGACCCGCTGCTCGCCGACGAGAAGTGCTGAACTCTTATAAGCAATCACCGGTTGTGTAGTCACATAATTGTATATTTATTTTTCTGGAGAGAATCGGATCGGACTCGCATCGTAAATGTAACGATAACGAATTTGTCCCCGACGGAATTTACACGTTACGATAATGTTAAATCTCATTTTTTTTTATCGAAAAACGAACTAATGTTTGTATTATTTTGTATATTATTTATAAGAATTTTTTTAAATCGCCGAATCGAACGTCGGCCCGTCGACGGAGAATTAATAGAATTATGCAGAACGGTTGTATTTTTTCGAATGAAATAAACTCATTGTTGATACTGAAATGAATACTGAGAAATGGCCTAGGATTAATGTTTAATGTGATGAAAATTTCCATGTAAAAATATAAATACTATTAAAATAAGTCTATCCGTAATAGTAAATCGCCTCCTTTTGAAAATACCTCAATAACTAAATCAACGTGTTTTAATTTATACAAACACCTTTAAAGACTGGTTTTTATTATTACTTTCACGAGCCGTGGGAGCAAATTGGGCAATCAGTTATTATTTTTAAATGAGATTATCATGACTTCCAATCAATACGAATAACTATTTTTAGTTTCAATGTACGTGTAATAAATTGATTGAAAACGTATTTTATATCTATGATTGCTACAGGAAGTGTTCGATGTACGTGTCTTACCCGACCGGGTAGTAGGAAGTAATGAGGTTCGTATGTATATTTCATTTGATGCTGTAAAATGTAATATAAACATTTCCATGTCCTAATTTATTACGAATAGAAACGGAAATGTTTTGTTTGTTTGTTCCTGATTCACTCAATTCAATCTAATAACGAATTTATCTCAGAAATGATTACATAAATGTCTGCGAAAGTCAGAAGTTGCATTTATTTTAAAAAGAACGACAACAAATTTATTCTATATGACTATTCTTAATTTTTTAAATGATACTTTTTGACGTTAAAAATCTATATTTTTCCAACTTGGACAAGCTTGTTATAATCGGTAGCTGTTTTTTAAGCTATGTCGTTCACTGTGATTAGCATTGTGAGCAGGGCCGTTTTTAACCAATTGAAAGTCCTAGGATAATGGGGCCCCTTATAACAGAGGACTATCTTTCTAAAATAGATATAAATAGACAAAATTCTAGATTTATTAAACTAATATTTTTTTACTATCACATTAAATAGATAATTACATACATATAACACTTATTAACAGAAATTCTATTTTGACTGCAGAGGTACCCTTTTAATTTGGAAATTAAAGTCATCATTTCTATATAATATAATAGGAACTTTTGGGCCCCCATCGATCGAGGGGCCCTCAGCACTCAGGGGCAGCTCACAGTGCCCAGTGGTAAAGAGAGGCTTGGTTCTGGGTGTTAAAATCTACGAGCTTATTACACATCTATATTATATAACATTATTTGTAATATATCTTAATACCTTACAGCGTTTCTCGTACATAAAAACCGTTTTCTAAACTTTGAAAATCGATTTATTAATTTGAATAATATTTAGCTTTACGCGTATGGCTTTAACGAAATATAGAGCTCTTACTTTTTCCCCGCGGTTTCGTTCTAATATAAATTTTCACTTCAGATTGTCGTGTCAGTAGGCCGAATTGTTACACCGGAAGAGACTCTAAAGCGAGAATTACACTTATAAGTTTTGCTCCCAGACTTAAAAAATTACACTAATTGTTTGTTTTATAACTGAAAGAATTAATTATCTGTGCCTTATTTTTTAAAATTCAAAGCATTCGTAACTACTTACGGCGCGTAGTAACTAGGATACAGAGTTGTTTTATATCGCTCTCGAGAGTAAAACTTACAAATTTAATTCTCGCCAAAAAGATTTTCTATTTCTCTGAAATACTACTTTTTCTATATAAAAGGTGCTTTTTCTGTACTTCTGGCAACTTGTATGCAAAATTTTTAAATAATTGTGTGGGTAGTTCAGTCGTGAAACCGTAATATACAAACTAAAATTAGAATTTGTAACATTACTTACGACATTTATTTTCGTAAAATTCAGGCTTTACAGTGAAAGAACTTTTTAAAATCTAAAATTACTCGGAACACACTGACTCAGAAAAAACATATTACTCTCATAATCTCATATTTCACTTAACATTCTCTGCCTTACTACAAAAGATTAAAACAGACGTTAAACGCGTGTTTTAAAAAATCCGTACTACTAATCCGCGTCTAAGCACAGTTTTGAGTTAAACATGTTTTACATATATATTAACATACGTTTAAGTGAGTTTAATAGATGTCGAAAACCTATTTCAGCTGTCAAATGTAACGTATAACATTTTATCAATAAATTTGTTTTTTTTGAGTTTATTCGCTGTTAAGCAATTTAGATAATATTTTAAGCAATGTTTAATTTTTAAACACTGTTTAGCTAGACACGTGTTGAACATGGTTTTAATGGGTCTTTTGTAGTATGACAGTCTACTTCCGCCGTTCAAACAAATTATCTTGATGTTTGGCAAAAAATAACTAAGTAAATAAGGTACTGGTAAGTAAGGTATTTTCCAGTCCTTTCGATGGGAGTATCTATCAAAAACTAAACGGTATGTTTGTGTGTTGTGTTTACGTATGAACAGTATGTACTTTTTAAAATAGCCATACTTTAATAATCTAACTCTAATTGCTGTCAAAGTTTTGTGTTTCTATGAAGGAAGTGTTTGTTTTTGTTTTTTTTTTTTTTAATTTGAGATATTAGTTTTTTTCGTCATAATAAAACGACGTTTTTAAAAGTAGTTCCAAAATTTCCATGATGAGTGCGATGTCTCCGCCCAATTAAGAGTTGGCTGTATAAGTTCGGTGCGTTTGCTGTAGCATCACTAGGTAAGATGGAAATGTTTTTATATTAATATTACTATAAATACCTATTCTAGTCTTAGTGTCTAAGGTCACGGTACGAGGTCAGATATACGATAATCGCTTATTGTAAAAATCAGTTATCTCTCAAATCAGGGCGAATAATAAGCAGATACTAACAAAAGACGCGGAATATTTCTAGGTACAACTTTTTTAAATATTTACATTCAAAATCAAGACAAGTCGCTAATTGAGGTACAATATATTTTATTGTAATAACTTAAAAACCATTAAATATATTTTAGTAGTAAACGATTGAGAAGAATTTAGTTTCCTCACCAACAAATATCAATGAAGTTAATTTTTATCAATAAGGCTGAAGAATTTCTTTGAATGCTTATCTCGGGCACTACTGGTTCGAATTGATTTTTTTTATTTTTAATAGTCAATTTATCGAGGCAGGCTATATAATATCACTGTACGACCGACAAGAGCGAAGTATTCATAAGAAATGTTGCGAAAACGGGAATAATTACTTCTTTGAGAACTGCCGTTGCGTGCGCCGCGTAAACAGTAAAAATATGTAATACATTTTAGTGGGTTTTTTTTCCCTAAACCTCTGGTGAAACTGCGGACACTAGCTAGCGTTTAATGTATTTGTATGTATTTTTTTTAACATAAAAATAGGCATTATCGATTTCAATTAAAACGAAATATTCCTTTTTTATTAAAATATGTCTCTGTTGAAACGTAGAGTACGTTACGATCACTTTTAAATAAATTCCATTTTCTGTTTGGTTTCCATCATTTCCATTCTACATATTAATTAAATTTCAACGGAACCACGGAACGTAAAATCTATGTAATAAATCATTAAAATTGGTTAACAAAAGACGATATTGTGTAACATACAATACAAAAAGAAATTCAAACGAATTGGTTTACTTCTTTAGGCAGTTAGTTAACAAACTTTTGTTGTAAGGATACCCGACAAGAGTAAAGGTCGTAGCTCATTTATATGATAGTAAAATTAAGTGACCTTTGCAAAATATACCTAGATAGTTGAACTTTGTTTGTTTTTAACCTCCGACGCAAAAAGAGGGATGTTATACGTTGACCGCTATGCGTGTCTGTGTGTGGCACCGTAGCTCCTAAACGCTAAACCGATTTGAGTTTTCCAGCGATAGTTCTTAGATTACCAAATTCGGTCCAGCCTCAAGGAATAGATTGTCGGTTTTTTTTTAATTTTCAATTTTAGTCAATTATATAATATTCTTTTTTTGCCATGCGAGGAAATAGGCGACGACCTTAATTGCCACGTTCCGAGGTGAACTGAATGGCTTGTTGGTAAAAGACGTGAAACATTCAAATTCAGCCCTTCACGATATAATAGCACAAGGACGTATGCATTGAAGTCTAACTTAAGGCTTCATTTTTTGTTGAATTTTAATTACTGGCCTTCGCACGCGTCGTATGTTGTTAAAATGTAGCTTATGTCTAATGTATAAGCTTTATTACTGTAAAAATACAAAATATATTCATTGAATTTTTGCGTGAAAGTACAAACTTTCGCATTCATTATTGTAGTAACAATTATTTTATTTAACGGTGATCTAAAAAAAATTACGACGTATGTTACCATAACATAGATGGAAGCATTGATATCTCATTAAAGCCTACATTTTTAATTTTTTAATTCTCCACTTACAGAACCCTAAAATAATCGAATCGCGTTTGAAACAATTAATTTCCACCATAATTAAAGAACGACCTCAACTTAGTAATTTACGACTTTACATTAAATCATTCATTACTATCATGTGAAAATAACTTGTAATTATGACTACATTTATAAGAGCGTGGACGAGTTATCTATCCTAGAAAGAAGGAGAGTGCGTACGATATATGTATTAACTAATCAACGAGTCACCACCGACAAAATACAGTATATATTTACTTTTATGATATATTCCTAACAGTTTGAAAGAGAACAAAGTATCCTGAAAATTGATCTTTGTCTGAACGGGCTTTTAAAATGTATAAAATGTAACTGACGATTGCAACAGCTTTCAATAACAGTACTATTGATTCGATGAAAAAGGGTGACGATTATACAAATTATTTCTTGATTTGAATTCGAAACGAAGTCACAAAAATTACTTTAATCGGATCTTAACATTTTAATCTATAGTACTTAATTCGTAAGTTTTAAAACTTTACTAACATGCAAATAACTGATTAAAAAGACAGTTTCCATCATATAATGACGACACATTATCGTACTGCTGAAAAACTCGTGGCTTAACATATAATCGGGTAAATAAAACTTATAAGATTTATATCGATTGTGGTATGTTTATTACTTTCTTTTTTGTTATATATTTATTGAATAGTATATAGTTATCGAAGTCACGGTTTCACACGACAAACAGTATCGCAACCTAGTGGGAAAAACAACCAGCCATTGGTATTGTCGTAACTAGAAGCACTTTGAATGCGATAATTGTTAACCATTCAATAACTACATTCTCAATATTTTTATAATATAAACGATGACAAGTTGGTTGTTTGTGTGTCAAGTTATAATTTTTATTTTGAATATTTTAACTTTTTTTCCTTACAAATTAAATGTTTTACAGAACAGAATGATATTTTATAATTATAGTAATTCTCTCGCCTGTCATATTGAGTCGCTGGCTCGTTGCTAGGTAACGTCGTCTAGTGGTAAACTTTTGGCGTGTCAAAAATCCTGTCCTTTAAACTCCATATTATCAAGCCCGCGCCAAGCCTAATCGGCGCCGTCGTGGTACTGTCTAATATGCGCCTTTTTTAACCGACTGCGCGACGCGAAGGAGGGTAATGTGGTTATCAGTCTATGTATGTATGTTATTAATCAAGTGGAATATCGTTGAATAGGTATGTAATCGTACCGTTTTACAACCATAAGGAGTTACATTGGTTTTTCTTAAAGTATTTTTTTTTCTAATAGAATTTTTCTTTAAGGATCGGTTAGTCCGGGCGCCTTTCGGACTCGGCGCCGTCGTGCGCCGCACGACTTTGCACGTATGGACGGCGCGGGCCTGCATATTATATATATCCTTGATTTAACAATATAGTTTCGGTAGGTTATAATTATTCGAATTCGATTTAAATTAGTGTCTCACAGATGGCGTTGAACGTTAGTTTATGGGACACCAATTTAATATTTGGTTATGTATGTCGGGTAAGCATTCATTAGATGGCGACAGTATAATAATAATAATACGATGATTACAACTAAGTCACAATAGCTCTTGGCTAAGTTGACTCTTAGTTGAATATAAAAAAATACATTAATTATACTAAAATAATAATAATAATAAATGAAATATAAAAATAAAACAAAGTATATAACTCGCATAAGTTTTATTTATTTAGTCTTTACATATCTTTACAATATATAAATACGAAAGTTCGACATTTCCTAACATATTAAGGCATACTTAATAACAATTCATTTTTTTAGTTATAAATACCTAAGGAACCTATGTTCGACCAAACATATGGTTTGAATATCCAAAACAGTCGCGTCATACTATCGCAGAATCTAATATAATCTAATAGACAATTTATGTAAATCTTATGAAAGTCTGTGACCAAAACTTATAAGTGTAATTCTCGCCTAATAGATTACAATATCAAAAGATTACTCAAGCTTTGCTGTTTTACAATTTTATATTCGATTTTCAAATTTAAATATTGCTTCGATTACACGAAACGCGTCTTTACACATACGCAAGTTGATGATGCTAGATCGAGTGCGCTAACGTGTGATGGCGGCCTTTTTAAAATATCAGACCAAGGTAGAATGCAGGTATGACAAAATAAAACACCGGCCAAATTGACACTTGTAATTGAATTTAAAATTAACCTAATTGTATTAACGTATTTAGGTTATAATTTTGCAAATCTAACTCAATTTAAACGCTCGAGGATATTTTTATGTCTGTGGCTACTGTACCTTGAGATAATCTGTGAATATTTATTGGTAAAGAGGCTTAGCGCATTCTCCATACATAGAATTTATCGATGGAAGTCTCACCTCTTCTTACATAGAAATGTATCTTTTCATAAGCGCGAAAAAATCTTAAGAATATAGTCTGCCTTTAATTGAAAAAAAAAAAACAATTTTAAATTTTTCATATATATTGTAACATCACTAGTGAAATATAACGAAAAATCCCTAGATAAAACATATTTTTTTTATTATAAATTTAGAATGTCTTAACGTTTACTACTTATTCTTTTTAGATATTCTGATGTTCTTCGTTTTCGATTTAACGATACCTTTGAATTGTCTTGAGTTAACGGCCTTTTTCCTGTAAAGAAAAAATAAAAATATTCTACAGATAAGCACAGCATCTTTAAATAATTTGTTTTTCGGTGACTTAAATTAATATTTGTAATATATATTTTATTTTATTATAAAAAATAATAAGTATGAGGTTTTTTTAATATACTAAAAACTTGTATATATTTTATATACCATAGACTAAATTGTATTAAAAGCTCCCAGTAAAGCCTTATAATTTTTAAAGGTCGGATTAGTTACACCATTTATAACTGAAGGACGACCAGATTTTTATGATCTTTAATGTATTTGTCACCACTTCGAGTAGCAGAATACCTCATCGATAAAATTCACGATAAAGCAAGTTATAAAAAAATCTCATACATTTTCTTTGGAACGATTGATAATAAGTCACCACAATATTTCGATACCTCCCACGTAACCCCAAAATTACAATTTTACAGTAGAGCGCTTTTAATCCGTTTTAGTTTGAAAGTTATAACAAAATACGCCTTTTTTCAGGCGTATTTTGTTGTAACTTTCCTTGAAAAAAAAAAGATTTTTGGTATTTTTTCACTTTGAATGCATTAAGCAATGCAAATTCGTGTAGTATTCAGTAAAAACGCTAACGGCAATTTTGTGGCTTACAATAACTTACGTGGGAGGTATCGATTTATAGGTAAAGCGAAAATTACATTTATATGTTTTACCCTCGTAATTGACTTAAAACAACTCTGGAATCTGCTAACAAAAATAAAGACACTGACAGTAAATTCTTTCATATGTGAAGCAATGGCAAACAGCTTATGTAAATCTTAATGTAAGTTTGAGAGCAAAACTTATAAGTGTAATTCTTGTTAAAAACTATCAACTTCGCTAAGTAAGTTAACAGATAATTTAAAAAATAACGTACCTTTTATTAAGATTCTTCCTCGACAAAGGTAGATACGCATATGGGTCAGGCTTGCCCTTCTTTTTAATATCGCCCTTCGCTTTCTTCGATTTATAATCTGTGCCCACTGTTGACGCTACGGACGCCGCTGAACCTAACGGTCTGAAAAAAAATATTAAAAAGTTTAATTTCTATCTACTAAAATTGTGGCACAGATAAATAATTGTATAAACTAAGAAAAAAACTGGGACTCTGTCCAAACTTGTAGAAATATAAAGAAGAGAAGATCAAAAGTTTCTGAGAAAGTCTTGAACGACAGACGTACAGACAGATATTCACAATTTTCAGATTATTTCCTTTATTAGTACTAAGATCTTGGTCCTTGCCAAATTTCATGAGTCAATACGAAGTATCCCACTTTTGGGCCTCACGTGATTATTGTCAGCCTTGCTATTTTTTATATAGGTATATATAAAAAAAACGAACAATATCACCTGTGTATGCCCTTTCCTCCAGCCTTGTATTTGGACACCACAGCTGTAGAAGCGCGACTTCTGTTGCTTCTGCCGCTCTTAATACTCAATATATCGTCGTAGCGACGTTTTGCTCCCGGTTTCAACAACTTTGACGGTTTCGATGATTCTTCGTTATCTAATAACATAATTGTGTAACATATAAATCTTTTCTTACAATTATATAGCCGTCCCTTGCGGTTTCACTCGGTTTGATTCCTGGCTAGGAAAAAATATTTTTCAAAAAACTAATGATGCAGTTAAGATTAGTTTTTACCAAAATCGGTTCCCAGACTCCTTTAAGGATTTATCTCTATTCCATATAGTTTCGGATTTGGCCTACCACACAGAGTTAAAAAACTCACCCAGTGTATAGTCACATAAGATTAATTTAATATATACTGGAGGGACCGTTGTACACATAACCTCCAGGTCGCTTAACAACTCTTGATGTCAAACGAAAGAAAATGGCTATAAATAGTACCAAGGATTGAAGAATAAAAATATAGACCATAAATTTTTTGGTTGCTAGCTTAAAAAAAATCTATAATCAATTGACCTGTAACTTGACAATTCAAAAACTAAATACTTCAAAAAGCCTATTTGAATAATGTACAATTTGAATTTCAATTCAATTTGGATTGAATTTGAATTTGTTACCTGTATCATCAGTGTCGCTGTCGATGTCCCCGCTGGGTCTCGGTGCGTCATCATCGTCGTCATCAGAAGCGTCGTCGGTGATGAGCAGGCGGCCGTCCGGCGCGGTTTTGAACCCACCGTCTTTTTTCTTCTTCTTCTCTTCTATGGCTCGCTTCTTCTGTGTTGGATCGGTTGCTAAAATACGTTTAAAAGTTATTACTAAATTATACATTTTTAGACGCGGATACGTAATACTATGTCAAGCCACACAGACTTCATTTAGACAAAATGGCGTCTAAAAATGTTAAACCTACCTGCCTTCTCGTTCCCTTATTATATTCATACAAAAAATATCTCCCATCTAGTCAAAAATATTCTTACCAGTAATCTTCCTAGACGACGACACATCAGCCAAGTCCACAATGTTCTCCGGATCATCCTGGATCCAGGCTTGGTTCTTGGTCTTCTTAGATTTCGCTTTCACCCTTGGCCGTTCCTCTTCCTCCAAGTATTCCATCTCTGAGTCGGAGTCTTTGAGGATATCCTCCAAAGTCTTGGAAGTACCTCTCACGTCCATGTCTGATGCGGAGTTTTCTTGATCCCTGGAAGATTTAAATGTACGTTTTAGTTATAATATCAATATCATAACTTTATTTTTATGTTCTAAACTTTTTTGTATTTGTTTTCTCTATCTGAATACTATTAAATAATAAATTAATAAATTTTAATGAAATATTATAGTTATATAGTTTATATATGCATTTTTTTTTAATAACACACGGATGAAGTCTCGGGAAGAAGCTGGTTGTACATAAATTTGTTATAGGTATATTATATCCTTAAATTAAGGTTAATAATAGGGTTAACTAGCTATGCCACGCGTTTCATTGACGTCAATCTTTGGTACTTGCCTATAATTTACCAGATTGTCTGTCAATTATATTTACTTCAGCTTTACAAGTCATTAACTCCAATAGTTCATTGAAGAAGATTATAGGTTAACATAAAGCTACAACTCATTCTTGTGGAGCAACAAAGCAAAAATATGATACAGGTAAAACCAAGAGACGTATCAAACATAAGATATCCTACCTCTGTCCCTCCTTCATTCTCTTCTTCCTATTATCCATCTTCCGTATATTCCTCAGTCTCCTGAACATCACTTCATCATGTTCAGGTATCAGCTTCTCAACGAACTCAGCACCGAATTTCCTCGTCATTCTTGAAAGGAAATATCCTATTTCCATCCGTGCGTGACGTTTGCAATCATCGGATATGGAGGATAGTGTTTTGAAGATCAGAGGCAGGCTGCCTGCTAGGACGTCTGTTGGTAACACTTTTGTGTATACCTGTCATTAAATTTTAGTATTAATTGAATTGGGAGTCAGATACTTGGTGGAAGTATCCTAAGATGGGCGAACTTTTAAGTTACTTTAATCTAATTCACTTTTTTTCCCTTATTACCTATTTACGGTAAAGGAAGGGCCGAAAACTCTTGAACGGATTTTAATAAGATGTCAATAGATTCCTTATAACAGCCCGGGTGACGTAGGTTATATAACTTTTATCAGAATTTTATAGTTTTTAAACTTTACAAGTTGATTATACATATATAAAGAAAAATTTATAATTAATATTTTTACTTTAGACCCTGACTAATGATTGAAAGATTCTACAAACCATAAATGATTATTTATAATCTATACAAAGTATTACCTTAAGAAAGCTCATGCAAGCCGAGACAATCTCCCTATTGTTGGTCAGCATCTGTTCTACCACTTTCTCCAGCAGACCCTGAACAGTCTCCAGCCCCATCTCCTCGCTGAAGCTGAAGAGGGCTGACGCCACTGCTCGTAAGGTAGCGCTGTTGATGCGGGGCAGTGGGGCTGATATACCCGATAGAAGTAGGTCAACGAAAGCTTGCATACCTGAAATGAGGTAAACTTGAGAAAGAGAGAATAACTTTTGTATTATTTTCTACAATTTTTTATACAATTTTACTATGCTAGGCACATCCTGAAGTAAAATATTTGAGTAATGGAGAACAAAGTCATCTACAAAATAAATAGTTTTGAAATTACTTTTTTCCATGTGAGCTATTGAAAGTTGATGGAATGAGACGTTTATTTCGGTCCCCGTCACTTATTCTATTACCTCAGTAGGTGACTTGCATTTTTTTATAAACTATAGTCAAAGTTCGAACAATATTTACAATGAAAAATTTATTGGAAATCAATATTTGAGACTTCAAAAAGTAGGAGATTCACAATTCGTAGTGAATGTTTTTTATGTGTATTCAGTTCTCTCAGAACTTAAAAATTTTATTCAGATTTTAAAAATTCTTTTTTTATTAGAAATTGTATACTCTTAGATTGGTTCTATAGAATTTTATGAAGATCGGTTTTAAAGTAAGTAAGAACCATTTTACCTCTTAATACCCGGAATTCTAAAATGTTAATTGTAATAAAATCAGAATTTAGCTCCTATACAAATTTTTTTTAGTCCTGACTAACGCGAAATTAAAGATGTCTCATTGACATATTTTACTTCTTATTTAAGGAAAAAATTATACTTGTAAGTTTAACTCTCGTTACAGATACAAATAACTAAATAACTCTGTAACATTTAGGTAGGTAGGTAACCCGATAAAAGCTGTGCTTGTCAAAAATAATTCACTGACAACAAATTCTGTCGAGTGTAAAAACAATGATAAGCAATTTATGCAAAATCTTTGTGATAGTCTGTGAACAAAACTTACAAGTGTAGAAGATACCTGATGTTAAGTGATCCTGGATTTTGCAGCCCCAGAGTAGACACTAATGAGTTGCCAGATTAAAAAGAAATAGGAGATGAAAGGGAAGGAAAGGAATTAGGTAAGGTTTACGTCTCGCTCATCTTCTGCAAGAGTGTGGTACTTCCCCGCTCGAGCCAGTCAATATTCGACCTAGGCTATTGCTCTACCTTAGTAATATGTTCATAAGGTACAATTTCTCACCTCCGTCCTGAGTTTTCAGAACATTACCAACAGTATTGATAACGCTGAAAGCCCATTGTCTGCACTTTGAGTTGATATCCTTCGTAGCTATCACGGATTCAGCGATGGCGCTCTTTATTAGCTTGCTATCGGCGTTCAGGTTTGGCGAACAGTTGATCAAATGCTCTATGCACCTGCGGAAATGGTTTAAAGTATATTGAAATAAATAATATAGGCGTTATTTTGATACAATATATTATTATAACTGTAGGTATGATGCGTTATTTTGACGTTAAAATTCGTATCCATTTCCAATTTTGTTAAGTTCGTCAATTGTTTTAATAGTCCAAAGATACTCTCGTCTGTCATACTCAGTCGCTAGCTTCAGGCAAATTCGCCCAAAGTGGTCAGTATTCTAGTTTCTTAAATCTATGAGCTTATAACATATCTTTAGTTGTATTATGCTATTGTAAAATAATTTCTTTTGAGATATGTTAATTTAATTAAACGTTGGTTTATAATGATTAACATTCTGACCAAAATCCGTGACCTCATAACATATGCTTATAGTTATATAATATAATTGGTTTTGTAAGCCCATTATATACATTATTCTTATGAAACTTTTATTTAAATGAAATGGTATAGTAAAAAAAAATACGATAATCTGCACAATTTGAATGGAACGTTATTATTTTTATTATTATAGAGCAAATCTTTATATATATACTTAAACTTACCTCAATCTAGCAGCTTTGCTACTGTCAGCGACCTTATTAAGCGACGTCATCAACAACTTCTTGATCTTCTTGTAATTATTCGACAAAAACTCTTTACAACTATCTTTATCACTTTTGAAAATCTCCTCCAATATACGATAAGCCTTCTTATGTTCCATTTCTAGCAATCTCGCTTTATCTTTGTATTTTAATTGAACTTTTTTATCTTTATTATCCGTATTCGATTCATCTGTATCCATTTTTTCTTTTTTCGACTTTTTAAACTTTTTCGGATTCTCCAAAACCGTCTCGCAGAGTGGGAATACCCATTTGTCGAAGAGTTTTGTTATTTGTTCGCTGTCCTGGTAAAGGACTAATAAACGAATGACGTCCAAAATGGCTTCCCTTTGGAAATGATTGTCGACTGACGTTTCGAGTTGTTGGATGGCGTTGGTGAATAATTCTTCTCTTAGATTTTGATCACTTATTGTTAAGTATACCTGTTAAGATTTTGGGTAAGTACTTTTACATAATAGTCTAAAATTGTAATTTTTATTTGTTAGAAATGTGTTTATTAAATAAAACATGAAACTAAAACACTAACACTTTTTATGAATGATGGATAGTTGAATTTTTGTACCAAAATTACTTAAAACATTTCTGTAGTCAGATTCATATTTTGTATTATATAAAGAATTCTAAAATTACTTTAAAGAAAATTTATTTTCTTAAATTAAAAGAAGAATTATGTTAAAACTTTTATCAATAAATGCGGAACATATTGAAGAAAAATATCTCAAAATTATGGTATGTTAAACAACTTTTGACTTAGAGACTTGGAGCAGATAATAATCTCACCTGTATAGTTTCCAACGCAGCTAATCTCTGCCCTTCAGCGGTGCTGCCCTTCGCCGGCGACATGTAAATATTAAGCAAAATCGGCAAATAATTCTTTGCAAATCTCGCCAATTCCATTTTATCTTCTTCATTATCTTCCGAACACGCGATGAGCTTCCTCAAAGCCTGCATAACGGAGAGCCTGAATTCGGCGTTATCCTTCAAAACGTTGCCCAAAACTCTTGCTATTGCTTTGAAATTGTCTTTAATATCTTTGGGATGGTTGCAGAAACTTGGTAACAACGCCCATAGCTGGTTACAAAGTAAATCGTAAGTATGGGACAGTGCTGTTTCCTTCGCTTCGGCGTATTCGCGAGATTTCTTCCTGCAAAACGTTGCCATTTCTAGAATTTCCGTTGCAAAGAATTTTAGGTTCGAATTTGTTATTTTCTCCTTCATGACCGGTAGTAACCAACTTCTGTCCAGGTTTATGTTGTCTCCGTCTCTCAGTGGGATTATTTTTAATACGAATTCCGGGCCAAGGGATTTGATGGCACATCCGGTGGCGTATTCGGCTTCTTTCTCGTTGTGGAAGTTATGACTTTCGCGACGATCATTCAGTTTCTTGAGTAAAGGCGCCATTGCGTACTCTACTTTTTCGTTACCTATCTGTTAATGCACATAAATCAAATAGTATAATTGCGTAAATGTCTTATAACATTAATATTATTATTAAAAGTACTTGTAATAAAATTAAGGAAATATATTCTATAACTATATAGTTATTTCATAGAATTTGACATCAAAAATCTGTACGCATTTCCAACTTTGACAACCTCGTCAATTAACGAAAGAATACTTTCGCCTGTTATACTCAGTAACTAGCTGGTTACTAGGCGACGTCGTCCAAAGTGGTCGACATTTTGGGTAGCCAACATCCATGAGCTTATAACAAATCAATAGTCATATAATATCATTGGTGTTAAGAATAAGTCCATTGAGTTTTCAGTAAAGTTATTTTTAGTTAAATTACGGACATAAATTATATATAAGGTATGTATAATTAACAGTGCACTTACAACTTTAGATTTACATAATTACTAAGAACTGAAACAGTTTTAAACATTTTTTATCGTCATTTCTTATAAGGCGAGGATTACACTTATATTTTGCTATCAGTATTTCATAAAGATTTACATGAGTTATTTCTCATTACTTTACATCTGAAATAATTGTCAGTGTATTATTTTGACATTCACAGCTTTCAAAACTAATTACGACGTATCTGTTACTAGGTTAGAGTTGTTTCGCTCTCGAGAGTAAAACTTACAAATGTAATTCTCGTCTCGTTCTTGTGAGTAAAACTAATATAATTATCGTCTTATAATGATTTTTAAAAGAAAGTCAAAGGTATTCTTACCTCAAAACAAACGGCGATAGTAAGTATCACATGTTTGATGGCCTGGTTGAAGGGGTTGTCCAAACCAGTGCCAATCGTCTTGAATATATTGTCGATGTGGGTCTTGTGTTTGATCAAACATTCATGGGATTCTATCGCCGGTTTCACGCAGTCTAAGAGCACGGCCTGATAAATAGAAACTGTATAAGACACTAATCGGCCGTAAATATTTGTAATAATGACTTCTTATATTAGAAGACAGAAAAATCTAATCTGCTATTGAAGTGTTTCCCAAATATAGTCTTGCCATAGCCTGGTTATATCGCTGGTTTGCAAGAATATCGTAGTAATTCAAAATTCTAAATAGAACTAAGTATATTAAAAGACCATAAATCTTTGATGTTTTATCATGAAAAGAGTTGCTATGATGAATTTTCTTTAAATCAGTAATGTTATCACATCCAGGGATCGTTTAAGTTTTGCAGCTATGCACCAACACATTAATAAAATAATTTAAAAACCCCATTCCCTCTAATTCATCATTTTTAGTTGCATCGATATTCTTGAAAAGCAGCGATATATGGATAAAGATAAAGTCAAATTCAGAGATATCGGTGTATTTTGATACTGCATCACCTATTTAACATAATTAAAAAAAAATTAAGTTATATACACTATATAAGTACGGAAAAATGTTTATTTTTGCAATTTATACAATAATCACAAATATTTGAAAAAACTGAGGTAGGTACTGCTACCTACATTAGTGACGTCAAAATATTTAAAACGCACTAGTGTCTGGTGCGTTTTAAATACGGAATGGAGTTCAACTCCATTCAATTCAATCGATTAATATCCAAAATATCTTAAACAACTCCATTTCGTACGGTGAGTGAGCCGGAAGCCCCTCTCCCCCCAGTCCTCTCTTTCTCCTCTTCTTTCCTTATTTCATTTTAAAGCTCGCAACGCATTTGTGCTACTTATAAATCTATGGAAGGCGGTGGTCACTTAACATCAGGTAAAATGCCTGTTCGTTTGCTGCTATTAACAATAATTTTCTATCGCTATACTGTTTAATCGAGTTTTCTATAAATATAAAAAAGAATGCAACTCTGCTTTAAAGGCAACTCCTTTAACGGTCAATACTTTAAAGTAATTATTAAAATTGGTCTATACATAGTAGTCTGTGACGAGTTAATATAAAATTATGTAAATAGTTATATTTAAATAGATAAATGAATGTTTATCACATTTTATACAATAAATAAATTAGAATAATCTAAAGCATAAGGGTAACTCACTTTCAAGGCGTTGGTAGATGCCGTGTTGACATCCGCAACGTCTGAGAGCCAGAGCTCCGAGACGCAAACGTTCACGAACTGCGGCAAATTTGGCAGGCACAGGTTTAAGTCCAGCCTGGAAATAATTCACTAAAGTTAGATACGGAAGATCCATGTACGCATAAGGGCGATGATAGTTTGCACTGCTGCGATATCTCAAAATGTATAATATTAGAAATAATGACCAAGAGGTAATGTGGATTATAAATGGCGCGGTGCACCCACCCCACGAGGCAGCAGTGGTGGCTCGGGTACAGTACTCTCACCCCGTGAGACGGCAGTGGTGGCTTTGGTGCGTCGCACTCACCCCAAGAGGCGGCAATGGTGGCTCGGGTACGGAGCACTCACCCCA
The DNA here is from genome assembly GCA_037950945.1 of Hypolimnas misippus. Taxonomy (NCBI): domain Eukaryota; kingdom Metazoa; phylum Arthropoda; class Insecta; order Lepidoptera; family Nymphalidae; genus Hypolimnas; species Hypolimnas misippus. Next base: position 571,153 of record JBBEEQ010000031.1, read on the forward strand.
CGAGGCGGCAGTGGTGGCTTTGGTGCGGTGCACTCACCCCGTGAGGCGGCAGTGGTGGCTTTAGTGCGCTGCACTCACCCCAAGAGGCGGCAATGGTGGCTCGGGTGCGGAGCACTCACCCCACGAGGCGGCAGTAGTGGCTTTGGTGCGGTGTACTCACCCCAAGAGGCGGCAATGGTGGCTCGGGTGCGGAGCACTCACCCCAAGAGGCGGCAATGGTGGCTCGGGTGCGGAGCACTCACCCCACGAGGCGGCAGTGGTGGCTTTGGTGCGGTGCACTCACCCCACGAGGCGGCAGTGGTGGCTTTGGTGCGGTGCACTCACCCCAAGAGGCGGCAATGGTGGCTCGGGTGCGGTGCACTCACACCATAAGGCGGCAGTGGTGGCTCGGGTGCTGTGCACTCACACCATAAGGCGGCAGTGGTGGCTCGGGTGCTGTGCACTCACACCATAAGGCGGCAGTGGTGGCTCGGGTGCTGTGCACTCACACCATAAGGCGGCAGTGGTGGCTCGGGTGCGGTGCACTCACCCCATGAGGCGGCAGTGGTGGCTCGAGTGGGGTGCACTCACACCATAAGGCGGCAGTGGTGGCTCAGGTGCGGTGCACTCACACCATAAGGCGACAGTGGTTGCTCGGGTGCGGTGCACTCACCCCATGAGGCGGCAGTGATGGCTCGAGTGCGGTGCACTCACCCCATTAGGCGGCAGTAGTGGCTCTGATGCAGGTCACTCACCCCGCGAGGCAGCAGTGGCTCTGCTGCAGCACGGCGGCACAGGCGGTGGCCTGCTGCGCGTCGCTGTGCGGCGGACGCGCGGCGAGCAGGGCGCGTGCGAGCCGCAGACAGAGCGCGGCGGGCAGGTTGCTGGAGGCGCGCGGGGCCGACACCAACGCGTGCAGCGTATGCAGACAGCACGTCTTGATGTACACGTTGTTGTGCGTCATCAGCGACAGGATCGACTCGCACACCGACTGCGACAATAATTACATTTGTATTTCTAAATTCAGCACTTATGTTCTTTTTAAAGCATACCATAATTACATTTAACTCGTATTGGCCGTAAAGAACTGACTTCGAAAGCAAAATATATGTTTACTTGAATGAGATACTTTTTCCAGTTATTTTAATTTAAAACTTATATATATACTGAAAAAAATTGGTCAATTCATTTTATGTAATTGGTGAATATAAATAAAAAAGTCCTTGACGAATTGAGAACTTCCTTTTTTAGATATCATCGATATCAATATCGCAAAATCTCACTACTGGCTTGAAAAATTTATTTTAGGAAACTCAGAGAACTGTGACTGTCCTGGGTAATAAAATATAAACGCATCACACTCAACGGCCCCCATTAAGGTCTTGTGACCTTGTGTCGGGAGTCCAGAAACATACACAACACTAACACAAACACCCAGACCACGACAAATATCCGTATGGCCAATACAGACATTTGCCGTGAGCGGGGATCGAACCCGCGACTGTTAGCGCTACAGTCAGTTGCAGTGACCACTGCGCCAACGTGTCTGTCAAAATAAAGATAATAAGTATAATAAAGATTAATAAGTTTTTATTAGATTAATTTACCTTGATGTTCTCTTTGCTGAAGACTGGCAGAATGTCACGAAGCATTGTCAGTGTGTGCAAAACTGTGCGATGACCAGAAAGGAGAGCCTCTGCTTTGATTTGAGACAAACAGAATTCGGCCACGCAGTTAGATGCCGGATGTAGTTTAGGAACCTGTAAAAATGAAACTCATATAAAAATACCATTTTAGAATGTTTGTCTACTATAAATTCAAATACTATTCAACCAATTTTAATGCAACATTCACTGTGTATGATTTGGTTTGGACCAAATACAGAATAGATTAATAACTTCAAAATTTTTAAATTCCAAACAAAATTTGTTTATAGTAAAAAAAACATTAAGACATATATTACTGACAACCAACTAAAAATCAATTTCTCTACAAGAATTCCTTTAAAAACTGAATCAAATTATATTAAAAAATTTGTATGAAATTACAAACACGAGAATCATAAATCATATTTACCCTTACATACCTTAACTTTCTCATCGTCAGATGGTATCATAAAACAGCTTCCTCTCAGAATGGCAGTCACTGCATGCTGAGCTGCTTTTCGAACCTGAAGAAAATATATTATTCAAACTCTAAATATTCTTTATTCAAAATAAAAGATATTAAAAATTTACTAAGCTCTATTACATGGTTATTATTATTAACGTTTCTGCTATACTTGATTATTAGGCAAGTTAAAGAACTATTATTTATTTTATTTTAATCAATACTTGTGAAATATATTAATTTTCAGTAATTCGATGCATTTATAAAAGAGTTCTATTAAACATAATTATACAGAAGCATAGATAATAATTAATTATATAATAATAAATTACAGAGAACACTACTACAATTTTCTAAACATCACTTATTAACACTTAAAATTTGATGATGATTAATAAATAATTAAATCTATTATTAATCGTCTAACAATAATATTTACAAATCTAAAGAAATGTTGCACAGTGACATTCATGATTTTAGGGAAAAACAGATCTGAAATCTAATTTTCTCTTACCTTAGGTTTTGAATGCAATGCAAAAGCCAACACTGATTCGAAGACCCTCATAGTTGACGAGTCCCCCCAGAGAGCATATTCTTGAGCTCGTAATAAAACGGACAAACATCCAATAACACTTCTCAATAGTGTCCCATTTTCCGACTGTGCGTTCTTTTCTAAAATATCAGTAAATATTGTCGCTGAGTCGGAGAACTGTTTTCTTAGAACTGCTTGAGGTACTGACTTGATGCCCATTGCTAAGAGGGAAAGTGTTGGTACTATACTTTCTTCTTCCTCTGACGATTTTAAAGTTTGCATCTGTAAATAATTATTGAGTTTCAGAAGAAAGTGTTGTGCTGCAACTGACAACTTTGATCAATTAAAAATTATGCAAATACTATGAGAAAATCAATTATGCAAAACACTTCCAACATAATACAATTCGTATTATTGCCAATGCAAAAAATCCCATATACACTTTTTTAAGCTTGAGATAAATAGTTTTAGTATATATAAGAATACGAATAAGTTAATAAAGCACTTGCCACAGGACATAGAAAAGTGCAGCCCTTCTGTTGCAAATTTTTGATTCAATGTTAAATAATTAATATGAATGTAAGAACTGCTAACATCTATTAAATTTAACACAAATAACAAACCAAAGCAGCGAAGTACTCGGTAGTGGACTCCTTTCCGCCTTCCTCTTTTATCACTTCAGTGACAGCAGCTAACACAGCCAACATGTCTTTATGTACTGCGTTGTTAGAGTCGAATCTTGTTAACAACCTTTCAAAAGTAAATAACTAAAATAAATAGATTATTGACATTTTCTATCTTTAAGAAAATCTTTGATTTGATTCCTTTTAATTACAAGACTATGTAAAACTGAAAAAATAGTAGGTAGTTCTACATTAACTCATCAAATTGAAATTGTTGAAAAATATTAATAATAAAATAAATGAAAAAATAAAATAAGACTTGCCACACTGATTCAAATGTCTCAAAGAGTTAAGAACTCAAACTCAAAATATACTTTATTCAAATGGGCTTTTAAAGCACTTTCAAATTGTCAAGTTACATGTCATATTTTTATTTTAGATTTTTATAAAGCTACCTACTACTAAGAGTAAAATATATGTTATATTTTATACAATTTGTTTATAGGTCAGTTCTATACTTACTTGCTAAAACTAACATTAGAGCATTGACTCCAATCAGAGGCAAATGTCTGGAAAGTTTTATATGTTCCAGACTTCATTGATCCTGAATATTCAGTGTCGGAACCATCATCCCCAGTACTCTTTCCTCCCTGTACTGACATGTTCTCAAACTCTTTGGCGATAGCCAACTCATTCTCTGCATCGGACTTCTGCTTGCCAGTACTGTGTCCGTATGTCATCATAGCATCGTGCTTGAGCACAGCTTGTTGCGTTAAGCCCGAGTTGCCTACGAATTTCGTGAAATTATTATTATTTTTTATTTTAATGGCACGTAGATAGAAAGCTAAAAGGTATTATTAATTCTTGGCTATTTGTTTACTCCTATGGTTGTAATTTAATTTGTACTTTTTTAAAATAGGTTATTTTAAATCATGTTCGTAATATGTTTACCATTTTGTGGTAATCGGATATGATTATTACGGAATATAAAGTATGTAATTGTAGCGTATTGTTTATTTACGTTAGAATTGATAAAGTACGTATATAATCATGAACTTACTTAAATTTTCTTGAAAAAACCGGGATTTTGCCATTTCTCTGTATTTCTGAATTTTCGGATTCGAATTTGATGACTGACCCCTCTGCCATCTTTTCCCCTTTGTTTTACCCTTAAGTTTTGATCTAAATTTGCCCATTTTCTTATTTCATAACACTTTTATATTCTCAAAACAGACCCACACGTGGGTATAGATTTTTGTAATTGAGTTAACCACGAGCTGTTGTCAAAATGACAATCATCTGATGTCAAAATAAAAGAAAAACAAATTTTAATCAGGTAACCCTAAATGTGAAAAAAAATTTAAGCGTACTTAAGTGAATAGTACTGTTAAAAATGCTTATTATGTAATTTATATATTACAACTAATTTATTATTTATTTTATCTTATATCTGGTGAAGTTTAGATGTGTATATAACATCTGTCAACAAAATAAAAATAAACACACAATAGAACGAGAGGTGAAACGGAACGACTGTATTAGTTTTTCTGAATAATTTTTCTTTATTCACCTCGCATTCTTGTTTCATTGACGTTCCTCTTGTTTGTAAATAATAACCGCTGGAAATAGTACGCGATGTGAAATTACGCGCATTCCTCGATCGAGTGTACATTACGTAAACCGTAGCTTGCATGTTAATTAAAGTATGTTAATAGCGACCTAACCTATAGGTGGGTTCATAGTTTTCGTTGGATAGAGAAATGATATGGGATAATGCCGCCCTTTAGAAGGAAGAAAGCTGCCAAATCGTTCCCAGTGAAAGTGTGTACTTTGGACGCGGAGTTGGAGTTCAACCTTGAAGTAAAATAGCATTTGTGTTTATTTGTAAATTTTGTTTACAGCTTGGCTTGTTGGAATGTTAACAATGAACCCGTTGTGAGTCATCCTTTGACCCCGGGGTCGATAAAATACTTGGATTTCGCGTAATTATACGTTAAATTCTATTTTAACTGTGTATGTAAATATATGTTCATTTATATTATTGAAGAACACATAATATCTGTGTTGTTGAGTACTTGTAAATAATGTAATCTTTAAAATATTTGTTAATAAATTGACTAACTGCTTTCATCAGGTCTTTAAAATAGTTTGTAGTATTATAGCACTTTTAATGATGATTAATGATCACTAGTTATGTTTGAGTGTTACACTTTTGTATATAATTAAAAAAATAAAATTGATTTTAATTTATGTGTCCATTAATCGAATAAGAAAATGTGAAAACAATTTTAAACTCTATATAATATTAAAATTTTAAGTAATAAATGTCAATATTGAGCATACATATAAAACTCTAAAGGGACTTGCTCAACTCTACAAACAAACTGTACAAATCATGAGTTAGTTCTAAAGTATATAGATTTTTTTAACAAGAACCCTTATGGACATCCTTGCTTGACGTAATTATATGATTATAATGATAATGAGTATTAAACATGAAAATGAAACTTTTTTCAGTGGCGAGCTACTGGTAGAGATTTATTTGACCTGGTATGCAGAACCATAGGATTGAGAGAAACATGGTTCTTTGGGCTGCAGTTCGAGGATACGAAGCACTTTATAAGTTGGCTGAAGTTGGATAAAAGAGGTTGGTACACAAACATTTCTATTCAGTAATGAGATTACATTTTAGTAAGGGTCACTCAGTGAGATTTTAGTTTTTCTAAGGGGCTGCCCATTAATCAGATGAAGCCCAAATGGAAGAGGGTTAATGGGAATGACAAGAGGGCTTAATAAGATATCACATGTATGTATTTTTAAAACTAAAACATTTTTATAATGTGGCAAAATTCTGTAAAACTAATAACACTAAACATTACCTTAGATTTTTTTCAAATTAAGTAGGTTTAGTCTATGACTGCATATGAGGATTCTTATTGGTTGTAGAGGTCTTTGGTGAGTGAGGAAGTGAGATAAGGGTAGTAAAAAAAGCACACCGCAGATTACTAGGGGAAACCTGGTAAAAGCAAGTAGTCCATAGAGCTTTTCATAGTTGCGTTTTATCATATTTAAAGTTTAGAAATATTGCAAAACATTGTAATTATATTAAAATAAAGTATTTTTTTGAAGAGCCAAGATGGTCTAATGGTTAAGACACGTCAATCTCAACCGATGATCGCGGGTTCAAATCCCGGCTAGCGCCGCTGATTTTCCAAGTGCTAAATTTGTGGTTAAATTCATCTTGAGCTTGGCAATGAAAGAAAACATCGTGAGGAAACCTGCATGTGTCGGCAGAAATTCTGACGCATGTATATCCGCCAACCCGCGGTGGAGCAGTGTGGTGGATTAAGCTCTAAATCTAGTCCTTAATAGGAGAGGAGAATTTTGCCCAGCAGTGGGATATGTACAGGCTGTTAATTTATTTTACTTTAAAGTATTTTTCACTATTTTTCCAGTGCAAGATCAATGTGTCTCTCAAATGCCAGGCACCCCTTTCATGCTTCTTTGCAAGCTCTACCCAGAGGATGTAGCAGAAGAACTGATTCAAGAAGTCACTCAACACCTACTCTTCTTGCAAGTGAAGCAGGCAATACTTAGCATGGATATATATTGTCCTCCAGAGGCGTCTGTACTTCTAGCCAGCTATGCAGTACAAGCTAAGGTTAGTATCTCGTCGTTAGTAAAGTTAGTCCTTCGTAGTTGTATATACCCTTTACACTTCCTTGATAAGTAGGCTATCGAATGCATAAATAATTTTTCAAATCGGATCAGTATTTTCAGAAATTACCCCCTACATGCAACCTTACTTTTAATTTATGTAATACTTACTGTTTAATGCGAAAAATGTACTGTAAGGGGTTGAAATAGGGATAAAAGAATACTAATAATTGGATGCTGATAAGCAATAATGTGTCAACCCACTGAAAGTCAAAGTCAAAAAAATTTTTTTTATCAAAATAGAAAAGAAAAGATGGATATATATGTCTTCAAACAAATTTGTTAAAAATGGGTTCGACATCTTTAGACGCCATTTGCTCAAAATGAAGTCCGTGTGGCTTGACACAGTATTGCTTATCAGCACCCAATTAATAGGGCAAATAAATCTGTAAACACGAAGTCACAGGCCCCATCTAGTTCTTTTATAAGCCAGCAACATTTTTGGGCTAGTGCTGCAAATGTTTACATTAGTCATTTAACATCAGGTGTCAGACCCGCACATTTCCCATCTATTTTTATAAAAGAAAATTTCTTGAAGACAGACATACATTCTTCTGGAGGGAATATATTCTCAACTCCTTGTTTCAGTATGGTGATTATGACGAGAGTGCATCCAAACCTGGTATGCTGGCCAGCGAAGACCTGCTCCCTCAGAGGGTGATAGATCAATACCAAATGACACCGGAGATGTGGGAAGAGAGGATTAAGATATGGTAAGGCTTATTATCAGAATATAATGTTATTATATAGTGTGTCAACTGCATTAAATCAATCAATGACAAAAAGATTACAAGCAATTACGGTATGCACACAAAATGTTGATTCAATTTTTTTTTTTACTTGTGCGATAACATCAAAAATGTCCTTTGAAGTATTGATGTGCAAATACTTTTTTGACTGATAAAATTATTGTTAATTTGGCATAATTCTTGTTTTAATTTTTTCCCAGGATTTTTATATGATAATTTCGTGTATGTTTACAATATTATCGAATACTAAAGCTACTTAAAGATTTCATACGTCTTTAAGGCTAATTTGTCAAAAAATCTAGGTGTGCAAATACTTTTTTAACCCACTGTACGTATAGGCATCATTTATGAGAAAGAATTTAAAAAAAATGTAATGACTATTGGTCATGGTTCTTGGTACCTCCTATAATGAAATTGCATAATATACTTTTGAAGTCGGTTTCTTTTTTTAAAGTTTTAGTTATGAAAAAATGTTTCTTTTAATAAAGATTGTTTTTTGTTTTACAAAAGGTATGCAGACCATAAAGGCATGTCGCGAGATGAAGCCGAGATGGAATATCTGAAGATAGCGCAGGATTTGGACATGTACGGAGTCAATTATTTTGCTATTAATGTGAGATTTTGTTTTTTTTTATTTATTTTGTAATTACATTAAGTATGTAATTTTCAATTATGAAATGCAATGTGTAAAATACATGAAATGTTTTGTCTCCTCTTGCTACATTATTTTGTAACTACCTACCAATCATATATTTTAAACTTTCGCTATTCATGTTTATGATAACGGGTCTTATCACGATAACTAATGGTAGTAATACCTTTTGTTACGAGCTGACTGTCAGCTCGTGACCACGACGGATGCATGACGGACGTCGAAACGTCGGGTAATAAAAAAATGATATTACTACCATTAGTTATACTAAATATGAATACCTAGCAACAAAAACTTATGTTACAGAATTTACTAGCTTACAACCAACTCTATCTAGTGACTGTATAGTACCATACCATATAATAAATATTTTCAATATATGACATAAATCTAAAAAAAAAACACAATTACTCAGACTTTCATGTTACTTTACAGTACTTATAACCCCCATTCCTCCTTTTCGTTGGTTATTATTAGGTTTAAATTAAACTTACCTAATAATATTTAATTATATTTACAAAAATAAAATTTTTAACTTATAAATGTGTTCTATTTTCAGAATAAGAAAGAAACGGATCTATATCTAGGTGTGACGGCTCTAGGCCTAAATATTTATGAGAAAGACAACAAATTGACCCCCAAAACTACTTTCCCCTGGTCCGAGATCAAGCACATATCGTTTGACGATAAGAAATTTGTCATCAAATTCGTCGACAAGAGCGTGAATAATTTTATATTTTTCTCACCAAAGGGAATGAATAAATTGGTAAGTAAAAAAAGTATTTCAATTTTTTTTAATTATCTGTAACCGTAACTGCCTGAAATCATTCCACTGCTGGTCGAAGATCTCCTCTACTATTAAGGAGTTTAGAGCTTAATCCACGGTTATATATGTGTCAGAATGTCTCCCGGCACATGCTGGTTTCCTCACGATTGTTTCCTCCACCGCCGAGCATGAGATGAATTTAAACATAAATTTAGCACTTGAAAAATGTGAGGTGCTGGCCAGGGTTTAAACACACACCGATGAGATCGACGTGCTCTAACCACTAAGTTACAATCAATAATTCATAATAATTTCGTAAAGAGATTATTAATTTATATCATATAAAAATATTATTGGTCTGAATTTTTTATTAGGTCTCACAACTTAATACCATCTAATATCTCATACACAATTTACAACTTTACAATTCAAATAAGATTATTATAGTTGTAAGTATTACTCACATAACAGATATGTAACTGACGTAAGATCTACGTCTGTCACGTGTAAAAGTGATAAACAATTTACGTCTTATGTAAGTTCGTGAGCACAATTTACAAGTTTATTTTCGTCAGCAATTTAATGACACAATAGCTTTAGTTATGAGTAAATTTTAAGAAAAAAATAAGAAACTTTGTCTGCATGGTATAATAATTTTTAACGGCCTGTTTCTTTAACAAATGATGGATTCTCGATAGAATCGATCATTCCCTTTTAGAACAACAAAACTCACCAAAACTGGCTCAACTGCTTAGCCATAACAAATAAACAAACAAACAAACAAACAGACAGACAGACAGTTCCTTTCACATGTATAATATTATTATGAATGAAACAATTATGGGTTCTTAAAGGATTAAGACAATAGCTTTTACAGATACTAGACCTCTGCATCGGCAACCATGACCTCTACATGAGGAGACGGAAACCAGACACGATGGAAGTCCAGCAGATGAAGGCTCAAGCGAAAGAGGAGAAGCAGAGGCGGCAGATCGAGAGGAACAAGCTGGCTCGGGAGAAGCAGTTGAGGGAGACAGCGGAGAGGGAAAGAGCCGCTATGGAACAGAGATTGCTGCAGTATCAAGAGGAGATTAGGCTGGCCAATGAGGCGTTGGTATGTTTATTATCTTTGTTTTGTTATATTTGATTAGTTATAAAATTTGTTTTCTTTTGGATGATCCCATTTAGCCACCCCAAAATATCCACCCTAAGGAGGATAATCGGAATCACGTGTCTGTACATTCTGATTGATCTTCCGATTATCCACCCGAAGGTATACTGAGGTATTATATACATTTTTATAAATTTTTGTTAAATATAAGGTATAAACCAAGTATACCTTATATTTAACCAATAATAAACCAAGTTATTTTTAGTAATGAGCTCAAACAAAAATCATATTATACCAATTGAAATTATCGCGTTATTGACTGTACATAGTCAGGGGGAAAAATCGGCAGAAAATGAATATACGAATTCACCCCTTATTGTGGATACTTTGGGATGGCTAAACGGAATCATCCTTTTTTCCTTACACTTTGAAACAGTTACTTTAAATTACTTATTTAGTTTTATTTATCTTAATTGTATTTAAAGAAAAATATAACTGCCTTCAAACAGAATTGTTGTTGTATACATAGACGAACTGTATACAAAATTGTATTGTAAAGTCTCTCATCACAAGAATTAAAAAAAAAAAGTGAGAACTAACTTAAAAAGCGAAATATGTAATTTAAATACTTATTCAAGTTATTTTGATTTTAAAACCAAACGACTAATTCGATTTTGATGAAAATTCTTTGATACTATTCGGAAAGTGTGCACTTTTAAACAAGAAATAAATTTACCAAATGTGTATAGCCATTTTTGAGTAATTGGTGAAATATTTAATGAATAAACAAGTCCCCGTCGAATTAAGAACATCTTTTTTTGAAAACAAAAGTCAATTGATTCAATTTGTTCGTTTTCATAAAATAATGGTTAATTTTTTCAGCGTCGTTCAGAAGAAACAGCAGAGTTGTTGGCGGAGAAGGGACGAGTTGCTGAAGAAGAAGCTTCCTTACTAGCTCAGAAGGCCGCTGATGCTGAACGGGAGAATGCCAGGCTCAGGCTCTCTGCCATCAGAACTGAGGAGGAAAAGGTATTCTTCAGAATATAAAAAAAAACTATTCCTGGAAACAAATTTTTGCCATGAAAAAATTTTTTAGTTCTTAAAATGAACTAAATTTTTATACCACTGAAAAGACTGAAGTATACACGTATATTGCCCAAAATCAATCGATCAATATAGTTATAACATTAATATATACCAGAAGTAAAGGAGGGGGAGGTAACTACAATTATAACGCATTTATATTTTGTACAAAAAGTCACAAAATCCTAAGAAATTGTGTCATTATATACGTAATTGTTTCTCTAATTGAAATTAAAAAGCAAAAATGACTTCCTTGGACAATCTAGGGTTAAACGGGTTTATTTCACTTTGTAGTGAGCACGATAATCCAAGGCGAGTATTTAACTTACAGTAGATTCTTTCAGGTGTAAAGCAATGACAAATAACATATGTAAATCTTTGTGAAAGTCTGAGAGCAAAGCTATATTCGTTCGTAAAAAACGTTTGACTAGAAAATAACTAATTCGTTTTTTTTTCTGGAGTATACGAAAATTCTTTTATTCGATTCAAATTTAGAATCGAATCTCGTATTCGATTTAGGTATAATATTTCCATAACGGCAAATACTATTTAGATGGTATTGTATTAGAGAAAACCTTAAAAACCATACTGTACCAAAAAAAAAATGGTAACCATAATCATCAATTTGGTATAAATTTCAGGTTCACTTAGAGAGGAAAACACGGGAAGCGGAATTCCTCACGGCACGACTGGTTGAGGAGTCGGAAAAGCGAGCTGCTGAAGCTGAGAGGCTGAAAGCTGAATTGCTAGCAGCAAGGGTCGCTGAGAAGCAGGCGAAGGAGAAACTGCTGAACTTCCTCAGTAGGACTTCCACTGGCTCATTACCACCTCCTGTGAGTAGGCGAATTAACCAAAACCCTTGATTTTGCCTAATGTAATTTTAAAATGTATAATATAGAATGGAAATTGAACGCTATCATTCACATAAATATTAAGCAGTTTCGATATCTATACTAATATTATAAAGAGGTAAAATTTGTTTGTAAGTTTGTATGTAGAGGGAAATCTCTAAAATGACTGATCCAATTAGAAAAAATTCTTTTAAGGTAGATAGCCTGTTTATTGACGAAAGCTATATTACATCACGCTACGACTCAGAAGCAAAACGGTAATCATAAACGCGAGTGAAAGCGCGAGGAGTAGCTAGTCAAACATAATTCCTCTTTGTGTTTGACTAGCTCGATATTATCAGGAATGCAAAAAACCATGACAAACCCATATACAGCATATAGGTATTGCTAATTTTGTTTTAGTGATCTTTGTTTAAGTGATGATTTTTGTTCTAGGGATCTTTAAATAATAAACAAAAATAAAGGACGAGATATACTCCTTCAAAAGGTTCTGTGTAACATAATTTCTTTGTATGTTACCCTTTAAGAAGAGTTCCATTTAAATTTATAAAGAAACAAAATTCTAAACAAAATCAGCAAATCACTCACCAATAATGTAATCATAGAAAAACACATTTCAATGATAACCAACAACTGAACTGAATGGTTAAAGTAAATGAAATATTGTTCATATCATCACTTTATCATCAGCAGCCGTCGAGCACGGTGCCGTCATCCATGTTCCCCTCCACCTGCTCGCTGCCCGCCGAGCTGGGGGGCGAGGTCCTGCAGAACGGCTCCACGGGGGATGACATCAACTCCTACCAGCTTGTGTCCGATGATGACCCTCATGTCCATCGGCTGTCACTGGAGATTGAAAAGGAGAGGTGAGTACTGAGTACTGGTATCAAAATATTACTAATAATATTTGGGAATGTAAATGGTTTATGGATTTAAGTAGCATTCGGTAGGCAGATAGCGAATATTGTGGAAAAACTTAGACTGCTTCTTATGTCGTAAAACCAATATCTCCAATTCTCAGTGACCATCCAGGATAAGGTTTCAATGTTTCATGTATGTTTGAGTTACTACGCTCGTCCGATCTCCTGGACAGTGTCATGATCCGGACCACACCGCGTTCGATCCTACACAGGTATTCTCCTAAACAACTGTCTAAATCAGAAGGAGACTCCCCGTTTCCTTCTTATTCAGACCTTGACTTCGAAGACATACCACGTCGCAAGCCCTTCGTATCTCCTGCTGTTCAGCGTGGATCTGGTCGTAGCAAGGGCGGATCCAGCCCTCAAAAGATGAAGTGTTACTAGGCACCCACTGAAAAAAAATTAAAATGAATTTATGAAATAGTTATCGTTCAAAATTATTGTACAATACATCTTGTATTCAGAATTGTTAGTTGAAATTATCACTAAATTATTTCCAAAACTGGGTTTTAGTCCCATCGTGTCTTCAACGGTGGATCCGCCCTTGGGTTATAGATCCTGTCGTCCTTCTCCGAAAGAATGTTTAAGGGGAAAGAGCTCACCAGGACAATCAAAACTCAAAGGATATCATGCAATATCCTCACTCTATGCATCCGCATAGAGAACAAACTCTACGCTGGAGACTAAGGGTTTTAGTAGATCTTAGGACGCCCGACAGTTATCCATATGAACGTGTCTGAAGAACCATCAATCTGTTAGGAGACTGAATCCGTTTGACTTGGGAAATAAAATTTACTACCATTCTAGGATTTTTTTTTTCAAAGTTATAACAAGAATATCTTCTTAGAATATATCTATCTAAAACTCATCAACGTCTCAAGTCTAACAGATATTTTACTTAGTACAATATATAACTTAGTTATTTGTTGAATGCCAATTACAATGACGGAAAATTACATTCAAATTGTCATCGTTGACTAAACTTTATGTATGATATATGGAATATAATAGATTCCACAACACCGCCGTAGAGGCAGCGAACCTTCTGCTTCGGTTCATTGAGATTAGGCAGCAGTCTGTGAATCACACCCGCTACCTTTTCAATCTAGGTTTCGAAGAGCTTGAAGAGATCTACAAAGCTCCAGCGAGCGTCCAGAACGAGGCCTAAGTATTTCATATACCTGACGGGCTGGACTTTGAGTCACGAACTCGGCGGTTCCAGGCCACTTGTGGAACCAAAGCTTCTCAGTTTTAAAATCAAAACATACTTTATTCAAGTGTGCTTTCACGACCTCTGTTGAATCGTGAATACAAAAGTTTAAAAAAATCCATTTACATTTATGGCAATCTACCACTGGTTCGAAATGTAGATTCTACTTAGAAGAACCGGAGAGGTAAACTCGATATTTACTGTATTAAAAATTATGTGGCTCTATCCGCAGGCCTAATTCGCAATTTTGTTGCGATGTCAATTTCGACTCCTGGCCCAATCTCACGATGTACCTGATGCGCATGCACACATCGTGAGATTGGGCCAGGAGTGAGGCACACGATGGTATAAAAGTTTACTGCTAAGCCATAAAAATAATGGATGTCAAACAGTTGCCTTACCCTACTCTCTAGGAAAGTTGAAGCCAGTATCTGTACCTACCAGGAAATTCCACATAAACAGGTACATCTTGAGCATACTAGCATGCAATAGCTCAGTCTAGCTTTTGCTCGGTACCTCACAGCTCATTATAAGAGGAGACTGAAGGACTGGAGCGAATTACCGGATAAAGCTTATCCACCATCCTTCTCAGCAGATCTGAATAATTGATACTGACATCTGCGGGTGTAGCTTTTCTAGCACGATGTGATATGGGCGTTCTTACAGAACCTTGTCAACTTGTCAAGGCCCTCAAGAATCTCGTTTAACTGCCGAGCACTAGCACACAAGACGTCTAACGCTAACTTAGCCACCCGGAACTCCGTAGATCTTTGCATCCTTTCTCTGTCTGTGTTGCGCTCGCCTTTTTCTTTGTGATCAGGTGTACCTATTGGTCTCATACGTTCGAAGCTAGTGGTCTATCTCTCTCGATATGTGTCTCTTGCTTGAGCGATGTATTCTTTTTATCTATAAAATACATAGGAGTAGTGAGAATAATTGTTTTAGATAATACCGGATACCGTTTTAATTCTTAACCATCTTCTTAATTTGGTTAACACTTGGCCTGTGTTGTCTCTGAGTGACGTATGCTGATATACATTTTATATAAATAGCAGGAAAGCGAGCAGGTGGGAAGTAGAGCAGCACCTAATGTTAAATGATTACCGTCGCCAATGAATATTTACAGCACCAAAGGAGCCATAAATGGGATTACAGGAATAGAAAGTACAATATAAAAGAAAAAGAGGCGCTAAGCATCCGGCTCTATCCTTGACCGTACCGATTTTTCGTGAGAGTGTGGTACTTCCTTGTTTTAACCAGTTCGTACACGAGCTGAAGTCAGTGAGCTACAGCTAGGTTTTACTAAATTTACATTGAATGGTTTTATCAGGGTGGAGTACCTCGCGAAGTCGAAGCACCTGCAGCAGCAGCTGGACGAGCTGCGCTGCGAGTTCTCCGTGCTGCGCGTCGAGCAGAGCGGCGCCACGCTCGACCGCCTGCACGAGGCGCAGGCGCGCGCCGGCGACGACAAGTACTCCACGCTGCGCCGCCTCAAGCAGGGCTCCACGCGCACGCGCGTCGCCTTCTACGAGGAGCTGTAGCCGGTACGACGCTCTGCACACACCGCCACACACCGTACACCACCTACACCACCTACACCACACACTACCCACCACCAGACGACAAGTACTCCACGCTGCGCCGCCTCAAGCAGGGCTCCACGCGCACGCGCGTCGCCTTCTACGAGGAGCTGTAGCCGGTACGACGCTCTGCACACACCGCCACACACCGTACACCACCTACACCACCTACACCACACACTACCCACCACCAGACGACAAGTACTCCACGCTGCGCCGCCTCAAGCAGGGCTCCACGCGCACGCGCGTCGCCTTCTACGAGGAGCTGTAGCCGGTACGACGCTCTGCACACACCGCCACACACCGTACACCACCTACACCACCTACACCACACACTACCCACCACCAGACGACAAGTACTCCACGCTGCGCCGCCTCAAGCAGGGCTCCACGCGCACGCGCGTCGCCTTCTACGAGGAGCTGTAGCCGGTACGACGCTCTGCACACACCGCCACACACCGTACACCACCTACACCACCTACACCACACACTACCCACCACCAGACGACAAGTACTCCACGCTGCGCCGCCTCAAGCAGGGCTCCACGCGCACGCGCGTCGCCTTCTACGAGGAGCTGTAGCCGGTACGACGCTCTGCACACACCGCCACACACCGTACACCACCTACACCACCTACACCACACACTACCCACCACCAGACGACAAGTACTCCACGCTGCGCCGCCTCAAGCAGGGCTCCACGCGCACGCGCGTCGCCTTCTACGAGGAGCTGTAGCCGGTACGACGCTCTGCACACACCGCCACACACCGTACACCACCTACACCACCTACACCACACACTACCCACCACCAGACGACAAGTACTCCACGCTGCGCCGCCTCAAGCAGGGCTCCACGCGCACGCGCGTCGCCTTCTACGAGGAGCTGTAGCCGGTACGACGCTCTGCACACACCGCCACACACCGTACACCACCTACACCACCTACACCACACACTACCCACCACCAGACGACAAGTACTCCACGCTGCGCCGCCTCAAGCAGGGCTCCACGCGCACGCGCGTCGCCTTCTACGAGGAGCTGTAGCCGGTACGACGCTCTGCACACACCGCCACACACCGTACACCACCTACACCACCTACACCACACACTACCCACCACCAGACGACAAGTACTCCACGCTGCGCCGCCTCAAGCAGGGCTCCACGCGCACGCGCGTCGCCTTCTACGAGGAGCTGTAGCCGGTACGACGCTCTGCACACACCGCCACACACCGTACACCACCTACACCACCTACACCACACACTACCCACCACCAGACGACAAGTACTCCACGCTGCGCCGCCTCAAGCAGGGCTCCACGCGCACGCGCGTCGCCTTCTACGAGGAGCTGTAGCCGGTACGACGCTCTGCACACACCGCCACACACCGTACACCACCTACACCACACACTACCCACCACCAGACGACAAGTACTCCACGCTGCGCCGCCTCAAGCAGGGCTCCACGCGCACGCGCGTCGCCTTCTACGAGGAGCTGTAGCCGGTACGACGCTCTGCACACACCGCCACACACCGTACACCACCTACACCACCTACACCACACACTACCCACCACCAGACGACAAGTACTCCACGCTGCGCCGCCTCAAGCAGGGCTCCACGCGCACGCGCGTCGCCTTCTACGAGGAGCTGTAGCCGGTACGACGCTCTGCACACACCGCCACACACCGTACACCACCTACACCACCTACACCACACACTACCCACCACCAGACGACAAGTACTCCACGCTGCGCCGCCTCAAGCAGGGCTCCACGCGCACGCGCGTCGCCTTCTACGAGGAGCTGTAGCCGGTACGACGCTCTGCACACACCGCCACACACCGTACACCACCTACACCACCTACACCACACACTACCCACCACCAGACGACAAGTACTCCACGCTGCGCCGCCTCAAGCAGGGCTCCACGCGCACGCGCGTCGCCTTCTACGAGGAGCTGTAGCCGGTACGACGCTCTGCACACACCGCCACACACCGTACACCACCTACACCACACACTACCCACCACCAGACGACAAGTACTCCACGCTGCGCCGCCTCAAGCAGGGCTCCACGCGCACGCGCGTCGCCTTCTACGAGGAGCTGTAGCCGGTACGACGCTCTGCACACACCGCCACACACCGTACACCACCTACACCACCTACACCACACACTACCCACCACCAGACGACAAGTACTCCACGCTGCGCCGCCTCAAGCAGGGCTCCACGCGCACGCGCGTCGCCTTCTACGAGGAGCTGTAGCCGGTACGACGCTCTGCACACACCGCCACACACCGTACACCACCTACACCACCTACACCACACACTACCCACCACCAGACGACAAGTACTCCACGCTGCGCCGCCTCAAGCAGGGCTCCACGCGCACGCGCGTCGCCTTCTACGAGGAGCTGTAGCCGGTACGACGCTCTGCACACACCGCCACACATCGTACACCACCTACACCACACACTACCCACCACCAGACGACAAGTACTCCACGCTGCGCCGCCTCAAGCAGGGCTCCACGCGCACGCGCGTCGCCTTCTACGAGGAGCTGTAGCCGGTACGACGCTCTGCACACACCGCCACACACCGTACACCACCTACACCACACACTACCCACCACCAGACGACAAGTACTCCACGCTGCGCCGCTTCAAGCAGGGCTCCACGCGCACGCGCGTCGCCTTCTACGAGGAGCTGTAGCCGGTACGACGCTCTGCACACACCGCCACACACCGTACACCACCTACACCACCTACACCACACACTACCCACCACCAGACGACAAGTACTCCACGCTGCGCCGCCTCAAGCAGGGCTCCACGCGCACGCGCGTCGCCTTCTACGAGGAGCTGTAGCCGGTACGACGCTCTGCACACACCGCCACACACCGTACACCACCTACACCACCTACACCACACACTACCCACCACCAGACGACAAGTACTCCACGCTGCGCCGCCTCAAGCAGGGCTCCACGCGCACGCGCGTCGCCTTCTACGAGGAGCTGTAGCCGGTACGACGCTCTGCACACACCGCCACACACCGTACACCACCTACACCACCTACACCACACACTACCCACCACCAGACGACAAGTACTCCACGCTGCGCCGCCTCAAGCAGGGCTCCACGCGCACGCGCGTCGCCTTCTACGAGGAGCTGTAGCCGGTACGACGCTCTGCACACACCGCCACACACCGTACACCACCTACACCACCTACACCACACACTACCCACCACCAGACGACAAGTACTCCACGCTGCGCCGCCTCAAGCAGGGCTCCACGCGCACGCGCGTCGCCTTCTACGAGGAGCTGTAGCCGGTACGACGCTCTGCACACACCGCCACACACCGTACACCACCTACACCACCTACACCACACACTACCCACCACCAGACGACAAGTACTCCACGCTGCGCCGCCTCAAGCAGGGCTCCACGCGCACGCGCGTCGCCTTCTACGAGGAGCTGTAGCCGGTACGACGCTCTGCACACACCGCCACACACCGTACACCACCTACACCACCTACACCACACACTACCCACCACCAGACGACAAGTACTCCACGCTGCGCCGCCTCAAGCAGGGCTCCACGCGCACGCGCGTCGCCTTCTACGAGGAGCTGTAGCCGGTACGACGCTCTGCACACACCGCCACACACCGTACACCACCTACACCACCTACACCACACACTACCCACCACCAGACGACAAGTACTCCACGCTGCGCCGCCTCAAGCAGGGCTCCACGCGCACGCGCGTCGCCTTCTACGAGGAGCTGTAGCCGGTACGACGCTCTGCACACACCGCCACACACCGTACACCACCAGACATTACCGTACACCACCATACACCGCACACTACCCACCACCAGTTACTGCTACACACCACCACATACTGCCACTCGCTGCCACACACCACCGCACACTACCACACACCACCACTCAAATTTCAAAATAAATATTATATTACTAAAAATTCTAGAAAAAAATAAATAAGAAAAACATTCAGATTTTTTTTTATTATTATATATTTATAAAACAGTGTTTTATTTTCAGATACACTATGGAGAAGTCAACTTTGTTCATTTATAAGCAGCGTAAGTTTTATAATTACGTAAATGTTCATTAATATGTTGTACAAAGTGTTGTAATATACAATAAATGTGCCTTATTTAAAAAACAGTTTGATAATTCTATATTTTAAATAAAAAATCATTTTTCATATGAAAAACATAATAAAATCTACATAATTATGTAATTGGCTAAATTAAGTATGTATTTAGCAATTTTTAAAACTACGATTAGGGTTGACAGATTATAATTCTTCTTTTTACTAGATTTGACAGCCCTATTTAACTTTGTATGTATTTGATTTCATTCATAATGTTCGGTCTAAGAATACATTTTTGCAATATTCATGAATTGATCAAATTAAGAATTCTTTTTTTATGAAAATTTCGCGAACGAAGGAGTATGAACTTACTTACTTCGCATACCTATAGTTTATATAATAGAGAAAGCGTGCAGAATGACAATATTTTTTTTAATTATGCATTAAAAATACATTAAAATAATAAAAAATCATTACAAACACCACCATGTATTTGATACACACACGCATATAAAAGTACTCTTTTGTTTATTGTTTAAGTCTGTGGTCAAATTGAAAATAGATTATTTGTGGTCAATCTTAAAATGGTTGATAATATTTTAATGAACTACGATCGAATTCTGACCGCTAGGCGACCACTAGTAAAATTAAAACAATCTTATACATACAGATATTTTAATTTTACCGCTCTGCAGTTAGATTTATAATACATAGAAATAATAATTAAATTGTAACAAATTAATGTATTTAGTAGAAAGTATCGGAACTGTCATGATTTGAATCTAAAAAAAATGATTATTGCGAAAATATTTCTACAACAACGTCAGAGCGGTGGACTTATAATACTTGTGCTGTAAACCCTATTGGAATGATCTCGTAATTGAAAATTTATTTACATCGACTTATCTTAAAGTTAAACATGATTAATTATAAAAAACCTAAGCTTCTTTTTCTAGAATTAAAGAAAATATTTATAGGGTGTTTTTATTTTTATTTTAAATTAATTATTTTCCTTTTTTAATATATATATTTTTTTCAAAATTATAATGCCATAATGTATATTGTGTCATAAGTTAAATATTAGTGTAATATCTATAATGATTATATTTAAAACTGTTTTTAATTTTCGAAAATTGGTTGCTTAAACGTAAAATATTGTCTATTTTGTGTTAGATTTTTTAAATAAATATCTCATAATAATTTTATTTGCTAAAAAAATAAAAAATATATATTTTGTATACAGCAACACTATTTTTTAAATTCATTTAAAAATAATACTTAAGTAAAACTACAATAAAACAACACTAGTTACATGTTGAATAATTAAAAAAAACACATTTATAAAGTGATTTTAAAAAATTACAAGTTCAAGTTCATACCTCTATGTAATTTAATGCAAAATGAAAACTTGGCTTGTAAAATCATTAATTAGTCACAATATTACATTAAGATCTGTTTAGTGCATAATTTAGTTTATTTATAAACAAAAAATACCGCAAATTTTAGAATTGTAAAGTCGGCATTATGTTTTAGAATTTGTAACTTTCACCTTAATTATTTTGGTCCTATATATTATTATTTTTTGCTATTTAATAGAGACGCGCAAATTTAATAATAATTATTTACTGAAATACGTAAAACTAAACTTTTTCATATTTATTTTTTTAGTCTGTGGTTATCTTCCAGTGGCGCCAATAGTTCAATTTCGTACCGGACCATTCTAATTCGTACCTTAGCTTATTTTATATCAATTTGAGGTTACTCTAGCATAGTTATTAACGATTAAGTTGCCTCCTAATATTAACCATACGGGCTTTATGAATATTTTAAGAGTTGTTTTCAAATTTTCTTACAAAATACTTACACTCAAAAGAATGTTACGAAACGAAACGGTATGAACAAGAAATAAGTATGATAAAATAAAAATTGTCAGCCAAGATGCTATTTAGTAGTAAAATTTATAGGTTAGTTCTAGTTCTGATAAAAAATGGAGTGATTATATTTTTATTATGTAATAGTTTTGATACATAATTCATTCGAATTCATTTTGTACAGTGTAAAAACACAAGAGATAAATGTGGCGGAAAAGTTATCAGCCAATGTTGTTTGACTGTATTTATTATAAAAATAAAAAACTTCGTTTCTGCTTTTGAATTATATTTCTTTGGTAAATTTATTTTTAATTAAGCCGAGAAAAAAATATCGGCCAAGTGACTACTGCCAATTTAGGGAGACGAGCCCGAGGTTACTTGACATAGACTCGTGACATCAAAAACTCGACAAAATGATGCCTGGGACGGTAAAATCGGGCTAATTTACCGAAATCGCAAAAATAACAATAAAGGAGAAATTATTGCACGTTCTTGAGGAGTATACTGATCCAGGTTGACGTATTTTGTATCGTTGACATTTGTCGCCATTTGTAAAAATTATAACATCTTACGATGACTTTTACGTCACCTTGTACAATCTTAATTGTTTATATTTTTAGATTATTTAATAGAAATGATCTATTAAATTGCCGATAGAAAAACTAAATATTTAACACATTTTATTTTGAAATAAATTAAACATATTTTTCATATGATGTTTGCTGTATGTGGTCCTTATTTTGACAAATAGATTTTTTATTCTCCCAGTGCTCAAATCGATATTCTTAAGGTTTCATGTACTTTTATTGGCCGACCTAAATTTTATAATAGTAACAATTACTTAAATACTTGTTTTTTGTCAACATAAGGACACCAGGATGCCACTGTAACAGGCGATTGCGCTTAATATCATTACATATGGTCGCAAGTGTGCACGATCTTTAATAATTTGGTCGAAGTAATGAACATTTGCCATGCCTCTCTTGTTTATTTAAATAATTGTGATGTAATCAATGTTTACGTATACGTGCCTTATAAATATAAAGAAAATATTTTGTAAATATATTTTTACAAAAATTATAAAATTTTGTTTTTTTTTTTTTTATCCTTCCTTTACCCGATTTTAGAAATATATATAAATAAGTACGGATTCTAATCTTGCCTTCTTGTAACAATGTAATAAATGGTTTGACAAACATTAACTTATAATGTTCTACAGAGTCCTAGAAGCTGATAATAATAAAATTGCATCAAAATCCGTTCAATAGTTTTTGCGTGAAAAAGTGACAAACATCTATGTATGAGACTTTTGAAACAACATTCAGAATGCCAAGATAAAGGTTTATACAACGTTTATCTGATTATCTCTCATTCAAGATGAACCTACTAATATAAAATTTAAAGTTAAAAATATCTCCCAAGAATTTATTCATTGAGACCATTTCAACGACCCTAGCAAAATACTTCTGTAATTTAGTGGGGAATTGTGTATCTTGCTGATTCCAGATGATACTGTAACATCAGATTAAGGTTACGCAACTATTTTAATATATTTTACAGTAAAGTAAATTTCGAGTCGATGAGACCAGTAGTAGTTGGTCAGATCCTTTCAACAACTAGAAAAGAGCGGATTACCTTCTATGAAAAATTAATTTAAGTTTGTTATTAGTTGTACATAGTCGAGCGGGATAATCGGAAGATTAATATACGACTTCTGTTTATCCACCCCGGCCGGGGTGGTCAAACGGATACGCGATTCCGATTATACCTCTTAGGGTAGATACTTCGAGAAACAGAATCATCCTATGCTTTTATGGCGATCCTATATAACTTGATTCGAATGTTCCGAGCTAGGAAATATTTACACCATAGACGAAAATAAATCCATCGTTAATACATTTTAATGTTTACATAATATACAATTAAATAATCCGCTCGTTTTAAAGTTGATTTATTTAAAATTAGTTGATTCCCGCAAGTTTGTCTGCACAATAACTATTTTGAATAGCTTCCTTTTTTAGAAATCAAGAATTCTCCATTCATGAAATTAAGACGAGAAACAGGAACAAACTAGCTATACCCGCTACCCGACTTTGTCGAGTTAGTAATTCTTTTGTTGGTAGATGTATAAGATTTTACAACAGGATCCCAGAAAACGTTCAAAATTCTTCTACAACAAAGTTCAAAAATGTTGTAAAGAGACGTTTGTTTGCTAGAGGTTATTACGATATTAAAGATTTTGTAGATTATGACACACCATGGCCATAAGGCAATCGTTTCCAAGCTATCTTAATAAATTTTATAATTTGTAAAAAAGTAATTAAGAAAAAAAAAACGTCCCGCTGCGAAAGAAGTCGCAGATTCTTTTCTTCTTCAGATCAGATCTTTTCCGAAAACATGGTAGGTTTATTCGTTCAAAAAGAGAATGTAAATTCCTTATTTTGAATAAAAATGATTGATTTTTTGATTGAATCAATTTTCGCGACAAAAACTAGTTCATGTCATACCCAAAGTACAATCTATACTATTCCAAAATTCAATGCGCTTTAGGATTGCAGCATGAAAACGTTACAAACATACGTAGACAGAATTACTTTCTTTCACTAATATTGGTATATTAATGTATGTGTATGAATTAAAAACGTTCATTTGTATCAAAAAGTGCCGCATGTAGATAACTCTTTATCATATACTTTATCAATCGGTCAGCCATTCGTCATCATCTCTCGTAAAAATGTTGCATTGCTTTAAAGCTTAAACCATTTTACCAAATAGCACAAAGCAATAGCTACAGCTGTAATATAATTGACAATATTATTAATAAGAAACATAAAGCACAAATCAATAAACAGCACCATCAGACGAATTAAATAAGTACAAACCTAACTTAATGTATTTTGGATCCGCATCTAAACGTATTGAGTAAGATCTTCATCGTATATTCATGTGATGTTGTTTAAAATGAAACAAAAATAAATATTATTTTAACATAAAATTGCCACTTTATTTAAAAATATACACCACATTCTTATAACAATATAACTATATTCATGTAGCATACAAATATGTACAATTTATAGAAAGAACTATCATTAAATAAATATTTATTATCAGTTAAAATTATTCATTTCAGTTATTAGAATGAAAAGAATACATATTAAATTTGCGCAAAACCTATACAACTAATTTTGTATTAACATTTCTATATTTTGGAGATCAAAAGGTAAACATTATTTACATATATGTTGACAGTTAACAATTTTCGTTATATTATTTAATTGAAAAGAAAGTGACTATTGGATAACATGTACATTCTAATCAATACAATAAGATTTGTAATTTTAAAACATTTTTTTTAACTTGACTAATATTACACAGTACATGGCAGTGTTGCGAAAGCCAACAAAAATGTTTGCATTTAATTTTCAATTGTCTTCAAAAACATTCAATACTGAAGCTAGCGATAACCAATAAATAAACCATCATGTTTAAATTGAAATGGCCTTTTAAGCTTTATTATACAATCTTTTATAACTAATACTTGTACCGCTGTCGCAGAATTCATTCATAATAATCCTACAGAGGAATAAATGGAACATTACTATTAAGACTATGATGGACACCCAGAATAAGGGATTGAGTCCACCGAGACTGTGCCCATGTTTGTGTAAAGCAATAACGTGATGCTCATGAGCGGGAGCCTCCATTACTTCGTGCACATGAATTGCATGTCTCAAATCCTCCATGTGCTGTTTATCTGCCGTTATGTACAATATTGCTGTCAGTGGTTCCGTTAGTTTCACTGGGAAATACTTCCTATAAGGCCCTAATTGCACTGGTGAATCTAAGCAGCCAGCATCACAAGCATAATACGTTTTGTCGGAGCGATCTAACGCGACGAATATTGCAGCTTTGTTATCTTCCTGTAATATAACACTTATGTTCACATGAGTCATGTTTCCATAGTTAATTCTACGGAATAGAAAATCTCGGTGCAGTTTTGACGGGTGTATGTTGTATTCGAGATGTTGGTTGCTAAATCTTAAGCTTCCGAAACTGAGAATCATAGCCTGGTTGACTCCACTCGCTCCAGCTTTTAGGAGGTTATGACAACCCTGTTTCTCCAATGTTAAGAGCCATATACTCGCAACTGTATTCAGATTTGTTAAACTATTCAATGGTTTCCACAAATTGAAAGCATCTAATGTAGAATATCCTTCATAACATCCTTCAGAATATGTAAGAGTTCGAAGGATTTCTGATTTAGTTTCCAACTTTATATGTTCCTCATGTTCGTAGCTCCTGACTTGTGACAGGATAGCATATTGAGTCGCGTTAATGCGGTCTCCATTGATAACACCATTCGCTTTTGAATCAGAAATGTAAAAACCAGTGTCCCACAAACCTTGCCAAACTCTAGAGTGATTATCCCTCAATTTCCTAACAGCGGTTCTATCTCCAGTTAGTGCTATAATCTTTTCCATTTCAGAAATTGCTTTCTTCTCTACAACGTCCTTTTGCTTCGCATAATCAGACCTTTTAATAGGCTTGCTGTATTGTACTGTCGTAAGAATTAGTAGATCTAAACCATCCCTGGCTTCAATTTGCACAATGTTCTTTAATTTTCTACAAACTACAGACACTGCAATAACATTTTCACTTTCTGGTAAAGTTAACATGCCTGTCACAACTTCATACTCCTTTGCATCTACCCCTTGGTGGAGTTTTATAGTTTGTTTAACAGAAGTCGGCCAATCTGATAATCTCGGTACAGTCATGTGTAAACTTTTTGGTGCATTCAGAGGATTATTTATTAAAATTTCTTGGACGAATAGTGATGGAATCGTCCTGTGTGCATAATATTTATAAGACACATGTAATCCAGTACTGCTGCACTGAAATCTATGTACAATACCATTTTTATAGTCCACTAGAGTGGATTCCTTCATATCTAAATCATCTATTATATATAACGGGTGATAATAAACGGGTAAAGATAAGGTCCTTCCAAATTTGATATTTAAATGTGAATCGTGTTCCAAAGCCAGTCCAAGTAAGCCGTTACCAACATATGGTACATAGTTATGACTTAATGACGACAGTGTTGCGCTTGATTCCAACCTTAAATAAGCATCGTACTCGTCAATAGCTTCTTGGAAAGGGCTCAAAAAGTTCCGGTGACAGACGTTCTGATGGCTCGTCAAAGAACTCTCAGAACTGAAGAGATAATTCATAATTGTTGGTCCGATATAAAGTAAAAGAAATATGAGCACTAATATTAATATCACTAGTTTTTTTCTTGTTAAAGGACCGTCTGTTAGTCTGTTTATACGTCTGAAAATTTCTCCGGCTCGTCGGCTCATGTCGCTGAAGTTATTATTCGTTCTTTCCATTACAGTGTCTCAGTTTTACTCTTAATTTTCTTTTTAAATAGGAATAATTAAATGCTTACGTGCAGGTGTATACAGTCATGGTAAATATGCATAGCTGTGGCAAAAATATAACAGTTTCAACTTCACAATAAATAATCACAAAAAGTCAAATGAAACACATGACGTCTCATAGATAATTCTAATCAGAAATCGGATACTTGTACTTAGTATTTAACTCGATTTTAAAAGTTTATTGAAATTACTATTTTATTTCTTTTTGTTTTCTGTAATGGCGAGAATTGTTTATTATTGCTTTAACAACTGAAAGAATTTACAGTCAATGCCTTATTTATTGACAGTTACAACTTCCTTAAGTTTACCAAGGTAACCGGTTACAAAGTTGTTTTATAATAATCACAAAACTAAAACTTTCAAGTGTAATTCCCGCTTTAGGAAATAGTTGAAAATTCATTCAAAGTTTATGTACAATAAAAGATAAGTTTGAAAAAGCATACTTACATTACACTCATATACATCTAGCAGAATGTACACATTAATATTTTAAAAATAATCTATATTTTTGAAACACTAATATTTAAGGGAAGCATTTAATAAACTAAATATTTTTAAATCAAATTTGATTACTTAAATTAGTAAAATAATAATGATGCTTAAAATGACGTGCTTGCATTAATTTTTATCCGTTTGCTTATACATCTTTTTTAAATTTGTTTTAAACAACTTGATTGTATTCACTCTTAGGATTCAACTCTTGATAAGAAATGAGACATGGACGATGTACCTTTTTTAAAATAACTTGTAAAAGTAGGTAGTAATTTTGTCTCTTTAGTAAAACTCGTTTAAGACGATTTCACAGGTACAAGTCGGGATAATGAAAAAAAAAACGTATGTACTATTAGAACTATAAACGTAACCAATATAATTATGTTCTCATTGCGTATTGGTAGATAAAGAAATACATATCTTTAAAAATAGGTATAATAATTAAGATTTAACTTAATTAGATTAGAAAAAAATATAGTGTACGGGGACGAGTTGATCATTGTCTAGCAACACACGGCCATGTCAATTAGATGTCAAGCAAAATCACGCGACGACTGTCGCAAGTTGAAGTGGCGCAATGGCGGGAAAATTGAAATTAACCGGAGATTTTACAACCGATAAGAATGCTCATTTCATTCACGTATTTATATCATAACATTACTTAATTGAAAAAAAAGGTAAGATGTTCAGCGTTTACGCAATTTCGCAACTAACACTAACACAAATTTATAGGATTTTCAGGGAGAACTAAAAAAGGAAAAATTTTTTATACATTTATTAATTATAAAACTATCACAATATTGTAATAAATAACTTATCAAAATATAAATATAACAATATACATGTATATGAACATCTAAGAAGCACCAATGTTTTCATAAATAGATTTTAATTTATATTTAAGTATATAGTTAATAATACAATTTTGAAATTTAAAAACAGTAAATTATTAGTTTAGCCGATGATTTTACATAATTTAGAAAAATAATCAAAATTTAATACTTTATAATAAAACCTTATCATAAATTACAAAATAATTATGTTGTTCCAATTTCTACATGTATTATATATTTCCGTAAATCTCCATTATTATTGCTATACATTGCTTCATTTGTAACGAGATTCACACTAAATTCGTGATTAATCTACAAAAAATATTTAAAACTCTTTAAAGGCACATGGGTGATATTAATACACATTTTACTTCACTGATATTTATGTAACATCGAAATTAAAATAGTTTTTTTTTTTAATTATATTATATGGAATTTTTTTCATGAAATTATGTTCATATGAAAATTTTAAACATCTAAGTACTTAAAATAACGCTATTTTGAACGATATTTCATGTAAGGCAAATTTATATAAAATATAAACAAATTATTAACATTATGTTATTTCAATTAATATCATTATTTTGAACATTAAATTAATTTTAATTTAAAAAATAATATTTAAAATTAAAAAAAAAAATAATCGAACAAAAGTAATACGAATATTTAAGTAGGAAAACAAGTAGTCATTATTTTCATGTAATAATAAAAAGTATGAAGTTAATATTAACATGACATCTTGCACGTTACAAAAATTAGATACTAAAAATCCTTAATCTATCCTAACAATACAAAGACGTAAACACAATGAAATAAGAAGGAATGTGAAAATTATTGGGTTGCCACGTTATAAAATATTTTACGCTTAAAATTCAAGAATACATTGCAAAAAGAATTTAACGAAAGGTCCATATCGTAAATTGATTTCATTATTAATTTACATAAAAGCGTGAAAGAAAATCGTGTACATATAATACGACATCAAATTTTGTAGTAAACCATCATAAAAATTTATACATAATATTTTCTGCATTTCAGTGAAAATATCTAATTGGTAACCCTAAAACTTATTGCTAACGGTATGTATGCTTAAAAATAATTCTAATTAATTATCTTTAAAATTCTCCTTTGTTATTTTCTATTATGTTGTATAAATGGAAATAAAGTACAACTATTGTATAATACGTATAAGTTCGTATTAACATTAATTATTTAAAAAAAGAGTTGATCTTTTATATCATAAAGTCAACAATACTTTTCTTTAAATTTCGTTTCATAAAATTTTTAAAAACACTATGTCAAATATTTTCACGTTATAAATATTTTTTAGAGAGGGAAAATAGTCTGAAGCAATTATTTTTATCTCCAATTAGATGTCTAAGATACAATAAATACCTACTGTTTTTAAAAACATTAAAAAATAGTGCATCAATTAAAGTTTCCTATGACATTTTATTCGATTTGACAAATAATAAAATTAATTAAAAATATAAATAAAATTTAGACTCTATAAAATAAAGGTATACGTGGAATGTAATTCGAATGCATTTCAAATGTTAAAATACATGTGCGTGTATTTGTATAATTTGTATAATTCAATATTAAATTAAAAGTTATATCAATTTTAATACTGCTCGATAGAAATAAGAAGAGATCGTTATTATATACGAATGTATAAAGTATTTTTTATTTTATTGAAATAGTATAAAGAATGATTTTGTAAAATTTAAGTTGAATTTGTCCTTGAATCGATAACACAGATTATATATAAAATATAATGTAAAGAAGAAATATAGTACATGTGCATGTAAATTCAGGTTTTAGATTTTTTTTATTAATTTGTGATTAATAATAATTATTATTATAAATATACATATTATTACAAACTTAGGTATATATAAAGCGAGCACAGATACAAAATAATTTATAATCTTATATTTGACAAACTTTTATAAAAAGATACATAATATGGAACTTTAAGATATAATATTTTAACACATTTCTGCAGCTAGTCTCATTTTAAAATGGGAAGATAACTAAAAATAAAATCGAAACTTCAACTTCATATATACTATTTCTCGTAATTGCTATTAATTTAACATGAGCCCTAGTTTTTGTATATTACAAAAAAATTGGGATAAACTGAAAAAAAAAAGTGAGATTTCCAACAATACTTTTCAGTCCGAACGCCTTACGCGAACAGGGAATAACTTTACTTAATAAAAAAGTAAAAATGTCCCTAAAAGATATAATGGTTATTTACTTTTAATTTGTAAATATATATATTATTCGCTATTTCTAGTAGTTAACGAATTATATTTTAAACCTATAGAAAAACTAATATATGTTTATACTATTTGACGTTCACAATCTATCGCCATTTGCTACTTTGATAACTGAATTTTTAACTGATTTTGTAACATCTTGTGATATTAAAGTCTTAATAAACGGCCAAATTCCTAAGAGTAAAACATTTATTGCGTTGTTTTTAGACATGGTAATTATTAAATTAAGGCACTTTCATACTAAGCGTACAGTATCATAGTTGGATGCTGATAGGCAATAATGTGTCAACCGAAAAAAGTCAAAGTATTTAACATTATTCATTTTTTTTCAGTCATCTAAACTGAATAAGCACGGAAGAAGATATTTAAATTAAAATTTCGAAAATAGAAGTGTATTCTATATTTCCCAATAAACTATAATTTCTATATATTTGAAAAAAAAAAAAATTCTAGATTTCTAGATTCTTTTTAATATGCCAATAAAATTTTAATCTGTCATACCTTTTATCAAGAAATAAAAGTCTATAACAGAATTCTGTAAACAAATTTATCAAGAGATGTCAGGGTTTGACATCTTTAGACGCCATTTTTTCATAACAAAGACCGTTGGCATGACGCAGTATTGCTTATCAGCGTCCATTTATAAAATAGCATTGAAATTGATATGACAATATTAGTATCGATCCTTTTGCTAGGAACGCTATACAAGATCCGTGGCGTGGTTTTACTCATCATTCGCTGGTTTCCACTCCCTCTCCGACCTGAGGAGTACGATGTCCTCTTCGGAGTCAGTTTCCGACGGCGGTATATCCTCTTCGTCGTAGTACGGTTTTCTTACTATATCTAATTATTGAATTGAAATAATGTTATTATAGTAATTTAAGGTATGGGTTTATAATGTTACCAGTTGGTGCTCGCGACTTCGTCTGCGATGTCTGTGATGCCTACGTCATTAGCTTTATGCATGCAAAGCCTCAGCCCGATCGGTTTAAAATTGACAGTTTCATATAAACTTTCATCCCCTATTTTATCCCCTTGGGATTAATCAATCAAAAGAATAAATAGAATAGAATTGATCACAGTCCTTTCTTAGCGGATGCCTACGTCATAACACCTACCTGCATGCCAAATTTCAGCCCGATCCGTCCAGTGGTCTGGGCTGTGCGTTGATAGACCACTATGTCAGTCAGTCACATTTGAATTATATATATTAATTAGATTGCAGTATCTTATTTTTAAAATAGATGGCTGTTTTATTCTGATTTTCACGCAGAACTACTAAACAGATATTGATGAAACTTTACTTTTTACATTTATTAATATAATGTAGCGGTATTATAAATCAGAATAGTATATAAGCTTAATTTTATGAACACAATACAATTTACAAGTGTGACTCTCGCCTAAATGTTTTAAAATATCACTCACCATAGGCCTCGTCCTCGCATAAGGGCCTCTTGTCTTCGGAGGGCAGCTGCACGAAGTGGTAGTCCCTGCGGGCGAGCTGAGCTTGTTGTCTCCGAGAGAAGCACCACGCTCCCAGTATCACCACCACCACCCCCACCACACCTGGTGACAGTATATGTTACTAATTCCCTCTCTTTCTCTATTTATCTCTCTTTTTTACCTGACTAAATAATAAAATATGGCATACTATGCCATATTTTGTAGACCGTAACTGCTTTAGAATGAGCATAATAAGTGTATGATATTATTATAAACATTTTTAATTAAGTAATCTCTGTAAAATAAAACGATTTTAAATCGCAACAACATTAAACAATTATATTTTTATTACAATTTGTAGTAATCTAAGAAAAACTCTTTCTCTTTCTCTCTATCCCTATATCTTTCTCTCTTTTGACTATCCTTATATGTTTACGAAGAGATTGACATGTCCATTTCACAGCTTCAATATATCCTCACACATACCTGCCACCATAACGAAGACAAAACGAGACATTCCCAGTATATTGTCATCTTTCTCCAACTTGAACAGAATATTTGGTGTGACGTTATTATTGCTGTTAATCTGAAAAATAAAAGATACATAGGCCATTTTAATATGAAAAAATTAAAGATCAGTTATAAATAATTAGTGATGGTAGTTATCGTTTTTATATAAGTCATATTCAGGTTTTCAATGTATAAAAAAATAATCTCTAAAACAAAACATACATTTGATTAATCTTTGCAATATTGTGTATAGTCACAAAAATATCGACTTCTTTGATAGAAACAGTGACGCATAATATTAACATGATGTAAATATAAACTTATAACACAAAGTTTTCGACTTTGCAAAGTAAATGTTTTCTTTTTGGAGCAAGGTATCCCTTTATAAAATCATGCAGAAAATTTTGCAGTTTTCAATGAATAGATTTAAATCATATGTTATAAAGTCCCACTAGCTAAAGCATACTATTACATATGACATATGACAGACACGTTGGCGCAGTGGTCACTGCAACTGACTCAAGCGCTAACGGTCGCGGGTTCGATCCCCGCTCACGGCAAACGTGTGTATTGGCCATACAGATGTTTGTCGTGGTCTGGGTGTTTGTGTTAGTGTTGTGAGTGTTTCCGGACCCCCGACACAAGGTCACTCGATCTTAATGGAGGCCGTTGAGTGTGATGCGTTTATTTATTATTTATTTACATATATGAGTACAGGCCCCTCGTTTCCACTGGGCACTCTGGGCGCTTACCCAGTGCCCCGCTATCCATGGGGACCCCATCAGATTATGGAAAGGTGATTATAATTTTACCTCTCTTAAAATTTGAATAATACCTCATTTATCAATATAAATATTCTGTGAATATTATACGTATATTCATTTAATGTGACAGTAAAAAAATAAACATAACAGTTAAATACATCGAAAATTATGCCAAGATATTCTTTATACCTATTTAATAAAATAGTCCTCTTCTAAGGTCTATGATCTTTTACTAATGGGCCCAGACCCTCAATACGTTAAAGACGCTGCTGTATGAGTATGGTGACGATAAAGATGCATGGATTTAGTATTGTACATTGGTTTTCATGCAGGATGTTTAACAAATTTGTAATACGAAAATGACAATTCTTTAAAAAGTGTAAGTATCAAGTTTCTTGCCGGTTATTCTCGGTAGAATCTTCAGAGCCGGAAGTAGCTTTCCATTGGTGTAAATACGTTTTTTTGGATTGACAATTCAAAAGTGCTCGTAAGAGTATACTTGAATAATGTATATTTTGATATTGATTTTTTGATTATGTCACTTATTATGGATAGCGTGACCACGAAGCGATTTTATTGGTCGATCGTGTTGGTCGATATTGTCTTATTGGCTATTGGATGAATGACATTGAATTACCAAACTTACCTTAACGTGTCTGTTCTTCGTGATAAACCCATCATTAACCGCAGATATCAGTACTTCATGACCCATGGTGGTTATGGGTAGCGTGACCACGAAGCGACCGTATTGGTCGCTGGTGTTGGTGGATATTGGCTTGTTGGAGTCCAGTGGGAAAATCGATAATTCTGTGTTGGGAAGAGGTGCACTATCGCGATCTAGTGCTAAACCTGTAAGAAAATTTAGTTTTATGACGAGTACAAAAATCTGAATAGATATTAACTTAAATAAAATGTAATCGTTGGAAAATATTTTAACTTGTAATGTTCTATCCCTTCTCTTTTTCCCTTCAAATTTTATAGAAACCAGTAAAGCTTTTTTAAAATATATATTGTGACAAACGACACATTATACTTTTTGGTATATTTGGTAAAAAAAAAAAAAACTAGAAAAGACCTAAAAAGTTTAGTTCTGTTTGGTCTCCTCGACATAACCCAAGAAGAATAAAAGCAAGTTTAATCATAAAAGAAATTTTACAATCTTCCCCAATTACGTACCAGTAACATAGACGGTATCAGGATCTTTTTTTAATGGTATGTCTTCAAACTGGCCTCCGGGGATTTCTTCGGAGTTGATCCTCTTCAGTATCACATCCTTCTCTTTCACCACGCCTTCCACCACACGCCATGTTAGCATCTGCAGATATTTATTAAAAGGTTTCAAGCAAGTAAGGAGTTTCGAGGACTGCTAGCGAATTTAAAGGTACACAAAAGAACAAGAGAAGACACAAATTTTTGTATTGTCTATCTTAGCTTCTCCATACCGATCTGTGCGAGTGAAGTACTGCCCAGGTCGAGCCAGTCCGTGACGAGTTGTAGTCAATGGGGTACTGTCAGGGTCAACTTCAGTTTAATATTTGAAGTATGTGATGCTCTCTTACTAAACTGTTCAACGCTGATATACTATCTAAATTAAGTGCAGTAGGCTGTGGTGATTATTTAGCATCTGGAGCACTTCCTTTGCCAGCTAATTAAAAGGAAATGCACCGGGTAGTGCGCCTGCGCATGGGCGCTCCCTGCTCGCCAGCGCTACCTGGTCGCGGTACCCGTGGCAGCGCACGAGGACGCGATAGTCGCCGGGCGGCAGCAGCGCGCGGTAGTGCGCCAGGTTGCGCGACACGCGGAACTGGCGCGCGGAGCCGGCGACGGCCACCACCGCGCTGCGCATCGCTGCCCCTTGTTCGTTGCGGACGAAGCCCACGACACCTGGCCAGCGAAACGTGTATATAGTCTATATTTCGTTTGTCTTATTGAGTAACAATAACCGAAAAGAGAATCATGAATTTACTAATTTTTATTATAAAATGACGTCTTACTATATGTATGTGTAGACGTCTTTATATTCAAAACCTATATACGGTAAAGGTAATCACCCAACTGGGTGCTAGGTATCCTCCCATATATTAATCGGCTACGCTTGAGTAAATCTCCAAATATCCTCTTGGGCTCCCCTACTAAAATGTACGAATACGAGACGAGAACTCGCGCATGGTAGTCGATTGAACAAAACGTAAAATAATTAATGTATGTGACACTTATATTTAATGTTTTATGATTTAAAAGCACAACGTACTGAAATATAATAAATATATCCTTAAATTAATAAATATTAGCTGTGCTCCGCAGTTTCACTCACGTTAATTTGTAGAAAAATTACATTTATATAATGTTTACATTCTTTAATTGAAATCTAATATTGTTACACTTAGTTAATTCGAGGTATATCTGATTTATCGGGCTTATCGCGTTTGAAGTACCCAACCGTAAAATTCCTAAACAAAATTATTCTCAATAGAATTTTAACATGACTGAATATAAGACGTATTGCAATAATGATAACTCTATATTAAACAAAAACTAACCTGTATTCGCTTGCTCGATGAACTTCATGATACCACGCAAATTATTCCTCCACATCCAAGCTATATCTCTTTCCAATGGCATCTTACAGCAGCTCAGTCCGACCGTCACTATGGGAATGCTGAATCTCTCGAATATCACATCTAGAAGATTCTCGTGAGCCACATTCAAAGATGGCTTACAAGGATATTTATTACTCGGCGTCCTATTATCTTGGTATTTGTTGGCGAATTTCTCGTAAATATCCTTGGAGAAATTCGGTATAGTCACATCTTCGGTGCCAGAACTCAGATCAAGGACCAAATCGTATCGTTCCGACTCTAATAATCCCACAAATGCCTTTTCTCTCGTATAGTTGGATAGAGGATTTAGATCTTTCTTCGTTAAGTAGCTATAGAGGCTGCTTCCGAATTCTTCTTCCACGGCATCGAGTTCACATTTCTCTGTGTGGTCGTAAAGTTTGAGCATTTTACCGAATAGTGGGTCCAGATTTGGTATGAAGTGGAGTACCGCGTTCTTTAATAGTTGTTTGTGTATCGGTTCGCCTATTTGGTAAGCCGTGCAAATGTGCCTCGCGAAGTTCAACAACATTTCTTGCCCGAGAGGCTGGGAACCGTATAGGTTGCTTATGAGGGCGATGTGAAATTTCTTTTCTTCTGGAGAACCCGCCTAGAAAAACGTTTGCATTATAGAATTATTATTCTTATTGTTTTTTTTTCTTTAAGTGAAAGGAATGCTTAAGATTTTTCGGTACAGAAAAAAGTTTAGAAAAAATATTGCATTTTATTATAAACTCGTTGTAAATAAGAAAATTCAAAGACAAGATTAGTTTTCTTTAAATACTTTTTAAACTCCATCACAGACAGACGAACAACTATAGGAGTCGAAGTTGTTCCAAAAGCATAACATTCTTACGGAAATATATAACAGACTTAAATACTCATTTTTGAACATAGAAAAGTGGAAATAGATGTATGATCTCAAGATTACTGAAATATATACAACACTCACATCATCAGTAACCTTCAGCTCGTGAAGAGTGGTGGTCTTCATGCTGTCACCAGCTCGGAATTCAGCGATGTCGGGGAATCTGTTCTCTAGCTCCGCCAGTTCGGCGTACATTTCCAGAGGCGTGTGGTAACGTTTGTTCATTATATTGTCCAAAACACTACGGACATATTTAAATCCAAATAATACTTTATTCATGTACATTGACATTGTCAGATTGCTTGGCGCAGTGGGCACTGCAACTGACTGACGCTAACAGTCGCGGGATCGACCCCCGCTATTAGTCATACGGACGTTTGTCGTGGTCTGGGTATGACGATGTGAGATACTAACGAAGATCGTTGAGTGTGATCCATTAAAAAACGGTATTTTCAAGCATTTTCGAATTTCGTCAAAAATCTATTTTTTTAATACAGCTACATAATATGTATAATATTATAATCTATATATACATCTTATAATCTGAGGAAATAAAAATATCTTACTGGAATGTAAGTTGAAAGCTTTACCTTATTAATTGATGCCATATATAAAGTTTAAAGCTGTGTTAATATTGTACCATTGATGAAAAGGTTGATAATGCTAGTAATATTGTTTTGAAAAGAGCTAAATAAACATAAAAATAAAATACAGTTTTAGGATGTTGATGAATTTGAAGTTTTTACAACTAATTGAGGCAATAATATGAAGTAAATTAAGCATGGCACAGATTAGCTACATCGCATTATTGTTAGTTGTAACAATTGTCGTAGGCCTTGTCTTTGTAAATACAGGTCAAAACTTAACACACCATTTCTCTTTTTAAATTAAAATAAAGTCAAAATTTGAAATAATCATAGAAAAAAAAATACAGTTGTATGTAATGATATTTTCTAAATATAGATATGTTACGATAATACTATTTGACGTTAACACGGTACCCATTTCCAACATTGACGAGCTCGTCCATTGTCTTGTTGACCCAAACTCCGACTTAATCGCTAACTGATCGCTAAGCAACGTCGTCCAAAATGGTCGCCATTTTGGATGCGAAAATCCATGAGCTTCTAACATATCTATATTTACATAACAATGATATTATCTGCCATACTACAAAAGACGAAATAAAACCATGTTCAACACGTGTCTAGCTAAACAGTGTTCAAAACTAAAACACTGCTTAAAATTTGTAATTAAATTGCTTAAAAGATAATAAAATCAACACATTACATTTGACAGCTTAAATAGGTTTTATATATATATATATATATATATATATATATATATATATATATATATATATATATATATATATATATATAGCTACTTCCAAAGCACGTTAAAATCAAAACTGTCCTTAGACGCGGATTTATAGTACGGATTTTTATAAACGCACGTTTAACATATGTTTAAATCTTTTGTAGTAAGACAGTATTTGTTTTATGATATATATTTTACTTTATACCAGGACTCGTAACTCTTCTAAATTGCATAATGACAAATAAATATAAGTTTAAATAGAGTTATTAGTATGCGAAGACAGTTAGTGCGAAACAATACACAAAAATATGCTAACATATACATATATTTCTTTATACATGGTTAAAAATAGATATCAAATTAATTTGTAAAAATGGTAAGTAAAAACCTTTTAGAAAAATCGGCCATTAAATAGACATAGCCGTATTCGGTATAACAAATTTTGTATTTGCAAAAAAAAAACTAATTTTCTTAACATTAGGTATTAAATTTTTCATGATTAGAGAAAAAGTTTTTACATTTACTGGGATACCATTTGTACAAATGAGTTTGAAATATGATAGAATATATAACAAGAAAATATATTAGGAATTAATTTAAATGACATTCTGACCGGGATGTTTCACATTTTTTTAATTAATATTTTGAAACATAAATGAATGAACGATCATAAATAAAGTACGAAGTAAAGACAATAGAAAACGTAGATTTTTAAGATAAAATACATATGATAAGTGACACATAAAATGATTACACATATTTATATAAAAAATTAAACTATAGACGATAAATTCAAAAGAATTAAGAAATAATAAATATATAGAATATATGACACGATGATGACATGACAAAATAAATCAAATTAATATTATGATTTTTATTTGTAACATTTTATTAAGAAAAAATATTAGATCTCTTAGGCGGGAATTTCAATTCAAATTTTAGAATCGTAAGTGATAGGCAACTTTATAACTTGGTAACATTTACCTATGTGAGCTTTGAGTTTCGATATAAGGCGAGAATTACACTTGAAAGTTTTACTTTAAGTCTTCTGAAACCTGGTACAGTTACCGAGGTTATTATGAAGCTGTAACTGTCAAAAATAATGCACTGACAGTAAATTCTTTCAGGTGTAGAGCAATGACGAATAATTTATGTTCGAGAGCAAAACTTATGTGTAATTCTCGCCAATACGTCAAGACGCACTTACTGTAAATTCTTTCAGACGTAAAAGCAATGATAAACAATTTATGTAAATATTATGTAAGTTCGTGAGCAAAACTTACAAGTGTAATTCTTGCCTAACGATCATCATAAAAAAATATAATTACTTGGTTCAATAAAAAGCTATCCAATATACACAACAAGCAAGCCAAATTCAACTCAATGTTAAACGAGTTAAGGTTCAAGTTAAATCACTTACCGGAAGTCGTAAGCGGAAGACCAATGTTGGGGGTCGTCGGGCATTAACGTGAAGTTAAGACTAACTGAACCGTTGACGGGTACTGTTACTTGTTCTGTGATACTCTCGTACCTGTAAAAAATAATTATATTACACATAGGAATGAAAACTTGTAAAACCAAGTTTTCGACGTCGTAAAGTCAATGTATCATTTTTGGGGAATGTGTTTTACATTTGCCACCTTCTAAATTTATAGCCTACGTTAAAAATTAATTAATTAACATAGCATATTACTCTGTACAAGATTACATGAACGATAAAAATGCGTGGACATAATGTGTTGATTATATTAAAATATATATTATATATTATTATATTATAAAGCTGAAGAGTTTGTTTGTTTGTTTGATTGTTTGCTTGAACGCGCTAATCTCAGGAACTACTGGTCCGATTTGAAAAATTCTTTCAGTGTTAGATAGCTCATTTATCGAGGAAGGCTATAGGCTATATATTATCACGCTAAGACCAAAAGGAGCGGAGTAGCAATGAAGAATGTTTTTTAAAATCGGGGGATATTTTCCTATTGAGAGCTTGCGCTGCGTGC
This sequence comes from Hypolimnas misippus, assembly GCA_037950945.1. Classification (NCBI taxonomy): domain Eukaryota; kingdom Metazoa; phylum Arthropoda; class Insecta; order Lepidoptera; family Nymphalidae; genus Hypolimnas; species Hypolimnas misippus. Next base: position 611,600 of record JBBEEQ010000031.1, read on the forward strand.
GCTGCCTAAACGATTAAGTTTCGCAAAAATCATGTATGAAAGAATTGTTCCCCTTTAAAAGTTCTAACAAAAAAGCCCGCGACAGCATATGTCTCAACATATCTATCTTTTAAGGTTAGCTCACTATAACCGATTTTATGCTAACCAAATTTGTTCTAAAATTATGCATTATTAGCCCAAAGTAACTATTCCACGGGGACAAAGTTGCGGGCGGAAGCTAGTATATATTATAATATCATAATATGCTGTAATTATGAATACACTTTGCACAAATTTATTTTAAAAGAGTATCTATCAAGTTTCTTGCCGGTTCTTCTCGGTAGAATCTACTCTCCGAATCGATGGTAGCTTTATCCTTAAGACTAATTTGTAACTTGACGATTCAAAAGCGCTTTAAGAGACTACTTGAATAAAGTATATTTTGAATTTGAATTGTTAGTGTTACGTCGATCTAAACCGATGATCGCGGGTTCAAACCCCGGCTAGCACCGCTGAGTTTTCAAGTGCAAACTTTGTGTTTAAATTCATATCGTACTCTGTGAAGGAAAACGTCATGAGAACCTGTATGTGCCGCAATATTTTGACACGTGTATATCCGGCTCGTAGAGGACCAGCGTGGTGGATTAAGCTCTAAACCTTCTTAATAGGAAAGGAGGCCTTTGCCCAGCAGTGGGACATTTACAGGCTGTTACTTTACTTAACATTTTATATTAATATAAACGCGAGTGGAATTGTGAGAGGCAGCAAATAAACAATATTTTGATTTATCTGAAATATTCGAAACAAAAATCGAACGATTAATAAAGTGCATTCTTCTACCTAGGTATTCAATTACAAATCGATTAAATGCTAATTTATACACGAATTTTTAAATAACCCTATAGCATATTATGAACGTTTTATTTCCTTTATTCACCAGCTGTCAAATATTTAAATCAGGAACAATCCCCCCTCCCCGCCATCGCCCCCACCTCGGATATATTAATGTATTATTTAACATTATTCGAAGATGTTTCAAGTCATCAAAACGAATCCCCCCCCCCCCCCCCCCCCACAAGTACTGCTCATTCGCACTCACCCTTCCTTGCTCGCGGTGATGTTGTAGCCGCCCGGCACGAGCAGTCTCCAGTAGTCTCCGTCCTTCGCGGTGCTGACGGTGTGGCGGATGCCGGACACGGATATAGTCGCGTTAGCGAGGCTGTGCCCGATGTGGCTGTGTACGAAGCCGTGCACGCCTTTGTGGACCTGGTGATGGAATTTGATATTTTATTGTATATATTTAATAGTATTATATATTTGCGAGAATTTGATGATACAGTTAAATCTTAATTTTTTTTGAGATATAACATGCAAATCCATGAGGATGTGCTAAGGTCTTTTCAACAATCATAAAAGAGAAAGATACTAAGAATCATCCCGATTACATTAGCTTTTAAACAATAAAAAACCCGCATCAAAATCGATCCATTTATTAGGGAGCTACAATACCACAGATACATACATCAAATTTAGTCATTTTTCGTCAGGGATTTATCGGGGGGGGGGGAAGAATAAGATTTTTAATGAAACTTATTTCGAGGTTCGATTTACGAGGTTGAATTGAGTTGAGCTTGAGTTTTTCAGCAAATCTTTGAATGCAGATTTTCTTAACTTCATTCCACTCATTTAACATCATTTAACAACAAAGGAAACACAAGAGATGAAAGAGAGTAGAAGATAAGGAAGAGAGAGAGAGAGAGAAAAGGGAACTTACCTCTTCAATAAATTCAAGCAGGGCTTCTCTATTATCATCCCAGTAAGTAGGTAAATCTTCAGCGGGAGGGAACTTGTAACAGCCCAGTTCTAGAGTAATCTCCATATCATTGGAGTGCAGGTAGTTCCAATCTTGCATACCTCCGGCTAATACATACCTGTAGAGATGTGAATAATTTTGTTATAATGATTATTTGGTAAAATAGAGGCCAAATTAGCCAAAATAGAGGCCAACTGGAATATGATCTAACTTAAAATTTAAGCTATAAAACCTTTTAATGACAATTCATACTATTTTTTTAATTTATCATTTCAAAATATAAAACTACTAAAATAGTTGATATTAAATCTCAAAATGCTAAATGATAAGAACTAGGATGAAATGGCATTAAATGTGTTATAACTTAAATTTTAATATGCTCTTTTTTAGATTAACGAATATGACATAACGATGCATATAACTAGACTTTAAATTGTTTCACCTTTTCAGAAGAGAGAATTTCCACCAAATCGTCTACCAGAGGTACTTTCGTAGTTTGTTATTTTACTATTAAGCGAGAAATGTTTTGCTCTCAAACTTTTATAAATATTTACGTAAGTTAGTTATATAGTTACATTTTGGACATTCGCTTCTTTTGTAAAATTCCCAGTGTTTTATATCCATAGTAAAACTTACAAGTCTAATTCTCGCCTTGTACAATGTTACGTAAATTATCCAGACCAAATGTACTTATACAGCAGTACTTATTGATGGCGATGAGTTTATGGTCACTTTGAAAATGGCTAAATATTAAAATGATTATTATTCACCATTTAGCGCCGTTTGTAATGCCTTCAGGGAAATTTTCATCGTTTGTGTCCTTGCAGGGCTGGCCGAGATGCATTTTGTGGTGCGCCTGGGAGTGGATATTGCTTATAATGTATTAAAATTGTATTAAAACGAGTAACTGTAAGGTTGCAACCAGACATAATGAAGTGTGGTATCATAAAAAAGATTATTCCAACAGTTATAAAACTTCACACGTGTTTTAAGCCTTAAACTTTACTAAAATTTATAATAATTAAAAATATTTGACGGACACGTTGGCGCAGTGGTCACTGCAAGTGACTGAAACGCTAACGGTCGCGGGTTCGGTCCCCGCTCACGGAAAACGTCTGTATTGGCCATACGGATGTTTGTCGTGGTCTGGGTGTTTGTGTTAGTGTTGTGAGTGTTTCCGGACCCCCGACACAAGGTCACAAGATCTTAATGGGGGCCGTTGAGTGTGATGCGTTTATTTATTTATTTATTTATATGATTATTTTTCTTTACTCTGTGATAACTTTTTTTTGATATTAGGTTTATGACTAATGTATGGTATAATTCTAACATTATATAATGTTTTCATAGAAAAATATTATCCGTATCAAATAGAATTGTTATTGTATACATAGACAAACGATCATTTTCTGTTAGTAGTATAAGAAGTTCTTTTATTCATCTCCGAAGATCCTCATCAGATTGTATTATATACTAAAACCTATAGAACCTCGAAGTTCAGTTAAAAGTATATATGTATAAAATAAGTCGTATTATATCAATTCATACACTACTAAGATGTTTTTAAATTAATAACTTTAATATTAGGTACTTACATTAGAATAAACATGGGCTAGATGAACGAATACCGGATTATCCGGGGTGAGGTTTTCATAACCGTTTGCCATATCCGGGTTGCCATCGTACGGGTAGTTGGCAACCAGGGAGCCTCCGTGCAAGTTGGCGGATAGCACGAACGGTATAGATAACGTCCAATTCATGATTGCTAAAGTTTCGGGCTCTGGGGTAAGGTTATCCTGGAAAAGAAATGACGTATTTTTTTTATATTGTAACAGCCTTTAATTTCCCACTGCTGGGCCAAAGTCTTAAGGATAAGATGAGGAGTTTTACGCGAAATGCTGCTTAAATGCGAATTGGTGGATGGAGCTGTTTATCCACTACAAAATATCCACCTTAAAAGCGATAATCGGAATCGCTTGTCTGTCCATCCATCCCGGCCGGGGTACACGGAATTTCATTCGGATTGCTCTTCCGATTTTCCACCCCAGAGTATAGTGAAGTCAAATATATTATATTAGAATTCCGTTAAACATAATAAACTAAATCCTTTTTTGTAACGAGCTTAAACAAAAGTCATAAGTGTCCGGCTGAAAGGTTTCGGTCGAGTTTCGGCAAAAAAATTGGTTTCGGTATCTTTTCGTTTTCGGCGGCATGCATGCCGAAACTACGACCGAAACCGAAACTGCATTCAGGAGTTCACGCGCTGTGATCTTTTTTTTATCGGATAGGGGGCAAGAGATCGCCTGATGAAAAATTAATACTGCCGCCCATGGACATTTCCATCACCAGATGCGCTACGAAACGCTGGCCTTTTAAATAGGAGTACGCTCTTTTCTTAAGGGTCTGCAGGTCGTATATGTTCGGAAATTCGGCGGCGAAAAATGATCGGTAATATTCGGCGCTTTGAATTTCATTAGCTAACTTCACTAGCTGTAGCCCATTGATGTTAACTCCTATGCGGGCTGGCTCTACCGGGGCAGCACCTCATTCTTACTACGACTAGCGTTAATTCGCTACATATATTAGCTAATATATGTAGCTGCGTTTCGTATAGCGAGTGTGAGAGCCGGAAGCCGAAGCCTCGATTGCTAGCTATATAAAAAAAAAAGGTTAAAATGAAATAGATACCGTGGTCGGTCCGTATTGGTCCGGGAAATTTCTGTTGAGGTCGACGTTATTAGCATTTGCCCTGCCGCGAATACTGCTGTAGTCCTCTATAATTAGAAAATAATTACTTAAAGAAATTCAAAAATAATAAATTAGATAAAGCAAACTTTTGTCAAGCTAAAACTCAAACAAAACCAAAGTCTTGCGTTGTAGAAAAAAAATCGTGCAATTAAGTCAAGAATAAAATTTTATTACATTAGCAACAAACACAACACTAATTTCAACAATGATATTTTATATCTATAGATACGACATTAAAAAAAAAACTGCAAAACTTTTTTTCATTGCCTAGCTACCAATTAAAAATTCCAGTTGTCAAAGTTGAAAATGGGCACAGATTTTTAAACATCTAATAATATGACATATTTATTGAGTAGTGAGGTAGATCCTAGTTATACCTTATTGAAAGAGTTTGATAAGAAATTATGGATTGAATGATTGAAATTAATGATCTTTTATTTTGCAAAATTATAATATAAAATAACTGTTCGAAAATTCGTGATTTTCATTCGGGTTATTGTTACCAAATAAAGACAAGTAAAGAACTAGACTATAGCCACATTTTATTCGGCCGGGAGCCTATGCCCTTGAATCTTTTTAAGCTGGCAACACAGTAGTGCCTTCTTTGGTGCTGCAAAAGTACATCTACGGGTGATCATTTCAAGGTATCCCACCAGGTGAGTTTGCCAGCTATTTTTTGGAAAAAAAATGAAAGTAACGCATCTATAGTTATATAATATCAATGACTTTCCAAAACTTGTGCGGGATTCATAACAAAATATGGCCAAAACATACAATATAGCACTGTATCTACCTTTTATGATTTTATTTTGTAACGACTGTGAGTTTGTAGTTTTTGTTATTGCGTCTGAAATTCAACAATCGTAAAGTTATCAAATATTATAAGATGTTTAAAACTCCAAAAATTAAGAACATAATCATTAGGTCTTTAAAATCCTTGGTAGAAGTATATTTTATTTAAAACAAGCAATATAATATCATCTATACTAATATTTTAAATTCGATAGTAATCTGTCTATTCGACTACTTTTTGTCGCGAAAATAAACCTAAAAGAGATGGAGACGGATGGAGAGAAAGACAATTTGTTTAGTGTACCCCTCATTTCTCAAAGTAACAGGCAATTCAAAATTATTATTTGTTAAACGCAGACGTTATCTGGGATCCAACTAGTATCTATCCAAAACCAAAAACAAGGCCACTCACTGACTCTCGCATGCTCATATCCATCAGGGTTCATACTCGGCATCAGATGGACCCTGGTGTTGTTCAGGATCGTTTGCACGCGGAGGTCACCACTCGTGTATTGCTGGCAGAGGTATTTCGCCAACAGAAGCAGTAACTCCCGCCCCACAACCTCATTACCGTGCATGTTCGCCACGTACTTGAATTCGGGCTTGCCTGATGAAAATGAAAACTTATCAAGTATTGTTAGATAATTTATGCCAATAATTCAGAGCCCGTTCTGACTTGCTACATAGTATAAATTAAAAGAAAAGTTAAAGTATACACGGTACTTACATAAAAAAAAAACAATTTTTAAAATTTTGTCCGTCTGTCTGTTTGTTCCGGAAAATCTTTGAAACGGGTTAACCGATTTTGACGGGACTTTCACTCACAAATAACTTATGTTATAAGGAGTAACTTTGGCTGCTTTTATTAAAAAAAAAATAATTAATAAGAAAGAGAGTTACGCGAAAACAAAAATATATACATATAGGTTTAATACATAGGTTTTATTATATAATACACATACCAGGTATATGCCGTCCAGGATCCTTCGTAATCTCCAACACGTAGAGCTCCCTGCCCTGAACGGACTTCCCGATGCTGGTCAGCTTCGTGATATCCGGGTACGACGATGCCAAATCCTGGAGGAACTTCTCCATTTTCACGTAATTGTGGTGGGAGAAGTCGACTGCGGAAAGACCGTCGATGGGATGACGTGCGAACCTGTTACGCGCTCCTGATATGCCCCGTTTTGTACCTTCGAATGGTACCATAGTACTTGAAAATTTCCTATTAGTGCCATGGAGTATCCTAAACCATATAACAATTTGCTGTTCAGCCGTCGTTAGTGGAAAAGGTATGAAGCTATGTTATTTACGCTGTGGAATCAGCCAAAGAGATTCGTAGGCAAGTTTTTTTTGCATATTGCAAGAAGAAAAGTGAAGTTGAATTTGAGAATTACTCTTCATAATCATTTGGTGACTAAAATGTGTTCATGGATTGCCAAGTTTCCAAGTATTTATATTTATTTTATGCTAAAGACCTGTCAGTCCTTTTTATATTAAATAGACATCAATTTATGAACAAGAAAAGTAAATGAAATGTTATAATACAAATAATAAATCAAGAAAAAGAAAGACACAGGACAAATCAATAGTGCGTAACAGAAGCAAGAAATTACACCAACACCATAAAAAAAGAAAAACTTAAAAAAAAACTTAGTAGATAGAATTCGTTAATTAACGCATGGTTTGCAGACCTTTGCAGTCTTAACTCTTGAATCCATAAAAAATATATTTAAATAAAATCATTATTCTATTCCTCATTGAAGCAGAATTGTTTAAATTCAATCATCTTGTGTCTGCAATTGTCTTTAGTCGGACGAAAAGATGACAATTAGTTCTAGGCCTGCAGGTCAGCTTATTTTTTAAACCTATACAGTTGACAGTAGTAATTGTTTAAACGATGTAAAGCAAGAAGGCTATACCTCGTTAAAAATCTACCCATCACCACATACAGTAATATTTGGATGCTGATAAGCAATAATGTGTTAAACCACAAAACCTTAATTCGGAGACATGATGTATTCTGATAATGCTTAACATATGTAACATTATTCAAAAAATGTCATTTAAACTAAATAAGTAGGTAAAAAAGTGTCTTAATGTTTAGAATATTGAAGTGTGTTTCATATTTTGCTATATTACTACTTAACTTTCTATTATACCAATCTGCTTTTGATTAATTATAATTTTTGTCAAAATAGAAAAGAGAAGATGGATAACCTCTTCAAACAAATTTATCACGAATAGGCTTGACATCTTTAGCCGCCATTTTCTCGAAATTAAGTCCTTGTAGCTTGACACAGTATTGCGCACCAGCGTTCAATTATAATTGGGAATAAAATAATACAAAAACAAACATAACATTAAAACTAGATTAGATTCGATTAGTCAATTTATTTTCTTATTTTATATTATTAAACAGCTGCGTAGTTTGTGATATTTACATAATTTCATAATATAATTAATATGTATCAGTGATATTATATAATTATAAATATATAATAAGCTCCAGAATTTTTGCACCCAGAATGTCGACCGCTTTGGAAGACGTTACCTAGCAACCTGATAAACTTATCAACGAAATGAAATGGGTACAGATTATTTGGACTAAGCAATAGTATGTCGACCCACAAAAGTCAAATTTTTGAGATATTGATGTATACTGATAATACATCAAGTATTTAACATTATTTATTAAATTTTCATGCCATCCAAACCAAATAAATACGAAAAAAAATTCTTAATTTAATATTTCCAATATTTAAGTGATTATTATGAAATATATAATAATCTGACATATATGAAAAACTTGTTACTAGTTAAATTTTTTATTATACCTATCTGCTTTTAATTAATTATACCTTTTATCGAAATAGAAAAGAAAAGATTTATATATAAGTATATGAAAAAATTCGAACAAAATTTTTAAGAATATGCTTAATCATCTTTAGACGCGATTTTCTCAAAATGAACTGTGGCTTGAGATAGTATTGCTTATCAGCGTCCATTTAACACAAAATAGTATGAACCTAACATCCATATCCATAGTTACAAAACATCGCTATACACCAATTGAGCAATAATCAAAGTGAGCAAAGTACATATATGTAGACCAACATTTTTATTGAATTCATTATCATAATTGAATATAAATTAAGTTACATTTTTAGAATAATTGACTTAAAATGTTTACCATGAAAAAACTACAGATAAAAAAAGATATAATGAAATTCTTGAATGCTTGAAGAGATGTTAGTAAGCGCTAAGTATAGTGCTCATACGGACTAGCAGTGAAAAGCGGATAATCGTCTCTTACTATGACTGCGCTGTCCGTCCTTCAGTCTGACTGTCAACGGGCTGTATCTCATATATAGATAGAGTTGAAATTTCCACAGTGTGTATTTATATTGCTATTACAACGAATATTAAAAACCGGTCAAGAGCGAGTCGGATATAGATTATATATTACTCATATATTATTTTAATATACACACGCTAGGCGACCAGCTTCGTCGTTTACTGCTAGTGCGTATAAGCATTTTATGATGAAAAGAGATTTTTTTATTTACAGAAATACCCCAAGGATCAACCATTATATATTATAATTTTTATCTATAAATCAAGTCTGCTCACAGAGAGAACATTGCTTAGCGTGGTAATTCATTCAATTTATAAAAATGTGTCTATTTTATGGATGGTCCCATAATGACTTTCGGTATTAATTTTTTAGTGTCAATTAATTATATAAATCGATATTTGTATGTAAACATTGGTACTATACCCATGAAAAACCTCTTATTTATGGCGAGAATTACAATTGTAAATTTTACTAGCATAATTGATATAAAACAATTCTGTAACCCGGTAACAGTTACATTACGTTACACTATGTAAAAAAAATATGACACTGAAAGTAAATTATTTTAGGTGTAAATAACAAAACAATTAATGTAAATTTTTGTGATAGTCTGAGAGCAAAACTTATAATTCCATAAAATGTAATTTTGTCTTAAATTTGAAGATTATTAGTAATAACATCTGTTACTGAAATAAGATGCTGCCAAATTGTACATATATATCGTAACAAAAACTCTTTATATATAATTTTTATTTTCAATATATTATTTTTTTAGTTGTTATATAAAATACCAGCAATATTTAGTAATAAATTCTTACACAAAACACGCTAAGACTTATCGATTCAATTTAATTTTCTATATTACATATAAATTATTGCTTTCAGTTAAATAGTTTAATATTATTAGAATTAAAAATGTATTAGATTAAGATGAACGTGTCTAAATAAACGAAAGTAAAATTTTCTCTCTCTTTTACACGTATGAGTGAATAATCAGTGTAAAAGAGACAAAAACGTACAATAATTTTTTTACTAATATGAAAGTAATATATTGTTTTCTTAATATTTCGTGTTAATCACAAGTAGGTAAATAACATTAAAACTTAAACTGCCTTACTATGAAAGATTCAAACATACGTTAAAAGACCGTTTATAAAAATCCATACCGAACATCCGCGCCTAAGAGTTTGAGTTAAACATGTTTAAGACGTAATTTAATTATGTATAATAACGCTTGAGTGAGTGAGTGAGTTTAAGTAATTTTAGCTGTTAAATGTAATATATAGATAGATAGATAGATAAAATTATTTATTCACAAACAACAACTATGCATACAATTATGATTTTACAATAAACAATAGAATAAGCCATTAGGCATATTGTGTCTGTGAAAAGGCTCTGACTCAGCATATGTTGTGGATCACCACAACGCTGGTAATAAATGTAAGTTTTTCAAGATTTTAAGCAATGTTTTATTTTTAAACATTTTTTTAGCTAGAAATGCGTTATACATGGTTTTATTTCATCTTTTATGGTATGGCAGTAAAGATGTAATCAAAAATTGCGATACATAGAGATTTTAACCCGCACTTTCCTGCTTATCCCTATGTAACACAATTTTAGTTTTAATGTTGAAATCGAAAAGTGTAGAATATCTTACTAAATATTAACAATTACACGAAAACTTAGAGTTAATACTTCACGGTACAATATCACAATTACCAATTAATAATTTATGGACAATATTAATAATAATTTTAATAAATAAAAATTAATTACATTAAAAATAGTTGCAATTTGATTAGTTAATTGACTTAATTTTGCTATTAATAATAAGAAAAAATTTCGTATTTTAATTTTGGAATGAATACGTTTAATAACGATTGATTAAATACTAATAAATTGATAATTCGTTACTATTAAGACTTTTTTATTTTCTTATAAGAAGCTAATGAATAAATTAATGTATCTTAGTATGTATATAGTTTTATATACAGGGTACCTGGGCATGTGTTGGGTATTTTACCAACATTATCAAAATAGATTTTTAAAATAAAAAACAAAACTTTTTTTATTTTATTTTTAAATTTTGACCTTGTGGTATAGACATCAATTAGAAAAAAAAATAGTTCAGTTTTTTTTTAATATCGATTCTGGTAACGCTGGTTAAAATAGTCAACACACGCCCGTAGTTGACACCATGTATAGTATTAAGAATTCGAGTTTATTAAAAGACCCTATAAAATACTTTTTAAAATAAAAAAGTGTTTTTAAATAACTATACCGTCCAGTCCAATGCTATCTGTGCAAAAAAAAGTTAGAACCTATTAAAACGGGCAAGACATTAGAAAGTTCCTACTTGCACAATTATACCGCCGCAACTAATTACCGAATCCTTAAAGCTATGGTTTCTTCGGATGACGTTACCCGCCATTTAGCGCTCGCTTTATGTCTTTAGAACATCACTCGGTCGTTTAATTACCGACAACGTCATTCCGGAAAATCAAAGCTTTACTGATTAGCAGAGAAAGCTGACGCTCAAGTTGAAAGTGATCACATATACGACGTTATAAAGCGGCAGTAAAATGGCGGACAACGTTATTACCTTGTTTTTCTTTTAACTGTATTTGTGTGTGTTTATATGACATATATTATTAGTTTTTACATTGATATCTGCAGTTATCCTAAATAAAAACATTATTTCTTCTACGCCTGTAAGATAAGCACGAGTACTATGTGCAATATTAGCCAGCAGTGTGTGGTGGTGGCGGTGTTGTGTAACTTACCGGCGAGCGTTCTTGGACGGCGGGTGACGGTCAGATTGACGGTGGGCGAGGTGCTGGTGACGGTGACCGTCACTGGTTGCGGGCTCGAGTAGCTGGAGGACAAGTCAAGTGTATTTGTTGCATTCAATTTGTACTAATATTATAAAAAGAGCCGTGTGGTTAGAACACGTTGATCTCCTCCGACTATCGTGGGTTCAAACCACGGCTAGCACCGCTGAGTTTTCAAGTAATAAATTTGTGTTTAAATTCATCTCGTGCTCGGTGAAGGAAAACATCGTGAGGAAACCTGCACGTGAGAAACTCTGACACACGTCATGCCAACCCACAGTGGAGCAGCGTGGTGGATTAAGCTCTAAAAACCCAAGAAGGAGAGAAAGTCTTTGCCCAGCAGTGGGACATTTACAGGCTGTTTACTTACTTTACTATAATATTAGTATTGTCAGCAGAGAGAAGAAAAATTTTATAATAATAGCTTGCTGACGCTATAATAAGATGTCAACCATTCGATGATGACTCTGCTGTGGGCTTCAGACTGTGGGGAAGCTCTGGCTTTCATTTTATTAATTTCAATAATATTTTTGTAATTGAAATTAGTCGAAAACGTATTTTGCTTCATAATATGTTAAATCATTAAACTAAATGTTTAGTTTTATTTTGGCATCTATTTTTTAATCTACCAACTTCTGATTTCTTACAGTATAATTGGATGCTGATAAGCAATAATGTGTCAACCCACAAAAAGTGAAATTCGGAGATATTGGTGTATTTTGATACTGCATCACCTATTTAACATTATTCAATAAAAATAAAGTATATTATATATTAAAATAAAGTATATTATAAATAAAAATAAAGCATATTGTAAGGATAAAAATTTCTAAATTAATTGTTTCGAATTTCAAGATCGTTCCATATTTTGTAATTTATATAATAATCTCATATATTTAAAAATCTTCTTAATAGTTAATATATTAAATATATCAACCTGCTTCTAATTCATTACCTTTTATTAAAAAAAAAGAAAAGAAAATATAGATACATACTTATCCAAACAAATGTATTAAGAATAGTTCTGATATCCTTAGACGCCATTTTCTCAACATGAAGTTCGTGTGGCTTGACACAGTATTGCTTATCAGCGTCCAATTATGCATTTAATTATCAATTTACTTAAATTGTTTCCAGTAAATAATTACTAGTCACGTGTACACGTACCCGGGCGCAGAGGCTGTGATATTGTACTGTCCGGGCAACAGAAGACGCCAATAAGCCCCGTACTCCGTAGTTCTAACTGAATGATTGATACCATCCACTAGTATTTCAGCATTCTACAAAATATAAACAAATAATTAATAAAAAAAAATCCATCTGCAGCAAAAGTCCCGTATCAATATCAATTTTGGCTAAGAGCATATAAGTGAGAGTCGTTACGAACCATTTTTAAATCGTTATAGATCCTAAATGTAATTCTCATTGAAAAACGATATGAGAAATGTAAAACGATATCCCACTTAATATAGTTCGTCGGTTTTCATTTTCTTCTTTTGCACATCATGACGAATCCAATGACGTGTCATTTATGAAAATATTCCTACCCGTTTGACAGTGCCAGAAATGTACAAACTCACATATGTACATACATAAGCTTATAAATACATTACCCTCCTTTGCGTCGCGCAGTCGGTTAAAAACTAGTGTTAACGTGATAACTAATGGCAATAATACCTTAACCTTTGCATTCGTTGTGGTCACAAGCTTACACAGTCGTGTCAGTTCGTGACCACTACGAATGCAACTTCGTCGAAACGTCGGGCAATAAAAAAGGTATTATTACCATTTGTTATCGCGATAAGATCGGTTATATTAAATATCAATAAGTATAAATCGCGAAAGTTTAAAATATCTAGTGTTAACGTGTGTCCTAAGCTTAAGTGAAGTTGCTCAGATCCTGTGCAAGTCTTCATAAATAAGTACCATCTCAATTACATCGGCTTTCAAATAAAAAAAAAACTGCATCAAAATCGGTCTATTTTTAGGGAGCTACGATGCCACAGCCAGACACACAGATAGACGAATAAACAAATACACACGTCAAATTTATAATACCCCTCTTTTTTCATCGGGGATTAAAAATGTATCTATGTATGTACGTATGTCTAATGCAAAATATTTTTCATAACCAATATTTCGTAACTAACGCTCTAAATCCTACTGGAAACTAAAAAAATGCGCTTTCGGAGCATAAATTTAACAGCACTTTCTCACCTTAACAGCTTCTCCAGCCTCATCGACAACGAAGCCATGAATGCCGATGTTCGTTTGCTCCATAAATGCTAGCAGAGGTTCACGATTGCTCGTCCAGAATTTAGGCAGTTTATCCGCCGTGGGATACTTGCAGCAGGATAATTCGAAGGTCACTTCGAAACAGTTCGAGTGGAGATAATTGAAATCTTGCATACCACCTGAGGAGATATTAAAGAAAGTATTTTATAATACTAATATTATAAACGGACGCTGATGATGAGTATTGTTTATACTACGTCAAGCCACAGGGACCTCATTTTGAGAAAATGGCGTCTTAAAATGTCAAATCCATTCTCAATAAACTGGTTTGAAGAAGAATATATCCATCTTTTCTTCTCTTTTTATCGAATACTAAGTTTTTTTTAATAAATAAGATTAGTGCATATTTTAAAATACGGAACACACTTTAATATTTTAAATAAATAAACGCATAAACGCATCACACTCAACGGCCCCCATCAAGATCTCATGACCTTGTGTCGGGGATCCGGAAACAATCACAACACTAACACAAACACCCAGACCACGGTAAGTATCCGTATGGCCAATACAGACGGTTTGCTGTGAGCGGGGATCGAACCCGTGACCGATAGCGCTTTAGTCAGTTGCAGTGACCACTGCGCCAACATGTCTGTCTGAAATATGAAATAAAGTAAGTTTTTTTTGTACTTATTTATTTTAAATGACTTGAAAATTATTTGAATAATGTTAAATACGTGACACGTTATCAGAATGTATCAATAATTCCGAATTTGACTTTATATGGCTTGACATATTATTGCTTATCAGCGTCGAAATGTGAAAGTAATTCTGTCTGTTTGTTTGTTAGGTTTTCAGGGTTAAACCGTAAGGTCAATTTTGATTCATTTTGGTATAGATGTAGATTTATCAATTTATCTTAGAGAAGGACATAGGGTACTTTTTGGATGAAAGGGAACCAATCATTTCTCAACGGTTAAGTGCAAGTCAGACTCACGCACCAAGGGTTCCGTAGCATGAAGTAACTTAAATAGAACCAAACCTATGGTCAGAAATTGTAACTAAGCAGCAATCTTACTTGTAGCCAATTTATTATTATTATTCTTTATTGCACAAAGATAACAGTGTACAAAGGGCGGACTTAACGCTACTACAGCATTTTCTGCCAGCCAACCCAGAAATGTACAAGAGAAATTTTTAGTAGGCGTGCACATTTAGTGATATATGTAAAATATATTATAAATAAATAACAACAGATACGTAAATTATTTTAAAATAAATAAAAAGATATAATACATATATTACATTGAACTATACATACATAAATATAATTAAACAAATATAAAATAAATTAAATATATATACAATAATAGATAAATAACATATTATATAGTATATAGAAAAATATGAATTCATTGACGACAGAACATTTCACATTTCATTGTTATCACTGTGGTAGTACTCCTTTACTTGACGCTTAAAAGAGTCACGCGATGGAGCTTTTCGAATCGACTAACTCAAATTTAAGCACCCATCTATATATTTTACCTCTTTCTTTTCATATTTGGAATAATTTTAAACTGTTTCATAAAAAAAAGATGGACCACTTTAAATTGTAATGAAGTATTTAAACTTGGTAACATTTTTGGTTTATATTTATTTTTAATTTATGTTTCCTCAATGTTTATTACATTATACCTAAAATTGAAATAATAATTAATACTAGCTGTGCTCCGCAGTTTACACAATTTATAAAATGTTTGTCTGTCTGTTTATCTGCCTGTTTGTTCCGGCTAATCTCTGAAACGGCTGGACAGATTTTGTCGGGACTTTCGGTCACAGATAGCTTATATTATAACGAATAACTCAGGTTACTTTTATTTTGAAAATTTTATTTATTAAAAAAAATACGAATAATCAAAATTGAAATCAAGAACATATTCAATAATATCCGATTCAAGCAACATTATATAAATATAATTTTTCTTCAAATTAACGCGGATAAAACCACGGGGCACAGCTAGTATATAATAAGTATATAACATGTTATGAAAAATTCCTCTGTCTAGATCAGGGATTCCCAGCCTTTTTTTAATCTTCGTGAATTTGCAGTATCCATAATCACAAAAGATAATCTTTACTAATACATATAAAGAGTTAAAATTTGTTTGTAAGTTTATATGTATTGGGTAATCTCTGAAAAATTCTTTTTGGGTTGGACAGCTCGTTTATTTAGGAAGGTTATGGACTATATTACATCACGCTACGATTCATAGGAGCGAAGCAGTAACCATAAATGCGAGTGAAACCGCAAGGGGCAGCTAGTGTATGATATCTATAACTAGAGCCGGTAGCGCTTGATCAATGATCATTAATCACAGCGACAAACCAACGACCTGCGCAAGCGCACAGTATGTCATAACAAGTGTAATTAATCTCATATCGTTGTCTTAGATTTTCGCGATTATTATTCATTGAAATAAAACTATTTTAAACGGATTTAAATCGCGTATATTAACTATTTTTATCATCTGAGATAGACAAATGTCACCTTAGTCTACCCGTGACTAAACGCTGCAAAGTGCTAGAAACGTCGGGATGATAAATAGTCTCGACAGTCTCGAGTGAGACTGATATAACTTACGAAGACTCGTTTTAATAACCCTCGACCCAAAAAGAGGGGTCTTATGCGTTTGACGTGTATCTATGTGTCTGTTTGTAGCATCGTAACTCCCTAACGAATGGATCGATTCTGATGTTTTTATTTATTGTTTGAAAGCTGATGTAATCGGAATAGTTGTCAGCTACAATTTATAAAGAGCTAAACGTTTCAATCCGGCAAGAAACTCGATAGTTGATGCGTATATTATCGGGGGTTTTATAAAAATTAAAATTTTATGTTATTTGATTTGTGTTATGAAATAATAAGGATTTGTATTTCGTGTTTTGGTATTCATTAATTTTTTTTGATTCGACTAACAAACGTACATAAAAAGGAATCACGAAGGTGAATTAAGAACCTCTTCCTTAAAATTTTAAAATATTTAATTTTATATATATATATAAATATATAAAGTTAAAATTTATATATATATATATATATATATATATATATATATATAAAGTTAAAAGTTACACGTATATAATGCATTATGGAAATGTTTATCTTAAATTGTCCTACAAAAAACTCCGCGATAGCATATATCTATCTTTAATGAGTAAGCATTTATCGACAAAATAGTCAACGATAAATACAATAAAAATGATATATATTTCTAGTAGTAAAAAATTCATAGCGTGCTTTAAAATAGCCTATAACCTTCTCAAATCAACAGGCTATCTAACGCAACGCAAAATTAACCAAGAGACATTAATAACAAAACAAAACATTTATAACCAAGCGTATAATTGTCATTCAGAAGAAAAATACTGTTTTCGAGGTATACAAATATAACTAGAGCAATAAGAAATATACGCGACAAAAGCCAGGGGCAGAAACTATTTTTGTTTAGAGAAGGTCTTTACCATTCTAACCCCTGATGACAATGTTTTTGTATAACTAATTATCATTATCTAAGTTCTTGTGAACTTATGACATCCGTTGCCTTGAAAACCACATTATTTTTAAACAGCCGTACGGCTACACGCGAGCAGAACACAGAACACTTTGTATCATATAGCATATATATCAACTTTAGTATTGCGAAATATGATAATCTGGTCTACGTTATATCAATAATTATCAATTGCGTAATTCTATTGGATAAAGTCGATAAGCCAAAACGTTAGAATTAAAACAAAATATATTTTAAAATAAAAGACTACACGATACTTTTAAAACACCCAAGATCATAATGGATTTCAAGAATAAAGTGGTGATCGTGACGGGAGCTAGTTCAGGCATCGGTGCTTCTGCTGCGAGGATGTTCAGCGCGGCTGGAGCGAGAGTCGTGATGGTAGGTCGGAACGAGACTAAACTCTCCGCCGTGGCCGAGAAGTGTTCTTCTCCACTCGTCCTCCAAGCGGACGTAGCCAACGATGAAGACGCCCGACGCATCATAGACCAAACCATAAAAAATTTCGGACAGATCGACATCTTGATCAACAACGCTGCTATGTATTCGGACTACGGTGGTATTTTCAGCGACGATGTTATGAAAGCTTTCGACGCAATGATGGCCACCAACCTGCGCGCAGTCGTCCACTTATCACACTTGGCAGCACCACACTTGGTCAAGACTAAAGGCAATATCGTGAATATATCGAGTATCGGTGCCACTATGCCGCCGTTAATACCGGGTATGACAAATTATTACGTTACTAAAGCGGGAGTGAATCATTTCACAGTCTGCTCCGCGGCAGAATTAGGACCTTTCGGTGTGAGAGTGAACGCGATCAGTCCCGGACCGGTTAGGACGGATTTTATTGAGAACGCCAAATTCGATGCATCTTGGAACGATTTTTTGCCAAAAACACTCCTTAATAGAATATCGGAGCCGGAGGAAATAGCTGATTTGATCATGTTTCTTGCGAGCGACAAGGCGAAGTCGATCACTGGGGCCAATTATATTAACGACAATGGAATGCTTATCAAACGGGACTAATTTTGAAAGATGCGTATTGATAGCCGTAATTCTAAATTATTTATTATGTTCGTAATGAAAAATTCCAAAATGTATTCTTTTTATAACAATTGATTCCATTTTATTATGATATTGTTTTGACAAAGTTAAAATAAAAAGAGGTGGTGCGTAAAAAATTGTGTTGTATTAAAAAAATAAATTTAATAAACATATGTACTTAAACAACACTTGTATTAATATAATTAGCAAATTCATATAATATTTGATTTAAATGTTAGATCTTGTAGGCTCGTAAAGTTATACGTATAGGCATCCATGCCTTGAACCAAAAGCGCGCTCGTACTAACACGGAACAAATTTCTCGTTCATATTTAGACTTATTAGACTATTTAGACGCTGATAAGCAATACTATGTCAAGCCACACGGACTTCATTTTGAGAAAATGGCGTCTAAAATGTCAAATCTATTCTTAATAAATTTGTTTGAATAATTTTATTTTTTGATAAAAGGTATCTAATAATAAGTTTTTCAAATACATGAGATTGTTATATAATTTGGAATACACTTGAATATTTGAAACATTAACCTAAGGAACCTTTTTCTTTACTTATTTCGTTTAAATGTCTTGAATTTTTTATTGAATAATGTTAAATACCTAATGCATTATCAGAATACACCAATATCTCCGAATTTAACTTTAAGTGGTTTGACACATTATTGCTTAGCAGCGTCCATTTATATGTCGAGAAAAAGGCAAGCGTATACGTCGCTCAGCTTTTGCCCCATTCTCGGGTGATCGGTTGGTAGAAAAACTGATGTTTGTATTACTTATTAAATTTTTATATTATTATTTATTGAAAATTTTTTTATATTAAATGTAGACCTTATAATAAGTGAATGTGAATACTCATTTTTTTGGTATTAATTTTGGACTAAAAAATTTAATCAGGAGGAGTGTATTATTATAACTCAAGAAACTTCGAAAGGGAACAGTAACCATCCCCTACAAATAGCGCTGAATTTGCTATAGGGGCACTAGGGACAATTAAGAGCAAAATTTATAGGGCGACAAAATTTAGGGTGTGAGTTTTTTTTGTAGTTTTGGATTTTTTTAGGGTGTGAAATTTATTACACTCTACTAAACTATTTCTTTGTTTAACTTTATTTTTTTGTTTTCTTTCTTTGTGTTCATAGGTAATGATTTTGGTAAAGGGCACTGTGCCCAGGAAGGTGCTTTAGGGTACATCCGACCCGGCTTACAAGTGGGAAATATTCTTCTCACCTTGCACGGAATACCAAAAAGCGCCATTCGTGAGACCATTCTTGAATTTTTCTGGTTCGCAAGCATCACCTCGCTTCATCTGTTCGTGTCGAGACGCGTACACTCCGGCGAGATGCTTGAACAGTTCATCGTCTGGCGACTGGCTTTCGACGCAGCAGTCTTTGCCAGTGCTGGAAAAAAATACTGGGTTAATCGGTTAATCGGATGCTGATAAGCGATATCGTTTTAACCCTTATGTCTATTATCTTTTATCCTTAATACATTTGTTTGAAGAAATATATGTCCACATTTTCTTTTATATTTTGATATAAGGTATAACTAATTAAAAGCAAATTAACGTCATATTTTTTGTTTATCCATTAATAAGTTTTTCAAATGATTTAGATGATTAAATATTGCAAAATATGAAACACACTGTAATATTCGAAACATCAATTTAAGAAACTTTTATTTGTACTAATTGGTTTAGATGACATGACTTTTTTTTAAATAATTTTTAACAAGTGATACAATATCAGAACACGTCAATATCCCCGAATTTGACTTCTTGTGGGTTGACACATTATTGTTTATCAGCATCCATATATATATACATACACATATAACACCGGTAGTGGTGATGACTTTCCAGGGTTAAACATTATGTGAGAATTTTCGTTCTATTGTAGCAATCACAACTCGATCATACAGTTCTATGTTTTAGTGCAAAATAAAACACTTAATTTTAATCAACGATTAGCCCACAGCCTGGATATCACCTGTACTAATACAAATAAATAAAATGGAAGCAATCTCAATGTAAATAACAGCTTTTTAATAAATACCTATGGATGTATACATGGTACATATAAGAACTGTTTTAAAAATTGTTAGCTGTAAGCCAGACAACCAATATTTAAAGTCTGTTTGTTCCGACTAATCTCAAAAATGACTAGGCCGATTATTAGAATGTATGGTTTACTGGCAGATAGATATCTAAATATATATATAATCAAAGGTGACTGACTGCCTGACATAGTGATCTATCAACGCACAGCCCAAAGCACTGGACGGATCGGGCTGAAATTTGGCATGCAGGTAGATGTTATAACGAAGGCATCCATTTAGAAGAATTTTGATTAATTCTATCCCCAAGGGGAGAAAATAGGAGATGAATGTTTGTATAAAACTTTGTCAATTTTTAACCGATCGGGCTGAGACTTTGCATGCATAAAGCTACTGTGACGTAGCCATCACAGACATCGCAGACGGAGTCGCGAGCACCAGCTAGTATGCTATAAGAAGTAACTTAGGCTACTTTTATTCTATAAAATAACTAGCTATGCCGCACGGTTTCATCTGAGTTAATTTCAGGAAAAATTATATTTAGATAAAGATATTGATGTATTTTGATGCTGCGTCATAGTTTTTCTACCAACCGATCACGTGAGAATGGGGTAAAAGCTGAGCGATGAATATGCTTGCCTTTATCTCGACATATAAATGGACCCTGATAAGCAATAATGTGTCAACCCACAAAAAGTCAAATTCGGAGATATTGATGTATTCTGATAATGCAACACGAGTTTAACATTATTCAAAAAAATTTCAAGTCATCTAAACTAAATAAGTACGGAAAAAAATTTCTTTATTCAATGTTTCGAATTCCAAGTGCATTCTATATTTTGCAATTTATACAATAACAAATAATTGAAAAATGTATTATTAGATAACAAATAAAAATCTGCTTTTAATTCATTATACATTTTATCAAAATAGAAAAGAAAAGATGGATATATACGTCTTCAAACAAATTTGTTAAGAATATTTTTGACATCTTTAGAGGCCATTTTCTCAAAATGAAATCCGTTTGGCTTGACATAGTATTGCTTATCAGCATCACCTGTGTGTACACCTCCAAATCCCTGTTGTTTTTTATTAAATGTCCTCTATCCAAACGTTGTCTGGAAGAGATCCCTCTCTTAGCGATAAGACCGCCTTTGGTGTACCATGTTTTTTATTTCATTTATTCTGTTGTGTGGGTACTTGTGTTTTTTTTTGGTGTACAATATAGTATGTTTCTGTGTATAGTATTGTACCTGGAGTCATCATATGGATAGCTGGCTACAACCGCACCACCGTGCAGGTTTCCTGACAATGTAAACTGTTTGGAGAGGACCCATCTCATCAACGCCGCTGTTTCTGGCTGTCGACCACCGAACAAGTATTCATCGTCATTGGACTTCTTCTTGTCGAACTGATCGGGAAAATCTCGGTTAAGATCGACGCCTTTCGCGTTGCTCCTTCCCACGTAGTTGTTTAGAGATTCACAGGACCCTTCCTGAAATGACATAATTTTGCATTTAACAAATTATTTATGGTAACAGTTTATATAAGTTTTTTGTCATTACTTTCAATTCAATTCTTTGTTTTGTGGCTTTTATGTCATGGCTTTACATCTGAAACTATTTAATATCAGTGCCCTATTTTAGACAGTCACAACTTTCGTAACAACTTACGATGTAAATCTTCACCGTGTTTTCTCCATTCCACGTGACTTTGGCTAAATAATAACGAGTCTCATTGGCACAGCTAAAAGCTATTAACCAAAGAATTGAATTGAACTGCAGTGCCTTTATTTTTGACACCAAAAGCCGTGAAGGTATTCGCAGGGCTACCTCAGCAACTCTTACCAGGTTACGGAGTTGTTTTTATATAAATTACGAAAGTAAAACTTACAAATGTAATTCTCGCCTAACGACAAACGGATTGACAAAATCTACATTAACGCGAACGAAGCCGCAGACAAGAGCTAGCTTTTAATACATCTACGCTAATATTATAAAGCTTGAAGAGTTTAGTTCGTTTGAACGCGCTAATCACAGGAACTACTGGTTCGAATTGAAAAATTATTTTTATGTTAGATAGTTTATTTATTAAGGAAGGCTATCGGCTATATTACATCACGCTACGATTCATATGAGCGTAGCAGTCACCATAAATACGAGTGAAACCGCAAGGGACAGTTACGTTGTTAATATCTCATTAAAATTAATTTCTCCATTCATATGCACGTTCTACAATACTAATTCTAAATTGGTTTAGTTTCTTCCGAATACGCCGTATCACGTGCATATTACGTTTTAATAAAATGTAACGAAATATTTAGAAAAAGTAACTGTAATCAATGTACGTAGAAAGTATTCGAGATAAAATTTATGACACGCGAAAACGGATAGTATTTAAAACGTTTTTATTCGACGACGAAGCTGTGTGATTTGCATTTATTTAAATTTGCTTTAAACTTCTGTTCTTTATTTAAAAAGTATAAATATTGAATTTTAAATCAACCGTACAATCTGTATTGATAACTGTAACGCTGTATGCCATGTTATTATTATTTTTTTATGCAGTTTTAACACATTTATAATCACGAAAAATCATCATGTTTCATGTAGTATGTGTTAGGAATATATCATAAAAGTAAATAATAGTGTATTGTGTCTGTGGCAGCTCGTTGATCAGTTAGTTATTATTATATATTGGCAGTACGCACCTTCCCTCTCTCTAGAATAGATTGCTGGTCTTTACTCTCAGAAATATATTAATAATTACAAGTAAACTAGTGACGAGAACCCCAGAGATAACTTAACAGTAGGTACCTTAAGGAGCCTTATTGGTCTTTAGCTTCACTGGAGCTAGGCTCTAGTCGAATAATTATATATTTTAAGCCTTTATAAGTCGCCCATTACATTTCTGTCTTTTTCTCTATAGTATTTACTTGATAATAATTTTGATAATTCAATTCAATTCTTTGGTTTATGGCTTTTAGTTAATTTTGATAATAGTTGAAACCTCAAATTGATTAAGATGATTTTCTTTAAAAGTGTTACCAAGTTTATGTATTTTAAAAGTAATTTTATAACATTATTGGAATATGAACAAAGTTTGAGAAAGTTCGAGTTAAATCATATAAAGAGCAACTATGGATGGAACTATAATGATAATTTGGAAGAATGGCCATTTAAATTTCGAATTATGTTGGTATTCTTCTAAACCATTGAAATGTTAACCAAAATTTTATAAAGGATATGACTTTAAAAATTTAAAACTTTCGTGATTTATACTATTCATATTTAATATAACTGATCTTATCGCGTTAATTAATGGTAGTAATACCTTATTATTGCCCGACATTTCGACGAAGTTGCATTCTTTGTAATAAAGAAAAGTATATAACATATTTATATATTACATTATAATTATATTATTATAACATATACAACATATCATTGGGGATAGTGCAAAACCACACTTACTAGTTTTTGCTATAAGGTCAAAATTTGTGTCAATTATTAAAATACATTATTGATAAAAAACGAGCTAGCTCAAATTAATAATTAACATAGATATTAACACACATTTTTAAATTCTACAAATACAACACAGTGTATAGAAAATGCCGATGGGCCTTATTTTCATAAATAATGTAATTTAAACTTTGGTGTAAATTCGGGCTTTATGCAGTTTCTCATTATTCATGACGTTAAGTATTTGATATCAATGCTGTCTGCAGTGCGAACAAGGGTAAAAGGTACAAGAGCTATTAATCATATTATTGACTTGTTTATGTATTCGAATGTGCAGAGAAGAGTGATAATGCAATGCAGTTATTTTGCAAGCACTTGCATTGACCCTTTTATCAATAACTGGTCCTCGTCACATGATAATAATAAATTACAATAGATTGTTGCTAGCATCATGAAAATGAAAATTTTACATTATAGTAGGCCTATTGGTGTTATATAAATAATGTTATATATGTTGTTCTGCGTTTCTAGCTTTCTTTTAAATAGGTGAGGTCTGTTTATTTTTATGATCGTTTAATATTTTGATTTTACAATAATTTGCTTATTTCTATAACTTTCTACAAAAACATAATACGACTTTGTCTATACTTTTGCTTTTTAGTGTGTGTATATATATATATATATATATATATACTTAAAAACAGTTTTCTAACATCAATAATATATTTAAACACATATTTAATTGAACCTTAATATTTAATTTAACCTTTTATTTAACTTTTGCTGTTTAAACAAGGAAAAGCCTAGTAATATAAATCAGGGAATCCCTTAAACTGTAGAGTAAAGTCATGTTATTAATATTATTTTGATACTTTTATCACTTTTATAAAATAAATTTAATTAGGCATACAAAAAAACTACATTAATTTGCCTGTGAATGAGGTTTAAATAATTTATTTTTTCCCCTCGTCTTTTTGAAAGCAGTTTTACTTTTATCCAAACTTAATCACTAGTTAATTAAAATGAAAATTATACTACTAACCTTACTAGCTTCAAAACCATCAGGGTTCAGGGATGGCATCAAGTGAATGTCAGTGCTGTTAACCAGCTTCGTAATCCTTTCATCTTTACCATAATTTAGCAGTAAATATTGGGCCAAGTAAATGACCAACTCCCGGCCAACTGATTCATCTCCATGCATATTGGCGACATATTTAAACGATGGTCGCTCTGGGTGTACCTGTTTAACACCTTCACTTATTTGTATTACTAGCAGTCGGCGTCCTTCTATCGACTTTCCGATCGAGTACACCTTAGCGAGTTCCGGGTACGACGCCTCCAGTTTATTGAATAGAGTCACCAAGTCATCGTATTTCGTGTACTTCGGAGTAATAAGAAAAGATTCATCATCTTCTTCGATAGAGCGTGGCACGCATTCACTTATTAAAAGTGTAAATATCATAAACAGAAACTTGGGCGACAACATCATGAGTGTCTCCTTGTATTCAGCAGTATTTATTCAAGTTTAACGCGAATGTAAACAACTGGTTACTTAATACCCACTGCGAACATTATTTGCTAACGCGGTTCACCGCTGCTTGTAAAAAACAAGAAAAAGAACTAAGAAAGTTGATTCACAGACTACAGTTCACACCCGACAGCTGACGGTGACGACTGGTGAGACAGATTCTAGTGTTGCCATAAACTGTAAACAATTTTACCTACTTGAATGATACAGATAAATTTCACTTTTAACACATTTTATAATTAAAGATTTGAACCATTAAATTACAAAAATGTAGTTTTGAGATCTTAGAAAAAATTGTTACTAAGTTGAAAAATAAAAAAATATAAATATTATTTACCCTTATTAAAGTAAAATCGCGGGAGCTGGCAATTTTTTACTAAAGTGAAATGCCATTTTTTTAATCTCGTTTTGAATGACTTTTTTTATCACCAATCGAAACTGGCTCTTACGACGGAAGTTAATGAATTGAAAGTTATTGTTTAATATGGTCGGATAAATTAATTGAAAGGTTTATAGAACAAAATAAAAACAACATTTAAGAAATAACGTTTATCTCACATCACATGGCAATGTGCGCATTTAATTATATATCATACAGTAGAACTTAATCTAACAAAAAAAAAACACTTATTTTACATAATCAACCCATAGTACCACTTACTCTGCTTATGTATAAGAAAACAACACAAAATATTCAATTCAACTTATACTACATAATAATTATAAACACTAAAAATGAACATGACACACAATATATAAAAATACATACACAAATAGGACATAAAAGTTACCACAATAATTAAATACTGTTTCATATTACTTATTAAACAAAAAGAAAACATTAAAATTGTAATAAAATTAACACTGATAATATAGTTAAAGCTAAATTAAACAATAGTAACGTATTATGTTTGTATCACAGAAACTACTCAAAAAATTAATAGCATTTTTTAATACATATTATGACAAAGAAATTTTTAATTGCAATTTATACTGATGTCTAAAGTTACAAATTGTTCACACATTTTTTTATTTAATCTATATTCCCTTACAGTAGCTTAAAATGATTTATCTATCAATAATAAAAATAAATAAATTATTTGCAACGAAATTACACAACAAAAACACGCCTAATTGACTAAGTATAAAAAAATATTTAATTATATCGTTACTAGGAATTTTTTAACTTATAACAACGTTAGAAAAATTACAAATATTCGACTCTTAAATTCAACTAAATTCTGAAACATATTAGATGCGACTTACAATCGTGACTTATTGGCGTAACTTATACCATGGTCAGTTATCGCAGTAAATCGCAGATATAGGAAGGCGCGAATCACTTACAAGATCCTTAGAATTTTATAAAAGTTTACATAAGTTTTGTGTCATTGTTTACATCTGAAAGACTTTACCGCCTTTGCCTTAATTTTTGACAGAAAACTGTTTCCGTAAGATTACAGAGTTTTTCTAACTAGAGAGCTGGCTAATTGTCAAACACTATCAGTAACGAGCGATAACGCGCGAGATCATAACACAATAATGAAACCAATACATCACCCCACAACATTCCAGCTAAGAGGTATATAGAAAACATGAAACTCATGTAGATAATATAAACAAGCTCGTTTACGTGATAATTATGATACAAACGCACAAAGTGTTGCACATTTTAATTGGCACCTTTTATTTTTTAATAAGTTAAGTTCAAACTCAACATCTAAGTTACATCTATGAGTCGCGACTATAAGTTGTATATCGATTAGTTATAATTCACAAAACAGTAAAATCCATAATAGTAAATTCTACTGAATGAAAAAGATATTATCTTATAATTTTAAAAAGTAGTCAAGTTTAATCTATAGAAGTAGTTCTACTTACTTTTAAAAGAATTTGCAATTTTTTTTTATATGTCTATTTAAAAATATCGAATCGAAAACGTAATTCATTTAACTTTTTTAATAATAATATTTTAAATGTTTTTTTTAATGATCGTCACAAAATTTACTATTAATATGGAGTTCGCTGATTTGTAAATTAAGATATAGTTTTTATAATATGTTCAGATCAAGGCAGTGTAAAATCGTTCCTTAGTCTAGGTTATTAGTCGTTAAGCAGCTGTATAATCTCATATCAATCATCAATTGTAAAAACGTTCAATTACGAGAGAAACGGTAAATCCATCGAAGATATCCACTATAGTAAGGCACGAATTCAGTACCAATTATATGATAGAAAATTTTATTGTATATATTAAAGTCATTTCGTTTGATGTAAAAAATGCTAGACTTATAATAAGACACCTTAGAGTATCAAAACTAGTGTCATACATTTTTATATTTATCATGACACAGCAATCAAACATTTTCAATAATGTAATCACTACAGAATATGAATGACATTTGTGTCTTAGATAAAATTAATACTTTAGTTTAGAATGTATAATTACTTTAACAATTAACATATAAAATTTCATTTTTGGGGCTGCTTATGTTTTATGCATAATACTTTTGGTGGGAAATAATAATAATTAAGAAAATAAATACGTATCTTACAAGTGTGTTTTGAAATTAGATTAAAAAAATTAACAGAGCTACAAAAAATTCATTCAAAGAAATTTAAAAATAATTTTATATTGTTCGTTATTTAAAAAAAAATAGCAGCTCTTATGAAGAATCATTCGGCTATCAAAAAAAAAATACCGTAATTAAATCGACATTTTTCTAATTTGACCGACTGTGTAATTATTGTATAAGTATTGTATACCACTAAATTGACATTTAAGCAAGATTTATAAACTAGATAAAACTAAGCGTATGCTGAGACGTAGTAAATGTATTACATTATGATTAGGACATAAGAGTCAATTGCATTCGTTATTGTGTTTATGAGCGTATTGCGTCACGTGTCTGCGTATACGCATACACAGTTATTTATTTTTTAGTTACTTATTCAAAGCCTTAACTGCGTCTCAGCATACACTAAGCTTTATACTTGTTAAGATTAAATACATTAAGAAAATAATTTATTTCAAAATGTTTAATTTAATGACTTAATATCGCACGCTTAGTGTAAAAGTGACCAAATTCAAAATCTGTGTCAGCTAAGTAATTTAAATTTAGTTTCATATACTTCTGTGGTTCATATTCTATTATTTTGAAAAGAATAAATAACTTTTCTCTTAACATTTTGTGACATTAAAGTCCGAATTGTCAAGTGTTTTCGGTTATGTGACCGAAGATGTGAATTTTATTTATTCTGTCACTTTAATACTAGCTTGCGATAAAATAATCGCGAAGTTCTCAAGTGTAAAAAGGTTTACAGTAATACATGAATATAAATATTGTATAAAAGGCTTTTAAAACTTTTTTGCAATCAAATGTGACTAACTTCACACTGCTTATAATAGCTACCAGCACATAATTTGCACGTGTTTATTATTTAGTTTTAAATAGTAAAATGGCTCAAAAGTTTTTATTACATAAGAAATAAAGATGAATTTTGGATGACAACTTAATATATAAAGGACGGCTATGTAAAATACAAGTCAATAAGGACATATACTGAGTAATACATTACATTAAATTTCAATACAATATGGACAAAATTCGTACCAATTTTCGTAAGCTTTCAAGTAAAAAAAAAATTCAATATTTTCCTTTTTAAATTCGACTAAACAAAACAACATTTTTATTTATTTTTTTTCAAAAAGTCTACATTTTTAATATTTTTTTAAATATAAAGCATTAAAAAAATTTAGAATAGGTTTATATAAAGCCTATACAAAAATACTTTTTCAATACTGCTATGTATTCAAATTTAAAATACATATTACTAGATATCATTCTATTAACTTTAAGTTACTAATTTTGTCATTTTTTCACAATACACAAATTGACTTAATTCGGTGCTTATTAAAATGTATGAAAATCGTTGTAATAGTAAAACAAAGACAGACTTATGGTATTATAATTTAACAATAGGCCTGAGATACATTCTATTTAAGCCTTTTCAAGTATAAAATCTATAAAATTAAAAAAAATATGTAGTTAAATAAAATAAAATTCTATTGGTATTATCTCAGTATTCATTTATCTTCTCGTTGAATATAAAGAATTAAGGAAAAGATATTTTTTAAAAATATTTTTGAAAGATTTTTTTACTTCAAAAAGCTGTTAATAACTGCATATTTGGACGTTGATAAGCAATATAATGTTAAGCCACACGTCTTCATTTTGAGAAAATGGCGTCTAAAAGTAACTTTTACGGTATTGTATTTTGTTTAGATTGCTTGAATTATTTTTGACTAATGTAAAACAGGTGATGAGTTATAAGAATACATAAATATCTCCGAATTTAACCATTTTTGTGGATTAACACATTATTGCTTATCAGCGTCCATTTATTCTATAATAATATATAAAAGTGATAAATGTCTCAGTTTCAACGCACTAATCTCACAATTTACCAATTAAAAAAAATCTTTTTGCTCGAAATAGGCTGTTTATTAAAATATAGGCCATAAAACATCACACTATCTATACAAGTTCAGCAGTAGCTATGAATATAGATAAATATTTTGGCTCGACGTAAAGCATATTTAAGACAATGCAATTAAAAGTAACAACGAATTGAGCAGAGCAGCACACAAACACAACAAAAATAAATGTTACAAGCGCATCTATACCTTACAATTGTGTATGCATCTTTTAATACGAACACTTCGCTCTTTTACAGATTCAGGAATGGTTTTTGAATAGGGTGGGATTAATATAGTAAAAAAGTGTTCTTCTGACGTTTAATTACTAAATCGATTAACGTAAATTCGATTTCGAAGTTCGATTAGTGTTTACTCACACCATGTATTTACACCACAGATAATATAAATATTCAGCGTTGCATTTTACTAAAAAGAAACAGTTAATACTTAGCACTCAAAGGAGTTCGTCTTAAAACGAAGACTAAACATTATGGCCCCAAATTCTATTTTTTCTTGGTTTTTTTATTGGAAATGTGACTTCCAGAAGATATTGGCTAGCACTCCCGCTATCATGAGAGAGAAGTAGAGAACCATTGCCGCCCACCATAAGCGTTTCTCCCATTTTCTCTTTTCCAAGTTACGGAGAACACCGATACCAACCAAGAGCCCTGGAATGGCCAAAATTATATAGTATTAAAAAAATTAATTAACATATTATTAAATTAAAATTTGAACATGCGATAAAGTTAAAAAAATTTGTAATTCGACTATCTAATTAAAATTTGTTTTATTGCATACAAAAACTCTGTTAGAATAATTTATTTCATAATCATTAATATTTAGTCTGTTGAAATTTTACATATTTTAGACCTCATTGATAACAATTTAAGGCAATGTAAGAATATTTTTTTTTATTTTATATTGAAGGGGGCATCTAGGAGAGTCTAAGTGCGAATTCCAGGATCCCACTTTAAGCATCGATCGTTTTTCTTTTCACTTTGGCAGCCAAAATTTTAGTGTCACAAAAAAAAAATTGTAAAAACGTTTTTTATAGAAAATTAAATGCTTTACAATTTTAATTATGTAACTTTTTATCATAGAACCAAAATCACAAAAGTAATTAACAAAAAAATGGCGCGATCAAGGTGTGATCTTTGAAAAATTTTTTGATGTATGAAAGTGTATGTGACAATAAATAGATTCAAGTTATACAGGTTATCAACTGGCCATGTGTCGAACAGTTTACTAGCATTAGCTGAATAGGTATATAAAAGTAAAAAACGTAATAATTATTTTTTAATTTAAACAAAACTTTTTTAAATTGAAACTTTGGAAAAAAAAATAAAAAAAAGTCAATTCAATTTTATACTTTTAAATATCGATTCTGGTAACACTGGTCAAATGACCAACACATGGCTAATTGACACTGTATAATTAAAGTGACCAGTGTCTGGTTACTTACCGGCAATGGCGCCTGCCAAGTGAGCCACATATCCAATATTCTGCTGCAGGTGCCTCCAGTAGCGGTCATACACAGCGGTACCGACATCCACGGTGGCCAGTAGGAGGAACACCAGCAGTTGTACTATTGCGAACTCCATTTCCGCCCAATTCTGTTATAATATAAGACATATGTCTTTAAGCAATACTATGTCAAGCTAGCTGACTTCATTTTGAGAAAATGGCGTCGAAAGATGTCAAAACTACTCGGAATAAATGTTTGAAGAATTATATATCCATATGTTATTTTCTATTTTTGATAAAAGTATAATGAATTAAAAGCACATTGGTATAATAATTTAAGAAATATTAGATTATGCAAAATAATAATTCAAATTCAAAATATACTTTATTCAAATAGGTTATTTACAGCACTTTTGAATCGTCAAGTTACAGGTCCATTGGTTATAGATTTTTTTTAAGCTACCACCGGTCCCGGCAAAACCGGCAAGAAACTCGATAGGTATTCTTTAAAAAAAACATTCATACATCATGGATTTTTATAACATTATTTTTTAAATCCTGTGAGAACATCAACGCACATAAGATCCACGCCTCTTTGTCGTCAAAATATTCTTGTATGTTATAATTATAATTTACACACTTTTATATTCAAAACATT
This sequence comes from Hypolimnas misippus, assembly GCA_037950945.1. Taxonomy (NCBI): domain Eukaryota; kingdom Metazoa; phylum Arthropoda; class Insecta; order Lepidoptera; family Nymphalidae; genus Hypolimnas; species Hypolimnas misippus. The sequence goes on from JBBEEQ010000031.1 coordinate 643,644, forward strand.
GAATTAAGTAACATTTTTCCCTACTTATTTAGTTAATAATGTTTTTTTTTAGTTTGATAATATTAAATACGCGATGCAACGTTAGAATACATAAATATCTCCGAATTTGTCTTTTCGTGGACACATTATTGCTTATAAGCCTTTATATTTTGTTCTTAGAACTTGACCTCAATCGATGATCCCGGGTTCAAGTCCCGACTACCATCGCTGAGTTCTCAAGTGCTTTTGTGTTTAAATTCATCTCGAGTTCAGCGGTGAAGGAAAACGTCGCGAGGATACCTGTACGTGCCGGGAAATATTGACACATCTATATCCCGCCCCGCAGTGGAGCAGCGTGGTGGATTAAGCTGATAACCTTCTCCCTAACCCATTAACCACAGCTGTACTCAAATGAGCACAGGTATACTTTTTTTGTTTTTATCAGTATTTTTACTTTTAAAGTAAATTTAAAGGAAAAATACAGTTAAAAAAACACACTTACTTAAGTACGGCGGCGGTTAGTGCATTAATAGGAGAGGAGGCCTTTGCCCAACAGTAGTAGATTTACAGGCTTTTACTTACTATCTATACTAATATTATAAAGCTGAAGAGTTTGTTTGAACGCGCTAATCTCAAGAACTACTGGTTCGAATTGAAAAAAATCTTTTTGTGTTAGTTTATTTTTGAGGAAGGATCTAGGCCATATTACATCACGCTACGACTCATAGGACAGTTAGTCTTACCATAATAATAGTCGCCACGTGAGCCGCAACAAGCGCATATACCCCACCAGATGCACCGGCGAGGAAAACTTTCGGATCAGTGAGACTGGTCGCCAGCGATCCGGCCGCGACACCCGCGAGGTACACCAGCACCACCCGCCACCACCGGTGAACCATCTCGAGCGGTACACCCAGGAACAATTGCACCAGCAAGTTAACTAATAGGTGGACTACCCTGGAAAAATTTACCTATCATCAGGTACAATCGGAAAATGTAAGATTTGGTTCGTTGTTATATTTAACCAACTTTAAAAAAAGAGGTTCTGAATTCGTAGTATAAATATCTCTTTTAATGTAACCGATTTTGAAAATTTATTTTTTATTCTAAAGGGTATACTTTCAGAGTGGTCGTTCTTTCATAATTATTTAATTGAGATCACTTGAAAAAATTTTGAATAATGTTAACACGTAACGTATTATCAGAATACATCAAAATCTTAGAATTGTGGGTTGACACATTATTGCTTATCAGCATCCAAATGGTAATGAAAGTTAGAACGTAAACTAAATCGAACATAGGAGAAATGATCACACACTCACCCGACATGAACCAGCATATAAGTCAAGAAGCGCCACGCCTCCTGCCTCTTATGGGGGTTGTAAATAAATACTTGCGCGATGGGCCCAGTCGCGTCAGTCTTGCCGTGCGTGGCGTCATAGACGAACAGCACGATCTCAATTATTGATATTAATATCATACATATCGCGGGCGGCCAGCAGCTGTATTCCTCTTCGTACGTCCCATCTGAGTATGTGAATATTGTTTTGCTATGGCTTTGGACTGTTTAACGCAACACAAACGGGAAGGGTGGGAGGGGGTAGGGCACATAAATAACGAATTTGATTTTTTAATTTAAATTCGGTAAAATTTTTTTACGTATAACCACAAAAGAAAATTATGCAAAATCGATTAATCATCAAATCGTTGCGATTTTTTTCATGTATTTTTTTATCGATTTATAAATAGGTAATGACAAAAATAGATCACGCAACGTCGGAGTGACATCACGACATACAGGATGTATTAAATCAATTAAATAAATAGTCTCGTGTTGAAAGGGCACATTGTCGTTAACAAGGTAATAGGGACGTGAATTTCGATACAATAGATACATTGTTAAAAAAATATCGGTAAAAATATCGATGGAAATTGAATTTTGACGCGTAATGACAATCGTTGAATTTTTAAAATTCAAGGTTTTTTATTACATAGGACAAACAAAAACAACAATAGGAAAGGTAGGGAGAAAAAAAGAAAAAATACATCGTTAGTAAAACATGCATAGTATAATTATTAGTTATTTTGTATTAGTATATTCTCATTACTTATGAATTTATATATTTATATACCATATTTACAATAAATACATTAACCAACTAATTATTATTAGTATGTGGAATTAAATTGATTTATATACATATATACAAATTCAAAAACTAAACAGAAAATCCCAAATTACTACTTAGATTTTTTATTCTTAAATGAAATCACACCTTAACGTTTTTAGCTATTAAAAGCATTTTGAAAGTTTATTGTAAAAATATTTTAAATAAAGACTACGTAAAGTTTCTAAAAGTATTTTTTTATTATTTCGAACCAAATAACTTTAGAGATGTACACAGGGTAAATGAACCTATTAACGACCACTTAACACAAGGTACTTACGATTATACTATTCCAAAATATCAACATTTTAAATCGTTCATGTATTCTACATACGAAAAATACAAAAAAAATTCAAACATATCTAACTCTTTACTAATATTATAAAGTTTGTTTGTTCTCTAATCTCAGAAACTACTTCTTCGAAATGAAAAATTATTTTTTTGTAAGATTTATTATTTATTGAGGAAGGCCATAGGCTATATTACATCACGCTACGACTCATAGGCGAAAAGCAATAACCATAAATGCGATTGAAACCGCGAGGTGCAGCTAGTGCTAAATAAAAGCTAAAACGATCTTACCTCATTATATAAACATAAACCATACAATGCACACATATGTACCTAATGCATGAGCCGTCACCCCTGACCATGAGCTTCGTGATAATCAGACAAATGAGATTACATGAATGAGGTAATACATCGATGCTGTGTGAAAGATAAATTCCAAGGGCGAAATTGTGTACATAACAATGCGATGACTTAACTATAACATTACGATAATTATAAGCGAGTTATTTACAACCAAGGAGACGTGAAATGGACGATATAAGGAAACAGGCTTATAAAACTTTTTTAAAGACATCCTTTTAGACAGATACCCACTAACAGTCAAATTCGAAGATTTTTATGTTTCTAATAGTACACATCGTATATAACATTATTCAAAAAATTTTGAAATCATTTAAACTAAATAAGTACGAAAAAAGGTCCCTCATTTAATGTCTCGATTATTGAAGTTTGGTCCATAATTTACAATATAAAATAATTTTATGTATTAAAAAACTTATTATTAGATAAAACGTTTTAATATACCGATCTGCTTTTAATACATTATACTTTTTATTTTAATAGAGAAAATATATCACGATTAGGTTTGACATGTTTAATCGCCATTTTCTCAAAATGAAGTCCGTGTGGCTTGACACGGTATTGCTTATCGCCGTCCAATTATACATCCACTAAATCAAAGACTAAATCAGTAACGTATTGATCGTGTAATGTCATAAAATAAGCGTTTAAACGCTGCAACGGAATTTCATACATAGATCGTGCGATTTCGCCAAAACACGTAGTTAAACGGATTTAGAAGGTGAACATCTAATTTAAGCCCTCCCGTAAGCTCTTTACTACACGATTGGTTATTAGAATTCGACTGATGCCCCTCTGCCGCTCCAAAACCATGGCCATGCCAAGTCTGATAAGGATACCAGCATGCCTAACAGACAATTCATTGTATGAGTTAGATTTTGTTTTAATATCTTTCCAAGTATTATAGATGATAGGATATCGTCAGAAATGTTTTGACTAACGACAGATTATCTTACTGATAATCTTCCATGGGTGTTGTTTCTTTATTTCTACTAAGCAACTTATATCCATACTAATATTATAAAGCTGAAGAGTTTGTTTGTTTGAACGCGCTAATCTCAGGAACTACTGGTTCGAATTGAAAAATCATTTTTGTGTCAGATAGTTTATTTATTAAGGAAGGCTATAGGCTAACATTATGCTACGACTCATAGGAGCGAAGCAGTAACCGTAAACGCGAGTGAAATCCAAGGGATAGCTGGTAAAATAATAAACATTTTCAATACCGAAATAATCGACGACATTTTTAACATGCTCTAAAACTTTTTTCAAGTAATACTTCAGAGCGGTATATTTGTCCAATTGTTCACTAATCTTGTAAAAGGCTTCAATCCGTTTGCACGTCTTCAACCACATTTCACTTTTTAATTCAACACATAATCACAAATCATTAAGAGGCCACTTCAATATTCAATTAGAAAGACACTCAACAAATGTTACTTAATTACTTCCAGCATTCGAAAACAATTTAGACACGATTATTTCCGATTTAACAAAAAATACCTATGACGACCGAAAATATTTCCAAAATCAAGCAGATTTTTTCCGAATTTTCGTTGCAATTCGAACATTAAATACGTCCACTCAATGGGACTTAGCGTAAACGACTATTCTTAATGTCTAATGGCGAATGAGTGCCGTGCAGCGTACAAATGCAAGGATTAACCAACGGCGCCTGTGGACCTTTAATGCGTTTAGCGACGGCCGTAATTGCATTTACTCGAATAGCATCGATGTTATGCTGGAACGAACCAAGAAACTTAGCTTATTTCTGAAGACATTCCCGCATTAACAAATAATTAAGACAAGATCTTGAAAAGAGAAAAGACATTCCTATTCATTATGATTATGGATTACGCTGCACGCTTCGGGAACAAGAAGAAATTCGGAGATAAAACAATGGTAATAAGAAGCTAATAGTTCAAGCTAGCAAGATAGTACTCGGATAATAATAATTAATAATTAAAATAGTAATAATTCTACATGTTTAGATGAGTAGGACTAGATATTTTAATACAGATTGATTACGTTGACCGCAATTGTATATTGTTAAATTATATTGTAATCTTATACGTGCCGGTCGCTTCGCCTTTCACAGTGCTTGCTTGTTCGTAACTGCTATAGATGTCTAACATAATAATTAAATAATAAACAGCAATAGTCTAAATTCAATTAATCAATGTCATTAACATTTGTTCAATTGAAATTGAAATGTCAATAAGTATATAATATTCTTATGATTGTCTTACAACTTACTAATTGACACATAATGTTTGACGCAAAAAACCGGTACAAATACCTCAATCGTCCCTCTTCTGGATCCAATTTATACCAAATGGTTTTTAGGAAATAACAGTAAATCTGCTATACAGTCACTATCCCGCTTGTTGTCTCGTTACTCGCATAAAACTGACCAGCCTGACTATTACCTAATTAATACAATAAGACTAAATTGGAACGTTCGCATTATGCTGTAACGACAAAACAAACAAGTGACCGAGGTCGACCTTTAAATATTTGTGCGCGGAATACAAAATCAAGAGAAGGGATGGGGGTCGTAGGCTTTCGGCTCTCTCATTTGCCATACCAAACTCAGCTATAGGAGGTAACTAACTTTGATTTTCTGTGAGTGTGGGATCGCCCCGGTTGAGTAAGCTCGTTCAAGACTCAATCAATACAGCTAAAAATAGATTAATTGTATCAAAATTTGTCACTACAGTTGAATGCGTAGCTTGTAATAGTGACTCGGTCGTAAGTGGGTTGCGTTTCTTTTATATGATATTCTTATTTTTGATTCTCTAAATAGTGTAATGGAAATAATTAACAGATGCTATAATTTCGATACCTCCCACGTAAGTTATTGTAAGCCACAAAATTGCCGTTAGCGTTTTACTGAATACTACACGAATTTGCATTGCTTAATGCATTCAAAGTGAAAAAATACCAAAAATCTTTTTTTTTCAAGGAAAGATACAACAAAATACGCCTGAAAAAAGGCGTATTTTGTTGTAACTTTCAAACTAAAACGGATTAAGAGTGCTCTACTGTAAAATTGTAATTTTGGGGTTACAACAACTTACGTGGGAGGTATCGATTTAAACATTATTCAATGGAATTGCAATTTCGCGACGTATAAATATAATTATCATAAATTCCGATAACCATCAAAATATAAATGATCTTTTTGTGTGAACTTTAAATTTCGTATTTTTCACTTTCATTAATCAAAATAACATGGATTTTTTAACATATGCACGATTAAAATTGTGCATATTTTTTTTCTACATTTTTCTCAATAAGTTACATCATACTCAAATGTGCAAGTAAATGAGTACAAACCTTGTAACATTGTATTTATCAATACTAATATTATAAAAATAAATAATGTCTATTTTTCTTAACTTGTTCATATTTGGTAACATTACCCCGAACGGAAATTACTAATTTTCGAATATTTTTTTTCATTATAAAAAAAAGGTCAATCATTAAATCGACAATATCTTATGTAACTTGTATGTGTGGTTAGAAATACGTCATATTTGTCTGCTAAATGAGACAAGTGAAGAGAAATAGACTATACAATGTGACATTAACGCAACAACGTAATACGATCATGATTTTACAACTAATCCAGCAAAACTGGAATAAAACTAGCTCTATTTTAACTATAAACATCTCGCCACAATGATACTATATAACTATAAATAGCTTCACATCCGGAAATTAGACTGCCGACTACTTTAGACGACGTTGCCTAGCAACCAGATAGCGCTGAGTATGACAAGCGAGAATACCTCTGGGTAACAAGACAATTTACGACCTTGTCAAAGTTAGATGAAGTTTTTTAACACTAAATAGTAACATATCTATAGGTACAAAATACCATTGGACTTGCAAATCAACATTATATGATATAGTACTACTCTTAGTGCAAAAAACAATGTATGTATTTATAAGTATATAATCATTACCCACGCCTAGAATTCGTTCGGGCTGGATTTATTGGCGTTTGTTTGGATCTTGAATCTTTGATAATGACCAAGTAGGTATGGTGTTTTGGTACGATGGGATGAATGCGTCTGTTCGTCCTTTTGCTACGACGTCCTAAATTTCATTAAAAACGTTTAGTTTATGTTATTTTTTATGTAAATAACTAGAAATTTCCAAACAATTACATTTTTTTCATTTAAATAAGCAAATCCTTAGTCATTAAAAAAAAAAGTTTTCTTTTTATATACCTACTTCACGCCAATCTTTTGTGAGAGTGAGGTACTGCCTCGGTCGAGCTACCCTGTATAAAAGCTGTAGTCTATATTTTTCGCCAATTAATAATAATTATAATCAAATTTCGACTATTAGGTGAACACTAATTTGTATAAAAACGCTCGCCATTTTAATTTTTTCCGCAATACGACGGGGAAACCCCACAAGGGCAATACCCGGAACGAAAAAAAAATTGGATAATCAAAAACGGTACCATCGGTACTAATATAATTAGGAAAGAGTGAATTTTCTTTGTGCGAAGTAAACTCCAGAAACATTGAACTAATTGTAAAATCTATATGGTACCATTTTAAAAGCTACATCGTTCTAGACCTAGACCTTGAATTCTCAATCAGCGAGGCGCGTCCCATTTGGAGGGCGTTGGTCTGAAGGGAGACGATGGTTTCGGTTGTAAAGAATCTATAACCAATTAACCTGTAACTTGACGAAGCGAAAGTGCTTTAAAATGCCTATTTGAATTAAATATATTTTGAAATTGAAAATTTTCAAAGATTTTCAAATTGTCGCTGTTGACAGACACGTTGGCGCAGTGGTCACTGTAACTGACTGTAGCGCTAACAGTCGCGGGTTCGATCCCGCTCGCGGCAAATGTCTGTATTGGCCATACGGATGTTTGTCGTGGTCTGGGTTTTTGTGTTAGTGTTGTGTGTGTTTCCGGACTCCCGACACAGGGTCACAAGATCTTAATGGGGGCCGTTGAGTGTGATGCGTTTTATCAGGTGCAAACAATGATCTCAGTCAACCAATCACAAACAACCGATGCAAATCTTTACAAAAATCTGTGAGCAAAGCTTATACTTGTAATTCTCGTCTTAGGCGATAATCACACTTACATGTTTTGCTTTCAGACTTTCATAAAGATTCACATAAGTTTTTTCACATTGATTTACACCTAAAAGTATTAACTGTCAGTGCCTTTATTTTTTACAGCAACTTTCGTAAGTCAATTACAAGAGTAAAACTTACAAATAAAATTTTCACTCAAGGCTAATATATAAGTCTAAACCTAAAATCATAATATATAAGCTTATTCTCAGGGCTTTTATCGTATCAAATTTAAAGCCTTTAGGGAGTGAATTTTGAATATTTTTTACGTCATAATATATATATACTTTCATAAAAATTTACATAAGTTATGTCTTATTGATTTACACCTGAAAGTATTCACTGTTACTGCCTTATTTTTGGCAGACTGCCAGCTTTCTGAGGCCACCTAGTTAGCTGTTAGTAGGTTACAGATTGGCTTTATATCAGAGAGACTAAAACTGACAAATGTAATTCCCGCCTTACAATTGGACGCTGATAAGCAATACAAAGTCAGGCCACACGGACTTCATTTCGAGAAAATAGCGTTTATTAAGCGTCAAACCTATTTTTAATAAACTTGTTTGAAAAAGTCTATATCCACTTTTTCTTTTCTATTTTGATAAACCAAAATTAAAAACAGATTGATACAAAAAAAACTTTTATCTAATAATAATTATTAAAACATATGAGATTATTTTATAAATTGCAAGATATGGATCGCACTTGAAATTCGAAACATTAAATTACAAAACTTTTTTTTCTACTTAAACTAAACGTTTAGATGACGAAAACTATTTTAAAATAATCCTCAAAATTGAAAAAGGTTCTCAATTCGTTGGGTACTTTCTTATGTATGTTCACCGATTACTCGAAAACTAACTAATTATGTGTTATTATATTAATTTGCTTTTGTAGTATTATTGTTTATTAACGATTTTATTAATAAGATTTAAACAAATAGTTATTAAAATTAAATAAAGTAGCGAAGTTAAGTCGAGCCGCCTGGCGCTCTGAGCCGCCGCCCTAGGTGCCCCACCCTTTAGCCGGCTATGTACGTCAATAGCTCCGAATTTGACTCTTTGGGGGTTGACACATTATTGCTTATCAACGTCCAATTAGAACTTTTAATAATGTAATAACTTTGAGCAACGACAATGAATTAAGACGAACAAAAATATTTAAAAAAATGACGATTATAAATACCTTTCTGTCTATCGAATTGGGAATCGTTAAATACCGGTTATTATAATGAGAATTGTCATAACTTAAAATAATCTCTAATAATAGTTGAGATATACCGGTCATCGACCCTACTTGGTAATGCACATATATATGAAAATCCGGTCAAGCGCGAGTCCGACAGACACACAGGGATTATGTACAATCGTACAAGATAACAACACTATGTAACTTTTCAATTTAATTCTTTGGTTTGGCTTTTAGTTGTGCCAATTGGACATGTTATTTCGAGAATGTCACGTGGAATGGAGAAAATAGATGGAGATTGATCGATGTGTTCGAGAATCCAACCTTAAGTAAATTTTGTCCTAAAATAAACACTATGTAACTTTTAATTTTTTTATGTCTAGTCTGACGTGAACCAATTATGATGAATTTTGCCGTGGAAATAGATTGAATCTTGAAAAAGGATAAATGCTACTTTCGGTTGCGAAAATAATACGCGAAGGTGGTCTAATAATTTTATTATATTTTTATAAGCTGTCAACGTGTAGATATTTGCAGTAAGGATGATTCCGTTTAGGAGTTCGGCCACCACGGCCGAGGTGGATTTCATTCTTTAGGATTATCACCCTTAGGGTGGATACTTTGGGGTGGCTAAACGGAATCATCCTACAGTACCAGAAGTGATACAAATACGTTGACAGATCAAAAAGGAATAAAGGATTAATTATGTAAGATAAAGAATATGGAATGGGGGAGGGGTTAGGCTATATACCTAGTATGTTTATAATTATGAGAATCTCTTTCTATTATTTATTTATATTTAAGAGAATATAGTTTTCTTTACTCCAGCAAAGAAATACACATTGACACAGAAAATATAAAACTTCTTTTTAGGTACATGAGTCAAAAAGCAATATTTTTGTGTACACTACCTGTAAACATGTAGTTATTTGGGGCAGTGATACACGTATGAGTGAATGTATGAGTGTACGGATTCTTTATCTGTGATAACGGCGAGTGGTGATTCATCTTTATGTCCACTGAAGGTCGGCGTTTTGTTTATAGTATTATGTAGGTACAGATACGAGTAAAACTGTTCAATATCTATCCGACCGCGCAAATAGGAGAGGTATGCGTTTTTTAAACTACTTGTTTGTAAGTCTGCTCATAACTAGCCAATGGCTGAAACGATTTTGATAAATGATACCTCATTTTCGTCTTTACAGTTTGTTTTCCTATTTCTTTTAATTACTTAGATCTTGTTTTTAGCTATATAATGTTATTAATTGATTCCTATTAACTATAAACTCTTCGTAATATTAGACACAGTGACAATTACAGCTGACAGCAGCCAACAAGGCCAAGCTCGAGGGCAAATACTTTTTAACGGTTTAAGAAGTCCTCCACAGACAAGTCTCTCGTCTTTGCGAGTGTAGGCCATGATAAGCAAAATATTGCTACGACGGCACAGCGCCCTTACAACAATAATCGACACTGATAACACTTATCTGATATCTATGGATTTATCGTAACACAAGACAAAATTGAAAATGTTTTAAAACTCCCAACAATCTATTCGTTGTGACCATTACAAGGAGCACTAAAACGAAACTTCTGTTGTGATCAATATTATCTATGGAAAAAAAATATTATTTTATCCGGTACCGATAACTCTTTTTTTATTCACTCTCCTTAATGTCGTCAATGAGTAATATCTGTCTCGTTAAATAATAATATCAAAAGCCCTAAAAATAAAGTGTTAAAATTAAAAACGTGGATTAACCGCATCCCTAATCGTAAAAATTTCTGCTCTGAGTTGACAAGGAGTTGCACATCATAATTTCAAAAGATGCCGCACCATCATATCGTGGTTACTCAACCATGTTATTTTATAATCAATGAAGCCAGACAGACAGACCAGTAAAGTTCCTCAGATCCTTTCAACATCTAGAAAATAACTGATAATCTTCATAAATAATTACCCAAGCTTATAAATGCAATAGCCAAGAATCAGCTCTATTACATTTGCTTTCAAACCAAAAAAATCGCATCAAAATTGGTAGCAATTCTCATCTTTATCTTATCTGTGGTTAAAAGTACGCCATATTTGTCGACTAAATGAGAATAGTAAAGAAAAATAGACTATAGGACCATTTCTAGGGTTGAAATAACAAAATCTATATTGAAGTTTGTCTCGTACATACAATTTAAATCTAAATTGATTTTATTTCAACTATTCTATGTACTGCTCGTTATACATTGATTAGGTAATAAAATATTAATTATTTCGAAAGTCGTGTATGAAAGTATTTCAAAATATTTTTTATTATATAACGATAATTAAAAACATACCACATAACTGGTTCTTAAAACTGATATATATATATATGAATGCTGATAAGCAATAATGTGTTAACCCACAAAAAGTCAAATTCGGAGATATGATGTATTCTGATAATGCGACACGTGCTTAACATAATTTAAAAAAAATTAATGTATCTAAACTGAATAAGTACGGAAAAAAAGTTAATTAATTAATTAAATTTTTCGAATGTTGAAGTGTGTTACATATTTTGCAATATGCAATTAACTCATATTTTTCAAAAATTTATTAAAAGGTAAAACTTCTTGTTATACGAATCTGCTTTTAATTCATTATTCCTTTTATTTCGAACACATTTATTAATAGTTTAGACATCTTTTGGATCATTTTCTCAAAATAACGTCAGTGTTGGTTGACACAGTATTGCTTAACAGCGTCCATATGTAAGACAGTAAGTCATTTGTCGATTTGAAAATTTTCTAAATAAGTTCGAAACTTGTTTTTATTTTAAAGATAATAACAATTAATTTAAATTTTTCATATTTAACTAATAACATATAATAAAGGAGTGTTCTTTCAAAATATATAAGATTTTTCCTTTAAAATAATTGACGATATCGTAGTCAAAGTTAGATAATTTCATAAACGTTTATTTATCTCATGGTTTATCTTCAAATTTCGATGTAAGATATATATAATCGTGTAAATATTTTCCTTATACATAATAACGTTAACAATAAAGGAGTCAAGGCTGAAGGAACATAATCTTTCATTGTTTTTTTTTTTATAATAAGGAATTCAATGTAATGTCACGTAAAATGTATGATAAGCGATTTGAATTTTTAAAAATAATAAGTCATTTGAAACAGAAGTTTGTTTAGTAATCATTTATAATTATTTTATTTTTTATCCTTTATTTGAATTGGACGTGACTTTTATCTAAGTACAGTATTTTTATACTTAAATCAAGTATATAATTGGATGCTGATAAGCAATAATGTGTCAACCCACAAAAAGTCAAATTCGGATATATTCGTGTATTATGCGTTATCTATTTAACATTGTTAAAAAATATCAAATCATATAAACTTTATAAATACGGAAAAAAGTTAATTTCATATTTCGGAATTACAAGTGCGTTCCATATTTTGTAATTTATACAATAGTCTAAAATATTTGTAAAACTTTTTATTTGATTACACATTAAATATATCCACCTGTTTTTAATTCATTATTTCTATTATTAAAATAGAAAAGAAAAGACAGATGTATACGTCTTCAAACAAATTTGTTAAGAATTGGTTTGACATGTTTAGACGCCATTTTCTCAAAATGAAGTCTGTGTGGCTTGACACAGTATTGCTTATCAGCGTCCAATTGTATATATTTTTTGGTTTTTGCGCCAGGAAACTAGCTCTTTCTCGATCTGATCGAAAAATTAAGCTATTAAAAGCGTGTTTGTTTTATTTTAATAATACTAATATTTATTTAAATAAGATTACAGTTATTTCAGTAACTTTCGCAAGTTTTTTTTAATGATGATGTCAAACGCATAAATATCTAATTTTAGGTACCTCTTTCGAAAAACAAACACAGACTGTTAATTTCCCCCATATCTATAAAATGTTTTAGTAAATCCTTCTTATATTAAAAGCCAATTAGTACAAAAAGCAACGACACCCAGATGACAGGCACAAAATGACAAAACGAAACAAAAAAACATGACAAATGAAATTTTGAATTTAGAAACGAATTTTGAAATCGCCTTTATGAAACGAATGAAAACCTAAAAATGACCGAATGAAATACCAATAGACAGTCATAGATAAAAAAAAAATGTACCGCCATCTGATGTAGAGACTGCTCTGAATCCTGTCCACCTGTCTATAGAAGAAAATTAGCTATTATGTAATTTAAAAAAATATAGATTGTGTATTTAAATGCATGCTACAAAACTACAAAACTAAGGGGATGTTCAGAAATAAAATCCTGCTTGCTGCAGTCGTAAGTTTTTGAACTTAAGTTTTTGTACTTCTTTCAAGCTGTATGCATTTATTTTTTTCCGACATCACATAGCCTATGAGGCTCAACGAAGAAATATGTATATAATGACATCTTACATTTTAAAATCGGTCAATTTCTTTTCGCTACAAATATCACAGCGAGACGACAGCAGCATACCCAAATTCTTACGTACATGCACGTTAAAAACATTACGCTCCTTCGCGGTATGTCGGATAACACCTTGTGTCGATGCTGAATCGCATAAACTGACGTCTCGTTAAGCAGTTAGATGCGTAAAAAAGTCAATTTAAGATGTCATTAGCTCTTGAGAGTGCGCTGGATAATATTTCTGAACATACCCTATAAATAACTACATTCACATGCGTTTATACAGTCCATAGTTATGTGCAATGTTTTGTACATTATCAAACTACTATATAGTTTTTAATTAATATTTAAAAGTAATAACAACTTAACTTGTACATTACAAGCATTGATTAAAAATATATGTATAACGTTAGAATAGAGGTTGTATTAACGATATTAAAAACTGTTATCGTGTATTGTATATCAATATGTACATTATTTAAAGCTGTCACGATTATTTAGATTGGATTTAATTAAGATAATAAACCATTCACTCATTCGTTCAATCGTAAACACTGAATCATTACAAAAACTATTCACACATAATTAACAGGGTATCAAAATAAAATCACGGTAAATTTTGAGTATCCAAATCATTCGTTCACAACTTCCATTCCATATCAACTCACCTGTGGTATCAACAGGTCCTCTGTGGGGAATGATTGAATGAACGTATCTCGCGACGAAGTGACCGAAAACAGCCTTTAAATCGGGATTCTGCATCATGGCGACGAATTCCGCGAAGTCTAGGTAGCCAGAATTGTCTCTATCCGCGAGCCCCATGATCTTCTCCACGACATTATCTGGTAAATCGTGGTCATACTCCCGGGACTCAATTATCTCTTTGAGCTCCACGTAGGATATCCTTCCATCGTTATCCTTGTCGTACTGAAAAAGAATGAATGATATGAATACTACTACCATTATAAATGCCAGCTTGTGAGGGCGAATTGTTTGTTGCTTTTTCTGCTACTGAACAGATTTTGATGAAACTATCCAGTAATATAGCTAAATTTATGGTTACTGCTTCGCTCCTGTGATTCGTAGCGCAACGCTTATAATCTTTGTCTATAAAGGGACTATCCAACATAAAAAGAATTTTTCAAATCGGCTTAGTAGTTTGTGAGATTATAGTTTTCTGATATCTATATGTGAGAATAATATAAAGACTACTTTTTATTTATATATATTAAGCGAGTGAAACAGCGAGCTGATGTCTGTGGATGATAATTTTATTGATAAGCATGTAATAAAAAGGGATTATAAACGGGAAAAATTATAGGAAAAAGTAAAACTAAAAGAAAATCATACTAACATTAAGACTTTAAAAAAAATGTTAAATATATAATGATAAATTTTGTAAGCGGATTAAAAATTATTACTATAGAAATATTGTTCAGTTATCTGTGAAACATTGTCAACATCAGATAAATACGTTTAAATTTATCTAATCGCCTAATGTTCAGTGTTCGTGATGTTCAGCGATTATAACCGGAACTTCCGGAACCACTTAAACGGGTTTTCCGGTCAGGGAAAACACTTAAATACCGAAAGGATTCCGAAAGAATTTGTCGACATTTATGTTTTTTGTTTTTTGCACCTAATAATAAATACTTTACATTACGATGTGGTTTTACTTTTATTTATTAACTAGCTAATGCTCGCGACTTCATCTGCGATGTCTGATGGCTAGGTCATAGTAGCTTTATCCCAATCGGTTTAAAATTCACAAAGTTTCATACAAACTTTCACCCCCCGTTTTCTCCCTTTGGGGGTAGAATTCATCAAAATCCTTCAAAATCTTCTTAGCAGATGCCTACGTCATAACGTCTACATGCCTGCCAAATTTCAGCCCGATCCGTCCAGTAGTTTGGGGTGTACGCTGATGTATCACTATGTCAGTCAGTCACCTTTGAGTTATATATATTTATATATATTTGTGATGATGGCTGATGTTTAAATATTTGTCCTTCTTTCACGCAAAAACTTCTGAACAGGTTTTGATGAAATTTTCCATTTATACATTAGAATAATACATAGGCTTCTTTTAATTAAAATATTACGCGAAGTAGTTCGCAAATGCTCGCTTAATGTATAAAGCGAAAAAGATTGTTTAAATGCACTTATCTTAGGAACTATATTTCCATTTGAAAAATCCTCATCCAATAAAGTAATCTATCAAGTAATGATAATTAACATGAACAAAAAAAAACCGTAAGACGCAGCTAATAACAATATAGCAATATGTTTTAAAGATCGACTTCAAAAGTATGTTACATTTCGTTTACTTGAATGACATGCTTATTTTAATTA
Source organism: Hypolimnas misippus (assembly GCA_037950945.1). Classification (NCBI taxonomy): domain Eukaryota; kingdom Metazoa; phylum Arthropoda; class Insecta; order Lepidoptera; family Nymphalidae; genus Hypolimnas; species Hypolimnas misippus. The sequence goes on from JBBEEQ010000031.1 coordinate 659,505, forward strand.
TTTTGATTTTAAAACCAAACTAATAAAAAACTGAAACTGATCAAAATTTTATTTGACTAATCGGAGTTTATAGACCTAAAAAAAAAATTAACCAAATTGATCCAGCCATTTATGCTTTATCGGTGAACATACATATTATAAAAAAAGTCCGCAACGAATTAAGAACCTTCTCTTTTTTTGGAAGTGGGTTAAAAATAGGATTAATTTTTGTTCATTCAAATAAAATGGTAATTTACGGCGTTTTCAGGAGTTGAGTGCACTATAGGTTAGTTTTTCGTGACTTCTAATGTTGCACACATTCATTGGGAACAGTAACTTAACATCAGGTGGTCTGCCTGCTTTCAGGTCCCATTAAAAAAAAATGTTTTTACGGAGAAGTAAAAAAAATCTAAAGAATCCAGAATTAAAGTAAATATAATCACTTGCACATGGTAATGTACGGTAATGTTGAAAATATAAAACAAACTGTGTAAGATTTTATTCGTAGCACGAACTATAATTATCTGGTATTAGGTCAGAAAACAAACATACGAACGAACTCACTAATCGCTATGGCAAATATTTGATCAGCGAATAGCACTACGTCTACTAGAAAAAGCGTAACTTTAAAAGAGTAACTATTGACTTTCTTGCCGGGTCTTCTCGATAGAATCTAAATTCCGAATCGGTGGTAGCTTCCTATTAATGTAAATACTTTTTTCTTTTTTTTCGTATTGACGATTCAAAAGTGCTTGTGAGAGTCTTTTGAATAAAGTATGTTTTGATTTGACTAGTTCTTTAATAAGATATTTTTATATTCATTTTATTTAGAGGCTTTTGTCCTACACGGGTAAGCCAAAATCATCGTGAAGTACAACATTTGCGTAAAAAAAAGTTCATGTAAAATTATTCATAATGTAAGTAATTCAAAAGTATAATTAACCAGTGTCAAATCGCAAATTTATTGTTTACACGCAAGAAGTTGGGAGAATTACATTCGTAAGTTTTAGTCTCGTAATTAACATAAAACAATTATGTAACTTGCTAACACAAAATTAAAGGTACTGACAGTAAATTCTTTAAATCTTTTTCAAAGTTTGATAGCAAAACTTACAAGTGTAATTTTTGAACTATATTGTTGCTAATTGTTCTGGAAGAAAGTTCTACCCGAAAAATTGCCCGGATAACATTATTAAATAGTTTTTTTCTATTTTCTATGGGAATAACCGTTCAGTAAAGATTCTGAACGCTATCTGGATTTAGTAAACTCTGATTTTCATACAGGATGTGTCATTACACAAAATTTTAATTTTTTTAATTCGTAAAAAAAGAACATAATTTGTAATCGATAAAACATTGTATTGATATGATTTTAAGAGAGTAAATATCGAGTATCTGACTAATTCTTCTCGGGAGAATCTACATTCCGAATCGGCGGCAGCTTCCTTATTAATGTATTTTTTTTGTGTATTGACTCAAAAGTGATCATGAGAGCCTACTTGAATAAAGTATATTTTAATTTTGATTTATGGAATCGAAGAAAAAAAAATCGATTTCATTAATTCTACGACCTATTCACGTTACATGTAATCTATATTTTATGAGGATTTAATGCAAATTGTCTAAGGCAAATGATTTCGTATTCCAAGACGGTTTTTCCCATTATTTTTTTATGTTATTTGATTTTCGTGAATTCTTCCTCAACAAAAAAAGTAAAAAAGTACTCCAATTAAAAATGGAGGATAAGTAAAAATATCATTAAAAACCAATGTCTCAATTGGGAAATTCGGCATAATCTTCTATGCTATAACTATGATTCATAGTTACAGAATTGTTGGCAATTATGATTGGAACTAACAGTGTCTCACGATCACGTAACCTAACCTAGGAAAAATAATATTAAACTTTAAACATGGAAGCAAAAATTGCGACAGCGGGAATTGAACCCGCATGTTCCTGCATACCGTAAAACCTGCACCTGGCACGGTGGAAGAAAGTGCGGATTCAATCCTTGCTGTCTCGCAATTTTCAATTTAATGTTAAAAGTTTAACAGACATTTTTGCATGTAAGATTCGTAGCAAGATTATTAATAATCTCTTTTTTCAGTAAACAATCTAACGAGAATAGAATTTCAGTCTGGTAATTACTCAAATGAACGCGTTCAAACTATTAAACTTTTCAGTTTTATCAAATAATAACAGACCCGGCGCACTTCGTACCGCCTAACAGTCGATTCTATGTTTTTATTTTTTAATACTTATTCTGCTATTCGGGACCCCGCGTCAGCTAGAAAGATTAAAAAATAAAAAAGAAACTTAATACGTCGACAATTACATTATAAAAAGTAAACAAACGCTTTAAACAAAATTCTTTTAATTATTTTTGCGAATCTTCTGTTTGGGAATATAGAAAAGTGTTGTTTTTGGACTTTTTCAGGCAATTATATAAAAATTTCCCGCCGTAAAAATCACCCTCGTCCTTCAACGAATATTATAAAATAAGAATTAACGAAATCGGTTCAGCTGCTCTCGAGAGTTGCGCTTTGCAACACATTTAGCGATTCATTTTTATTTTTATATTATGTATAAACTTAAAGTTAGTGATTACATTATTATTTCACACTAACGGCTCGATGGATTTTAGTAAAATTCCTTATATAATAGATAATATATATCATGTATTAAAATCGACTATTTTTATCTCGCGGTTGCATGAATATACTTTTGACGAATTACTCACAAGGAAAACATGTGATCGATATAAAACACCTACTAATTCAACAATTGTCGTATGAGTCATAGTTCAAAGAGGAATATATTTCTCCATCAGGATGTTTGTCTTAGTCATCAAATAGCTCTCCAGAAATTATAGACAATGGGTTCTTAATGTAATGGACAATAGGACAGTCTTCAATGTCAAAGGTTGGTTGCCTAGGTAGACACAAAGCCAACTAATGTAGCCAAATGGTCTTAATTCAGATCGAAAAGCTGATTTATGATAAAGGGTTACAAGATACGACTTGTCATTTTCGGAAGAATTACATAACGATGCAATAAATTAGATAAATTCTCTGTTACAAACTATAAGTTTCATAAAGAAAATTTACTATTTATGACACGTTGAATATAAGGATATGTTAAAGTTAATTAAAGCTCTTTATTAATAACTATTTGGTATGCTAAGTACGACAGTAGTCTAATAACTGGACTCAAGAGAGTAAAGTCTCATAACGGTAATCCTATATTGAATTAAGGTTGATATACACAAAAATTTTGGTAGAACCAGTAGTACACACAGTGATTGAGGTCTGTAATGTGTACCTGCTTCTGTAAGATGCTAAGAACATTGCTTATCAATTTGATATTTCGACTAATAGCCGAATAATCAGGAAAACCGACTATCAAGATATATTTTTCAGAAAAAGTATTAACCGTCTAGTCGTTCCATTTCTAGTTTTGATACACACGTGTAATTTTAAAGACATTACGTGACGGGGAGCGTAAGTATCTTGTAGATTTGCGTAGAGAAGAGATCGGTCGATTTTCTTATGATTGTATCGATATCCAAGACATTTTTATTAAATTAAAAAAAAAAATGGGACGAGAAAGCAAAAAGTCAATCTGACCATTTTAAGAGATACTGGCGCCAGTGTTTTGGATAACTTGAGTCACCGCAGTGACTTCGACTGCTATAATTAATATTTCAATTATGAGTATTATTTCGTTCGGATGTTTGTCGTGGTCTGGGTGTCAGTGGTGTGTGTGTTTCCGGACTCCCGACACAAGACCATGAGATCTTAATGGGAGCCGTTGAGTGTGATGCGTTTAATTTAATTATTTCTTGTTCCAAAGATGATCATTACGAAAATATTTTCGATGAAGACAAGATAACTAATATTTGCCGCCATTTGCAGCAAGCCTGATACAGTTCAATGGATACAGGACCGTTAAAACATCGTTTAGAAATTAACTCATTAAATACGTATGAGTATTAGCGCGTAACGATGTATATTTTTTTGGCGATATTACTTACGAAAAGGTTACTACAGTACTATTAAAAAAAAATACATTCTGTTATTTATAATTTTTTTTTATCAAGAACTTACAGCCTAATTGGAGGAGAGTTTTATTTATATAAGTTTGTATCTATGAATATATATGGTTCGTTATTACATAACCTATTAACCTAAATAGATTTAGACATGTGTAGACCTAGATCCATTACTGCATGACAAAGACAAATCTCAAAAAAAAAATGGAGGGGTTCTGGAACATTAATATTCATGACGCCAGTTGCGTTCAATCTATACTAATATTATAAAGCTGAAGAGTTTGTTTGTCTGTTTAATCCCAGTAACTACTGGTTCAAATTGAAAAATTATTTTTGTGTTATAAAATTTATTTGTCGAGGAAGCCTATAGGCTATATTACATCATGTAACCATAAACTCGAGTAAAACCGCAAGGGACAGCTAGTTTTTTAAGATAAACTTCTTATACAGATATTATTAAACAGTGTTTTTATTCAGTTTAGCATAGCATCATTGTATTATAAAACTTAAAAAAAAGGGGGAACTATCTTTAAAAGCAAAATATGTATCTGCAAATGTTATTATATACGTTTGATGTTTCTATAGTACATAAAAAAGTCCCTGACAAATTGAAAACATCCTCTTTTTGGAAGTCCATCAAAAACAACAGAATCATTTTTATTTAAACAATTAAGACATAAAAAACAAATCTACATAATTTACAGCATCAATCTACTAGACAGACATCTGATATATCAATTTGATATTTTTTTATTTAGTCTCTGTTTATGTTAAATGTTCTCAATGTTTCACTCATTTGCTATTTACTTATTAATAATAATTACTATTGAAAAATGTCAGAATAGATCAAACCAACATGGTCTAACCAATACATCATCTCAGATCCTTAAAGGCTGATAAAGTTGTTACTTTCAATAACTAAAAAAGTATAATTAAAAAAATGCTATATTAAACAACATTCCAGAATTGATACTCTAATCTATTACATATGTTGGCAAGCCGCCAGTGCTCTGTTTATATTTGTAAAAATAGCCTTATGTTCAATTACTGTAATATTCTGAATAATGCAGATATAATGTAAGTGTACATGTAACAGTTAAAATTGTTGGTATGACAATAGAACTAAAATAATAGTAAAAAGGACTCTTGCAGAAACAACAAATTATTTTAATTGCAAGTGTTTAGCCAATCATTTTTGTTATTTTAATTGAAATGAAAACAAAATACTAAGCTATTTACAAGTTTTTGCATTTCATATTCATATTATATATTCATATTATTTATATTAAAAATACTTCTTTCCAGAGTCTGTAGTCAAAAGTACTTATTACTGACAAAATCAGTCGTAAATAATTTTGAACGCTTTGGCATATATAATTAGTGACCGATTTAGAGTTTTGACTGTGACATATACAGTGTCTTTATCTGATAATCATATTTCCATAAGACGTTGCACATTAATCATGAAATGGAAAGGTGTGGCTCTATTATCGGGAACTTGCTATAAATCCTACAAAATATGAATGCTAAGTTGGTTCAATGAATAGAACAAGACAATCTCAAGAAATGGCCACAAATTTAAATTTAGGCTAAGCCAAAAAATTTTGGAAACTAAATTAATATTGTTTTTTTAAGCCTCTTAAGTTAAATAACATGTGAAACTGAAACTGAACCATCTTTAACAGAAGACACATTTGCTCAACATTGGAATAAAATTCATTTTACTATTGTCTACAAAATTTTACTTTTTCTTTAATACATAAAACTAAATTATAAATAAAGTTCTATCTATATTAAATACTATATACTTTATTTACTAACTACTATTTAAAAAAACCGATGTATCTACTAGTATCTTCAAAATCACGTAGACTTTCACTTACAATTTAACACGACCGGGTAAACAACGCAATATTGTTGATTTCATTTTGTTAGCAATTGTAAATAACTGTGCAAATAAAAAAGTAGGACATTTCATACCTTATTAAAAATTCTCCGCCAATATAAATCTGATCTTGTTGGTGTCAACGGTATCGACACCGTAGTTTCTCTCTGTCCGGAAGGCATTTTTGTTCAAAAAATTCACAAAAACTCGAAAAGTTACTATAATACAATATATATTACGCGAATAAGCACATTATAACACGTCCGTATCAAGGGCTTTATGGTGAATTTTCATGATCGATTTATTACTAGCGAAAGATAAGATAAAGATTTTGATTATCCAGCTATTTTAATAAGTTTGTTTATTTTATTCTATAACGATAGCACTCAACCACCTCGACTACGAAATGTTAAACAACTGAATGATTAAAATAATAAATAGTGAGTTACGAAGGAACGAATGACGAGATTGTCGGGTGTCGCGTCTTTTTTGTATACTTGACATAAAATTTGACAGTTGCTAGATAGAATTGCTAGAGTTGACAGCTCACTTTAGTTTTATCGTTCATTCATTAATTTATAAAAAAAAAAAACGATACTTGTTATGGTTTAAAATAAATAAAAGATTGTAAAATAAATGAATTAAAAAAATTTTTGTAAATTATTTACTAATATTGTTTAATTAGTTTATGAAACACTATATACTCTATTAAAAATGATTGATACTTTTAGATCAAACATGAATGTAATGTTGACATTTAGGTTTCTATGGTGATGGCTTTACTATTTTATGTAAACATAACCTAACTAGCGAAGTGATAAATTGTTATTTTCCCAATATAAATGTTGTTTAATGCAATAATGTCAGAATGCACGACATGAAAAAGAATAATAAAACGACGGGCATTTATTGGCTCAAGCAATATTTAGAAAATATTTCAATTTGGTAAGTAGTCTTCGCAGAGAGTATTCCAATAAAATCTTGTGTAGTTTTGTTAAAATTAAATAGCCCCTTTCATGCACAAAAATATTTCAGTATAAAACTAAAATCTAGGGAGGAAATATTAACACTACCGAAATTTGATGAGTATAAAGAAAGATCATATGAAGAACACCTACATGTATTAGATAAAAATAAAGTAAATGAATATAAATTTAAATGGCAAGAAAAAGTGTTTAATACATTCGAGTTTAACAAATATTCTGATACCTACAACTGTAGTTCAGAAATAGAACTAAAATATCATGAAATGATAAAAGACCCAAACACAAAACCGCAAAAAGTGTTTACTTATATTAATGAAGACAACCATCTGCCTTTGCCTGTTGTTGAAAAAGAAAATAAACAAACTGTTCCAAATTTAAATGATTGTTTTGCAAAATTAAATGTTAATGATATAGGTTCTAAAACTGTTTATAACTCAACAAGACATTTGTTTAGAAGTCAGGATAATATATCAGATTATGATCAATGGATGGCAATGCATATTGTTCTGGATAATTCAGAATACAATGAGTAAGTGTTGAATTTGTTTAATCTGTGCTATTACATAAACTGTTAATAACTACTACTGATGTATACACATACTACTAATGTAAAAAAAAAATATTTTAATCTATTTATCTTTTTTTCACAAGTCTCAGGATACAAGTTTGATGCTTAATTAGAAAGGATTACAAGAATTAGTAATTATAATGCTGGTATTTATATATTTGCCATAAAAGAACTTTTATTATTGGCTATTTAACTAATATAATATATGTATAAATTTTGTACACAAAATATTTTTCTCTTTTTAGGCGAATCACAGTGAAAAAATTATTGTTTTCTTTTTTTGCAAATTTATCATTTTTTATCAAAATACAATATGCATTTATTTATCAATTTGTTAATTTAAATTATTAATATTACAGAGAATCACAAGTACTATTCAAGCAAGAGTGCAACCTCCTTTCTCTCTATCACAATGTTACCCACAATTACTTGATAGTGTCGCCAGATGTAAATAATTTACAATTCAATCCTTATAATGTAGAGGATGATGGTATTATTCTGGGGTTTGAATATGGAGTGGAAATTGATTTTGGAGAAGAGAGAGGGGAGGAGTTGGAACACCTAGTAGGTATAAGAATATTACTGTTTATGGTACTATAATATTTTTGAAAGGTTTTTTTTAAAAGAGGCAAATGTCTTCAAAAGAAAAATGCATTAAGTGTATTTGAATGACATATTTATTCCAATTATTTCGATTTTAAAACCAAACTATTTAACCGATTTTGATAAAAACTGTGGAATCAATCTGAAAGTATAATATTAAAAGAAAAAAAAAACAATTTTTATGATGGGTTAGGAAATGACGTAGTTCTGAGGTGTTTGTTACGTTTAAAAAAAATTTAAATATATTTTTTTTAAATCACTTTAGCACTATGAGTCTTAGATCAAAATTATTAATTTATGTCATTATAGTTGCTTTTATTCAAAAAAGTCAAAATAATAAATAGCATTGTTTATTATTTTTTGTATGTTTTCTTTTCAGTTAAGTAGCTTGTTTAAGAAATGGGAAAAGAAGAAAAAGCACTTATTTACTTTTGTTATGCCGCCTCTTGGCATGAAAAAGGCTTTCGTAACATTCGAAATTGTCTCTGCTTGTGACTTTGAAATGGACAACCTGTACATTGACTTTCAAATAAAGGTAAATTTTATTACAAAGTAGTTGATCTTCTTGTTTTATTTGTAAGACAAAGAATATTTGTATGTCGTTCATAAATTTTTCAAAATCATAATTTACCAAAATTGATTCAGTGTTTTAAGTTTGAAAATTAACAAAGGGAGGGGGGAAGAGTCAAAGCACACATGACATACGCTAAGGCTTGTAAAATATGGCTGAGAGCAAATTCAAATAAAAATACAAAACTTCCATTGTATGCAGGTATTGTGCAATAAAAATTCAAATTCACTCTATATATTTTATTATCTGTGATCCCCTCCAAAATTTCAGGCTGCGACCATAAACAAGGAGAGAAGACAAATTAATAATATTAGTATATATTTTATACAGATTCCAGATGACATAGCTGTCAACGGAGATCTTAAAGGGAGAACTCACATCAGTAAATCTTCTAGAACAGAAGATAATAAAGTATGGAGATATGGTCATGCGGTTGAATTGGAGTTAGAGTATGCTACTGGGATAGGTAAGTTTAAATTTAGTAATTATTCCTGAGGCGAAAATTAAATTATAAGTTTTTCTTTCGCAATTTCCATAAAACAACTCTCTAATCTTTACGAAGGGTGTGAGTGTCAAAAATAAGGCACTGACAGTAAATTCTTTCAGATGTAAAGCAATAAAAACAAGTTATGTAAATCATAAAGATTTGAGAAACTCTGAGCAAAACTTATTTTATTTATTAAAGTCTCGCTTTATAGAATCTTAAAGATAAAAATACATTTCACATAAACATAATGACTTTTTTCTGATCAAAATTCTTTTTTAATTTTCCAGATCTCAATCCTTTAAAGATAATTCTAGAGGCGATTTCTGTTGACTGGTGGGGGCGCCACCGTACAGAGGGGTATGGCTGTCTCTCTCAAACGTTAGATTCTGGACAATACGAACAGAATCTATCCTGTTCTAGGCCGGAGGAGTTAGACATTGTAGAGGCGGAGAGCAGAAGGTTTTTTGTCGGTGGATGTCACTTGATTAAGGATTTGGATGTATTAATTAATCCACAATTGCACGTAAGTTAAGATTTTATATACTTTTGTTCCATTAAATTTAAGTTATTTATTATTTCATACAACTGCGTTATCAACAATTTCAATATCTATACTAATATTATAAAGCTGAAGAGTTAGTTTGTTTGTTTGAACGCGTTAATCTCAGGAACTACTGGATCAAATTGAAAAATTATTTTTGTGTTAGTTTATCTATTGAGGACGGCTTTAGGCTATTTTATATCATGCTACGACTCATAGTAGCGAAGCAGTAACCATAAACGCGAGTGAAACCGGCAGGGGATAGCTAGTACGTTTTATAAATTGACTTTCAAAAACTTATTATAATGTATACGCTACATTTTTTTATTATAATAAAGTCCATACTAATATTATGAACGTGTTTGATCTATTGGCATCGTTTTCACGCCTAAATCACTAAACCGATTTAGATAAACTCTAATAAAGATATAGATTCGATCTTAGAAACGGATATTACTATTTCTCACGAAAATAACCTTACTAGAGAAAAAAAATGGGGTTGAAATTTTCTACACAGACATAGTCACGGGAAATAAATAGTTATTGATATATTTATTTTCAGGAAGCGAACTTCAGATATGTCTCATCGGGTGTTATATCCGTCCGCTGGCGCACTGTCTCCCAAGCTCATTCCCCTGGCTATCACCCTGTGTCGCACTCTGGCGATGATCTGATGAAAGGCGCGGAAGCTGTATTACGTCAGTACCAGAAAGCCAAAGCGACGTTAGCCGCTGCAACTAAATTCTTACCAAAATTGGACGAAGAGTGACAATATTGAATATTGTGGTATAGGTTCTAACCCCCGTTTTTTGTCGTTGGGAAATGCTTTTATGTATCCCGTTTTGTGTAGTTTTACGTAGTAGGCGGGTATGTGGAACTCCTGACAATGAATGACCCAGAAAACCCACTAAAACCCAGCGGTGCCCTCATCTCCCTTGTCGTCACCTGGTCGCTTACATGCTACCGTGACGTCCTCGCGGTTAGCCCACCTATGCAGGCTCTCATCGACTGAAGAATGCTTTCGGGCACCGAAAGCTCTCTCACCCCGGTGGTTGTGTGGAAAAATGTATCCCCACACAAATTCATCTGTGGTGGAGGGAGAAGGTGCGCATAGCGTTGCCTCCTTTCCCCTGGTCGTCTCCTGCGGATCGCGTCGGCGAGAGCGTCCACTTCTCGTTCCCTTTCCAGAGTCTCCTTCAGCGACATAACGGAGTCGCTGCAGATCATTGCCGACCAACATCAGTCACTGCCAATCATGGCACGAATCACACTTGACAGCGAGCGATCTCCACCTATTAATAAGTTCTAACCCCTGGCTGTCATTCCTCTGTCCATGATCTGTTAACACATCCTGAAGCTATATTACATTAGTAAAAGAAGGCTAAAGCGATGTTAGCCGCTGGTCATAAATGATTAACAAAAATTGGACGCAGAGTGAAAATATTTATTAGATAATGTGGTAAAGTTCTATCCCCTGACTGTCATTCCCCTGTCCATAATCTGCTAATAAATCCTGAATCTGTATTACATCGGTACTAAATGCTTACCAAAATGGGATAATGAGTGACAATAATTTAAACATAGCGGTGATTTGAATATGTATTACCTCATAAGTTTTATCCCCTGGCTATCATTCCCCTGTCTGTGATCTGTTAACAAGGCTTGAAGTTATATTAAGTTCGTACATGAAGGCTGAAGCGATGTTAACCGCTGAAAGTAGATACTTACCAAAATAGGATGAGGAGGGACATTTTTTAGATATTGTAGTACAGGTATTATCTTATAAGCTCTGTCCTCTGGCTGTCGTTCCCCTGTCAGTGATCTGTTAACAAGGCTTGAAGCTGTATTAGGTTAGTATAAGAAGGGTAAAGCGACCTTGGGAGTTAAGACTAAATGCGTACCATAATGGGAGTGACAATAAATTGTATATAATGGTACACATATCTTACAAGTTCTATCCCCCGGCTGTCGTTCCCCTGTCCATGATCTGCTAACAAGTCCTGTATAACTTCAGTATGAGAAGGCTAAAGAGACTTTAGAAGTTAAGATTAAGTGCTTACATCAATTGGATGAGGAGTAATGAGTTTTACATATTGTTGTATGTATTATGAAAAAAAAAACTGAATATATACATGAAAGCTTGTGAAAAAAAAAATGTTTTTTGCTAGTTATTGATATTTGTGTATTTTATTAATATAAAAATAGTATATACCTAAGTATGAAAAGCACGTGTTCCAATGTAATCTGAATATTTCATGACACTTGATTAAAAAACGACTTTAAAATTTCAATAATTTTTATGTTGTCACTCTTCGTTCTTTACATATCACATCTATATATCATATATTTTATTAAACTTAAATAAGTAATAGTACAATTTACTTAATATTAATATTAAATTTCAAAGTATGAAAATACTTAAATGTAAATAAGCTCTGGTAAGATAAAGTCAATTAGGGTTAAGTTACTTTTAATTTAAAACGAATTATATTTATAAGATCTCAATAAAACACCAAAGGATATTAATATTTTATTTTACTAACAACTGAATATTGTACTAATAATTTTACACGAATAAAGCTTTTTTCCACGTTAATTTGTTTTTATTTTAAAGAGGTAGATATGAAGTAAAATATTATTTACTATTCTGTAAAACGAATCTAATTATTACATAAAAAGAAATATATTGTGACAGTCTTCCCTGTCTTAAACAAAGGTGGCTTTTAAAGATTCTTTGTGTTATTATTGAACGCTGATAAGCAATAATGTGTCAACCCACAGTCATAATGCATCACGTACTTAACATTATTCAATTTTTTATAAGTCATCTAAACTAAATAAATACGGAAAAAAGTTTCTTAATTTAATGTTTTGAATATTGAAGTGTGTTAAATATTTTGAAATATGCAATAATCTATCTGAAAAACTTATTTTTAGACTTTAACTTTTATTTTATCAATCTGTTTGTTATTATTATATCTTTTATAAAAATAGCAGATTATTTCATATTCTATTTTAATAATAGGTGAATGGACATATAGAATGTATGATGGTAGAATATTATTATACCTTTTATTAAAGTAGAAAAGAGAAGATGTACATGTACATCTTCAAACAAATTTGTTAAGAATAGCTTTTGACATCTGCAGCCGCCATTTTCTCATTAACAAGTCCGTGTGACTTGACACAGTATTGCTTATCAGCGTCCATATATTAGTACTTGTAATAATTTGTCATCTATCATATCTCTCATCTGCACAGTGTCATGCACACACTCTTCGCCTCTTTTAGTGCATGATGCGATAATATGCGCACGACATATTATGAGTTGATGTTCAATAGTATATTGCAATATTATCATTTTATTTATAACCAAAAATTATTATAAATATTTATAGTTTGTACTTTTAAAAACTTCATTAGTTTATGTTGGCCTTTAGTGTTTATTAAATACATTTATTTAATAAATACTGGCAACAATTTCACATTTATCTCCCACTTTTCACAGCCTCCCTCATCTGTGCAGTGAGGGCCGCCATCTTCCTAGCTCGTCGTAGTTTGGTCTCTCTTGCCCGTGTCATGCGCACACTCTTCGCGTCCTTCAGTGCGCTATGCGCGATAGTGTGGGCACGCTTCGCGGCGTCCATGGCTGCCACTTCTTGACGTATTAGAGAGGTCTCCCATGAACTTAGGGCATTGGTTATTGCTAATCGCTGAAATATAATGTATAGTTTTTATTTATTAATAACTGTACTTGGCTATTTCACTCGCGTTTATGGTTACTGCTGCGATCCTGTGAGTCGTAGCGTGATGTAATATAGCCTATAACCTTCCTCAGTAAACAGGTAATCTAGCTCTAAAATATTTTTTTAATCGGATCAGTAGTTTCAGAGATTTTTATAATAATAATAATATTAGTATATTCTAGTAGTAGTCTTTATTCCGTAACTATACCCCGAACATAAATCACGAATTTTCGAATAATTTTGATCATCATAATTTTACATTATAAAAATGAATAAGTTCAATCATTCAATCGATAATTTCTTATCTAACTCTTATGTATAGCTAGAAATACGCCATATTTATCTGGTTTTCTGGTTTTCGACGTCAATGGCAAGAGATCTCCTGGGGCTATACTAAATATGGGAGTCCCTCAAGGTTCTATTCTTGGGCCATTTCTTTTCCTCATCTACATAAATGATCTGCCCTATCTAATAGAAAAGAAACATAAGATTGTATTGTTTGCTGATGACACTTCACTGTTATTTAAAGTGAGACGTAACTCATCCACATATGACGAAGTAAACAATGCTCTCTCTGATGTTGTACATTGGTTTAGTATTAATAATTTAATGTTAAATTGTAATAAAACTAAATGTATAAAATTTACAACGCCCAATGTTAAAAATGTACAAGCCTCCGTATTTATAAATGGAGAAACGTTGGAACCGGTGGAAACTACAGTATTTCTTGGTATCACTGTGGATTCCAAACTACAATGGGGCCCCCATATTGAAAGGTTAGCGAATAGACTTAGCTCTGCAGTTTTTGCTATTAAAAAGATTAGAAAATTTACAGATGTTGAAACGGCACGCTTAGTTTATTTCAGCTATTTCCATAGTATAATGTCGTATGGCATACTACTATGGGGACATGCCGCCGATATTAGTACAATATCTGTTCTGCAGAAAAGAGCTGTTCGCGCAATTTATAACCTTGGCCATAAAGAATCTTTAAGAGAAAAATTTAAAGAAATTAACATATTGACTGTTACTTCTCAATTCATTCTTGAAAATGTAATGTATGTACATAGAAACATTAACACATTTAAAAAAAATTGTGATATCCATCATATCAATACGAGGAACAAGGACAAACTCATTGTACCTGCTACTCGACTACGTCGAGTAAGTAATTCTTTTGTTGGGAGATGTATACGATTTTACAACAGGATCCCAGAAAACGTTCAAAATGCTTCTATAGCAAAGTTCAAAAAAATTGTAAAGAAACGTTTGTGTGTTAGAGGTTACTATAATATTAAAGATTTCATAGATGATGACACACCTTGGGAATAATGCGATCGCTTCCAGGCTCTCTCAAAATATTTAACGTATTGTAACCAATCTTGACGTTGTTAAAAAAAAAAAAAAACTAACAAAAAAAAAAGTTCCGCTGAGTTTCTTTCGCGGTTTCTTCTCAGGCCTGAGGTTATACTTTTCCGAAACCGTGGTAGATTCATTTTCTTGACGTTCAAAAAGAGAATGTAAATTCCTATTTTGAATAAAAAAAATATTTCGATTTTGATTTTGATTTTGGTAAATAAGACAAGTGAAGAAAAATAGACTTTATAGATATAGTTGATCAAAATTGTTTTGTATACATTTATGTCTATATCAATTATCCATTAACATTATATTAATCACCTGTGAAGCATCACGCAGCATGGTGTTCCTTCGTTTCTTCGCGTCATCAGCTTTTTTCAGCGCATGGACCAGTTCGATCTGGTGTTTCCATTCATCAGCTGTACTTCTTCTGTACCTTCGTTCGGCTGCAAGTTGAGCACGAGCCTGTTCTTCCACTGCCTTACCTATTATCTCGCTAACCTAGGAGAATATGTTTTAAATCGTCTTACTGAGGTAGAACCTTTTTTTTTTGTTTTCGTAGGGGAAATTTTCGAAAAGATAATTCCTGGGGATTCGGGTTATGTAGAGATTTGTATCCATAAAAAACCCCTACGATGGCCTTCCTGAGCACGGAAATGGAGAGGCCACGGGATCGCTTGCGCATACGCATCCACTTTTTTTTATCCCTTGGGGGAAAAAGGGTGGAGGTTTTCGATACGTAAATCGTGAATCAAACTAACTAAAATTTGTACATGCCATTCAAGCAACAGAAATTGCGTATTTTGCTTTTAAATTCGGTTATTTTTTAAGTTTTAGTTATTTTTAATAAAAGTAGTTAAAACAAAATAATTATTATACGGAGACAAAATCGCAGAAACCTTTTGGAAACCAAAACTTCTTATCAGAAGTTTTATACAATTAACATTTATACCAATTTAATGGTAATATGGAATTTCAAATTCTTGGTACCTCTATTACTTCCAAAACTCAACCTATATTTTAATTAAATTCAACGTAATTCCTACCTTCAGATCATCTCTCCAAGCCAACAAGTCCGCACTTCTACGCTCCTTATACTGAATACAGTTTAGCAATTGTCCTGTTTTGAACTGTTGCTCTGCTATTCTCTGCAGGCGTTTATATTCGTTGTGGTATCTCTCTTCTGTTCTCTTTTGGTTCAAGTACCGTTTGTATTGTTCAGACGTTTCCGCTTCTACCTGGAAATTAGAATAGAATGTTCTTTATTGTTACACTAAGAAAACATAAAGTAGAAAGTATAAAAAAGGTAAAATTTGTTTGTAACTTTTGAATGTACAAGATAATCTCGAAAACAACTGATCTGATTTGAAAAAGTTTTCTCACGTTGGATAGCCCATTTCTAGAAGAAGGTTATTAGTTATATTACATCATGCTACAACTTATAGGAGCAAAACAGTTACCATAAACGTGAGTGAAACCGCGAAGGATCGCGAGTCATAAGGAAAAAAAGTAAATCAAACCATCTCTCGTTCCTCCTTCTCCTTGAGCCACATCTTCTGGAACTGTTGTGCGAGTTCTTCTCTCTCCTGTTCCTCCTCTCTTTTCCTCGCTAAAGCTGCTAACAGCTTCCAGTCACGTTCGGGAATCGAATCCCAAACTTCTTGTTTATTTGTCTCATAGTCACAAGAGCTGATTAAATCTGCGTAGATGTTAATAAGTTCTGTATAAATATTTAAATACTAGATGACTTTGTGAACTTCGTATCGCCTACATTCTACATATATATGTATATAAATAAGAGTTAAAACTTTATACAATCTTTTATCTGCAATAAATACAACACACGTATTTATTTCTCAAACTGAACTGTTTTGTATTCCAATAAAAAAGATAAAAGAGATCGGACCTTATACTACAGCTATAAAACAGACTATTTTCTGAACGCGCCTATAAATATTGGACAACCAAGTGACAAAACAGTTTATATTGGAAAATTATATTATTAGTTTTAGTATTTTCCTTTACTCATTATTTATGTTTTTCACCGTTAACACCTCTCCTGAACTGACACAAATATTAAAGATAAATAATTAGCCAAATCGGTACAGTCATTCTCGAGTTTTAGCGATACAAACGAATTGCATTTCATTTATATATATGAGTTTAACTATAAATTAAACGCCTACAAAAATAATAGCAAAGATTTTATCAAACATAATTGCATGACGTAAAATAAAATGTTTATAAACTTTCTTATCATAACACAAAAAATATCTAATTTACTAAACTGATATCTTTGCAACAGTCGATAACGAGTAAAGTGATTCAAATGAGGCCGCGAGTACAAGAGTACATAAGTAAAATTTTTACAAAAACCAGTCACTGCTTATCGTATCACTCTTTATTTGTTTATATTTATTTATTTATTTATTCGTAATAAACCATCGGTATACACAATCACATTTATAATAAACAATCTTATTCTGTGTGGTATGTAATTACAGGCGTAAAATTTTAAATTTACACAAAATTTTCATAAATTTACAATTGAAATAAAACCAATATAGACACGATAAGATTATATAAACTAAATAATTAAAAACAAAGAGAGAAAAAAATATAAATAAAAAATTAAAATAAAACTTTAACAAAACTCACAATTATTCAAATTAATATATAATTATATCAAATATATTCTTAATATTTAAAGTGGTATAATATTATATTTAGCAATATCGATCTTGTGTAGCTCGCAGATGACAGATAGCGAGCAAAACGTTGTAATACTTCAATTCACAAGTGGTCAAATTGTTAACATGTTTTTGTAAAACATTTCATAATTCTAACTGCTTTGAATGTTCGTGACAGCTCCTTATCGCTTATTGGCGCACTAAGAATATATAAAACAATTAAACAGGAAATAATGAAAAATGCATTTAGTTTCATATCTTGAATCTTACATCACTTGGATCAATTGTTAAGTGAAGTATTTATTTATAAAATACCTCATTACGCCTAGAACCACTGACTTCAGAAACAGGATGTTTCAATTCGTAGTGAATGCTTTATTTTGATGCTTGTAGTTTCATAACGTTATTTATAAGCCGATTTTGAACATTTTATATTGAAATTGTATGCTTTCAGATTGGTCTCATAGAATTTTCATCGGATCGCTTCAGTAGTTTATTGTAAAATCAAAATAACCGCAAAACGCATGTCTATCAAATTACGTATAAAAGTAAAAAAAGTAAAGTAACAGCCTGTAAATGTCCCACTGCTGGGCAGAGGCCTCCTCTCCCATTAGGGAGAAGGTTATAGATCTTAATCCACCACGCTGGTCCACTGCGGGTTGGCGGATATACATGTGTCAGAATTTCTCCCAGCACATGCAGGTTTCCTCACGATGTTTTCCTTCACCGCCGAGCTCGAGATGAATTTAAACACAAATTTAGCACTTAAAAAAACACAGCGGTGCTAGTCGGGGTTTGAACCCGCGATCATCGGTTGAGATCGACGAGTTCTAACCATCTCGGCTCACAAAAATTACATATGTTACTTCTGAATTTAATTTCTTTTTTTAAAGCTTTAGTTATTCTTGTAACAAATGTTTTGTCTTGCTGGCCAGAAGACTTACCGCTGGAAAACCGTCCAATAGGGGACTTCCTCGGCGAGACGCATCTCGATCGTCGCGGCGAATCTGTTATTATTTTATAACAAAACACCATTATATCCCACTTCCGCGTCTGTGCTACAATTGTGGGAACCGCTTTATTACCGTTCTGTCTGATTTGGCATGCGTTACGCGTAACACACGATTTCTCTTTCAATTTCTCGGAGCTGAATAAGTTCGCATTTTATTAATATTTATTAAAACTTAATTAGTTCCTATTATTATAAATACAGTTCTAAATAATAAATAATACAGATATCTTCAAGAGAAGTAATAGCGTCGGTCACATTATGACGCTTTCGTGTTTAAGACTGCATGATTTTTGGTCGTCTCCATGGTGTTATCGATTTAATTTTTTTGCAGTTACCATGTCAAAAGAAGACATCATTTAACAAAACTGTATTGACCAAATTATAGCCATTGGGTTACACGGGGGACTTTTTCAAATTAGATAAAATGCTTAATAATTTTTATTGATACCGTGTACGTTTTTAAAGGTATTCGTAGATTTAAACGTTATTTTTCGAAGAATACTAAAATCATTTTTATATAAAATAAATAGATTATGTCCATATAATACAAATATAAAGGTATGTCTTAATAAAAATGGAATCACGTTTTGAAGAGAGAGCGTTATCACGTCTTATCAGTTAGGAGATATCGCGATACACGATAGAGCAGTCGAAACCGTATCACGGGCCGGTGATGACGTGTAAGTCATGGATAAGGACAGGAAACCTGTTATAAGGAGGCCCGATGTGCTGAAAAAGCTTAACGCGGAAAACTTACAGCTAATAGAACGCGGCCTACTCGGCGATCTGCCTGATCGATTCAAGCCTACCAACATACCAGTACGAGGTCAATCCGATGAACTGGTAGTAGCAAAACCAACTAGTTTCTTATCATCTTGCTTACCCGTCATTTCCGATACTCCATCGCCTTCCTCAGAGAAGGCACCGTTAGACGATGAAGGAGGCTCGCCACTTAAGAAGTCATTCAGTTTTCGGGACAAATTCCGCATAGGTTTTTTCGGAAGAGATAAAATGGATAAGCCGAAGTGGAAAACAATAGAAGAAGATAAGAGCATTCATGACAACGCGATTGTGCCGGCACCGCACAATGGCACTTCCGATCATGCCCACAAATCTAGCAAACGTTTCTGGTTCTTCCGAAACAGAGAACTTATGGAGAAGAGAGCGAAATCACATACACCTATTTATACACGTAGTAAAAGTTTCGAATTTCTGCCGAAAGCGTTAGAAGAAAACGAGGGAAGTAAGCTGAAGACAAAATTAACAAAAAACACTCTCTCTTATGCGTTTGGTAGCAGTGATACTTTAGGAGACTCAACCTCGGTCGACAGTTTAGAATACATAGCTAACGTTTATTATGACAAAGCGAATAACGTATGTTTGAAGAGTATAAAGGAGTTACAGGACTCGGACCACCTTTCCTTCAAGTCCACATCAACCTCAGCATCAAGCGGACTGGTATTGAATATGTTTAAGACCGAATCAGTTCAAGACTTGTTAGATGAATTCAATAAGACAGTGGATATGTTTAGTGAGAATTATATGAGTGATTGTGAACCGTATACCAAAACATCGAATAATTTGACGATTCAAGAGAGAAGGAAAAGCTCATCGTTCAATACGCTACCTTCGCCGAAGATATTACAAGTGGCAAAAGTTAACGAAGTTAGTGAGGATTTTAAGACTGAATTATCGAAAATGTTGGAAAAGAAACGTGCTTGTGTTAGTCCGACAACAGCGAGGCGGGGTTCTGGGACTGATTGGTTTGTGTTGGAAGAAAAAAACCGTCCGATTTCGGAACAGATTAAACTCAACGCGAATTCAGAAGCGAACAAGTATCGACGCGCGCAAAAGAAACCAATGCAACGAGTTAGAAGAATCAGCTCCACTAAATTCGTAAGTAGATAGTTAACTGATTGTTATAATTATCGTAGAACATTTAGTTGAAACAATTTATATGTGGTCGCGTTGAAATCTTATCTATAATTAATAATAATTGTCAATAAGCCTTGAACGATATAAATAACTTCCAGTGTTGACCTACATTGTTATGTTTTGCTTTTATTAAACATTTAAAATTATATTATTTTAAAATTGTTAACACTTGTTAAAATTAGGTATATATTAATAACCGATATTTATAACTTTAAAATACTAATTATAAAACAAAGCTTTCTAACATAATTTCGCTAATTTTAAGTGCGGAATTATTTTAACGTATAGTATGGAATACATTAATAGCAGTAATACTGTTTCTGACGTCAGAACTTAATCAATGAAAGCACTTCTTAAGACAATATACACAACCATCGATATTTCATTTACTTACATATCGTGCATTTGCATACTTTTAATAAGCAATTTATTTGAATTTCTGTTTTCTACATAAATAAATTGTTTACCAAAACTGGATGCTGATAAGCAATAATGTGTCAACCCACGTATAGTCAAATTTGAAGATATTGATGTATTCTGATAATGCGAAACGTATTTAACATTATTCAACAGAAATTCAAGTTATCTAAACGAAATAATTATTAAAAAAGTTTTTTAATTATATGTTTGAAATTTCAAGTATGTTCCATATTTATAGATTAATGCGATATATTTGAAAAGCTATTATTAGTTAAATCTATTTATGATACCAATCTGCTGTTAATTCATTATACCATTTATCAAAATAGAAACCAGTATATATCTATATATACTACTTCAAACAAATTGAATAATAGGTTTGACATGTTTAGACGCCATTTTCTCAAAATGAAGTCCGCGTGGCTTGACATAATATTGGTTATCAGCGTCCAACTTTTATACTACTGTATTGCAACGAGCTTCACGTCAATCGATACACTTGTTTCCTATAAACAACGTATCATACCTACATTATTTTGTAAACTAGCAGTTATCAGTTGGATATGAGATAAGAGGAACGGGCGGCGCATTTACATTACGATAGTGTCTTGACTAGTCATCAGTAGCGATTTCGTCTTTTTTAAAACGCTTTTTTTATATATGGACGCTGATAAGCAATAATGTGTCAACCCACAAAAATTAAAATTCGGATTTATTGATGTATTCTGAAAATGCGTCCCCTATTCAACATTATTAGAAAATTCAATCATATAAACTAAATAAGGACGAAAAAAGGTTTCTTAATTGTTTCGATTTCGAAGTGATTTTTTATACAATAATATCAAATATTTAAATAACTTTTTATTAGATAATATATTAAATATATTAATCTGCTTTTAATTCATTATACCTTTTATTAATAAAGAAAATAAAAGATGTATATATACTTCAACAAACATATTTGTTAAAAATTGGTTTGACATGTTTAGATGCCATTTTCTCAAAATGAAGTCCGTGTGGCTTGACACAGTATTGCTTATCGGTCCATAAGTCATCCATAAGTCTATAAACAAATCTAGGAGGTAAAATTAAATAGACGCTGATGTGCAATACTGTGTCAAGCCACACGAACTTCATTTGAGAAAATGGCGTCTAAACATGTCAAACCTATTCATAAAAAATTAGTTTAAAGAAGTATATATCCATATTTTCCTCTCTATTACGATATAAGATATAATAAATTAAAAGCAGATTGAGATAATGAAAAGCTTTATCTAATAATAAGTTTCTCAAATATTTCAGATTATTGTTTAATACAAAATTTAGAACCTACAATATTCGAAACATTAAATTATATAACTTTTTTGCGCACATGTTTAGTTTAGATGACTTGAATTTTTTTTAGTACATGATGCATAATCAGAACACATCAGTATCTCCCAATTTGAATTTCTGTGGGTTGACACGTTGATGTTAATAAGACACGTTGCTTATTAACATCCAAATCTGATTGTCCCATGAAAATTAGTTGTATTTTTATGCTATATATTTATTATATTCATAACCTTTTTGGGTTGTTTTAGGACTAACAATGAAATTCACACTATATTAAAGTGTTTTCAAAATTTAGTTAAGGTTGGATTCTCGACTCCACCCATCAATCTCCATCGTGTCTTCTCCATTCCACGTAACATTGGCGAAATAACATGTGTCTAATTGGCGCAACTAAAAGCCATAAACCAAAGAATTGAATTAAATTGAGCATCCAAATGACAACCAGATTAGCGCAGCAGTTATTGCAAGTGACGTTCGAATTGTCAATGTCGTAAACGATCATGAGATCCTAATGGTGGCCGTTGAGTGTAATGCGTTTTTTTTTTTATTTTAATCGACTTTCAATTGCATTGGAAGCTTTATATATATGTACTTAATACAAATGACAATACGATATTTGGTTTTATCGAACTGGTCTGATGATTATACTAGGAGGTGTATTGTGGAACTCTTCAATGGCTCGAGTTTGAGTTTATTATATTGATAATTTAAAAGTTATTACTTTACTATTCGAAAGATATATACTATTATTGCGTATTGTTAGGCCAGAATTACTTATTAACCCTTAAATGAGCGATTTACTTTTCTTTCAAAAATGTATATAATTAATCTTTAATTGGTCAAATATAAAAAAGTGACACTAGTATCTGTAATTGACTTATTTAAATTATTACTTATTGTTAATATCATAGAATTATTTAGAAAATTAGAAAATAAAAAAAGTGTTCCTGTATAATATAATACATATTTTATTATAATACATATATTGTATTTTTGGTAACACTATTATAACGTGGTTTAAAAACCACAGTATGCATTAAAGGGTTAAAAATCTTTGATTAATGTTTCTAATTAATAATAGATAGTAATCCATACTAATATTATAAATCCGAAAGTATGTACGTCCGTCTTTTAATTTGTTTCGTTTTTACATCTAACGCTAAACAATTTGGATAAATTTTAGAATATAGATAGATTGGATCATGGAGAAGAACATAGTTTATTTTGTTCATTATAGTAACAATTCAAAAGTTATCTATTATTAAATACTATTTGGTCAGAACTTATAAGTTTTGTTTTCAGACTTTCATAAAGATTTCCATCGATGCATTCACTAGGGAGTTATGATGCCACAGACAAATATATATATATATATATATATATATATATATATATAGATACATACGTCAAACCTATAACACCCCTTTTTAATCGGGGATTCGGACAACCCACAAAAAGTCAAATTTGCAGATATTGATGTATTTTGATACTATGTCACCTATTTAACATTATCCCTAAAAATATCAAGTCATCTAAACTAAATAAGTATGGTAAAAAGGTTCTTAACTCAATGTTTCGAAGTTCAGGTGCGTTCTTTATTTTGCAATTTATAAATTAATCTCAAATATTTAAAAATTAATATTAGATAACATATTAAATCAATCTATCTGCTTTTGATTCATTATACATTTTATCAAAATAGAAAAGAAAAGACGATTATATACGTCTTCAAACAAATTTATTAAGAATAGGTTTGACATATTTAAACGTCATTTTCTTAAAACGAAGTCCGTGTGGATGGACACAATATTGCTTATCAGCGTCCAAATATAAGACATTATATGTTAAAAGAAGTATCAATACGTTCTAGTTTACAGAAAAATCGGTAATAGTTTATGTTATTTTTTATGAATAAATAAATAAGTGAATAAATAATATAATCGAGACGAGATATTTTTAGTTATCTGTGGTTGAATGAGATATGAGATAGCTGTACACCGAAATCTCACGTCTGTCTGATAGCGTTTATAATATATCGAATTTGCATTTTTGGGTATAAAAGAAAAATTATATGAAAGAAAAGCCCCTTGTGATTTCACTCGCGCTTATAGTTACCGCTTCGCTTATATAAGTCATAGCGGAATGTAATATAGCCTATACCTTCTTGAATAATAGTTTCTTTCTTTAATTATTTCATTAATTTTAAAAAGTGATAGATTCATTTGCTTGACGTTCAAAAGGAGAAGGTAAATTCAATTTTTTGAATTAAAATATTTTGATTTCGATTTTGAATAAACGGGCTAACCAATGCAAATTTTTTTTAATCGGTTTTGCAGTTTCGGGGCCGATTCAAAGAAAACAAACAAACAATCAATTCTTTAATCTATACTTATAATAAATCTGTAGAGAGGTCAATTCTGTACATGAAATATATTTTCAAAATAACTTACATGGGGTGATTAGTGATCGATACTGATGCCAAAAATGCAATCAGTAAAATTTTTGTCTGTCTGTCTGTCTGTCTGTCTGTCTGTCTGTCTGTCTGTCTGGATGTATGTTCCGTATAGAAACAAAAACTACTCGATGGATTTCAACGAACCTTAGTACAGTTATTCTTCATAGTCCTGGGCAGGTTATAGTATACTTTTCATCACGTAACAATCAATAGGAGCAGAGTAGTGAAAGGAAACTTTGGGAAAACGGGAGACGTTACTCCAATTTTTAAGCTTCCGTCACGTATGCAGCCTTAATGGTTAAAGTTACATTGAAATCATGTATGACAGAAATATTCTACATAAAATTTTCTAAAAAATATCCCGCAACAGTATAAGTCTATCTTTTACGGTCGACTCACAATAACACGTGTAATTCCTGATAGCTGAGCAGTTCGGAGCATTCTGATTATATTTGTTTATTCTTACGTTTATAATACTCTCACTCATCCCTAATAAAAAAAATTAACATTATTACCTATTCAATAAAAAAAATCATACAAATCACGTATTGTGGACAGATATATTATATTTCCCTGCCAAAATACGATCTGTCTGTCACATCAAAACCAGTGAACCCCGTGGAAGGGCATACGATTTTACGAAAAACGACGAAAACGCGGACGAAGTCGCAGGCAAAAGCTAGTTTGTATAATATTAGAGTAGAAAAATCGGAATTTTCTGTTACAGTAAAACGTGACCGTTTTCGAACTGTCACGTTAGTCCTTGTTATTATTATTTACAGAAATTCTATTGAAAAGTTGCTAAAAACATCAAGGGATTAATGGACTCGGGGTTAACTAATATACTTAAAAGTGTCTTCATAAATATGCATTTTAATAGAGAAAACCCAATCTAAACGCGATCAGTTGTTTTTGAGAAAAATGCGACCGAATACAAAACCTGTTTTTTCTTAAATCGGTTTTATTAGAAATTTACATTTTGCTTTTAAACTACGCGCGACAACGCGAAAATTTTCTATTTACTCGTTTTTCTAGAATACTAATATACATCGCGAAATTAATTTCATGACATTAAATTCATCAACAATTTTACGTGTAAATATTACGTTTTCAAACATTAAAGTTGTTTGATGCCTTGAAATTAAATTCTTTAAATGTAAATTAGACTTTAATAGTGTTAATATTTCCCAAATCACTTTACGAGTTTTGCAAGCTAAGTTTTATGAGTTTTTAAACATTTAAATAATATTATTAGAAACTTATATTGTACGACACTATTATGCTATTTACTGCGTCTACCTTCTAACGTGTATGTTTATGCAAATAAAAAAAAACAAGAATAAAGTTTGTATTTAAATCAACTTACTAAGTAAATGAAGAATATTGAGACTAAACATTAATTTGTTCATTAACAATCTGAATATATAAAATTGAATTAATTACAAGCCTCATCTAAATGTATTTGCATAAAGACAAAAAAAAAATTTCAAACAACATTTTGAGCACCTCATGAAAAATGGCGCCTTAATAATTAAAAATGAAATAAAAAAAGGGCAGACTATGGTCGATCTTAATCAGCCAGTATTATGTTATGCCTTGTAATTATTTTAAGGATGGTCTACACGATGACAAGCTAACTGACTTATTCGGGCTATACATTTTTATATTTCTAAATCAATACCACTGAGAATGGGTTCTGGGTAAACTTAATCGACTAAGAACATTTTTTAAAACCAGGTACCTTTAAGTAGGTTAAACATTATCAGTTATAAAAATTTTTAATATGTATTTTAGGCTTAATCAGCTAAGTTTTTCCATAATATTAAAACAAAGTCGCTTTCCGTCGTCTGTACGTTTATACCTATTAAACTACCCAAGAGATTTAAATTTAAATTAAATTTCATCAATAAACAGAGAAATTAAAAAGAAAAGTTTCTATGTAGAATACGTGAATATTACAATAGAGAAAAGCCAAATATTTTTAATGGCGTAAAAAAACTACATTGCACCGTGCAAAGCCAGGACGTACCGCTAGTGTAAGTTAATAAATAAAATTTGTAAACAAATAACAATAATTACATAACACGATAACTTAATACTCAGTCAAGGGACCAGTTTTGTGTTACCGAGATGCATATCCTTAAGTTTGTATGTCTCTGGCAGTAAGAGCGAAGCATTCAGGGCGGAACGCGGCCTTTCACCGGCTAGGCATTAGTTACCTATTTGTATAGTGGCTCAATTTCTATGTACAAGATGGTAAATAATATAATGACTTAATCTTTTCATGTTTAATATAAGGGGTCTTCTCGCTATAACTAATGGCAGTATTACCTTTTCATTGCCCAACGTTTCAACGAAGTTGCATTCGACGTGGTCACGAGTTGACTGACACGACGAATGCAACTTTGTTATATTAAATATGAATAGTATAAATCGCGAAAGTTTAAAATATATAATGACCTAATCTTTTATTAAATATATAATGGATTCAAAAAAAGAATATATAAGCCAATTTAATTTTTTTTCTTTTATTTGATAGGGTATATTTTCAGATAGATCCCATAAATCAAATCGGAATTAGCAGTTTGGTTTTCAAGTCAAAATAACTGAAATCGTTATACGTAGGTATATTTATAAATCTGAAAAATTTGTTTTTTTTTTTAACACGGTAATGTTAGGAATTACCAGCGAGTTTGTCCGAATAAATTTTGTCAGTGTAGTCCTACCATAAAAATAAGATGTTTTAATATAACAATCTTTTTTAATTTTTAAGGTTATTAAAATTTAATACTCATTTTACACTCATACAGAATTATTTCTTAAATAAATGTAACCTAGGGTTTAAGTTATTCACACTAAAGATTATACATTAAATAAAAAAGGTACATTGTGAATAATCTAGCATCAAATGTATTTTTTTTTGTTTACTTCATTACAGTGTTAGACAAAAGTTAAAAGCCATACAATCTTAATTAACCACAGACAAGATTATGAAATTATACATTATTTTTCTTAACCAACACTGCAACAGACACCATCTAGTAATTCTTTTAATAGTTCGTTCTCGTTGTTTATGGCACACATAAGTGCGACACCATTAGCGATAGGTAATTAGCGGAAAAAGTGACAATTGTGCAACGTAATGTGACCGTTACGAGTGACACCACACGTGAGGACCAGAAAATTGAAGGCATATCTTTGACATTAGGTGGTCTAGAAATTTTATGCAAAATGATCCGTCTATGCTAATGTTTGTTTGTTTTTATTAGGTAATCTTTGAAACTATTACTAATTTTATTTTTTAAGTAATGGAAGCTATCCTATAGTTATAGTCCTATTTTAATATTATTAAAGTTATTATATAATATTAAGGTTAAATTATATGTTTCATTTTATAAGCTTTTGATAATTAATAGGTACCGAACGGAATAATACTTTACTAATAATACGGGCGAAAAAATATGGAATATATCGGATGAAGTATTTTTTGTAAAAAATCATTACATATTATAATAATACATATTATAAAAGAAATATTTTTATCTTAATTCGTAGTGTTCTACAGATCATATATAAAGTACAAAACCGTGGTATCGGTATGCAGAATATTTGAAAAAAAAAATTCCATATACAATGCATACAATATTTAAAAAATACTTTATAAATTTCTTAATATAGGTTTTGGAGCAAAAGATTATTTATTACATTGTTTATTTACATTTATTTGTATGCAACAATACAAAACAATCTCTGTATTCAACATCATGCGAATAAAGTTGTAGTCAGAGCGAATCATAATAATTAAAAAAGTTACACGCTGTTCCGATGTGTAACATATATTTTAATTAACACGATAACACACTTTATAATAATTATTCTTTCATAAGCTATGTGTTCTAACCTTAAAAACTCAAACAATAACTTCCACAGATTATAATCAAGCTTCCGCCATATTTGCTGGCGTGACGTAACAAATAAAATGATTAATGACGGACGAAAATGATTAATTTTACGCCAATACCAATAAAACATGAGTTGTATATAATTTTTTACTTAAGATTTTTTTAAAAATCACTTTCTTTTTAATTTAAAAAATTAGATTAATGAAATAGTGATGTATTTTATTTTGTAAGTTTGACAGTTATTCATTAGGCCATACTGTTGATTCTATACAGTGATTTGGGGTGATAATCCTTTTTTTTTTAAAAGAGCGAGGAAATGAGAAAGCAGCATGATGGTTAATTGATTCTATGAACATTTGTTGCACCAGAGGAGCCATATATACATTGCCAGCTTAAAAACAAATGGGGCATGACTGGGAATAGGAAGTAAAGAAAGGGATAGAGGGATTTAGGATTTCGGCTGTCTCACTCACCGTACTAAACGCGTTTTGATAGCGAGTTTATGTCGATTTTGTATCACCTATTTGTAATATATTATGAAAACGGCATAAAATTGGACGCGAATTCATCTGTACTTGATCGAATACACCTGGATAATTAAGCGAAGCGAAAGCGTTACAGTGACTTTGTTATTGTTATCTCGCTTCGTCGCTTATGTGTCACGGTTACTTTTGCTAAAGGTTTCTTCTGACAATCTTAGGCGAGAAATGCACTTGTAAGTTTTGCTTACAGATTTCATAATATTTACATAATTTTTTATCATTGCCTTTACACCTGAAACAATTTACAGTCAGTTACGTTTTTATTGACACTTAAAGCTTACATAAGGTTATCTAGGTAACTGTTAGATTAGAGTTATTTATATCTGATACAAGAGTAAAACTTACAAGACGACTAAAAGCCATTAACCAAAGAATTGAATTGAAATTGAATTGAAAACTTACAAGTGACCCTTCGAGACGTTTACGTCGTGTAGAGTTATTTATATCTGATACAAGAGTAAAACTTACAAGACGACTAAGAGCCATTAACCAAAGAATTGAATTGAAATTGAATTGAAAACTTACAAGTGACCCTTCGAGACGTTTACGTCGTGTAGAGTTATTTATATCTGATACAAGAGTAAAACTTACAAGACGACTAAAAGCCATTAACCAAAGAATTGAATTGAAATTGAATTGAAAACTTACAAGTTACCCTTAGAGACGTTTTAATTTGCAACATCTTTGCATACTGCTGTGATATTGTTAAACGGGTACAGTTACCAAAATATGAGAGTACATTAATTATGCCACGAAATAAAAATATTTTTATATATATATACTAAATCTTAAAACGTAAACAATACCCTATACAGTTTGCAAACTCACAACGGACCTCTTGTTTTATTGTCTACTAATCTAAAATGCTTCCTTAAGTTGTCAAAAAGTGGTATGTTTTGTTAGGGATCACTTGACACAATCGGCTCCCGAGTTCGCTATTCAACTTACTTATACCACGAATAATCTTTTTAGTTGTACAAATGTGTTCGATTTTCAAACCAACATCTTCATTTTGACAACTAATCATCCGCAAGCATCGTTGTACGTGTCCTCGCTTAATCTCCGCATCGCCTCGCTTTAGCAAGTGTGATCAACACTTTACAGCTCCTTCTGAGATATCGCGGGACATTCTACCACGTAATGTGTATTGTATGAAGAACTATGCGTCTTTCCGAGCTGAAAAATGTGTGCTAATCTAGGACACTCACTATCTAGATAAGAATAATTGTGTTGTAACTAAAAATAGTTTTTTTCAGAACATAATGTGAATTAAAATTTCGTTTATTTGTATTATGTTATTGTGTATTTGTGTTTTTAATCATGAGTTAGTTTGGATTTGAGAATATTAACTTTAATGAGTTTAAGTTTATTAGGCGAGAATTACAAAGTTGTTTTATACCAATTACAAGATAAAACTTACAACTTAGTCTGTGAGCAAACTTACAAGTGTAATTCTCGCCTTAAGGTATCTCATGATGCATAATTTTACGAATGATATCGCACGGATTAGGGCCAGGAACAATTATATCTTACTGCTTCGGAGCCCTTGGATATATCTGCGCTATCAAAGTAGAGATATTTTCCATGGTGCGTCAGTGCGTGTGTGACAATCCCATAAAGTTCGCCACCGTGTGAAGCCAATCAATGCACCGGAAACTAAAATCGAGTTTCAGCAGTGATTCTTCAGTCCTGTGGTTATATGCACAAATGCCCCTTGCGATTTTACTTGCGTTATTACATCGATGCTCTCGGTCGTAGCTCGATATTGTGAAACTTTACTTTATAAACGGTCTATTTAACGCGAAAAGATAGATCGATCAGTGAATATGTCTGCCAGTCAGTTTTGATTCATATATGGATGCTGATAAGCAATAGTGTGTCAACCTAGATAGGGGTAGAACAGAAAATAAGGAAAGGACTGTGATTTTTTTTATTATAAATGACAATATCCTCAGCTTATACATGTCTATGCCTTTTTTATTTTCAATTGTTTTTTTTTATGTACAGTACAATTCTTATGAGTGACGAAGCTAGAACTACCATAGAATCTAACTTACGATCTCTAAGGACGTCAGTTGTGACCGGACCTAATTGTCTTTGTCAATTTTATGTACAAAGAACTGGAAAACATTTAATATAAAATGTTGATTATTTATTGATGTTTGCGTTTAGTCCACTGTGTTCGTTTTATGTAAATATATTTAATGTAATAAAATTCAGTTGTGCAAACATGTGATTGTCCCATTCCAATTATTTATATTTTTATTCTATTGTCTTTGTGTTGTTTTAGATTAAGGATTAACAATGAAATTCACACTATTTTACGGTATTTACAAAATTTAGTTAAGATTGGTTCGATCCCACCGATCAATCTCCATCGTGTCTTCTTCATTCCACGTGACATTGGCGAAATAACATGTCTAATTGGCACGACTAAAAGCCATTAACCAAATAATTGAATTGAACATTTTTATACGAAGTAAGACTAGGAAAGGACTGGGTTAGGTTTTCGGCTCTCTCACGCACCGTATTACACGAGGTTCTACTTTAATGATTTTAGGTTTATCTATATTTTTGTAGATTGTGCTTAGTATTCAGAGCCGGTTGCACAATCAATGTTTACGAGCCATCCGCATTGTTACATCTAATTCAGAGCCACGCCTCCGGCCGCGAGTTGCAAAAGGGTTCCAATAACGTTATAAATAATATTCGGTCTAATTTATAAGATAATTTCGAATATTATAGGTATTTTTTTGTATACACGGTGTCAATTGGGCATGTGTTGAATATTGTACCAACGTTAACAGAATCGATATTTAAAAGTAAAAAAAAACTAAACTTTTTTTTTTAATTTAGAAGTAGTCTCGGGTTGTATGCTCGTATCGTATACGATTGATTATTTATGCAAAAGAATATGAAAAAATAGTTCTGTTTTTTTTTTTACTTTTATTATATAATGGATAGATAATGATAACGCAAGTAAAATATCCTACCCAGTTGACATCGATACTAATATTATAAAGCTGAAGAGTTTGTTTGTTTGTTTGAACGCGCTAATCTCAGGAACTACTGGTTCGAATTGAAAAATTATTTTTGTGTTAGATAGTTTATTTATTGAGAAAGGCTATAGGCTATATTACATCACGCTACGACTTATAGGAGAAAAGCAAAAGTAACCATAAACGCGAGTCACACCGCGAGGTGCCCTTTGCTAGCTAGTCTTGAGAGTTTGAAAGAAGATTGATTTGAAATAAGAAGATTTTGAAAGTTATGTTTTTGACGTGAAGCATTTAATGTATAATATGATAGGAGTGAAAACGTTTTAATAGCAAGACGCGACGTGTAATTCAGTTAAGCTTTGGTCCTAGGATTTGTTTCATTATTAGGAAACATCCTAGGATTGCAGTCAATCGAATTATGGTCGTCTAGATAACTCTTT
Source organism: Hypolimnas misippus (assembly GCA_037950945.1). NCBI lineage: Eukaryota > Metazoa > Arthropoda > Insecta > Lepidoptera > Nymphalidae > Hypolimnas > Hypolimnas misippus. The sequence goes on from JBBEEQ010000031.1 coordinate 692,011, forward strand.
GACCTAACGTCGTCAAAATATGCTTTCTAGTAAAGTAATTTTACATAGCTTAGACATAAAGCGACAGCTCAATGACAGGCAAAATCAAGTAAAAGGTAAAGCGTAATGCTATGGTTTTATACTAAGATTGCAGACTGTCAAATTACGAACCGAATATTACGGACGCCTAATAACTCTTTGACTTTACGGTATCAGAAAACGCTTTATAAAAAATCGCGCCATATTGTTTCCATACAAACGCGAGTGACGTCACATAAACTGTTAAATGATAAGTATCGTCCTCCTAGAAACCAAAGCTATAAATGGACGCTGATAAGTAATACTGTGTCAAGCCACACGGACTCCATTTTGAGAAAATGGCGTCCAAAGATGTTAAGCGTAATCTTAATCAATTTGCTTGAAGAAGTATATATCCTATATTTTGTTTTTTATTTTGATAAAAAATGTAATAAATTAACAGTAGATTGATATATTTAAGTGTTATTTAATTATAAGTTTTTCAAATATTTGAGATTATTGTATAATGATATTCAAAAGATGAAAATAAGACACTTTTCCCATACCTATTTAGTTTAGATGACTGTAATTATTTAGAATAATGTTAAACAGGCGACGGAGTATCAAAAAAGATCAATATCTTCGAATTTAACTTTTTGAGGGTTGACACATTATTGTTTATCAGCATCCAATCAACCCTTTCATCTTGTCTAGTCTCTCCGAATCGGCGTTCCCCTGTCAATGTCTATCACCAGAAACATTTATATCGAGCGTTTTGTTAATGCACATGAATAAGAAATTGGATACGGAATCCAAAAAATCAAAGAGAGATTTCAATTAAAAAACGCTTCCGCTCGTGACTTACACGCCAGCGGAAAGACAATCGCTCGTGATTCCGATTCATTACAGCGCAGTCGGTCTCACGACTCACTTTCACTAGTGCCTTACGCTATTATAATGATCATTTAATATCATAGGCGGTTATGTGAGAAATATTAACAAACACATGGCATCGTAATATCAACACACTCGTTATTATGTTTTTATAACTAACTAATGACCCGCGACCTCGCTCTCGTTAATGTAGATTCTATTATCCCGGAAGACCGTCTGAAAATTATTTTTCTGTGCCTTAGGAATTTTCTGTTTTACTACAAAAGACGCAATAAAACCATTAACATTAGCTAAACAATGTTTAAAAATAAAACATTGCTTAAAATGTTATCTAAATTGCTTACAGCGAGTAAAATCTTATAAAAAACATATTAATAATATGTTAGACGTTACATTTGACAGCGAAAATAGATTTTAGACATCTACTAAACGGATAACAATCTATATTCAAAAAATCCTTTACTCAAAACTGTCCTTAAACACGGATCTGTTGTACGGATTTTTTGTAGTAAGACAGATTATTTTTAAACCCCGATTCAAAAAGAGTGGTGTTATAAGTTAAATATTAATAAAGTTACTAATATTACATAGAGGTCAAATTTATTTGTAACTTTATGTAAGTAGGGCTTTAACTCTGAAACTATAAATTCAATTTTGAAAATTACGAAGGCACGAAAAAGGAAGGCACGAAGCAATAAACATAAATGCGAGTAAACCCTCGTTTAGCAGCTGGTATGTAATATGACGATATATATCTTCTATTATCGTACGGAACACTTCATCTGCTAAATCGGCTCGCGCTTGACAATTTTTATATAAAATACAAAGTAATATGATCTCAACATAGTTTAAAGTATGCTTACATATATTTTATAATAGTTTCAATATCGTTAAGAAGTTTTAAGTTTCTTTCATAAAGACAAATGAAGTGTTAAGCCTATTAAAGCGAGGTAGGGATGCACGTGCGTCCGGGACGCGCACGTGTGTCGTGGCAAAGGTGATATCACACTCATGAGCGGAGCGGGTAGCGAGTGGGCAACGCGATTTCGCTAGAGAATTGATAATGCTTTTTTTGTAAAACACATATACAAAGTGTCAACTGGACATATATTGGATATTTTACCAACAGTTTTAAAGGTAAAGAAAACTGAACTATATTTTCTTTAAGTCTTTTTTACATGCCATACGAGCCGACAAGATCCAAAATTTCCTCAGAAACACCCTGTCTAAAAGAAAAAGAATGGGAAAATAGTTAAAAAGACGTGTATACTAAAAAGGCAGTCTTGTCGATTAATTATAGCTATTTTTTAAATCTTGGGATTAGAAATTTCTTTATATTTTACTCATATAGAACTATAAAATCATGCCCTCAAATTTATTTGTATTTTGAGTTATTAATCATTAAAAATGGATTCTGATATACGATTAACATCGAAATCTGAAAATTAAAATTGTTCGTGATTACATAACTATGTTCTTTTTAATAAAAGAAGGTAAAAAATGTGTAATGTACGGATATTAATTAAGATCGAAAATATTTTAAAAATCTAATAATTTTTAAATATGGCTAATAACATCACGTTTTAGTACAAAATATAAAGGCACAGTCTTCCTTACACTGTATGGCCTAATAAAACCCGTTCCGATTATCAATATAACCCTTACCCAAAGTAGTAATTCAATTTGTCAGGAACATTGCGCGTGACAGGACATCTTAACAAGGCGGGCCGTTTCTAATGAGTTTGTATATAAACTTTGATATCCATTATGTAACTATATATTACAATGAGTTATAATGAGTTGCTTGTGAGTTTCTTGCCGTTTGAGGCTGCTTTCACGATGATGATTAGAAAATTGTAAAGTAAAGTAAAGTAACAGGCTGTATATGTCCCACTGCAGGGCTAAGGCCTCCTCTCCTATTAAGGAGAAGGTTAGAGCTGAGGTGGTCTAGTGGTTAGAACACGTCGATCTTTACCGATGATCGCGGGTTCAAACCCCGGCTAGCACCGCTGATTTTTCAAGTGCTAAATTTGTGTTTAAATTCATCTCGAGCTCGGCGGTGAAGGAAAACATCGTGAGGAAACCTGCATGTGTCGGAAGAAATTCTGAAACATGTATATCCGCCAACCCGCAGTGGAGCAGCGTGGTGCATTAAGCTATAAACCTTCGCCTTAGAAAATTGAATACCTACTAAATATGGTATAGGTATACATATCTACTGTTAATGGGACTGGTGTAGAAGTGACTTAGAGGGTTACTTAGCAACAATGTGTTAATGTCAAGAGAGAGAGAGAGAGAGAGAGAGAGAGAGTAAGGCCAAATTGTTAGCATTACTATTATTTACTTCTGGACTATATAAAAATACTTATATATGTGAAGATAACTCTGTCTGTTTGTTATGTAATGACGTTTAAAACGCTAAACCAATTTTGATACATATTGGTAAAGATGAACACAAAAGAAACTACAGAAGATAAAAGCCATAAACAAAAAAATTGAATTGAACTACAGAAGAGTATAAGCCACTTTGTGAACTGAAAATAAAACATACATGGAAGAAAATAATTAATAAAAGTTTTTATTAAAAACCCATGATTTTTTCAGAAATAGGCTGTTTCAAATAATTATTCAACACAAATTTTGGTACTAATTTACTTGACTGTTAAATTGGTTCACGTTTGAGTCGTATTCTCATATATTATAGTCTACAACTTTTTAAATGAATGAGGGATCTTAGGCGAGAATTACATTTGTAACTTTTGCTCCCAAAGTTTCATAAATATTCATATGAGTTATTTGTCATTGCTTTACATTTAAGAGAATTTACTATCAGTGTCTTTATTTTTTACAGCCATGCCTTTAAGGTTGCTTAGGTAACTGTTACATGTTGTTAGGTTACAGAACTTACGAATATAATTCTCGTCTAAAAAACTATAAAAATAAAGCAGTTTTTTATTTCATTTGAAATTGATTTTATTTTAAATCGATTTTTCTTGATATAACCGCGTGTGCATACATTTGAGAAATTTTACAAGTGCAGTAATGGGATTATATCAAGCATAAGTTTGATTGATATTTAAACGATAGAATTCAAAAATATATTTTAATTACTTAACATTAGTATAAATAACTAGGATTAGGCTTTAGTGCAAGGTTTTTATTGTGGATCTATGAAGTTATAAATATTTAATTGTTGTTTCATTTTATTAAAATTCACACACAGTTTTAGTTCTTTTTTATTTTAATTTATAGGTTTGTAATTTTCACAAGTTTGAGACGGGCTTATATAGGTACGAGTGCTGGTAACTTAGTACATGAGGTTTAAAATATTGTTATTGATATAATACTGTCTAATGCCACGTCTTAAAGCCTTACAAGTGGACTGGTCAAGCCTTTGTTAATAATAATTATTATTTAGCTGTGTTTTAGTTACTGTGAATTATTGAAATAGGCCTTTGTATTGTTAAGCTTTAACAAGGTTTCATTCTAGTTTTTCGGGACTTCTGCTGACATTGCTATTACTTCACTGTTCTGTTAAAGTGATGTTTTATAGCCTATAACCTTGTGCATTAAAATAAATAGGCTGTCCGACTACTAAGTACGTTCCTTCAAATGAGGGCCTCTATTACTGTAACACATCACATTCCGCTTAAAAAAAAAAACAAACAGAATACAGATTTTTTTTTAATTTTGGAATAAATATAAATTTTGTAGCATTTCACGTATGGCACTACGGCGCGCGACGCACAAATTCAATTTTCTCTTATATCGTATTAAATAAGAGTTGACTGTTCCAATAACAAGTCCATTACGTATTTGACATTCAGTAGTATTGAATAAAAAAATATATCAAGTTTTTTATGCGGATTGTCATGTGCTACACTTACAGAACTCCCCATTTGAAGGACCGTAATTAATAGACGAACACCATATATAATATTCCATTACTTTAATTGGTATAATATCTATATATATATTTTTAATTGGTATTTCATTGTATTATCCAACACGATATTTTAGTGGTAGTAAAATTTATTCCAGATACAGAAATAATGCAATCCTACGTAATCTTACAAATTCAACAGACTTTAAACTAAAAACTAGGTTTAAACTAAAATTCGCTTTTCATTAAAATGTACTAGTTTCATTTCTTACGAAACTCAGCAAACAAGATAACCTAATAATACACAATATTTCAAGTAGGTTAAGGTAGCCAAAAAACGCAGACAATTCTGTTCAAATTACACGTGGGCTGTTGAACGATTTGTCATAGTTTTTGCTCCGAGCCACCTCCAGAATAGAACTCATATACCTACATAGATCATAGATAGATCACGTAGATGTGTAAAACAACACAAAGCAAACATTTTTTTTTTCGATAAATTTTTGAATACGCGAATAGCACGTAGATGTGTCAAGATACGTAATTTTTTAAGTGTACCTATGTACATTTTTCATTTAAGGCGAGAATTACATTTGTAAGTCTCGCAAGCGATATAAAACAATTCTGTCAGCTGGTAACAGTTATCTAGGTAAACGTTACGAAAGCTGTGGCTCAAAATAAAGGAACTGGTAGTAAATTCTTTCAAATGTAAAACAATGAATATAATAAAACTATACAAGTCCCAGAGCGAGATTTACAAGTGTAATTCTCGTCTTAGAATTGACAAGAAAATTTTCGTTCAAGCTAAATCTAAAGCAGATATACAAGTATTGGACAATTATGTAGTCATTAGTCACAGAGGTGTTACTGAATCGATATTGCTGATATAGTAGAGACTCATCGATGAGGTTGATAGGAGTTAGGCATAAAACATAATCACTATTGTCAGTTCTACGGTACATAATCTATGGTTTGAACTTTTTGTGTTCACCGGGCGTCTACCGTTATATGGCAAGAAGTCCATCTCACAAATACGATAGTTTGATACTTATTGTAGAAAGTCGAAACTTGTGTGGTTTCTTGGATTTCCGATTAAATAATTAAAACATCGATTGATTTAAGCAATAAAATGTTATTTTCGCATTAACGGTACATTGTAATATTGATTTCAAACGGGTTTTGATGCTGAATGCGTTAATATTAATGATATAATAGCTGAATATGGCGCCAGTGAATTTGTTTGCTTGTCTGGCGTTTTTAATAGTTATAATTGGTCATTAAAGAAAGTAAGTACATAATGGTCATTGAATGGTTAAAAAGATTTCCATCAAACGATCCCGAATAAAATAGCATAGCATACTTAAGATCGATTCAGCTTAAAATAGTTTTTAAATAATGTAAACCATATCAAAATTGACCATTTCTTTCAGTTCAGTATACAAAAACATGTCACAAGAATTTTATAACGCTCTTTTATCTTAAAAAAAAATATTCTGAGCTAAAAACAACATAATCTCAAGATATATTCGAGAACACAATTTCCCTGGCCGAATGACCAAAGTGTCAAGTACGAACCGTTCATAAATCTCATCTGAAATCGTTACGCACCACAGCTGCCCGTAAACCGACGCCCTGGGACAGATCGCCCGCACGGCCATGAAATATGATAGGCTTAGGGTCCGTGAAACGATGAAAAAGTAACGTAAAGATATCTATTGTTCTCGCCATATTGAATTGTTGAAGCCTGCGGTTTCTAATTTTGCCGATTTTGAAGTGCGAGGTGTTGTTATTAGGGTTTGCAGTTTTATTTATCTTTTGTGCATAAATGGGCACGAATTATACGGTACTTATACATTTAGCATGGCAGATGACTGATGTTATAAGGAGTAATATCGGCTACTTTTATTTAAAAAAAGACTTAGGGTTCCACGTTAAAGAGAAGAAAGAATGAAATTAAATAAATGAAATTTTCAATCGCAGATAATGTCACGAGTAATAGCTAGCGCAAGTTCATCGTTTCGTCGTTTTTAATATTCAATATTAATTAAGTTTTCAATATGGCATTTACAATGTTCATATTATGGTATAAAATACACTAACAATATTTAAAATAAGAATGAATATGACAAATAGCGGAAGTATCGAATAACTACCACTTAGTCAGGCCGTACATTGAAATTTTCGTACTTCGTTTGGGTATTCGTGTTCGGTCAGACTTAAACCTTATTAATATACATTTTGACGCTATAGAACATTCTCCTTTTATATAAAAAACTGCCACTAATGCGTTACGAGCTTAAAAAGGAATAAAGAATGAAAGGAAGTGGAGTGAGGAAAGGGATTGGGGAGTGATATAGGCTTCCGGTTCATTCACTCACCGTACGAAACGCAAATATATTAGCTACTTCACGCTTATTTTCTGTGAGTGTGATGTACTGCCTCGGTCGACCCAGTGAGTAATACTGTTTTCTTATTTATACATCATTAAGTATTACATTATACCAGCTGTCCCTTGCGGTTACACTCGCGTTTATGGATACTGCTTCGCTCCTATGAGTCGTAGCGTGATGTAATATAGCCTATAGCCTTTAACAATGAATAAACTATCTAACACAGAAAAAAATTTCAATTCGAACCAGTAGTTCCTGAGATTAACACGTTCAAACAAAAACAAACTCTTCAGCTTTTTAATATTAGTATAGATTGTTTAGACGACCCGTTGGCGCGGTGATCACTACAACTGACTGAAGCGCTAACTGGATGCGGATTTGACACCCGATCATGGTAAACATATGTATTGGCCATAAGGATGTTTGTCACAATCTGCGTCTTTGTGTTTGTTTTGTGTGTTTTTTTGGAATCCCGATACAGGATAAAGAGATTCTGAGAAGAAGAATGGGAAGTATTTATTTATAAAATACCTACAAATTAGACTCAATTTTGATCCGAAAATCCGAAGCAGCCGTCCGAACCTACAAACTGACAGTATGCGGGCTTAGTACAAAATGTACGTGTCAAGTGAGTAAGTAGCAAAGTGCCTTTCTATGCGGGTTAGAGTTTTTACGACATAAACTTGTTAGTATGCGGCCGGGCTAAACGTGACAATGAATATGCTTGTTTGGAAATAACAAACAAGTTCAAATATACGGGTTCCTTATGGGAAATGTACGATTTTAAATGATTTGTAATAAAATATTATCTATATAATTATAATTAATTAACTTAAAACAAAATCTTTTCTCTACTTTTAAAGAAAATTGCGCGAATGGAGGAGTACGAAATTTCGCACACTCATCTATACTAATGTTATAAAACTGAAGAGTTTGTTTGTTTGTTTGAACGCGCTTTTTTGTGTTGGATAGTCCATTTAACCAAGAAAGCTATAGGCTATATAACATCACGCTATAACCAATAGGCGCGGAGCATCGATGATAAATGTTGCAAGTATAGAATAAGTTCTAGTAGATTTTTCCTCAAATGAACGCGGGTGTAATCGTGGGGCACAGCTTGTAGTTTATACAGAGAAGGAAAGAGAAATGATGTTATACGCTGATGGATTTTATCACCCAGATTGGCGATCGTTTTGACTTTGATAACGTTGCCTAACGACCAGGTAACCACTGAGTATGACAGGAAATTTTTGTTTGAACCAATAAGACTATAGACAAGCACACAAATTGGAAATAAATAAATAATAAAAAAATAAATAACGCATCACACTCAACGGCCCCCATTAAGATCTCATGACCTTGTGTCGGGGGTCCGGAAACACTCACAACACTAACACAAACACCCAGACCACGACAAACATCCGTATGGCCAATACATACGTTTGCCGTGAGCGGGGATCGAACCCGCGACCGTTAGCGCTTTAGTCAGTTGCAGTGACCATTGCGCCAACGCGTATGTCAAATAGATACAGATTTCAATTTTAATCCGGAACATCAACTGTTTATTTTCATAAAGTGTACCACAATCTACTAAGTAACGCAAACTTAATGATTACATCGCTTATTATTTTATAGTCTCACATTAGTTAATTAAACTCAATTTAAACACAGCTATGACATAACCGCAATCCCAGTGCTATAATATTAAAGACACACGAGTAACGAGTAATTGCGAACACGGAAACAAATATACATGTTGAAATCTCTCAGTTCTACATTTATGTCATGTTTTTGTATTAATTTAAAGGCTGGTCTCTCATATGTGGTAATGAAGCGATAATATACAGAGCTATAATATTAAAATAATAAAAGACAGGATCTAATTCCGTCTATCGGGTTAATCTATACTAATATTATAAAGCTGAAGAGTTTGTTTCTTTGTTTGTTTATTTGATTGTTTGCTTGAACGCGCTAATCTCAGGAACTACTGGTCCGATTTAAAAAATTCTTTCTGTGTTAGATAGCCCATTTATCGAGGAAGGCTATAGGCTATATATTATCACGATAAGACCAATCGGAGCGGAGCACCAATGAAGAATATTTCAAAATCGGAGGATATTTTCCTAATGTGAGAGCTTACGCTGCGTGGCTTGCGTAAACGGTTAAAGTTTCGCAAAAATCATGTATGACAAAATTGTTCCCCTTTAAAGGTTCTAAAAAAAAGTCCGCGACAGCATATGTCTATCTTTTAAGGTTAGCTTACTATAACCTTTTTTATGCTAACCATATTTGTTTTAAAATAATGCATTATTAGCCCAAAGTAACTATTACACGCGGACGAAATCGCGGGCGGAAGCTAGTATATAATACGTTTCTTTGGTTAGGATGGCAGTACGTCAAATTATGGACGACTAGAAAAATCTTTGACTCAACGGCGTCAAAAAACTCTTTTTAGAAAATCGTGCCATACTATTTTCATAGTAAAAAGGTTTAGTGATGTCCTCTGAAGACAAAGCGGCCGCATAATGGCAAACAACATATTTGTACTATAAAGTATTTCATTTTATTATTCAATATTAATTATGTTATAATATGGCGTTCACGTATATTATGGTATAAAATACACTAACAATATTTAAAATAAGAACGATTGTGTTGACAAAGACCGGAAGTATTCAATAACTACCACTTTAGTCAGGCCGTACATTGAAATTTCTGTACATTTTTGTTTTATCCTAGAAAACCAAAGCATTAAATCGTATGCTCGTTATTACGAACGCTATAGTATAGTTAAATATATGATAAAACTTACTCTATTAGACCATCCATCCAGGGGAGGGAGAAGGAGGGGGCAAAATGGGCAATTGTTCCCTCCTGGCTTATGACCATTATTTCTCTAAGACATGTAAATTAATTTTCTGAAACATTTCTTATATTTCTGAAAAATTGATCTCCCCCCCCCCCCACTGAACAAAATCCTGGATCAGCACCTGTACACTTTGATCGGTTCAGAAAATGATGGAGTTTTGAAATAATAGATATTAAAAAAACATACACTAAGAACCTCCTTATTGAAGTCGACTGGAAAGTCTTTCAAACGTCGGTTTTATTTTGTGACGGGCAAAAGTCTAGCGAACAAATATTTCATTAAAGTTTTTGTATTGTTTAATTTAATTTGATTTTTTTTTTCTTGCATTCATTTTTTTCACGTAGTCTGCGTATTTATCAATAAACATTTTTTCTTTCTTTCATTCTTTTAAAGTTCCTCAGCGCAGCCCATACAGTTAAAACCCCATTGAAACACTTCAAGGTTCGTATTTTCACCACCCGACGTCAGTTAAACAACTGTTACAGACAGACACCAAGGTGATTCAAGCGAAGTCGCGGGTATCTGCTAGTTCAATGACAATTAAGCCTTTAAAAATAAAGTAATCTACTTCAAATACAAAATACACGATTTCGTTTAATTGAACGGTTTACTTATTCCAGTTATTTTGATTTTAAAACCAAAACTCTACACCAATTTTGACAAATATTCTATGGGACGAATCTAAGAGTAATGTTTTAGGATATATTGCACGGCTACAGTACACACATAAGTGTTGGAAATGAAGTGAATACACTAATGTAATATATTTACAGGAGACAGCAAATTGATCACTTTTTATAATCTGTAGAAATGTATATCTTTTTCGATAGGATCAACAAAGCCATTATGCTAGAACTACACTTATTAGTTTTGCTCTCAGACTTTCATAAAGATTTACGTAACGTTGACTTTGCTTTACACCTGAAAACTGTCAGTGCCTTATTTCTGATGTTCACAGCTTACGTAGCTACTTATGACGTATCCGTTACTAGATTACAGAGTTGTTTTATATCACTTACGTGAGTCACATCTACAAATGTAATTTTCACCTTTCGAATAAAGAAATATTTTTCAAAATCCGTTAAGAAATAACGGCATTATGAGGTAACAAAGATTAAAAACAAATCCGCTATGATTTAAGTACGTCCTTCTTTATTAAAGTCGGTTGAAAACAAAAAGTTTTACACGTAGATTGTCAGGATTGCCAGTTCAATGACCGGGTCAGTCGCGAGTGCACCTTGCAAGCGACGTTGTCACTGATATCGCAAGATTATTCCATCGCTCCATCTTAAATGATGTGACGAAATTGTACTGAATTCTTATATTGGGAATTACTTTAAATTTACCGTGTATTAAGTTTTGAAATCAAAATTGATATAATTCTATGTAAACGGAGGCATGGCTGCAATAAAAACCTATGGCGAATGCGCTAAGCTTCGATACCTATATTAAATTCACAGATTAAGTCAAGTGGACGGATTATGTCGTAATTCTAGTTAGACATACATATAAACTGTATCTTTTCGAAGATTTCCCCTGCGTAAAAAAAAAGTTTTATTCACAGACTTTCATAAAGATTTACATAACTTGTTTATCATTGCTTTACTGAAAGGATTTACTATCAGTGCCTTATCTATGACACTCACAGTTTTCGTAAGGAAACCAAATGGAAGTAGTAGTGGGACAGCTTGACCCAGATGAAGTCTTGGTTAAGGTCTCTTTCAAGAGAAATACTACAACAATTAAAAAGCGCGAAACATTTGCCCAGTCGTCCATTAGGCGTGGAATAATGCATTTGTGGGGAGGGAGACTTGAAATGGATGCCCTGAATCCGCTACCAGTTCTTGGTACACATTAAAGATGAAATTGCACATCATATAATGCCTCCAATCAGTTTATGCAACATTACATCAAAACTATGACCAATCGTCGTATTACTTGAAAGTGTTTCACGTTTAGAGACATTTCGTAAACGTTTCGATAATGTCAAACGGTGAGAAACGTGTAGATTATATCTCTTTTCCAATGATTATGTTAATAGTATAAATATTAAGGTTATAATCTGTACCTATTCCCAACATTGACAATTGACTTGGACGAAACTAAGGAACGGAAATGACAATTTTTTTTTAAATGTGCAAATATCATGTTGATGAAAAAGAATGTTATATATGTATGACATATGTATAAGAATAATCAACACAAAAATATTAAGAATATGTTTCCCGTACGTATAAAACACAAAAATTGGTTCTACCTATTTCCGCTATAGCCTTTGAAACTATCAAAGTGATATCCTTCAAATTGGTTTTATAAGAAATGGAATAATGTAACAATTGTTTTTCATTAAAATGGATACTTTAAGGTATTTTTAGGTCTATTTGTGACTATTTTTATAGCATCGGTAAGCCAATATATGAGAATTTTAATGATGTGGGGTATCCGATAGATTATTAAATAAAATGTATCAGCCTAAATTTAAACTTAGTTTAGTAGTTAGACCGATTTGGGATTTCTGAAGGGGAGGGGTCGTGTTCCCCGTGACCTCACCCCCTCGCCGCCTTTGGACCCTGTATGAGATCAGTGACATAAGAATATGTACATAAAGATAGATATAGATAGACAGAACCAGATGCGAGAATAGATCGTAAATAGATCGATGTTATCATAATCGAATCTGATACAATGAAACTCCGCCATCTTTGTTTCCGCTCGCTTTCACTGCGCGGCAATTAAACGTGATACGTTTATTGCGAATATCGTTGCGTCACTGCGCGTGCGCAGATTCGGATAGTTCATCCGTCATCGGTAATTACTGGATTATATTTTTCAACCGGCTTCAAAAGGAGGTTCTGCATTTGACCCGTGTGTTGACCCGTATGTAATAAGAATTAGTATTGTGGACGGTTACATGACTTTTTCAAAAAAGGTGGACAAACTTCAGGTACGTAATTTACTTTACTTGATTGACATATTTATTATAGCTATTTAGAACTAGCTGTTCCTTGCGGTTTTACTCGCGTTTATGGTTACTGCTTCGCTCCTATGAGTCGTAACGTGATGTATTGTAGCCTATAGCCTTCCTCAATAAATAAACTATCTAACACAAAAATATTTTTTCAATTCGAACCAGTAGTTCCTGAGATTAGCGCGTTCAAACAAACAAACAAACTCTTCAACTTTATAATATTAGTATAGATTAAAAACCAAACTACTGAACCGATTTTGATATTTATATAGGACCAATAGGAGAGTATACCAAATAGTAAAATTAACCAAATCGAGCATTTATTAAGTAATCGGTAAACATGCATTAAAAAGTCCCTAACGAATTGAGAGCTATCCCCTTTTAGGAAATCGATACAAAATGCTTGTAAGCGTCAAAAAACACACACACACATGTAAACGCCCTAAACATTACTGAAATATCCAATTATGCTCTTCCTGTTTTTAATACGCGTAAAAGAAATTGTTGTTGAGTCAACATTATGTTATTTATTACATGTTATTACTTAAAACCAAAATTATATTTGTATGCTGTACTCTCGAGAGATATATAACACTCTACTACTAACAGAAACGTCGTAAGTATTTACGAAAGCTGTGGTTGTCAAAAATAAAGGCACAGACAATAAATTCTTTCAGGCATAAAACAATGACAAATACCTATGGAAATCTTTATAAAATTCTTAGAGCTTGTAATAGAGAGAAGTGTAATTCACGTCTAAGAGAAAAGTAATCTTACTGAATCGTTTCGTTATATAAATTAGTTTGCAACCTAAAATTATTGAATGTTTAAATATAATTATTTCCCGTCAATTTTTCGTTCCGGCCGTTCTAATGCTGTCAAAACCATTTGATAACTTTACGAAGTTTTAATATTTAGCAGTAATTATTTTATTTGAGAGTTTGAATGCGCGAGTGGAATTAATCAATTGGTAGTTTTTGCTCACGACTTCGCTCGCGTTAATGTTTTTTTTTAATGTATTTGGTAAACGAGCAGACGGTACACTTGGTGTTAAGTGATCACCCAGCTCTAGAGGCTACACAAATGTATTGCCAGCTTGAAAAAGTCAGTGATAAAAAAGAATAGGAGTATAAGTATGGAAAGAAATGGGAAAGGATGGAAGGAAGGTTTCCGATACTTTCAGCTAACGTACAAAAGTTATATTAGCTACTTCACACCGGTTTTTTATGAGAGTGAGGTGAACTAACTGATCAACGAGCAGTACGCACCCTCCCTCTCTCTAGGATAGATTGCTCGTCTTTACTCTCAGAAATATATTCATAATTACGAATAAACTAGTAACTAGAACCCCGGAGATAACATAACAGTAATGTATGTATGTATATTGTATTAGTATATGTATTCGCTACCTTCATTGGGTCAAATGATACGGAAATGCCTATAATTACTGTTATATAGACAGGTGTTATGACTAAAATAAAAAATATATACATTCCGTTAATTTCTATCGTTTTCCCGGGGTGATATCGTAAGAGGAAATTGTATATTAACAAATATATTAACTAAAACATTGTTATCGGTTAGGTATACTTCAATCTTTTATTGTAGGAATTATTTCTCTGTGGTCGAGCCAGCCTGTATATGAGCTGTAATCAGTTGACTAGATCACAATAAAATTGGACGCTGATAATTCTGTGTCAAGCCACACGGACTTAGAGAAAATGGCGTCTAAAGATGTCTAACCTATTCTTAAGGGATTTGTCTTAAGAAATATATATCTATCTTTTTTTTCTATTTCGCTAAAAGCAGATAAAATAAAAGCAGATAGTTGCAATAAAAAGTTTTATATCATAAGTTTTTCAAATATATGACATTATTATATATTACAAATTAGTGAAAATACTTCAATATTCGAAATATTAAATTAAGAAACTTTTTTCGTACTTATTTACTTTAGATGACTTTGTCTTATTGCGGGTTGACACATTATTGCATATCAACATACCAATTATAATGGTTATTTAAATTTAAGTGGTGTTTAAGTATTAACCGTTAGTATTAATCATATCATCGACATCCTAATAAGGATCGCGTGCGTTAAATTGATAATTTTGCGTTATGTTAATATTTAGGTTAGACGATCAACGCGTCAGTGATTTTTCCGTTAATTAAGTTAAATGCCTAGAACTGTGAGATAATTGGGCTGTAATTAGTTTGACCTTGCGTTCGTTACCGTTACATTGATTTAAAAAATAAAATTACGGTTGTGTAATCAAAAAAGTATTCAATTGGATTAAAAAAAATATTGCAATATTTTCTCTTCATCTACAAACCGGGTTACATTTTGTTCTAGCTATTTAATGTGAAAAGTATTTTAAAAAAGTTACAATGTTTTTTATCTTCTGCACTATGCTGGTTTCATCTAAAGCTTACATATTTTATAAGGCGATAATTACACTGATTAGTTTGGCTCTCGTGCTTTTAGAAAGCTTTACATAATGTTTATCTTTATATGTTTACTGCTTCAGGTTTCAGAAGGTTACCTGGGTTACAGAGTTGTTTTATGCCAATTACGAGTGTAAATTGACAAATGGACTCTGATATGCAATACTGTGTCAAGCCACACGGACTTCATTTTGAGAAAATGGCGTCTAAAGATGTCAAACCTATTCTTAATAAATATGTTTGGAGAAGTATATTCACCTTTTCTTTTATTTTTTCATAAAAGGTATAATTAATCAAAAGCAGATTGATATATTTAATATACTATTTAAAAATATGGAACACACTTGAAATTCGAAACAATTAGTCAGGAAACTTTTTCCGTACTTTTTTAGTTTATATGACCTTAAATTTTTTTGAATAATGTTAAATAGGTGATGCAGTATCGAAAGACATCATTATCTCAGAATTTGACTTTTTGTGGGTTGACACATTATTGCTTATCAGCAACCAAATGTAAATCTCGCTAAGGAGAAGCGAAAAGTTGGCGCTCTATGTCCAGTCAAGTTTAACTTGAGTTTGTACCAATTTAAATTTGATTTGCGTTTATTTATTCTTTGTTTTTCTATTCCGCGTAAAATATTTTTTTTTTATTAAAAAAAGAAAATTTGGCGTTCTTTCGATAAAAAAGCGAAACACGATAAAATTACAACAATTTATATGAAAATTCTTGTTGTCTGTCTCTACAATTAGGTTCGTGATAGCGTGCTGTTAAACATGAATAATTTCTGTATGAAATATCGCAAATTGTCTGTCTGTTTTGATGTATTGATTCCAAAATACGAAGATAGATTTTATTAAAAGCATTCGCTTCAATCATATTAACATTTTAATAACATTTTTTATTATTTAAGAGCTGTCCTTTCGAAACTGATCTTTAATAAATAATAATAAATAAACGCATCACACTCAACGGCCCCCATTAAGATCTCGTGACCTTGTGTCGGGGGTCCGGAAACACACACAACACTAACACAAACACCCAGACCACGACAAACATCCGTAGTCAATACAGATATTTGCCGTAAGCGGGGATCGAACCCGCGACCGTTAGCGCTTGAGTCAATTGCAGTGACCACTGCGCCAACGTGTCTGTCATCTTTATAAAAGTGCTCGTGAGAGCCTACTTGAAAAAAGTATTTTTTGATTTTGATTTGATTGATTTTGAAACGAATACTTCGCAGTGTTGTTACGTATGTTTATATTTCAATATCAAATTAAATAAATAATATAGTTTACCAGCTGCCCCCTGCGGTTCATTCGCGTTTGTGGTTACTGCTTCGTTCCTATGAGTCTGTACTGTAATATTATAGCCTTCCTTAATAAATAAACTATCTAACACAAAAATATATTTTTAATTCGAACCAGTAGTTTCTGAGATAAGCGCGTTCAAACAAACAAACTCTTCGGCTTTATAATATTAGTATAAATTACAAGCCGCCTGACCCGTCTTCGCACAGGTGTTTTAGTTAAGACGTTCATATTTTCTGATATCGAATTATTTTAACTAATTTTTTTTTGCCGTACGACTTTTCAAACATTGTCTGAGACTTTAAAAAAGGGGGAGACCCGACTTCGAAAGCGAAATATGTAATTTCGTTAACTTTTATGACATACTTATTAACTTTATTTGGATTTTAATACCAAACTACTAAACCGATTTTGATAAAAATTTTAAGGGAATATTCGGAAAGTATGCTCTTTCAAACAAAAACAGAATTAACGAATTCGATCAAGCTATTATCGATTGAGTTAATACTCGTACATAACTGAAAAAAGTTCGCTCACGTATTAAATACCTCCTTTTTTGGAAGTTGGTTAAATAGATTTGGATATCTCGGCTTCTAAGAAATGATCCCAATGAGTAGATTGGGTTGGGTTAGGTTTTTTTTAATTTTCAATTTTACCTCGTTCAAATAAATTTCAAGTTAAACCAGAGAAGCCATAAATGGTTGCTTAAAAACCGGTAAAGGAGTAAGGGAAATAAGGAATGGAATGGGGTAAGGCTTCCATCTTTCTCACTCACCGTTTGACTTGCAAGTATATAGCTACTTTATGCAGATTTTCTTTTTGTGTTCAATAGTTTATTTATTGAGGAAGGCTAGCGAAATAGTGACCATAAACTCGTCTTCGGATAGAACAGAAAGAAAAATCACTTCTATATTTGGATTTTTTCTTACCAGCTCCTACAAGCTAAAGCCAATTGACTACAGCTTGGCTTTACCACAGAGACTTCAATCCAAGTCAATGTAACAGCTTGCTCCCATTGTTTGCGTAACAGCAAAGGAAATAGTCTTTATAGCGAGAATAGCAAGCAATGATTTAGTGTAGACGAAACCGCGGCAAAGAGTAGCATAATATTGTTAACAGTATAACGTAGATGAGACAAATATATACTTTTATACTAATATTATAAAAAGGGAAAATTTGTTCGTAAGTTTACATGTAAATGTTTACATGGTTCCGAAATTACTGATCCGATTTGAAAAATTCGTTTGCGTTTGGATAGTCCATTTATAAGTGAAGGTTTTAGGGCCCGTAGCAAATCCTTTGGATGGGGCTTCCAAGTAAAAATCGTCTCGTTATAACTTAATTTTAATGAACCACTTAAGTAGTTATCTAAAACTATTAATAATATTGTGTGAATTTTAGTTAAATACCTGATAAGATTTATTTTCATAGGTTTATTCATATAATGAAATAACAATTTATTTTAATAAGATTTTTATTAATATTTTTTTTAGGGCGGGGCCATTTTTTGTCAGCTCTGCCACCCTATAGATGCGCCCCTGGTTTTAGGCTATTTTACATCACGCTACGAATTAAAGGGGCGAAGCAGTAGTATAAACGCGAGCTAGTAAAGTAGTAGTAGATAAATAATCTTTGCATAGAATAGAAAGGAAAGTTATTTCTGGAAATAAGATACATTATATTATACAATATATTGGTCGGATTAATAAAATAAAAATTGAGTTCTATGAAAGCGAAATTTTGAAAGCGTGTATGTTTGTTACTTCTTTATGTTGCAATGGCTTAGCAGATATAGGTTATAACTTATAGGTAATGAGAAAAGATCGCTAAGTCAGAAAGAGCTGATTACACACTAAAGTGTTCCAGTGACACGTTGCGTCTGGTCTTCAAAATCCCAATTTAAATAACCAAATTATACGTTTCACATAAACACGGTTTCTCTTCGAAATATTACTTTAACCCAAGAGTATAAATATTTAAAACACATAAACAGTTTGAAAGAGATATAAAAAGCCTCATTGTCGCTGCAAAAGCAATCTCTTCCAGACAACCTTGGGATATAAACACAAAAGTCACTGTACAATGTACATACATTTAAAAGCGGAGAGATTTAAAATAAAAGTTGAAAGAAAAAATTAAAATAGACAGTCGAATAGGTATCGTTTGTAATTTAGATATAAAAAATAAAAACCGTAATGTGTTCTTTTTTTTTCTTTCTAAAAGACTCCATGATAATAGTATCTACATCATAAAAAAGTATATTTAAAAATTAACTAACTCGGCCTCGGAGTTTCACCTGTATTTCTGTGCTCACCGCAGATGCGGTCGTAGTTTGAAATTTTGAGGGGTCACTAATAATAAAATACAAAGAGTGAATTAAACGTCATTGTTTGCTCTCAACCAAATTATAAAATACCTAATCTTTGTTTTTTTTTTTTAAATAAAATATAAGTTAGAGATTGGGGGATCTCTTCGGATCGCGCTTGGCTTACCTTCTGCTGCTTTTACGGATTGTGGCGTGATGATTTATAGCCTATAACGTTCATAGGTAAAGAGGTTCCTAGGTAAATATTATTTTAATCGTACGCTGTAGTTCTGTGGGAATATCGCGTTCAAACAAATTTTATTGCTTGCATTGTGCGAAATATGTGAATAGTAGACTAGGTTATGGTGTCTCCAGCCTGAATTTCATTTAACTCTGATAAACTTCTATCCCATGAAAAAGTAACAAACATACTCACAAACTTTCGCATTAATAATATCAGTTAAACTAATAAACCTTCACTCATGAATTAGTTATTAGAAGCAGTTAAAAGTACTCTATGAAAGATAACCTCAATCTGAACTCTCGCAAACCAAAACCTCATAATTTATTAAAATGAACGCTAATCTTAATCACCTATTTAACTCGATACGAATATACTAATCTTTGACCTCGCGAGTTAAACCAAACGTATACTTCTCAGTTTCGCGTCAGCGATGGCTGCGCTCGGACGTGTTTGTGAAGTGAGAGTTTACGTGGTTTCTTTTTAACGTGTGACGATTTGTGATTGTGTTACAATGGCGAATTTAACGTTGAGGTACCTGGATGAGCTCTCCTATGTGCTGAACAGACGGCACCTGGCGAGCCAGGCGAAGGCATCCTCCGTTGGTGATCTTCTCAACGCCGAGGAAGAAAGATTTGCCCCGGTACGTTTTATAATAAATGCATTTTTGACACGTTTATTATGAATTTTGACGTAAATGAAAGTTAACTAACGCATAGATATTTTGTTTTTTTTTTTTTTAAATCGAATGTATGCTTGGTAAACAGTGAAAGGTGTACCAGAGACAATGCCGGGTGTTCGACCTTTTCATTTAGTTCAGCACCATTGTTTAGTTCTTGTTTCCGTAAAAATAATAATGGTTTGATTTTGACTATAACGATTATATTGAATTACGATACCGTGAAAAATTGTTTATGGGAATCTTTATTAGTTTTTTTTTGGGCTGTATATTTTTAGGTTGAATACAAGAAAAAAAAAATCATTTTTTTAATGTTAAAATCTTTAAAGATCTTGCCAGATCCTATCAAGGTCTTGCAAATATCCTTAGGGCGATAAAAAACCAGGACGGTACGTGAATGAGGACATGCAGACGGACATTTTATCTCAACCTATTTTTACAAGAAGTATGTGGACTACAATCTCTTTATTAAACTCAAGACCGTTATTTTTTGTTGAATTCATTTTTAAATTAAGAATGTAAATGTATGTATTTATCACTAGTTGTTGCGAAGTCGTTTTTACGACCATTTTTCGATATATTTATATATTTTCTAAGCTGTATAACTTGTATCTTAGCGTTAAATGCTGTTTTACACTTAAAAAATTTATAGTAACATAGCTGATGAGAAAAAAAATGTAATTTTCTGTCAAAATAGGTTATCAGTTTTGATTTTAAGGGAGGCAAACATTTTTCTAGCCCCTTAGCAGATTAATCGCGTCAAAATGTTAACAAAAGTAGAGTTCTGTAATCAAACTCTACAGTAATTTAATATATATGGATATTGACGAAATTAAAAGGCGGCTTAAACTGCAGTATCAACAGTCAAATATTATTTTTAAATATACGTCAAGAATAAAAATTTTAAAAATTTTATATTTTAATAAGGGTTTAATAAACGATGGTTTGGAAGGTGGTATCAACTAATAAACACAAAGTAATAAGTACGGGTACGAAGATTTAGACTTATAAGAATTACTGTTGAAGAGTTCTGTTCTACAGCTGAACAGCTCGCAAGGTTTTTCATCAGTTATGACTGTACATTTCACAGTTATGACTATACAAATATATATTCCATAATAACGTGACGGTTTTACCAGCAGGCTGTGTAAGCTGGAGCCGAAGGCCGATGGCGGCGAATTTTATGGACAGCAAAGGGACCGTCACCAAAATTCTCAATCCAAAAAGATTCATATTTGTATAACCAAATGTTATTAGCTCCACATAAACAATTAAACATGTCATATATTTCAGTGTTTGTATATTTTTTTTTACAGTTTGCGTAGTCGCGTTTGGTTGGTATGCGGGAACGAATGATATGTATTTTCAGAATACGATTGTGAACTAGAACTAGGGTATCGAATTGTAGGGGTCGACAGGGAAACCTTGAATACTGTCTACAAAGAATAAATAATACGCGGAAATTATTGATAATAAATAATAACCAATATTGAAATTCCCTTTTTTTGTGGAATCCGTTTAAAATAAATAAGACAATCGCGGTGTGGGTTATTTACGAAATACTTTTTATGAATCGGCCATCTTGGCTACAGATAATGTAATAGAACGAGGTTGTTTTTTTGTTGTAATTAATATAATTGTGGCTCAATTTGATAATAGAACGTAGGTATTTTATTTGAATAATATCACGTTTCGTTCAAGATTTTTCTATTTAATTGCGATAAGTTATAGCGTTAGAATGAAAATACATGTTGATTTGTAAAAATCGACAGAGCTCAATTTATACTCATGCACTGAGTGAGTAGTTTTTGAAAGGATCTGAGCAATTTCTACTGGTCTGATTGAATCGAAATTTACTGTACTGTGACTTCAATGATTCTGAAGACATAGTTACGTAACCTTGACCCGATGTTGCAGCATCATCTGGATTCAGCAGAATTCAACTCCTCACCAACATACGGCAGAAGTATCGTGTGTGTTTTCGTGTCGTATCGTGGGCTCGGTGAAACGGTCTTAAAAATATAGTGTATTTTTTTTAATTGTACTTTATTAGACTTAGATAAGAGAACCGACTTCAAAAGTGGAATACGTAAATGTTGTGTGGCTGCGTTTTGAACGGTGAGTGAGGGAGATAGAAGCCTAACCTCCTCAATTTCTTTTCGCAATTCATGTGCTCTGTCATCCTTTATTCCTTTTTAAGCTGGCAACGCTTTTGTGACTCCTCTGGTGCTGAAAATGTCACGTGATCACTTAACATCAGGTCCTGCTCGTTGCCAGCTATTTTGTATTTAAAAAAAGATTATAATGAACTTGTGGGAAAACAAAACAACGATTCGTAATCTGTCAATCTGTATTTGTTTTCGCTGAATTCAGAAATTAACTTTTTTTTATTCATTCTATTGAAATGGATTCTAGCATAAAATACGCGATTTAAAGGGCAATGCCGTTTTGTTTTTCATTAAAAAGAGATTACCATTGGTAGTGTTGTGTTTCCCACGCTCGCTAGAAACTTGATTCAGTACAAGTTAAATGACATGGTATTGTACGTATATTGGTTATTATCGCGTGAACAGCGAAAGTTAGTTCGTCATTGCACCTTCGCAAGGTACTAAACTAATTTTGATTGTTTGAAATTAATTACGAAGTAATACGGTGCCTTAAAGTTAAATGGTTTTTGGAAGTAGTGTGTACTAATATTATATAGAGATAAAATTTGTTTGTATGTAGAGGAGTTATATGTGGTTGTACAAGGTTTGTATGTATTTGTGAAACAACTGATCAAATTAAAAAACATCTTTTTGCGTTGGATAGCCCATTTATTGAGGACATTACATCACGCTATGACTTAGGAGTAAAGCAGTAACCATAAACGCGTGTAAAACCGAGAGGGAATATTATTGAAACTTCATTGTAAATTTAAATAATAAAATTATATTGTATCTACAAAAGAAAAATAATTTAAGGAAAAAAAATTGATGCCCTTAATGAATAAAAATAAGATTTTTTTTTTCCTTAAAATTGATATGATTTTCTCAAAATGCAGACTTTTCATTATAAATAAAAAATCGATTATTTCTACATCTCTATTTTTTAAACAGTTATGAGTAATTACTTAACTCTAGTAAACAGGTATAAAAAAAAAATACACTTTTATTTTTTCCTTGGGTAGTGAATTGGAAGAGTACAGCAGAGTGAACATGGGTGAACGTCCAAAATTAACGACATAGATAATTAATTATACTGAAA
Organism: Hypolimnas misippus; assembly: GCA_037950945.1. Classification (NCBI taxonomy): domain Eukaryota; kingdom Metazoa; phylum Arthropoda; class Insecta; order Lepidoptera; family Nymphalidae; genus Hypolimnas; species Hypolimnas misippus. Next base: position 715,236 of record JBBEEQ010000031.1, read on the forward strand.
TCGATAATCCAAATACCCGGAAGGCATCGGCCCAAGCTTCATTTCTATATAAACTATACAACGTCATCATCAAACAAACTAACTCTTCAGCCTTATAATATTGGTATAGATTTGAATATGAGCTTTGTTAAATTCAAATTCAAAATATACACTATTCAAACGGGCTTTTCAAATCAAACAGCACTTTCGAATCGTCAAGTTACTGGTCCATTGGTTTTAGATTTTTTAAGCTGCCATTGATTCGTGATTAGGCTACAGTGAGGCTCTATTGAAAAACATATGTATGTATTCGAATCGTAAAATTGTTAGTTTCAATACGAATAAACAGTTGCAAAAAGCCGATCTCATTTATCATAATGCTAGCGCAATGTAATATCAGATGCGTACTTGATCCGGAACCCCGCGCTCCACTGGCTCAGCCATTGTATCTCTAAATCGCATTCTAATGATAACCAACGATATTATACGATTTTTATTTATTGTACAGTTTCTACTCATAGATTTTTTTTATTTTTTTTTTATTTTGTAGCGGGAATGATAAAGGTAAATATACAGACTTATTACATACCTTTCGTAGTTTAACTCGCGTTTGTAGTTATTGCTTTTGTATGTGTCGTAGTGTAATGAAATATAGCCTTTAACTTTTCTAAATAAACAGATTTTTTAAAATCGGATTAGTAGTTTCAGAAATTTCAGAAATTACAACGTACATACAAGTTTTACTTCTTTATAATATTAGTATAGATTATGATGACGCGTAGAATGGAAATATATTTTGGTAAATGTTGCCAGTAAAGAAACGTAAGTAAATAACCGATGACACACTATAGATAAATAATGATTGAGGCTTGAATTTTGTCATCCACAACGTCTTCCAATTTTTAAATACAGGATGGATAGTCGTTCCGTAGTTACGCCATATTTTATAACTATATATTCCTTACGTTCATACTATTTTACGTTCAAAATCTATACCCATTTTTGACTTCATCGCGCGTTCAGCGGATGGGAGCTTCACAAGAAAAATGTCCGACTGACACTTTTGCTATTAGAAAGAGACAGATAGATGAAAAAAAGGGTTAGTAAACTTGTTCTTGGTGCCAAAAAACGACTCTAGATTGGATGAATTTTTCATTTAATAACAAGGTCAAAAACCTCTGACAGTTATTTAAAATAAATATAAAATAGAATGAACAAAAAATTATGTACCAATCGATCTTTAATTTCAAGTTAGAATAATGCTTTTTTGTTATGTCGATACGGCTGTTCAAATCTGAGATTTGGCCTTTTGAAAACGTTTATTATTTCTGAAAAAAAAAAATGTTACTAGGCTAAAAAACTAAATTTGAACTTAAACTGAATAGCTGTGGTTAAACCGTGATCTGACGTACTGATGGCGTATATGCCATTAATATTAAAAACTATGGTTAAATTGAATTAAAAACTAGCTTTTGCCTAGATGTCAGTAGACGAGAATTACATATGTAAGTTTTATTCTCGTAATTAACATAAAAAAATTCTGTAACCTGGTAACAGTTACCTAACCTTACGAAAGCCGTGGCTGTCAAAAATAAAGGCACTGACAATAAATTCTTTCAGGTGTAAAGATATGACAAACAATTATGTAAATCTTTATGAAAGTCTGAGATCAAAACTTAAAAGTATTCACGTAGTAGACTGAGTTGTTATGCCGGACGATCGTGTAAAACTTTTTTTTTATCCATCGAGAACATTACTTTTTTTCTGGGTGAAATCCACTTCTGCACCCCTGACAACATGCTTGCAAAATTTTATGAAGATCGGTTAAGTCGTTGATGCGAAAAATCGCAAGATATATAAATTTATTTATTCATGTAGATGTAGGTTCTTTTATAACCGACTTCCGAAAAATTCGGGGATTTTTAATTCGTCTGGGACTTTTTCTATGTATGTTCACTGATTACTAGAAGACGGTTTGGATTGATTTAGTGGATTATTTTTTCGTTTGAAAGAGTATACTCTCCCATTTGTCTTTTAGAATTTTTATCAAAATCGATTCAGTAATTTGTTTTAAAAATCGAAATTACTGGAATATATGTGTCGTTCAGATAATAAATTTATATATAATATTACGTATTTTGCTTTTAAAGTCAGTTTGTTTTATTCAGTCTCAGTAATTTATTTATTTAAATTTGAATTTGTTTATTTTATTATTTTCCAATGGGACCAATTTGGAAGCACATAACCCTTCAAAACAACAAAAATAATTTTAAAATCAGTTAAGCAGTAACAGGGTAGCGAAGGAACAAACATAAAAAGACACGCTACGAATCGAGAACCTCCTCCTTTTTTGAAGTCGGTTAAAAACAATAATGGCCTTCTCTGTTTTAAAACACACAATCTCTCTCTTGGCTGAAGCTATACAAAACTTACTTTTCCCTGAACGCATAATCCTGGTTCTCAGAATAATTATAGAGGTTTTTAGGCACGATAAATCGATCTTAAACTTCAATCAATCACTATAAATTTAAGTACGATCGTGTCACAATATAAGTAGTTTTTGCGTGACCGTTCACATAACAGCTCACAATGATCGATTAAGTAAAATCTTTAACAATGCGATGTGAAATGTTGAAAGCAAATTCGTTTTTTATATATCTTTGAAAGTAACGCGACGTAACTATTACAAGATACATTTCACTGTTTTAAAATGTTGGATAAAATGTTTATTAGTCTTTTATAATGATAATTAATTAGTGCTGTTATGGACACTAGCGATCGTCTAGCAGTCGGAAGTCTACTGTAGTTCATTTAATTTTCAACCGATAGACACAGATAATCTTATCTCAATTTGACCACTTATTTATACGATAAACAAAAGAGTATCAAATGTCAGGCAGACAAACAGTCAAATAATAAAGGTAACGCATCGAAATACATCAATATTTCTGAAATTTGACTTTTGTGGCTTGACACATTATTGCTTATCAGAATCCAGTTATAAAATATTATTCAAAACCTTTTAAAAAGATGTCACATTGCAGGTGGATGACCATTTGGTCACGTCCTTGTTACTTTTGTGAGTTTCGTTTTTACTGTTTGCGCCTTACCGACTCAATGTCGATTTATTTTCGCGCACCCAAATTATACTGACATTAAACTTGGCTTCCCGTTCAAGGTTAACGAAAAAACAAGTGTATTGGAAGTTTTAAAATAAAAAAAGTTGAAAAGTTACATATGTTTCATACTTTTATAGCAAAAAAAGGTTTTGTTTAAAAAAATAGTTCGAATTCAATTTGAGAAGGCTTTCTTAAATATTTATGACATTAAATGAGAGTGTATATCGTTATTAAAATTCGGTCCAAGTTCGGTCTAAGTTTTTTTTGTTTCTAATTTTTTTTTAAGTAGTAATTTCTTACTGTTATGAAATAAATTATGAAGTGTAGCTTAGTGTGGGTACTTTTTGGTTGTAGTTAATTTATCAACCGTGACGTTTCCTCGAAATGTACATACTTATGTAAATATATAATATTTAAATAAAATTACTCCAAGCCCCCAAGGTCATGACGTTTTATTATATTGCAACAGTTCAATTAAATTCAATTCTGGGAATTTGTTTGATAAAATACTTTTATTATTAATATTTCCAACGCTATTATAATCATTTAATTATTGTTTTGAACTCATCTATAAACATTACAATATTAACCTCGAAATATTTAGAAATAAAAAAAGGTGTGAACCAAAAAACACAGTTTTTTTTTTATCCTAAAACGTGCTTTACATAAATTAACAATTCCAATTTAAAAACCCCAAGGTTCCGGACTTCCTACAAAGTATCTTTGTAACTTCGATCTTATTCAAAGAAAAAAAAAAACTTTCACAAACAAATTCTAAATTTAAACACAAGCGCTGTCAAATTACAGCGGTTACGACGCATCCGTACCGAGATTTATTAACTAATATTTAATACAAAATGCACCTTATTACAAGAGAAAAAAGTCACAATTTAGCTAAAAGCTTAGATACAAAATGTATCTTATGTCCTTGTGATAAGGTTCATAAATTTTAATTCGATATTTCTATTTGGTAACGTAGTTTAGTTCGAAAGTCGATCTTAAATCTAATAATATAAGGTCGGTCCTATTTCGCTTTCAAGCTGAAAGTTGGTGCCAAAATTGAACCGTATGTCTCTATATATAGGGGTTATAAAATCGTTCGGTTACAGGAAGCTGGGTAGTGACAGGAAGATAGCAATTGTCTGATTGCCCTTGTAGAGATCATCCTGTAGACTATAAGTTTATTTTTGTTTACAAATTGTGTTGAGGTATAATTCAATGTTGTTTTATATTAACTTAACTTTCAATGAGTAGGTATAATGCGTTCATTATTCTCTATTTGATTTTGACCGAGGTCAAGAAAATTTTTGATGATGAGCCGAGATGGTCTAGAGTTAACACGTCGATCTCAACCGATCATCACGGTTTTAAATCCCGGTTAGCACCGCTGAGTTTAAACTACTAAATTTGTTTTTCGATTTATTTCGTGTTCAGCGGTGAAGGGAAACATCGCGAGGAAACCTGCATGTGCCGAGAGACATTCTGACAAATGTACATTCGCCCTGCAGTGGAGAAACGTGGTGGAAACTCTACACCTTCCCCTTAATAGGAGAGAAGGCCTATACCCAGCAGTGGGATATTTACAGGCTGTTACTTTACATTTTTTATTGGCTTTTGCTCCCAGCTTTGTTTTAATGTAGGTTTTGTTATGACGGACGACCAAGTAAAACTTATTTTTCTGTCTGACCGGCACAAAACGCGCCACCTACTGGAATTTAATTGTACTATACCTATAACCTTTTCGCGAATGCACTTTGAAATGAGTTGACAATAATAACGAATACGAGTATAATACTGACAAACAGACAATAATTTTTAGGCGATATGTTGGCGCAGTGGTCTCTGCAATTGACTGACGCGCTAACAGTCTCGGATTGGATTCCTGCTGACGGCAATCAATTATATTGGCCATACAGATGTTTGTCGTGATCTGGGTGTTTGTGTTTGCGTTGTGTGTTTCCGGACTAAGATCATAATATTCTAATGGGGGCCGTTCAGTGAAGAGTTTATTTATTTATTTATTATTTACTAGCCGATGCGATTCGTCTGCGAAATTTAAAATAAATAAAATTTCTAAAAAAATGTAAAATTAGCCTCATTTCTGCCTTATAATAGCTAATAATAACCGTTATAGAGATTAATCGGAGCAAACAGACAGACGTATAGATAAAGATTATTTTTTTTTAGATTAGTAAACCAATAAAGTTTGTTAACTCAGCGAACACGAGAAGAGCAAAGTCCGAAATTAACGATAAACTCGGCTATGTGTGAAATATAATATAATTTCAATTGCAATGATATGGAATTGTATATTTCTGTTAATAAATTGTATTGTTTCATGCGGTCAGACCTAAACCACAGCTCTATCTCTTATCAAATGTCATGTAAAAATATTATTATTATTATTTTTTTTTATAAATAACGCATCACACAACGGCCCCCATTAAGATCTCATGACCTTGTGTCGACGGTCCGGAAACACTCACACCACTAACAGAAACACCCAGACCACGACAAACATCCGTATGGCCAATACACACGTTTGCCGTGAGCGGGGATCGAACCCGCGACCGTTAGCGCTATAGTCAGTTGCAGTGACCATTGCGCCAACGGTCTGTCAATTTAAATCAAAGTTAAATAATAAAGAACTGTAGAGTATTTTTCTTTACTTGTTTTTTTAGCAGACAATATCGCCGGTTTGCAAGAATATCGTAGTAACTCAAAATTCTAACAAATAGTACTAAGTATGTCAAAAGACCACAAATAACTCAACTCAACTCAAAATATACTTTATTCAAATAGGCCTTTACAAGCTCTTTCGAATCGTCAATTTACAAATTTGTGATGTCAGTTCTACGTGAAGCTACCACCAGCTCGGAGTGTGGACTCTACTGAGAAGAGCCGGCGAGAAACTCAGTAGTTACTCTTTTAAAAATATTTTTGTACAATATTGTTGGATACAATTAGCTACAGTTATCCTGCGAGAATATCAACGCCCTATTATTCCACGCGGTTTTATCATTAATGTAGTCATATACTGAATAGTATGCTTTTTCTATTAATGATTTTTTAATGTAAACTTAAAATTTGAGAAGTGGCAAATTTAATATTGTTTCATCATTGTTTCATGTTTGTATCATTAATATTGTTCAATCATTGTTGTTTCATCATGAAAAGAGTTGCGATGATGAATTTTCTTTAAATCAATAAAGTTATAATTTCAAGGGATCGTTTAAATTGTGCAGCTATGCACCAACACATTAATAAAGAAATTTAAAAACCTTATTCCCTAAAATTCATCTAAAAATTAGTTCCATCGATATTCTTGAAAAGCAGTGATATGGCGTACTTCTAACCACACAGAAGTCATTTTCTTTCCGGGTATAATTACCAAATAGGAAAAGTAAAGAAAAATACACTAAAGCTGCCCCATTGCTTTGCTACTATATATCGTAGCGTGATGTAATATAGCATATAAGCTTCCTTAATAAACGCTGTCTAATGTAAAAAAGAATTTTTCAAATCGGATCAGTAGTTTCAGAGATTACAGTTTAAATGCAAACTTACATACAAATTTTACCTTTTTATAATATGAATAATACTTAAACATCTTAAATACAATAATATAACGTCATTAAACATCATTTATCAATGATTGTAGCTTTACATATGAAAATTTCATCGCTTTATCACGTTGCTGAGTCCAATCCTTAACTCGTTTTACGATATCCAGACACGAAATGGACCGTTATGCGCAGTTATGTAATGCAAAAACTCTGCATATGCTAAAACGTATGAAAAAAATGTTTTAATATGTTATTCGCTTCACAGTGCGTTACTGTAATCGTTTGTGCAATGAGATAAAATTGATTGCGATTGTCTATGGTCTATTGAATAAAAAAAAAGAAAAAAGTAACGGTTTGTCTATTAAATGCAAACAGAGAATAAGGGAATGCAATATTTTAATAGAATATATGAGTTATTTTTGCGTTGGATGGCCCGTTTATTAAGGAAAGCTATAGGCAATATTAAATTGCTAACATAATATAAATTAACACTAAAACTAAGGACGATTACATCAGTTTTCAAACCAAAAAATCGCATCAAAATCTGCTCATTCGTCAGGAGCAACGTTGCAACAGATCATCATATCACACTAATAACACCCCTCTCTTTGGGTTGGGGGTTAAAAAGTCTAAGTACTTAAAACATTAACGCTCAAGAAAACTAAAGCACTTACAATAAAGTTCTTAACACAATACATTACATGATATAGGATACGGATATAGAAAGAGCGCATTCCTTCCATATATGTACCGACATTTACACAACACAGTAATATTGCACTTTCACCCCTCTGTACGAAGCTTTAAGTACGATATTCGTGTAAACTAATTATGAATGTACAGCGACGTGCAAGAATCCATCGGCGCATTTCACGAGCGACGCCATTTTAGCATAATGTCGTCAATTAGTGCACTTTCCATTATTGGAAGTCGATTATAAGTATTTATAATTTGCGCTACATGGTTTATTAAAAACTAGCGGCCCTCGCGTTATAACTCAAACTACAAACTTCCAACCTCTTTTTAAACCCCTTAGAGGGATGAATTTCACAAAATCCCGTCTTAGTGAGCACGTACGTCTTCAAAAGAACGCCCATACAAAATTTGAAACTCCCAGCACTTGTAGTATCTGAGATTTCGCGAGTGAGTGAGTGACCTTTCGCTTTTATATATATAGATTAAATATTTTATACTTGACTAACAGAAAGAGAGATAAAATTGTTTATAAGTTTCAATGTAAAATAATGTAAGTACAGTAACAGCCTGTATATGTCCCGCTGTTAGGCAAAGGTCTTGTATTAAAAAGAGGATTTAGAGCTTAATCCATCGTCAAAGTCAATTAAGAAATGACGTAATTCTGAAATAACAAAGATTAAAAACAACACACTACGAATTCAGAACTTACTCCTATTTTCAAGTGAGGTGATTTTTTTGAAGTTGGTATTCGTCTGGATTTGTCCTGACATTTCATTTGATATCCAAATTCTCAACGAAATAAAAAATGTCCCGATAAACATCTTCCTAATGTAAGTTATGAATAATATATTTTTTATCTGTACCGACAATAATCCAAAAATTCCAACTTTTTATCCAGATATACCAACCAATCTATCCATCTGGCAAGCCGATACGAACTAGGATTTTCTTAGCCTCTCACAAGGGAAATATATTCAAGAAATCTGAATTTCTAAGAAGACTAAACACATGTATGCAATATATTATTAACAGTAAACTATGCAGTGAAACGAGTCCGCTATTTTCGTGTTAAATAAATATAAACATTACTTTTCAATTAATGTCTTACACCGCACCGGAAGTGATTAACAACACGTAACACTACGTATGTGAATTGTGTAATGATTACAGTAACTTTCATATCATAATGTTATTCATTTATCTTAAAAGGATAAATCGTGTTTTGTTTGCTATTTAATGTTGTTTATAATTTATAAATTGTATATTCATATTATTATAAATAAACGCATCACATACAACGGCCCCCATTAAGATCTTGTGACCTTGTGTCGGGGTACCGGAAACGTACACAACACTAACATTAACACCCAGACCACGACAAACATCCGTATGGCTAATACAGACATTTGCCGTGAGCGGGGATCGAACCCCCGACCGTTAACGCTACAGTCAGTTGCAGTGACCACTGCGCCAACGTGTCTGTCAAATGTTTGATACGTTTTTACGTCTAAATCTCAAAACCAACTTTGATGAATTTTTAGGACTTGGCATTTTTTTGTTAAATAAACTTTGTATGGAAGATTTATAATTTTTCAAATGAATAATTAATAAGACAGACAGGACTTTACAAGAAAAAAATGTAAATAGTTATTCGACGCAGATCAAGTCGTGGGGATCCACTAGTTAACTATACATATCTGCATTAAGTCGTTAAAGATTCAGAGCATGTCATAGAAACAAAGTCATTAAAAGCCCATATCGTAAATTGTAATAGCTACCGTACACCATTTTTTTCTGGTATCTCCGATAGAAAATATATAAGACTTAACTTATTTTTTTTAAATAAAACGTTTTAAAAAAAAGACGACGTTGCCTAGCAAACAGCTAGGATACCAATCCTTTAAACCAAATGTTCACATTACTATTAGTTTTAGCCTCGGTATATCTGATTTCTTTATGACCTTAATGCCTGAAGTATCAAAATTTATACCTGTTTTTTTTTTTTAAATAAATATTTCAAATTAATATTGTGACTTTTTTTAACTATTTTTCCGTTCATCTAGATCTTCCAGCAAATATTAAACACAGTAATATTTAAAAATAAAACACTTTTAATATGGTTAAATGGGTACAGATATGATATCCCTTTAACTGGTAAAAACAGTTTTGTAAAAGTAATTTTGAATCTCGGAAAAATAAAGACTCGTTAAAATAAAAATAAAAATTCAAACAAAATTTGAAGACAAGTTGACAGTTGTTTGACGTAATGTCAAATGGGTCTGTGTTTTTTTTTACACCAAAAATATGTTCCATTTCACGCAGCGTCACTAAGTTTTAAGGTATTGGTGCTACAAAATGGAACAAATCATAAAAATGTTGGTGGCACACACTACCCCCACCAGTAAAAGGAATATAATATGAAAATGAAACAATGTAACCTGCTATAGCGACAATTTTACAGCTAGCAACATTACTAGACCGCATTTAGCTTACATTTCATATTTACAGCTCCTCTCTTTACCTCAATTGTTTGCTAGAGCTTAAACTCAACACTCTCTTACGCGAAATCGGTCAAAAACGTCAAGCGTTCGTCGAGAGGCGGCTGACGAGGAAATAGGTCAACCCTCGAGATACTTTGAAGTGCGTTGCGAGTGAAAAATCTACTTTATTTTTCAGTTATTCTGTCGAACTATTTTGTAAGGTTTTGTTTCAGCTTAATAATGATATTAATCGTATTATTGAAATAAACACGTAATTGTATTAAAAAAAAATTAAAAATTAAATATTTTTTTATAACACTTATTTACATTTAGTATTAAACATATTTACAAAGTGACTAACATTAAAGTATTAATTGGCCATTTATAATAATTACAAATTGAACAATAAACTATACTTAGTTATACACAAATATATATTTATAAAAACGGATATTTTATCAGAAAAAATTGTAGACCTCATCCAAGCCAATGCATATAGGTAAAGTTCTCAAAATACTGGCAGCATTTCCCCGTTGAATGGTCGAACAGATCCTTCGACCGAGGTAGCTGCCAGCTCTTGGGTCCCCAGTTGACTCCCAAAGTCTCTTTGAGAGATCTTTGAAAAGAGAGCGAGCTTCTGGACCCCACGGACCAAGAGTTTTAATAATAATTTTTTTAACATAATATTGTCTTACTTGAAAAATTAAAGAAATAACGTTTACGTAACAGTTCTAAGCCTAAGGTAAATTTTATATTTAAAAAAAAAAAACTTATAAATTAATTTTATATTTTTTTGTATATACAAACATATATGTATATGTATGAGGCAATTATTACAAAACGACTGATCTATTAACACACAGCTCAAACCTCTGAACGGATTACATTGAAATTTGGTACCCAAATAGTTTATATGACGTAAGAATTTTCCAAACTTTCCCTAAAAGCATAAAATGGCAATCTAAAGCTGTATGGAAAAATCAAATTTGACACGAGCAAAGACCTGAGCTTAAGCTAGTATATTATAATTGTAGGTATAGACTTATTATAAGCCTTGGGCAAGAGTTACATTTGTACGTTTAATTCTCGTAATTGACATCAAAACATCTATGTAACCTAGTAGTAACAGCCTGTTAACGTCCCACTGCTGGGCAAAGGCCTCTCCTATTAAGGAGAAGGTTTTATAGCTTAATCCACCACGCTGCTCCACTGCGGGTTGGCGATGTTTTCCTTCACCGCCGAGCTCGAGATGAATTTAAACACAAATTTAGCACTTGAAAAATCAGCGGTGCTAGCCGGGGTTTGAGACGTGTTTTAACCACTAGGCTATCTCGGCTTACCTACCTCGGTTACCTAGATAACGAAAAGTTGCTGTCAAAAATAAGACACTGACAGTAAATTCTTTCAAGTGTAAAGCAATGAAAAACAACTTCTGTAAACCTTTATGAAAGTCTGAGAGTAAAACTTAGAAGTTTAATTATCACCTAAGTTTTGTAATGTATAAAACCGAGATTACATCGTGTGTTGCAGTTGCTTTTAAGTGCTCGTTTTGTGCTTTGAATTTTTGAGCGGTGAAAGAAAATATTATATTCAGACATGTGCATATCTTGGAAGACATTCTGAGATATGTACGAGTATAATCCGTCATGAAGTGGCGTGGATTAAACTAAAGATGTTTCTTAAAACGAAAAAATTCATTGCTCTATAAAACATGTGTATTTATAATTGTATAGTCCATTTCTCTTTACTTGTTATATTTAGCAGAAAATTCGGCAGCAACCACAATCAGAATTTATCGATTCATTGATTGAACCGAATCTTCGAATTCGAAGAAAAATATAATTAAAAATTATAAATTTCGATAATTTGTGATTTTTGTTCTAGGTATTGTTACCAATTGGGCAAGGAAAGAAATAGACTATATATAATCAGGAAACCTTGTTCCGTCTGTCATTATACATCAACAATCTCTGAAATTGACTTTTTGTGGGTTGAGACATTATTGCTTGTCAGCATCTATTTATTTGTACAATATGAAAGGCTTAACAATTATGTTTTGTAATTAACTATTTATTTATTGTTGATTATTTAAAACAACAATTGTTTTTTTTATTTCATTTATTTTTTTTTATATTATATTATTTTTACGTAAGCGCTCTTATCTCCGTCTTAATTAAATTTGTAGTATTTTTTTTTAATTTTTCTGTTTCGAAATTCTAATTTTAAAAAAGTTGTCAAAAGAATTGTGTTAAACGAAACCGCATTATTTACTTTCACACCGTTAACGACTCCCATAACTCTGTGTTTGTTTGTTCAGCTGCGGTTCTGTCTATCCGTTTCATAAACAATAGCTACAGAACAAGGGCGGCTAGATATGACATCGATTGCTGCATGGAAGTAAATTACATAAACATTTTTAGGGGATTTTGTCTGCGGGAACTTTAATACTTAATAACCGTTGGTCGCGAAAATTTTAGTATGTAGTAATTGTCCATTATGCTATTCAGCAGACCAATTGCGGCGACCTACTGCTATCGCAACTGGATATATTTTGACAGTTGATTTCTGATTTCAAAATATATATAACTCAAAGGTGACTGACTGACTGACTTACATAGTGATCTATCAACGCACAGCCCAAACCACTATACGGATCGGACTCAAATTTGGCATGCAGGTAGATGTTATGACGTAGGTATCCGCTAAGAAAGGATTTTGATTAATTCTACCCCCATGGGGATAAAATAGGGGATGAAAGTTTGTATGAAACTTTGTCAATTTTAAATCGATCGGGATGAGACATTGCATGAATAAAGCTCTATGATCACAGACATCGCAGACGAAGTTGCGATTATCGCGAAGTTGATTGAAAATATCTTACAAACGGGCTAAAACGGTAACTGGTAGTCAGTACACAGCTTCAGTTAGGCTCTATCTTAGTGAGACTAGTGTAGGACCAAAAAATTGTAGTGTAGAAGATTTACCTATTTCAGATAAAATTATAATCCTCCACATAAGTGCAATATATTTATTTTTAATTACTGAGGAAAATATGAATGTTTCTGTATGATTTTCCTTATTAATTAATATTTAGGTACACTTTTAAAACTGTTAAGATTGAATGATAAAAATAAATTGCTTAATAATTTAAAAATATCTCAATAAATGGTTTAAAATATAATAAAACGTACTTTACAAATTATTCAATATATGCATATATGTTACCTCTAACACTGAAATTAAGTACATGTCACTTCCAATTTTAAATATTCTATGTAAGTTTTGTTTATGTTTAAGACACTGTTTTTCTGTCTCTTTTCATCGCGAAGATTACCTTATTATGGTAGGAATGTTATAAAATATACCCTTTTCTTTAAAAAGCTTGACGTTTAAATTAATTAAAATATAAAAAAAGTTTTCATATATTAATTATGAAAATATTTAAATTTTATTTAAATAATTAAAAAAACACGTATTAGTGAAGTCAAGTTTAAAATATTTACAATTCAAATTTAAGAACTTCATTTAAGACTGGCTGCATACATCCTCTAGATACGAATTAAACAAAAAAAAAAACAAACCAACGCATTCGATATTTAAAGGTCAACCGCTTTTAAAATATAAATTACCGCGAAACTATCTATTCAGGTAGTGTGTGCACTTTGCTACGAATATATTATCTATGAATGTTTAAACATTTTAATTATAATCTATTAGCTATCTCTTACGGTTTCACTCGCGTTTATAGTTACTGCTTCGCTCCTATGAGCCGTAGCGTGATGTAATATAGCCTATAGCCTTCCTCAATAAATAAAGTATCTAACACAAAAATAAATTTACAATTCGAACCAGTGGTTCTTGAGATTAGTGCATTCAAACAAACAAACTCTTCAGTTTATAATATTAGTATAGATAAAGAGTAATAATAAAATAAGGACATGCTTAGGTTACGACTAAAGTTGACGTTAGCCTAAATAATTAACATTTTGGATTTCGAAAATCTCGATTGAAAATATAACATGGATGCATTTTGAAACAAAGAAAAATTTTGTATTGAAACGTTTAAAGGCGACGTTGCCATTCCGTCAAATTATAAATGCGAAATTAATTATTATAAGTTAATTTAGCAGGGAGGTCGATTATGAAACAGAAAAAAAATATAATCAAACCTTAATTGTTGATTACCGTTAATTGTCGGTTAGCTATTTAAATATTTAACAGGAAGCAGTAAAACAGACCCTTAAAATGTTGTCGACTCAATTTGAGTGTTTTATTTTTTTATCTATATTACATATACCGATTTTGAACGAATCGAATTGTGTAAATTAATTGTAGTCGACTTTTAATTTTTTTTTTAAGTCAATATATATGTTATTAATCTTCCCATATTAAGATATTTCACAACACTGTATAATAGGTACAATAACGCTGAGACGGAGAGCGGTTACTACTCGCTACCGTTGCGAGGTCGCCACTCACCTGCTACCGATTTCACCACCACGTACTGTGACCACCAGACTAGAGTGGATTATTGCATGGGATATCTTAACTAAGACTTATTGAAATAACTAGTCCGCCATCTTGGATTTAGAGTGACGCCACATGACCAAATCATGCAGTGTCATCCAAACTAAAGGTGTATACGAAATTTCAGCTCAATCGGTTGAAGATTACTTGACAAGTTGACGTAGTGGTCACTGCAGCTGACTGAAGCGCTAACGGTCGCGGGTTCGATCCCCGATCACGTAATGTCTGTATTGACGGATGTTTCTCTTGGTCTGTATGTTTCTGAACCCCGACACATGATCATAAGACCCTCATGGGGGTCCGTAGAGTGTGATGCGTTTATTTATTCAATTATTACTGGCTGAAAATTAAGTTGCAAGACTCGGATCAACATACATACATTGTAAGTTAAATAATGTTAGGAATATATCATTAAAGTAATTAATACTGTATTTTGTCTATGGTAGCTCGTCGATCAGTTAGTTATTATTATATATCGGCAGTACGCACCCTCCCTCTCTCTAGGATAGATTGCTCGTCTTTACTCTCACAAATATATTCATAATTACGAATAAACTAGTAACTAGAACCCCGGACATAACTTAAGAAATAAAAGCTTGAAAAAAGCAACTGACTACAAAGCCGGTACCAGGTGCACTTAACTTGTTATTCATATGAATTTAATAAGTACTAATGTTTATTTATTTGGGAAAATGAGAATTACTGGAATAAGTACGTTTTTGCATATTAAACCGGTTCCTTTTCTAAAGTCTTGGTATCTATCTCCGAAGGTCTTGATCAGATCCTATTACATTATACGAAGGTATAACACACGCCTATTCATTTCCATTATATTTATCAATTTATAAAATAATTACTGAAAACAGCAATTAGCGAAGATATATGAGGACACGTCACACGCTTAATATTAAAGCGAATTTATTCACTTAAATATAAAATTTACAAAGAAATCAAACAAGCATAACTTAAGAAATAACAATAAACTTGAAATTCCTAATGTTAGAATATTTTATTACGGTAAAATAAAACATACATTTTGATGGAGTAAAACTATATAATAATCTACCAAATCATATTAAACAATGTAAATGTATAAAACCTTTTAAGGCTAAACTTAGATCATATGTCATTAATAATATAAACAACTTTTAGTTCCATGTATATCTATCTATATAAAAAAGTATGTAAATCTCATGTAAGTGAACCAATGTTCTTATGAGAATAAAGTTCTTTATCCGTAATTTAAAAATCCACGTAAAATTAGTTAGCTAAATTAGTAATTCATATTTAGTTTTATATAACTACTCGGTTCCTCATCTTGAAAAAAATAAATTAATGTTCTATCAATATTTTGTGACATGAAAGTCTAAATAACGGCTGAAATCCGAAGTGTAAAACGTTTTATTGAGTTTTGTGTCCAAAACATTGAATTTTTTAATTCTGTCACTTTAATACATAAGCGATAGTATATACAAAAAAATCATATAGTTGAATTGAGAACCTTACTTTAAAGTTGATTAAAAATATCATAACAAACACAGACTTCACAGACAATACAATAGACGAAATAGATAATTACATAACAAATAGTACAAAGTAATTTTTTGAATTGTATTTTTCGTAATAAAATAGTATCGTAATGCACGTTACTGACAATGTAGTACATCTTATGAAATATTACTTATTAAGCGGATGTGCAACAATTAGTTTTCGTAACGAGATCAGATTTATATCTTAGGTACATCTATATATGGACGCTGATAAGCAATAATGTGTCAACCCACACGGACTTCATTTTGAGAAAATGGCGTCTAAAGATGTCAAACCTATACTTACTTAATTTGTTTAAAGACGTTTATATCCATCTTTTCTTTTCTTTTTTTAAAAAAGGTGTAATTAATTAAAAGCAGATTGATATATTTAATATATTATCTAATAAAAAGTTTTTCAAATATTTCAAATTATTCTATAAATTGCAAAATATGGAACGCACTTGAAATACGAAACAATTATTAAGACACTTCTTTCCGTGCTTATTTAGTTTATATTACTTGATTTTTTTTGAATAATGTTGAATAGTTGATGCAGTATCAAAATATATCAATATCTCCGATTTTGACTTTTTGTGGGTTGACACATTATTGCTTATCAGCATCTATATATAAATCAAAATTGGCTGACATTCACTGAGTGATCGATTAACGCAGAACTGAAACCGCTGGGTCTAGGAACTTGAAATTTTGCTGAAACGTTCCCTTAATATCGTGAGTGTGCACTAAGAAAGGATTTTTGAAAATCCATTCCCTAAGGGGTTAAAAAGAGGGTTGAAAGTTTGTTAGATATTAATTTGCTAAGTATACGCGGGCGAAGCTGGGAGAACTGCTAGTCTATCTATACGAATTAAAATGAAAAAGTTTGTAGGATAATATTAGTATATGTTTATATATTTATATATGTAGAGGAAAGTCTATAAAACTACTCGATTTGTAAATTATTTTTGCGTTGGATAGCCCTTTTTTGAGGAAGGTTATACACTATATTACATCTCGCTACGACTCATCGGAACGAAAATGTAGTACATGTTATAAAATATCAACTATTAGTGAAACAATTAGTTTTCGTAACGAGATTAGATTAACTTCTTTGGTACATTTATACTCATATTATAAAGATGTTAAGGTTTGTATATAGAGGGTAGTCTATAAACTATTCATACGATTTGAACTTTTATTTTTGTATTGGATAGCCCGTTTATTGAGGGAGGTTATGTTACATCACAGGCAGTTAGTGTATAGATATATGTCAACATAACATTGTAAAACTTTTATTTGTAATAAGTACAAGTGCCAAGTGCGTTGGCGCAGTGGTCACTGCAACTGACTGTAGCGCTAACGGTTGCGGGTTCGATCCCGCTCACGGCAAATGTCTGTATTGGCCATACAGATCTTGTCGTGGTCTGGGTGTTTGTGTTAGTGTTGTGTATGTTTCCGGACCCCCGACACAAGGTCACAAGATCTTAATGGGGGCCGTTGAGTGTGATGCGTTTATGATTTATTATTATTAACATATTATAAAATGTCAGTCGTTAGGCAATGTATCTGCTATTTGTAAATCGACTTTAATGCTTTTTTATTACAAGGAGTATCATCATATAAAACTTTCATGTCCGTCTCGTAAGATCTTCATCAGATCCTAAGATATATTAAAAACTTCCTTGAAAAATATGCGTTCAGATAGCGAAAACCCCAACGAAATTAGATCACTAATTTTCGAGAAAATTATGTCTATACAAACTTACGTATATAAATTATAATTATAATAATTACGTTTGTCTTTATGTATTTAATTATTAATAACTTTTTAAAAAGAACATTCTTGTTTCATGTCTAATAATAACGCATTTGAAATATGAATATTGTTAAGTTTAGTCTTTAAGTCTTAAGTTCGTCGATTGTAATTTTATAGTGTGGTTTTTAATTCCGTTGAATATTCCAAGTCGCTATAATCGGATTTACTTCTATGACTTCGCGAGTGACATAACCGTTAATAGTAGTAAAAAATAACAGTCAGAGAAATTGTAAGACAGAATTTCATATATACGTCATTATATAATAAAAAAATATAGCAAAGTCTTTTCCTAATAGGTGTAGCCCTTCTGAAGTAAATTTGAATTTATGAATTGTGTCAGCCCATAGTCAAATTTGAATATTGGTGTATTTTGATACAGCGTTATCAATTTATCATTATATAAAAATGTTTGGTCATCTAAATAACATAAGTACATAGTAAAGTTACTTAACTAAATGTTTTGAATAATAAAATGTGTTTTGTATTTTGTAATATTCTATATTTTCATGTATTTCTATTATATCAATCTGCTTCTAATTGATTATATCTTTCATTAAAATAGAAAAGAACAGATGGATATATTTCAAAAAATTAAGACTATGCTTGACATCTTTAGACGCCATTTTCTTAAATGGACGCTGATAAGCAATACTGTGTCAAGCCACACGGACATCATTTTGAGAAAATGGCGTCTAAAGATGTCAAACCTATTCTTAACAAATATGTTTGAAAAAGTATAAATCCATCTTTACTTTTCTTTTTTGATAATAGGTATAATGAATTAAAAGCAGATTGTTATATTTAATATATTATCTAATAAAAATTTTTTCAAATATTTAAGATTATCGTATAAATTGCAAAATATGGAACGCACTTAAAACTCGAGACATTCATTTAAGACACTTTTTCCGTACTTATTAAGTTTATATAACTTAAAATTATTTTTAATGTTGTTAAATAGGTCACACTGTCAAAATACATCAATATCTCCGAATTTGACTTTTTTTTGGGTTGACACATTATTGCTTATCAGCATCCAAATAATGTCTGTGTGGCTTCACGTAGTACGGCTTATCAGCGTTCATATATGTATATTATATTCGGCAATTAATTTCTTTAAAAGTCTTCTTATAAGTGCACACCCACGCTGTAACGTCTATGGCTTCTGATCCGCTCCTGTACGTCGTAGCGTGATGTTTTATAGCCTATTACATACCTATTATTTACTAAATTGGACTTGTATTTTCCGAGGTTAGTGTGTTAAAATAAACAGAAATAACATTTTAGAATTATACTGCCTGACAACTCAGCATGTATTGGATATTTGATAGCGTTAGCAGAAATGTTTCAATTCAATTCAATTCTTTGGTTAATGGCTTTTAGTTGTGCCAATCGGACAGCATAAATTTTTAAAAGTGAAAAAAAAAACAGAACTAAACTTTAAAAAAAGAATTGTTTTTTATTTAAACATTGGATCTTGTATGCTCGTATAAACATCATTTATGAAAAAAAAATTAAAAACGAATATTCCGTTTTTTTTTTTTTTTTTGAAATATCGATTCTAACTCTGGTAAAATTTATTATTTATCCTACACATGCCCAGTTGACACTTTGTATGTTAACACATTTTAGATTTACATAGTTTCATACGGACGTAATAATATATTAATTGAAACTTAATTTTATTTAATTGATGTATTAAAAATATTATCTGTATTTCAAAATCTCGACGGCATTGTAGAGTTGTTATTGACCGAAATACATTTAGGAATAATATCGACTGGTCATTTGTAATGAAATGTAAAGTCTATTTTTCTTGTCCTATTTGGTAATAATATCCGGACCGAATGTTATGGATTTTCGAGCTTTTTTTTTATTTTTCATTATAAAAAATGATTCGGTTCAATTATTCGATCGATAATTTTATAATCTAACTGTTATGTATGGTTAGAATTATTATTTGTCTGCTCAAATAAGTAAAGAAAAATCCTACTAATATTATAAATGTGAAAGTTTGTATGTGTGGATGGATGGATGTTTGTTACTCTTTCACGCGAAAACTACTGAACCGATTTGGCTGAAATTTAAAATGAAGATGGCTTATATCTTTGATTAACACATAGGCTACATTTTATCCCGAAAAAATTTGACGCTCCCACAGGAATATTTTAAACAGTACTTTTTACTTTTTCACACAAAAACTACTGAACCGATTTGATTGTTTGAAATGAAGATGGCTTTTACCTTGGATTTACATTTTATCCCGAAAAAAATTGAAGTTGCCACAGGAATAACTAACTAAGAAAGTACTGAACCGATTTGACTGAAATTTGAAATGAAGATGGCTTATATCTTGGATTTACATTTACTATTCCACGTGGACGAAGTCGCGGGTGAAAGCTAGTAGACTAAAATTTAATTATTACTAATTCCTTATTAAAATTATTGGTACAAACTATCCGAATTGGTTTATTGAAGACAAAGTATTGAGGTAGAGCGTAGCTGTGGCCTACTACCTACCGGGGCAGCACCTCACTCTCAGAAGTAGTGTTGCCCAAATGCAAGAACAAGACGAGACTTAGCCAGTCTTGGTCTTGGTCTTGCGCCCATACACCTGGTCTTGGTCTTGGTCTTGGTCTTGCGCTCCCGGTCTTGGTCTTGGTCTTGGTCTTGCAGCAAGAGTCTTGCAAGTCTTGCAATTACCTATTAGTCTATTACTATTTATTAAAGTTTACTTTAAATGTTAGAAAAACGTATTAGAATTGGAACTTGGAACATTGTGAGCTTGAATTAACATAGCCATAGTAAAGATCAAGCAGATTAATAAATAACTGAAGATTTGATAAGAAATTCGAAAAATCAACTGACCTATATGTCGTTTTCATGGAAGTAACTGTTTCTTAATAAACATTTATGATTTATAAGCTTACATTTGCTACAACATGTAAAAAAAAAAATTAATTACAATAACTTGACTGTATTTTAAAGAACAATACTTATCTGTCTAGAAAGAGATTGAACCCTCAACTTATAAGAAATTTAATAAAAGAGTTTTACGATTTATCATTTATTTGAATAAAAAATAAAATACAACACAAATCAACAGCTTTATCATTAGGTTATGATACTTTATATCAATTTTTTTGACCAAGAATTAATACAAAGTAACCATCTGGCTGACTCATCACTTAACCTATTTCTATGTTTTCTAATTACTAATGATGCGTTAGAAAATAATCTCTCAGCAGGTACTGAAGTTGCCGGTATTGAGAGAAAATCACGAGCCATTTTCGATAAAATCGGATACTCTGTCTCATGCGTCCTCCACCAATCTAAAATGTCTTCCGAGCTGGCAGTTCTTGGTTTTCTCAGGTACTCCTCCAACTCGTCTATCACTAAGCCTTGAAGACAAGATCCAGATGACGTCGAGGGACATTCATAGAGTTTATCAAAGTCTATTACGTCTTCATCTTCATCACATACTTTATTTTCTTTTTCTGGTAATTCCAGAGATTTGTTCAGTGAGTGTAGACTTTTATATTCTTCATAAAGTTCATTGAACTTGCGCAGACTTTCTGTTTTAAGTTGCTTCCCCCACATTGTCAGGTCAAAAGTCTGAGCCTTATGCCTTGGGTCTAAAATTAAAGAAGTACAATAAATCCAGTTGCTCTTCTTGTAATGTTTAAGCATTTTGTCTCGAGCTGCTTGGAAAGCTAGAATGAGCCTTTCATCCACTTCAGATCGATTAGGTTTCTCATCTAACTGTTTTACCATGGATTCAATTTTATCTAGCAAGAGATTGAATGATACAATGACTAGCGGTAATGTAACATATTTGTCTCCACCAAGTTTTGTACTTAAAAGTTTAAAATTTATTAGAAATTTATGTAATTTTTCGAGTACCTGCCATTCATTAGCTGTGATTTGAAAATCATTTAATTCGGTGACAGAACTGCACAATATGTCAATGCCCGCTCTCACTTTTAAACCAAATCCAATCATATCATGTGTGGAATTCCATCTCGTTGGACAGTCAAGAATGGCATTTAGATTTGATGGCACGCCAGCTGCTTCACAAGCAGACTGAAACTTCTTCTTCACTATCTCACTTCTTTTTATTTTACTGGAAATGCTGCGTAACTTTGTTACAGATGTACGCGAGTCAGCAATATTTGGTGCAGATTCTTCATCTTCCTCATCCTCAGTTTCGTCTGCATAGTCTTCGTACTGCTGATCTTGCGCGTTAGTGTCAGACTCACAGTGTAATGCTAAGGTCTTTAATAAATCTTGTACACCAAGGTTTAAAATGTGAGCAAAGCACCGGAAATGTTGATTGTCTGAATCAAAGTGTTGCGGCAGCAGTTTGCTCAGTTCATACATAAATTTGGTATTTGCAGTTGCGTTGTCGACCGTGATACCTTGTATTTTATCAATTATGCCATATTCCAATAAACATTCATGGAAAATCGTTGCAATATCTTCCCCAGTATGTCGACCGCGTGATGGTATAAAATCAAGAACTACAGATTGATACTTCCATTCGTTGTCTATATAATGAATAGTAACCCCGTAGTAACTCCTACCAGCAATTGACGTCCACCCATCAATGGTAAAAGACATTTTAGATGATAATTGTTGAAGTCGTTCCTTGAGATTCAATTGGAGCTCTTCAAATCGCTCTTTGACTTTCCTTCTAAGTGTAGACCTTTTAGGAAACACCATATTAGGGCAAATACGTCGAAAATATACTTGTGTAGCTTCGTCATCGAAAAATGAGAAGGGAAGATATTTTTTCACCACCCAATCAACTGTAGCTGTCGTGATGTTGTCACTGCTGTTTTCCGACTGAAACAAAACAAGAAATCTTGTGTTATTATTTAAAACATACTAGGTTTGAGCGTATAAGAGGAGGAGGTTTGTTGTTGTTAAATCGAGAAAATCGTTAAATTGATATTTGTTATATTAAGGTTGCACTGTACTGTAATTTACCAAAATAAAGTACTTAGTTGTTACTGGCCGATTCAATGAAAATATGGGTGTTAGTGGTGTTTTCATCTAGAAACTTCATCTTTCATCGTTGCGACATATTAAGTATGTAATTATCGTCTAAAAAATATTTTAGACGATAATTACATACTTAATATGTCGCACCCCTAGATGAAAACACCACTAACTCAAAAATACTTACGTAAGTTAATGGCGTTTTTGAAAGTATCGCATGAATAGCTACGCGGAGTTAAAATTCTTTTAACTGTTAAAAAAATATTCTTACCTGTCCACTTCTTCCAGCGGTTACTAAAAAGCTTGTGATATCTCCACTTAATTTTGGTTTAACAGGAAGAAATATTTCTGATTCCTTTTTGTGGAAAGATATTAGATGTTTCCTTAAGCCTGAAGTGTTTCTGTTTTTCATTTTTATTTCAATCTTTTTATGTTGGCACAATTTACAGAAGGCAGTTTGGGATGCATGAATTATTTCGAAAAACTCTTCAAATTTGCTTTTGGGTCTTTTAGATCTGTGACTCAAACTCTCGTTACTCGGACTAGAATAATTTGAATCTTCGTCACTCATATTAAATTGTACACGTGATACGTTTTTAGAAAACAACGAGAATTAGTAAAAACAATTATTAAGTTAGACTCGAAGCACAGCTCAATTGGAAATGACTGGAATTAAAATAATTCCTTTATTTATAGTACGTTTCCTTGCTTTCTACCGCGCCGCCTCGCCACGTGCCGGCTCTATGAAAAGGATGCCGCCGCAAATGAAACAATGCCGCGTGCGGCGTACAAACACACACTAAATATTACCTACTTGTACAGACGCGACGCGTGAATAAAATATATGTAAAGAATTAGTGCCAATCACTATTCTTTACATATAAGTGAATGTTTTGGCGTACATCTATACTAATATTATAAAGCTAAAGAGTTCGTTTGTATGTTTGATGACAGAAGTTTTAAAATAAATAAATAAGTTCTGAACGTCACTATACCTCCAAAGTTACTATTCCTCGTGGACGAAGTCGCGGGCACAGCTAGTAAATACTTACTCTCATCATCTCTCTCAGAGATATTCGGGCTGATAAGTAATACAAAACTCTTATCGCAGGCTTTTTATTTTATTAGTAGATAAGTACCTACGCTTTTTATATTATTTTATTAGTTTTGTAGAATTTTTTTACACGTTTCAAGTATATTTAAAAGCGGCTACAATATTTATTAAACGGGTGATATTTGAACACTTTTTTGCTATTTTTTCTTTTAAAAACTTAAGAAATATAATGACTAAATGTACAATAATAGTACCTAAGTAATTAGTTTAAAACCATATAAGTAATCAATATTATAATATATACTTACTAGAATGAATTAATATGACATCTACTACCTATCCTTACCATTTTATCCTAATCATAATACTACTTGCGTGATCAGTATAATGTATTCATTTTCATTCTAAGCACTCTGAAACTTATTTATTCTTTGGAACACCTGTAGGTACTCTTAAAATTCGAAATTATTTTGCATGAGTATACCTACGCCCTATGGCGGCAATCAAATAGTGTCAAATGTTATGATTTAGGCGTGGCGGCAACGATTGTTTTAGATTTCAAAAGAAGCCGCCGGCGCGTGTATCATAACCATGTACTTCCGAAAAGCGGCAAATTTCTTTGAGAAGTAAGTACAAAACCTTTGATGCCGCATTATCAAAGTGCCGATGGTTAAAACATTACTATGCATGCACTCAGTTTGATTTTAATAGATATTTTAATAGATATGTTTATGGTATTAGTCGTAATGCGCATAGGTCCAGTTTTTCATATTTTTTGATACAGTTTTTTGCGTCTCATAGAATTCCTAAGCGTACCTACCTATACACCGAACTGTTACACCTAACTACTCAGTGAAATAGCGCTAAGTCCTAGCTGCAAGACGCAAGAGTCTTGCAGGCTATGTCTTGTTCTCGCTCAAGTCTTGCACGGTCAGTCTTGGTCTTGGTCTTGCTAAAAATACGCGGTCTTGTTCTTGGTCTTGGTCTTGCAAAAACGCAAGAACAAGACCAAGACTGCAAGACCAAGACTGAATTTGGGCAACACTACTCAGAAGATTGCCGTGAGGTAGGTAATAAAGCTGAGTTTCGTACGGTGAGTTGCAAGCCTGACCTTCTTCTCCATTCCTTTCCTTACTTCCGTCCCTTTCATCAGCTTCATCAGGTTATAGTTATTTGTATAATTTTAATGACATGTTTTAATCGTCTCTAAACATCGATGTAATTATGTACTTTATTTCATGTAAATGTATTTTTTTAAATATTTTCCTAAGTGAGGGAAATAACTATAAATATTAGAAAAGCATGGGATTCTTTTATTTCACTTTTTTTTCATGCACAATATATTCAGCCAGTGTCATAAAAAAAATAAATTGTCAATCATCATCTATAATAAGGTTCATCAAATTCAATTTACGGATCGAACCTTTTTCACAATTCTGTTATGCGAAAAGGTTCGTAAATCCAATTCGCCGAAACGCCAGTCAGCAGTGACTGTATGTACGTATATAGGTAATTCTAGTGGGAGTCCGGGGGTGGGGCGGTGTAGGGTTGCCATGAGGAAAAATAAAATTCACGTCCAAAATGTTTTTATCATTGCAATATGTGACGTTAAAAATCTTTCCAATATTGATTAGCCCGCCAATTGACTTATTGCCTTAAAGGTACTCTTGTCTGTTATACTCAGTCGCTAGTTGGTTGCTAGGCAACGTCATCCAAAGTGGACGACATTCTTGATGCCAATATTTATGAGTTTATTAACATTATATATTATTATATATTATATATATTTTCATTGCGTTATTGTTAATATAAATCTTATCGGATTACAAAATACTGTTAAGGTATGTTACTATCTTTTATATACTAAATTTTTACGTCAGTTTCAAATTGAGTTTTCAAGTGCTAAATTGTTTAACTTCATTCCGTGCTTGGCGTTAAATGGAAAACATTCATATGTTACTTTCAACCCTTCTTTTAACCCATTAATCGCGAATATGACTCTAGCAGCAGTTTAAACCCAAATCTTTTTTTTAAATAATTTGTGACATATTTAAATACAAAATGAAAGGGGTTTTCCTATTATGAGTAGTTTTAATATAATGTACTCGCACGAGTACAGCGGTCACAAACTTACTGAATCCTCCGTATGTAAAAGCTAAGTTAAAAAAACCTAACTGTACTCAAACGAGTACGACAGCGCTTAATGGGTTAACCCCTTAGGGTATTCAGAAATCCTTTCATAGTGCACACTAACGACATTAATGATGGAATGTTTGTGCAAAATTTCATGTTTCTGGACCCAGCGGTTTCAGCTCTGCGTTTATCGATCATACAGTGTATATGCCAGTCAGTCTATTTTGATGTTTATATATATTGATAATACTAGCCGCCCCTCGCAGTTTCACTCGCGTTTTCATTTCTGCTTCGCTCCTATGTACCGCGATGTAATATAGCCTACCTTTTTCAATAAACGGGCTATCCAATATAATATTAGTATAGATTAGAGTACAGAAGGGGCAGACAATGCGCATGCGCAAGCGACCCCGCGGCCTCTCCATTTCCGTGCTGAGAAAGGTCATAGTGGGGATATTAGTGGGTAAAAATCTCCACATAACCCGATTCCTTCCCATTAATCGGGTGTCTTTTCAAAGATTTCCCCTGTGTAAACAAAAAGTATTGTGTAGTTAAAATGTCCGACGAAAATGAGACTCGTGGTGATCCTACCCTCGGATGCTGCAGTGCAAGGTTACGTAACGCGACCTTGACCTATGCGGAGTTCGTTTGGAGGACTTTCAGCGGGATTGGAGTAGAAATGTTTTCTATATTCCGCGGACCATTTCTGTGGACGAGACAATGCGGGCATATTATGACTATTCTCTCTTTGAAGAGCTTTAAGTGTTAGTTTTTAATTGAGGTTTTTTTTTTGTAAAATTAAGTAAAGTAACACCTTTAACTGTCCCACTGCTGGGCAAAGGTCTCCTCTTCTATTAAGGAGAAGGTTTGTCGAATATAAATGTGTCAGAATTTCTCAAGTAGGTTTCCTCACGGTGTTTTCCTTCACCGCCAAGCTCGAGACTAATTAAAACACAAATTTAGCACTTGAAAACTCAGCGGTGATAGCCGCAGTTTGAACTCGTGATCATCGGTTGAGATCGACTTGCTCTAACCAATAAGCCACCTGCGCTCAATTTACGTGTAATATATTACATAATTAAAATAATAATATGAGTCGTAGCGTGATGTAATATAGCCTATAACCTTCATCGAAATTCCGTCAGATGACGCTGTAACATCAGGTCAAGGTTGCGCAATTAACTTATTTTTTAATTCACAATATAGTAATTTTCGGATAGATTAAGCCCGTAAAAGTTGCTCAGATTCATTCAATAACTAGAAAAGCAACATAACCTTTAAACGTCTGTCTTTAAACGTTAAAGATACTTTCGACTGATTTCGTCCCTTCAATTACGTACTATAGACGGATTAGGAGTTTCGACTTTAACAAAATATGTCACGTAATTTTTTGAAATTTCTTTTTCCTTAATTTCTTAAAATATTTTAAAAATTCTTTTTTTATTCCAAAGGGCTTATTATCAGATTGGCTACATGTAATTTTAATAAAATAAATCGTATTATCATTGTTGTTTGATTTTTAAATCAAAATAACTGGAATTAATACGTCATCAGAGTTAACGGAATTGCGTACTTTGCTGTTGAAGTCGGTTTTTTAAGGTCTTAGTTATTTTGGAGTCCGTTAATAATAAGAAGAAATTGATATATTTTTATGATATTTCTATTATAAATATAAATGGGATTTCGAGAACATTGAACTTAGTTTAATTTGAGTTATTTTTTATACATTTGTCTTTCCCACGTCGCAAATTCACACTAAACTATGAGATTAAGTTATTTTCTCATGTATATAAATTATTATATTAACATTGCTCAATATAATGTAAAAAATTCGTGCGGTTAAATCGTTTCTGACCCGAGCGGAGAAGCGGTCGTAACCTAGTTTTAAAATAAGACGTTTCTATGTGACGTTGCCAAGTCTTTGTGCTTTTATTTTAAATAACGCCTTTCAATGTAACGTCTGATTGCATTTTTTGTTTAAAATTTTAAACAAATTTTTAACATTTCATAGCGAAATCAGTGAACGTGTTATGTAGCGTAGTTGCTACTCGTTGACGTTTATGCTTACTTCTCTGCTTCTATGGGTCGTAGCGTGAAGTTTTATAGCCTTAATGTTGCCTAATAAATAGGCTTTCGAACGCTATAAGACTTTTTCAAATCGTATAAGTAGTTATTGAGATAAGCGCGTTCAAAGAACTCTTTAGATTAATATAATGGCTTCAGACCGCTGTTTAAAGTTTTTCTAAAATCGTTTTTAATTCATTACTCGAATATAGATCAATTTGTGTAAATTAATTGAATACTTCCAGTAAGTATTTTAAACTAAAGGAAGTATTACGAGTTTAATTTCCACAATGAAACTCGTAAGACTACCAAGTAGTACATTTAGTAAGTTTTTATGAAATTGATATTTATAATATAAAAATCGTGAAGATTGTTACTACGTTAAGATAACAAGTCAATTATTTGAATACGGTTTTCACAGAGAAATTAAATTTTTACCGATATTGATACTTATGGGGTATTACATATAGAATAACAATACCATGCAGTACATGATTACATTAATGAAAAAGCAACGTGGAATGATAGTGCGTTGACATTGAGGATAACTGTAGATTGTATCCAATTGTGTCCAACATTATTGTACAAAAATATATTTTTGAAAGAGTAACTACTGAGTTTCTCACCGGCCCTTCTCAATTGAGTCCACATTCCGGTGGTAGGTTCGTAGATGGTGAGTATAATCTATTTTTTCTACTTATCCTTATTTGGTAACAATACCCTGAACGAAAATCACGAACTTTCGAATAATTTTGTTTCATTATAATTTTATATTAAAAAAAAGGTTTCAGTTCAATCATTTAATCGATAATTTCTTATCTAACTCTTAGGTATGGCTAGAAGTACGCCACGTTTGTCTGCTAAATGGACGCTGATAAGCAATACTAGTGTGTAGTGTAAGTGTCAAGCCATATGGATTTTGAGAAAATGGCGTCTAAAGATGTCAAACCTATTCTTAATTATTTCGCTGCTTTTTAAGAATATCGATGCAACTAAAATTGATGAATTTTAGGGAATGGGGTTTTTAAATTTCTTTATGAACGTGTTGGTGCTTAGCTGCACAATTTAAACGATCCCTTGATGTTATAAATTTATTGATTTAAAGAACATTCATCATCGCAAGTCTTTCTATGATAAAACATCAAAGATTATGGTCTTTTGACATACTTAGTTCTATTTGTTAGAATTTTGAATAACTATGATTTTCTTGCAAACCAGCGATTTTGTTTAAAGAAGTATATATCCATCTTTTCTTTTATATTTTGATAAAAGATATTATGAATTCAAAGCAGATTGATATGTTTAATGTATTATCTAATAAAAAGTTTCACAAATATATCTGAGATTATTGTATAAATTGCAAAATATAGAAGGCACTTCGAATTAAGAAAACTTAATTTCAAGAAACTTTCTATTTAGTTAAAATCACTTGATTTAATTCATCAATATCTCGGAATCTGACTTTTTGTGGGTTGACACATTATTGCTTATCAGCATCCAAATATGACAAATAAAGATAAATACACTATAAATATTATTATTACAGGGCAACCTCGACTTACAAATCGAAGAGTAACAAGAAAATGTTCGTTATATCAAGTAATTCGTTGAACTGAGGTTTTTATGTTGAGGTTGGGTTGGTCTAAAATTTCGTTATAAAGACGAAACATGTCGTGACATAAATTACATATAAGATTAAGAGTTTATATTAGTGGGAACTTTATATTAAGGTTTTGGGTTGATAAAATTCGTTAATTAAAGGTAGGTAAATATGTTTCCTTTTCTTTGATAGTTGAAAATTCGTTATAAAGTTCGCAAAAAATGTTCGCATCGTAAAGGTATACTTTATATTAACTCTTTAACTTATGGACAATTCAAGGGGATTACGAAGAATTATATACTCGAAAAACTCGTTATATTGAGGTACGTTATATTAAGGTTGCACTGTTTATAAGTAAATTATTTTAATACCGTTTTCACTGAGATCAGTTTTTAACAAAATTACTTGTTATGAAGTATCACATATAGAGCGACGATATGATAATAATAATACCCCCCATTAGGGTCTTTTGATCCTGTGTCGGGGGTCCAGAAACACACACAATACAAGCACAAACACCCAAACCACGGCAATCATCTGTTTGACCAATGACCATAACCAAACAGACGTTGGCTGTGAGCGTGGATCGAACCCGCGACCGTTAGCGTTTTAGTCAGTTGCAGTGACCACTACGCCAACCTGTCAGTCCAGATATAGATTAGTATACCGACTTTTCATCTCACATAAAACAGTATCCGAACAACATATCCTAAAACGGTACAATGCGATCTGTCTGTATGTTATTATAGCACTAATAAGGCCGGGTTGATCGACCGCGCCGTTAGAGTTCGGAGAACTGAGTAACAAAGGTCAATTTATTTTTAAGTTCTATGCTATTAATAATGTGACACCTTTCTATATAGAGCCGTGTTCGTGACTTATTGGATACTAGCTGTGTCCCGCGGTTTGAGCTGCGTTTATTTGAGGAATTACATTTATGTAATGCTTACTTTCCCTGCTTGAATTGGATATTTTTCTCTCTTTCATTGGTTTAAATTTTATTTTCGCGTAAGCCTAAAATAAAAAAACTTATGTTAATCTTCAAAAACTGAAGTGGAAATGGGCCGGTCATATAGCGCGTCTTGAAGATCGTAGATGGACAAAAACAGTTACATTATGGAAAGGCCCAGTGGGCAAGCGCTATAGGGGAAGACCATATACTAGGTGGGAAGACGACATTAAAAAGATTGCGGGTCCACAATGGCATACAATATCTCAAGACCGAGAGAAATGGAAAGCGATGGAGGAGGCCTTTACCTGAGAGGGGTTCCAGTGAAAAAAAAAATTTAATTATTTCATTTCTTAAGTAGTTAAATTATTTTTCTTTTCTGTGTTTGTTTGTTTTTATTACACAGGAAATAAAAGGCTTTTTTATTTTATTTTATTTTATTTTATTTTATTTTATTAATCTTTATGAAATTTTGAAAGCAAAACTTATAAGTGTAATTCTCGCCTTAGACTTTAGATGTAATAAGTTCTAATTAAATTTAAAATTTTAATAAGCGAAGCAGTTACCACAGTAAGAGTGCTTTTAAAATAAATGATGAAAAATTACACTCTACATATAGCTTTTAAAAGCTTAATACCTGCTTCACGCCATATTCAGACTCCTGTTACAAAAGTTAGCGAAGTTATTCGTAAGGTTACCTAGGTAACTGTTACCAGGTTCCAGAGCTGTTTTATATCAATTACGAAAGTAAGACTTACGAATGTAATTCTTTTCTAATAGTGTCACGAAAGCATTTCTACATTCAAGATGTTTTTTTTGTTCAACGTTTCGATGTCGACGACGCCATAATGTCAGCGATACTGTTTATTTCACGTCACTAATTATGAAATAAGTTACACAAATACTACAATTTATTTCATGAAATTAAATTTATCATTAACAACACTAATTTCGTAATCTTAAATCGAATTTATTACACTATTTCTACTATTATAGAACTTAACTAGAAGAAAATTCGTATTGAGCGCTCGCCATAATAGAGGTCACCGCGTCTAAGAATTTTTCACCTGCGCACGCGCAGAACTGGTTCCCGTGTACCGTTGCCGAGGTCGCCGGGAATGTAAATAAATATTACATTTAATTGATGATAGAGATCGGCTTTCTCTCCTGCGATTTGTGTGTAAAAGGATATTCTTTTCAAAATTTCTATTTTTTTTTTGCCAGAAATAAAAACGAAGACCTTGATATATTTATGATAATAGTGACCGATAGGGTTAATACTTTTTTTCGTTGGAAACTAAGTCCTATTTTCCAGGTGGTCTCATATAATTTTTATCAAAATTGGTGATTAATACGAAAAATAAATAAATTGTTAAGTATATTGATATTATAGTATGTTTAGCTTTTGTTAAGATACAATTCCATAAAAACAAACTTGTAAAAAAACCAAGTCTCGCAACTCTAACCGAGTAAAAATTTGTGTGATCCATGTAATACCAAGTCGGTTAATTTATTCAGTCCCTATTAAGAGGACCATCTGACTTAAGTTATTACGTAATTAGCTAGCCTAACAACTTCTTATCGTAACCATATAAATATTAAAAGTCTTTTATGTTTTTAATAAATAAATTGACTTGGCAATCGCATTAAACAGTCTAATTTAATATAATATGCATTGTGAGTAGTAAAATACATTATAATTTCACGCGATGTCTAAGTCAATCTATTTATTGAAAACATAAACGATTTTTAAGTTAATAGAATATTTTTTTATTCAAAATCATAGATTACGGACTACAGAATGATGTGAAATTAACCTAGACGTATGACTCTTAATCTCACTCGCTTCAAAGACGTTCGCATTTCGTAACTAAAAATTACTATGAAAACTAATTCAATTATCAAGTATGTTTCGTATTCATTTGTGTAAAGCAGACATTTTATACAACTTTTCAATAGAAATAAAACGCATTATATACAATACGGCTTCCATAAGCATGAAACATTTCTGCTTATCCTGTTTATATAACTGCATTATGTACGATACACCCACGCGAACTATATATTAATCTATGTTTTTTTTTAGATAAAACTACATCCATGGTCTCGAAAACATCCATGCCTTTATTTATTATTATGTGTCTTCATTAATTATTTTTTTATATAAATAGTAGACGTATAAATAAATAAATAACGCATCACACTCAACGGCCCCCATTACACTCGCGTGACCTTGTGTCGGGGGTCCGGAAACATACAACACTAACACAAACACCCAGACCACGACAAACATCTGTATGGCCAATACACACGTTTGCCGTGTGTGGGGATCGAACCCGCGACCGTTGGCGCTTTAGTCAGTTACAGTGATCATTGCGCCAACGCGTCTGTCAACAAGACGTATAGTGCTGTGTACAGGGGCGTAACTATAGGTTGGCAGGGCTGACAAAAAACCATGGGCCCCTGATAAAAGAGGGCCCCGACCTAAAATAATTTTATAACAAAAATCTTATTAATAAAAATAAATTGTTATTTCATTATAAATATGTATAAACCTTGTATAAGTATAAAAGCTTTTGAAAATAAAACATTTATTAGATACTAGCTAGTGCTCGCGATTTCGTCTGCGATGTCTGTGACGCCTACGTCATAGTAGCTTTATGCATGCAAGTTCTTAGCTCGATCGGTTTAAAATTGATAAAGTTTCATACAAACTTTCACCCCCTATTTTAACTCCTTGGGGGTAGAATTAATCAAAATCTTTTCTTAGTGGATACCTACGTCATAACATCTACCTGCATGCTAAATTTCAGCCTGATCCGTCCAGTGGTTTGGGCAGTGCGTTGATAGATCACTATGTCAGTCAGACACCTTTGAGTTATATATATTTAGATTTAACTAAAATGCACACAATATTATTAAGTTTTGGGAAACTACTTAAGTGGTTCATTAAAATTTAGTTAGAACGTGACGATTTATACTGAGAGGTCCCACCAAAGAACTTGCTACGGGCCCCAGATGGTATAGTTACGCTTCTGGCTGTGTACCAATTTTCCTAAGTCGACAATTACATTTGTGGTTAAAGACATTTATTTCTCAAAAGAAATTACATTTCACTTAATGAGAAAACAAAACAAAATATTACGTACTAATTTAGTTGTGAGCGTTTTAGACAGATACATTTTTTTTACATAATCTTTCAAAATATGACTTACATATTATCCATATTATAGTTTTATTTTTTTTTTTTAATAATAATAGATATATGAAACAAAATGCATTTTAATAACTAAGAAAATAAAAATGTTTTAAAGTGGGTAATACAAAATATTTGTAAGTTTGATTCTCGAGAGTGATAAAAACATCTCTGTAACAGATACGTCGTAAATAGCTACGAAATGTGACTGTCAAAAATAAAGGCACTCACAATCAGGTGTCTTCTCTTTCTAAATAATCTTTAAAGTCAGAGAGCAAAACTTATAAGTGTAAATCTCGCCTAATAATACGTCTTACATAACTCGAACATTAAATTAGAAAACAAGAGTATGTTATTTATATAACGAAATCTTTGAATAATGTCAAAAATAAAACACAATTTTTTTAATAATAATGTATTTACTTGGTTCTATTTTAATTGTAAAGCGTAAAAAATATCTATAAAAAAGACAATTCAATTGTGACTATTATCGTAA
Source organism: Hypolimnas misippus (assembly GCA_037950945.1). Classification (NCBI taxonomy): domain Eukaryota; kingdom Metazoa; phylum Arthropoda; class Insecta; order Lepidoptera; family Nymphalidae; genus Hypolimnas; species Hypolimnas misippus. The sequence continues at coordinate 749,444 of JBBEEQ010000031.1, forward strand.
AGAGCAATGCCAATAAAAATTAACCTATTTTCCTAAACATCTCCGAGACATAAATTAGTGCGTAACAATCTAGTACTAAATTCTTACGTAGGTCCACTGACCGTAGAGACCGAGTACAGACAGCAAAACAACATTAACTATACTAATATTATAAAGCTGAAGAGTTTGTTTGAACGCGCTTATCTCAGGAACTACTGCTACTTACTCACTTGACTCATACGTTTTGTACTAAGCCCGCATACTGTCAGTTTGTAGGTTCGGACGGCTGCTTCGGATCAAAATTGAGTCTAATTTGTAAGTATTTTATAAATAAATAAATACTTCCCACTCAACGAACCTCAGAATCTCTTGATCCTGTATCGGGAGTCCAAAAACACACACAAAACAAACACAAAGACGCAGATTGTGACAAACATCCACATGGCCAATACATATGTTTACCATGATCGGGTGTCAAATCCGCATCCAGTTAGCGCTTCAGTCAGTTGTAGTGATCACCGCGCCAACGGGTCGTCTATACAATCTATACTAATATTAAAAAGCTGAAGAGTTTGTTTTTTGTTTGAACGTGTTAATCTCAGGAACTACTGGTTCGAATTGAAAAATTCTTTTTGTGTTAGATAGTTTATTTATTGAGGAAGACTATGGCTATATTACATCACGCTACGCCTCAGGAGCGAAGCAGTAGCCGTAAACGCGAGTGAAATCGTAAGGGACGCCTAGTTGCTTATATATGACAAAAAAAATTATAAAGTTGAATGAATTGATTTAATATCGTCGGTCTAGATGTGATAGCTCGCACATGCAAAGTGTTGAACTTTACAGAAGAGACAAAAAACTTATTTTAAAGCTAACTGTAATAAATGGATGCTGATAAGCCATAATGTGTCAACCCACAAAAGGTCAAATTCGGAGATATTAATGTATTGTGATACTGCAGTATCTATTTAATAGTATCAAAAAAAAATTAAAGTCATATAATCTTAATAAGTACGAAAAAAAGTTTCTTAATTAATTGTTTCGAATTTCAAGTACGTTCCATATTTTGCTATTTATACAATAATCTCAAATATTTGAAGATTTTTTTTAGATAATTTATTAAATATATCAATCTGCTTTTAGTTCATTATACCTTTTATCAAAAAAGAAAAGTAAAGATGGATATATACTTCAACAAACATATTTATTAAGAATAGGTTTGACATGTTTAGCCGCCATTTTCTCAAAATCAACTCCTTGTGGCTTGACTCAGTATTGCTTATCAGCGTCCAAATATGTTTACATTTTGAAATGACTTTGTCTAGAGATATTGTAAGAAATATTGTTATTAAAAATTTAAATTATCTGAATATAGTTTTCACCGAGAAAATTCTATTTTTACCATAATTGTTAGTTTTAGGTGATTTATATCAAATAAAGAGCGACGACATTTCTCTATAATCAAGCCGACAGCTAGAAATTTTGCAATATTTCCTTGATTTTTATAATGTTTTTAAGTAATTAGCTACTAAACTGTAGATAAAATTAATGTGGGACCGTGGGGACGTATTAATCAAAAAAGTATTATTGAAATTTGGATGCTGATAAGCAATAATGTGTCAACCCACAAAAAGTCAAATTTTAAGATATTGATGTATTTTGATACTACGTCACCTATTTAACATTATCCAAACAAATTTCAAGTCATCTAAACTAAATAAGTGTAGAAAAAAGTTTCTTAACTCAATGTTTCGTATTTCAGGTGCGTTCCATATTTTGCAATTTATAAAATAGTCTCAAATATTTAAGAACTTATTATTATATAACATATTAAATAAATCTATCTGCTTTTGATTCAATATAAATTTTATCAAAATAGAAAAAAGAAGATGAATATATACGTCTTCAAACTAATTTATTAAGAATAGGTTTGACATCTTTAGGCGCCATTTTCTCAAAACGAAGTCCGTCTGGCTTGACACAGTATTGCTTATCAGCGTCCATTTGTTAACAGCTGTCGAAGATATGAACGGACCTACAAAATTACAGTCGAATTCATAATCGCCTTAACTCGATCGAAAATATAACATATTTAATTCACAATGTACAATAGATAACGTTTTATTGGCTTGAATGAAAGAATTCTATTAGTATCGAAGTGCGACACGCGGCATGACGTGACCAGAGTCGTCAAAGGCTTCACGATCATGATAACTATGCTAATAGAAATACATTCACATTTTATTTATCTTTATTTGTGATGGGGTGTTTAACATAACAACTAAATTCTGCTAAAACATATCATATACATCTTTACTAATATTGAGGGCAAAATTTGTATATAGGGGATAATCTCTGAAGCTATTGATCCGATTTGAAAAATCCTTTTTGCGTTAGATATCTTGTTTATTAAGGACGGTTATAGGCTATATTACACCACGCTACGACACAGAAGCGAAGAATTAACTATTAACGCAAATGAAGTTGAGAGTTGCAGCTAGTTCCCAGTAAACTAATTCTTTGATAACTATTTAACTGTGTCTTGGTTCGTGTTTGTTAGTAATTAACTAGGAAGCCACGATATTGAAGCACGAATGATAAATTGTTCTAATAATATATAATTTATAAATATAATTAACATTGTGAAAAGAAAAACAATAAAAATATTAAAAGAAGAATTAAACAAAGAAAAATTGAACTATATAAAACCTACAAATCTATCGATGTCATTGCAGTGAAGCAAAGTGCCCAAAACACAGGCGGCATTGCCCCTTGTATTATATCTATTTATTCATTTATTTATACCAACAAGACACATAATCGCTACATAAATAAACTAAAGATAGCATAACACATTTAAAAGGTGCCTTAATTATAGGTAACACTACATATACAATAGTATATCGAATGTCATCACAGTTTTTACGTTTTACACTTGACTTAATATCTCGTTACAATGTCGTATCATGAAGAGCCTTGTAGAGTAGATTTAATTTCACGCGAGAGATGGTTTGGCTGATTGTAGTAATCTATATATATATAAAATCACTTGTCCTGACTGATTCATCAACGCAGAGCCTAAACCGCTGGGGCTACGAACTTAAAATTTTGGCAGTAGGTGGCTTTTAGGTTGCAGGCATCCACTAAGAAAGGGCTTTTTGATTATTCACCCTTAAGAAGGTGAAAAAGGGTAAAATGGTTTGTATGCAGAATCTTATTCCGTGGTCGTATTAACTTAAAACTTAATACACATTCTTCTGGGTGATAGGAATGAAATATATAATAGAAAACGTGGTACTATTATTCCACACTGGGGTGCAAGGGGGTAGTAAAGTTTGTATTATCCTTACATTCAGCACAAACAATACTTAGGGAGAATAACCTTATATATGTATCCCAGAATTTAAAATCATCCCTTATAGTGACGCTAGGGGGTATAAATTCTGGAACGGTCACAATTTCGCTGGTAGATTTATTTAGCTGAAATCCAAAATATACGCGGGCGTAGCCGCAAGCAACTGCTAGTAATAATATACATATAATCATTGATCAGTGATATTATCTATATATTATAGATATATTAGATTCATTCGTTGGTAGACAACGTCGTTCAAAGTGAACGTTAAACAAACATTCATAGTTTTATAACCTACATTAATGTGTACTGTTTATAAATTTTTTTTTTTCTAAATTCTAAAACGTTCAAAATGCTTTTATAGCAAAGTTCGAAAATATTTTAAAGAAACGTTTGTGTGTTAGAGGTTATTATTATATTAAAGATTTCATAGATGATGACCTTGGGAATAATGAGATCACTTCCAGGCCTTTTACGTATTGTAACCAATCTTGATGTTGTTAAAAAAATTAACAAAAAAAAAGTCCCGCTGAGTTTCTTTCGCGGTTTCTTCTCGGGCTCCGGTTATACTTTTCCAAAACCGTGGTAGATTCATTTTCTTGACGTTCAAAAAGAGAATGTAAATTCCTATTTTGATTAAAAATACTTTGATTTTGATTTATTTAATTAATCTTCAGTGTTCAGTTAAAATAATAAGAATGCATGTCATCATAGTAAAGTATTCTACTATTGAATTCGTTTCATATTTTAAGTATTGTTATTTAATCTGAAATAAAAATATTTTAAAGGTTTTTTGGTTCTGCTGTCCGTACACATTTGTCTGCTAGGTTGGGCGGGCGCCAAGCCGTCTGTCCTACATCGCTATTTATAATACTACCGCTGACCGTATATCAACATTTGAAATTGGTTAAATTGGTCCACAATATTAGTAAATAACTAGTGAGTAAAAAACACTCGCTCATCAACACTAGTGATGATGTTCTGCAAAAGTAAAAAAATATAACATTTATTTAATTATTTTAATATATTATATCTATATAATAATACGTTAAGCTAAAATTTGTACCTCTCCCTTTTTACGAAAAGATGCGCAGACTCAAAAAAAGTCAACTTCGTAAACACACTCATCTGTACTAATATTATAAAGCTGAAAAGTTTGTTTGTTTGAACGCGCTAATCTCAGGAACTATTGGTTTGAATTGAATAATTTCTGTTAGATTGTTTGTTTACTGAGGAATGCTATAGGCTATATTACATCTCGCTACGACTCATAGGAGCGAGGCAGTGACCATAAACGCGAGTGAAATCGCCTGAGTTAGTAGTTTACATAGAGGAGAGAGGAATGCTAATATGTTTTTATGTTATGCCTATAAAATACATTATATCACTATAAAAGTACGTTACGCACACTACCAGATATTTCACACATACATATATATCTATTGTTGGTTGTTAAAGTCTGTGGTTAAATTGAGAATAGACTATCTGTGGTCAATTTTTAATTCGGTTGAAAATTTAATGAACTACGATCGATTTCCGTATACGTCCACTAGTAACTATAAATATACAAGCTCGTGAATTTCGACACCCGATGACGTTGCCTAGCAACTGAATATAACGGACAAGAGTCCTCACGAATTAGAATTGTTTCCAATACTTAGGACATAGGCAGGAGAGAGAACGCTTGATAAATAATTATTTAAACGAAGATCTCAACTTTTGTGTAATTTGTGAGGCGAAATAAAACTTTTTTTTTTATTTTGGCCAATTACTAGCCTAATGACGAGCTTCAAAGTTCAAATCTCAAAGTTAAATTGTATGCAAGTTAAATAAAAATAACATACCTATAGTGTATAGATATAAATATTATTCGATTTCATTGAAAATTTTAACTGACTTCCGAAAAAAGAGGAGATTAATTCTTGCTAAAAACTTACTGCCTTACTACAAAAGATTTAAATATACGTTAAACGCGTGTTTAAAAAAATCCATACTACAAATCTGCGTCTAAAGACAATTTTGAGTTAAACATGCTTTAGATATAGATCAATATACGTTTCAGTGAGTTTAATAGATGTTTAAAACCTATTTCAGCTGTCAAATGTCTATAACATTTTATTAATAAGTTTTTTTTTAAGTTTATTCGCTGTTAAGCTATTTAGATAATATTTTAAACAATGTTTAATTTTTAAACACTGTTTAGCTAGACACGTGTTCAACATGGTTTTAATGCGTCTTTTGTAGTATGACAGTTAATTCCGAATCCTGTAACTTGACGATTCGAAAGTTCAAAGAACTTTATAATATGTTAAAAGCATAAAGATTTTACTAAACTTTATTTTAAATTTGATATTAAACTACTAAGTACGTAACAACACTGCGAAGTATTCGTTAACAGACTATTTGTGGAGTCTTAGATTATACTCCAGAATACAATAGGCCATACTACACCGCTATAAGAATCAGTAATTAATCACCTAACACAATAGCGATTCGCTCGTCCACTCGCCCACTGCACGGTGAACGGAGAGAGTCAAGACTTCGCTTACTTATAGACAATTAGCGATTGATAAATTGACTAGTGTAGTATGCCGTCAAACACTATTTGACCGACTAAAAAGGGGTACAGATTACCCGTGAAAGATAACAAAATTACCTATACAGAATGAGTTTTTTAATTGGGCCCCCAAGCCGAAAGTATACGAAATGACGAAAAATGCTTAAAGGACCCTGAGACGGCTCCCAGAGTTTTTGGATGAAAAATCAAAGTGCATTATTAGTTTTTTTGAGAAATTCATTTTCCTATTAAGTAATCGGACCCGAAAAAAACACTCTATATTATTGCACCATCTAATAGTATTATTATTTTATAACGATCAACTTTTGGGAAGTAATAGTATACGGCAAACTAAAGGAAATGGTTTAGTTTTTACAAATTGCTATTTGGACGCTGATAAGCAATACTGTCAAGCCACACGGACTTTCATTTTGAGAAAATGGCGTCTAAAGATGTCGAACCTATTCTTAATACATTTGTTTGAAGAAGAATTTTTCCATCTTTACATTTCTATTTTAATAAAAGTATAATTAATTAATAGATGCTAGGCTAGTAAAGAGTTGTATCTAATAATAAGTTTTTCAAATATATGAAATTATTGAATAATCCAAAATATGGAACTTACTTCAATATTCTAAACATTAGATTAAGAAACTTTTGTCCGTACTTATTTAATTCAGATGACTTGAAAATGTTTTGTATAATGGTAAATACGAAATGCATTATCAGAATACATCAAATTTGACTTTTTGTAGGTTGACACATTATTGCTTATCAGCATCCATTTATCTCATACATTAACTAAACGTTAAGAAGTCAATTCTTCAAGAAAATGAACAACACTCAAAAGTGAAAACTTGGTACAGTACGACTACTGTAAATAATTTATTTTATTTCAGATATATTTTAAGTATGCGTTTTAGAATTAGTCTGATTTTTTATAACGTAAATATCTGTAAAATGTTGATTTTGTTTTCCTACTTCGTATTCCATTATTCTTTTTCAAGCTTAGAAGGCATTAGTAATTATACCTTTGGTTTTAAATGTCCAAAACGTCGCCTACGTTGATCATTAAGCCTCGGGGGACATGTTTGCATTCAACTTCTATAAGAAAAGGTGGTTTTTAAATCATCGGTGACTTTTTAACCCCCAACGCAAAAAAGTGGTGTTATACTATGACCGCTATATGTGTGTTTATGGCATTCCTAAACGCGTGAACCGATTTAGATGCGGTTTTTATTACTTGAAAGAGGGTTTTCTAGCGATGGTTCTTAGACATGTTATACCAAAATCGTTTCAGCTTCAATAAGTTTCAATTTTAGTCTATTATTTATTGTTCTGATCGAAAAACGGCTTAACGGATTTGGATTATTCTTTTTAGGGTTCCGTACCTTAAAAGGAAAAACGGAACCCTTATAGGATCACTTTGTTGTCCGTCTGTCTGTCTGTCTGTCTGTCTGTCTGTCTGTCTGTCTGTCTGTCTGTCTGTCTGTCTGTCTGTCTGTCGGGATGTCAACCCTTTTTTCTCAGAAATGCATAGACGTATCATGTTGAAATTAATATCATATACTCAAGTCTACGATGACATGCGGCCGTGAAAATATTAAAGTTCTAAGTCAACGCAATCAAAAGATAATGGAAAATATGTCGTATATTTTGACCATTTTAGCGTTTTCGCAAGGGAATCAAAACCTATAGGGTACTTCCCATTGACCTAGCACGATGAAATTTGGCAAGAAGTAAGATCTTATGGTACAAATAAAGGAAAAAATCTGAAAACTGTAAATTTTTGTATGTATGTTTGTCTGTTTGTAAGTTTGTCTTTCAACCTTTTTCTCAGAAACGCGTCAAGGTAACAAATTTTTATCAACGTCAAGTACTCAGAGTTGTAATTACTAAGAGCTGTGAAAAAATCAAACTTCTTAGTTAACGCAATCAAAAGTTACGGTCATTTATATCACATATTTTAAGTATGATAGCGTTTTTAACGTTTTCGCAAGGGAATCAAAACCTATAGGGTACTTCCCATTGACCAAACATTATGAAATTTGGCCAGGAGCAAGGTCCTTTAGTATACATAAAGGAAAAAATCTGAAAACTGTAAATTTCTGTTCGTGTGTCTGTCAGTCTGTACGTCTGTCTTTCAACCTTTTTCTCAGGAACGCGTAAATGTATCAAGTTGTAAATTGATCAAGCGGAAAATATATTAATCTTAGAATAAAAATTATATGTACTTGTAACAAATTAACATAGAAGTTGACCATGGTAAAAAAAAACAATTTTACAAACACTGAGAAGAAATTTGTATCAATACGAAAACATTAAAAAGCAGCAAACCTTTATAAACAACGCAATGCAATCTATATATCGCAGCTAACAAAACGATAGCGTGATGCAGCGTACAGCTAATGCCATCTATTACAACATTATGACATTAACTGTGATATAATTCTGCTCGATTAATAAAATTTTTTATTTTAATTATTATTTAAACGCGCTAAAAATTATGAAATAAACTTTTTATTTAAAAGTTTTATCGTCGATTTATAACGTCATTACGTAATTAACATTCAATATAAGATCTTCACGCGATTTGATTTAAGTACTCGTATTGACTTAGTACGAAAATTTTAAAATTAAATTCAAACAGATCGAGCTATTTAATTTACTTATTTATCTACACATATAAGTCTTCTGGTTATTAGTAATATAATTAGTTATTTATAAATAAACAATTAGTTTTGTTCGAATTAAGGACTAATTATTTTCGTCTTGGCAACACTAATATATATTTCGATATTTTGATTGATAATGTAAATCTAAATATTTTACGAACGTAGTGCAGGGGTAGTGGAGTGTAGTAGAATATAAATAAAAATAAAACGAGAATAAAATATAATATAATTATGTTGTTAATGTCAAACTCAACAAGTTAGTTCATTGAAATTGTCAAGAGATGGCGCTATAACTTTTTTTTTTGAAAGTATAAGGTGTATTAGTACTTGAAATAAAATTTTGTGTTTCCATGGATTGCATCCATGATCGAGTTTTAAATTAAAGTGCTCCTAAGTAGTTTCAAAATAGTTTTTGGGACGTGATCCATATTTACATAATATTTGATTATATTTAAGCGACTTCTAAAAAGGAGTGTTTTCAATTCGACCTTGTATTTAATTTTTTTTTTGTTTGAAAAGGTATACTTCCAAGGTGGTCCCATTGTCTTCAGGTCAGGATCAGATGATGGGATCCTGGAGAAATTGAGGGAACTCCTCAAATATTATAGGCAAGCGTATACCGATTTAGGTATTTTTGATAGTAACTTATGTTGGAACTGATGATGAAGACCACAAATGGCGTAGATGGGTTAGTCTTATATAGATTTCTATAAGTTTGTACGGAACCCTCGGTGCGCGAGTCCTACTCGCACTTGACCAGTTATTTATTTGAAAGGGTAGATTATACCCTTTAGTTATATTGAAATTTCATCAAAATCCCTCCAGGACTTTTGTTTTAAAATCAAAATACCTGAAATAAGGATGTCAAGCAAACGAAAGTACGAATTTTGATATTTATTCTGTTTTTGAATAAGGTTGCTCTTTTTTATGACCCTGAATTTAGCACACAGCCCACAAAAATAATTTTTGGATACGAATACGAAGAACAGGAATTGCGCTAGGAGTAATAAAAGCATATGGTGTTGTTTGAGGTCGAAATATCAACATGTACAAAATTGGAATTTTTTTTTCATCTGTCAAATAAAAATTATAGCCAAAAATAATTTTTGTAGGGCTCTCCAAAAGTACTGGATCAATATAATTACTCAGAAACTACATTTATACATTTTTTCTTATGCTTTTTTATATTCGTATCTAAAAAATATTTTTTTGGGCTGTGTGCCAAATTCAGGGTCATCTTTTTTTAAATATAAAAAAGTGCATGGCTTATGACCTTACTTTATAGAGTCAGTTACGAAGTAAAATAAAAGAGTAATTAAAGAATTAATTATTACAAATTGGTGTCAATTTTCAAACACAGAAATATTAATTAAATTGAAAGTCGATACGGTTATTTTTAACCTGTAATGGCCATTTGTTAACTAATCCACAGTTACAGCGATCTTATCAAGTGTCGCTCGGCCTTGCGGTGTTGGTTAAGTTGATGTTTATATGTGAAACTACCTACCTCTTGCGGTTTCATTCGCGTTTCTGGTTATTGCTTCGTTCCTTTAAGTTGTACCGTGATGTTATATGGCCTACAACTTCCTCAATAAACGTGCTCTCTAACGCAAAAAGACTTTTTCAAATCGAATCAGTAGTTTCCGAGATTACCCCCCACATACAAACTAACAAACACTTTTTTTATAATATAGTAGATTAGCTGCCCCTCGCGGTTTCATTCGCGTTTATGGTTACTGCTTCGGTCCTGGAAGTCGTAGCGTGATGTAATATAGCCTATAACCTTCCTTAATAAACGAGCTGTCTATATCAAAAATAATTTTTCAAATCGTATCAATAGTTTCAAAGATTATCTCCTACACAAACTGTATTGACTCTACTAGTGATATAACATAATTATGTTTAGTTGCAAAATATGATCGGACTCTTTGATATTTGAATAACTCTTGTGTCGATATTTATTAAAATGTTTATTATGTTTCTTAAAAAATCTCGCAAGGAAGTTTTGTAATTGAAATTATATTTCTAACGATATCTAAATATTGCGTTGTTTTATAACACTGACATAACTGACTAGAATTATTTATATAATACGATGAAAAAACTATAAACAATATCGTAATAATAAATATGTGAGAATGATTTCAATATATTAAAATTAATTAAGAAATATATTTTAAAAATGGAAACGATTACACAAATTAATAGAGTAAAACGAACTACGAAATGTAAAAACAAGACTCTAAGACAAAAGAATCTATATAAACTACATCGTTACATAGTGGAAAAGAAATTGGGTATCCTTTATTCCTTTTTAAGTTCGCAACGCATTTGTGACACTTCTGGTGCTGAAAATGTGCATGGGCGGTGGTGATCGCTTAATATCAGGTGTACCGCCTGTTCGTTTGCCAGTTAAAAAAATACAGATAAAATAAAAATGTTTATTATGTCTTAATATTTAAGCTAATTATTTTAGAATTCATCCTACTCTTATTTGAGTAAATTGTGTCATAAAACAATATAACAACATTGAAACTATATAGATAAGTAAACAAATATTTATGAATCAGTTTCGGCTATCTATTGTTGTTTTGCGTTGGTTTTGTAAGTACTTAAGACTTATTCAACGATTGTTTGTTTCGTTCAAAGGTCAAAGAGAGTTAAGATTTATTATGGAGGTCAACATTTGTTACTAAAGTCATATTTTATTCATCAATCACCTAAAAATTATAACAATAAAATACCACTAACAGTTTAAATATATTGGTTATTATTATTTTTTTTGACTTAGCCACGTTAATTGTGCCGCGTTACTATTACTTACGCCATCTATCGAGGATAATAGTATTTAACTTATCAACTTCAAAGTTTATTGTGAATTACTATTTGTTATTATTGTATGGTTCTTTGTAATTATTTTAAGTAATGACTATTTTGTATTTATTTACATTTTAATAGAATATTGAAAATATTACAACCTTCATACGTTTTTCTTTATGCGACATCTAGTGTCGAAATGGTAGTACTATGTAATGTAGATAAATTACTAACGGCATCTTAGTTTCATGCGTTAGCGATAGATGGCAGTAAGAGGTAACATTTTTTGCTATAAAAATATTTATTGATAAGTATAGATAAATAGACAAAACTTATTAATAAAACTATTACACCAAATAAAATGTTGATATTAGACTGCTAATTAATTTGTTAGGAATCTTTCAAAATACCATAAATACATTTGAAGAAGAAATAAATAGTAACTTAATTATTTACAACGTCATATGAATATTGTGCATTTTGTATCTAATTTTATTAACATAAAATATTTGTTACCATTTTTATATTAAATTAATACAAGATGCTGATGAACTGCGTACCTGTTCCTTTGGGTTTTTTTTACTTAAATCTTTTTGTCCTGAACCAGCTCAGTTTTTAAAGGAAGAACCCGCAAAATAGCTATTCAAATCAGTTGAGCCATTATTGATTGTATGAAAATTACTAACGCAAGGCAAAAAATATTTTTATATAATAAGTTGGTATAAAGATTAATTATATACACTGTATCCTGGTAGTACCTATTATTTGGGTTTTGCCTGCGTTTAAATAAAATTCAATTGTTTGAATCGAGCTTACACAATTACACTGCCTTACTCATAATGCTATTAAAAACAATATTGATACTAAAATACCTTTTATAATCAGTATTGGGCCCACCCAAGAGTTAACATAAAAACATTTCCTCTACCATATATCGTAAATCATGAAAACACGTGCTTGGACACCACAAGTTAATATAAACAATAGATTTATTAAATGCTAGCAGTTCCCCGTCGCTTCGTCCGCGTATACTTAGGAATTTGATACCTAACAGACTTTCAAATCTCTTTTCAACCCTTTAGGAGATGGAAATCCTTTCTCAATACACATTTTACGACGTTGAAATAAAACTATTTTAAACGGATTTAAATCGCGTATAATTATTTTTATCATCCCGACGTTTCGAGCACTTTGCAGCGTTCGTGGTCTACCCGTGACCGATTTAAATCCGTTTAAAATAGTTTTATTTCAATGAATAATAATCGCGAAAATCTAAGACAACGATACATTTTACGACATTTATGGTACGAAATTTTGTTTCTAGACCCAGCGGTTTAGACTCTGCGTTAATCGATCAGTCAGTGAATACGTCAGCCAGTCAGTTTTGATTTTTATATATATTTATATAGACAATACTAACAATAAATAACTTTAAAATTACTATATATAAAATATCGTTTGTTCTCGACTTTGTTTATATAAATTTCTGTATGTATTGCTTTGCGTCTAGGCGATATATTAAGATAAAATAGGCACTAGCTTTTAAGTTAGGTCAGTGTGATTCGTGAACAAAATTCAGCCAATTATTTTCAATCGACTTTAAAAACGGAGAAGCTTTTCAATTCGTAACGTATTTTGTTTTAAAATGTTTGTTACCTCATAACTCCGTCATTCCTAAATCGATTAAAAAAAATCTTTGTTTCAATTTTTTTGTTTAAAAGGATATGCTTCCAATTTGGTTTAATAATCGAAATAATTGTTATACGTATTGGTGACGTCGTTAAGAAAATTTCGAATTGTGATTTTTAAATCAGTTTCTTTTTTTTAATCCTTAGTTATTTATATATTATAGACTATACAGCATAGACTAAGCGCAACCCGCGACTGACAATTTCATGGGTTTCAATTTTTTAGTCGCCCATCCCTTGTTTTTTATAAAGCTAAGTAAAGTTAAGTGCATACATACTTTTTACAGGCTATTTTTGTTCAAAATATAATAATTAGAATGTATATAAATATGAAAATTCCATTACTATTTAAAATGTAACACGTAATAATACTTAATAAAGTTGTAAATTAGCTTAATGGCTTGCTATTTGCTTAAGCGATCTGTTTATGTAACTTAACAAGTTATTAACCTATTTTGATTATTTCGTTCTCGTTTCCGGTGAGAAAATGTGTGTTTACTATGGTATTTTAATGTTGGTGTCTTATTGTCTTAGGCGAGAATTACTCATAATGACTATTAATATATTAACCGATTTAAAAAGGAGGAGATTCTCAGTTCTGTGTGATTTTGTTGTGTAAGTAATACTTTATTCAAGCTGGAGAATAAAAAATAAATTCTTAATGGGCGAGGCATTAAGTCGAACTATGGATAAACTAAAAAAAAAACTTTTTTAATCGAGGAACCGTCGGGTAATAATGGGTTGTTACAATTAGTTATTGTAAAAAGACCCGTTATATAAAATATGAATACTATAAATCGCGAGAATTTAAAATATATAAGACTGAATCTGGCTTAGGCTTTAGGCGAGAATTACATTTTTAAGTTTACTCTCGTAAGTTATATAAAACAACTGTAACCTGGTAACAGTTACCTTGTTACTTACGAAAGCTGTGCGTGAAAAATAAGGCACTGACAATTCTTTCAGCTGTAAAAGATAAACAGTTTATGTAAATATTTACGAAAGTCGATGATTACTACTTACAAATGTAATTATTTCCTTGCTAATATTTTTTTACGATGTATAACGTTTTTTTTATGATTTCAAATGGAATTAAGCTTGACGTTCTACTACTTGTATCTATGGTTTAATTATTTATAAGGTCCTTTTTATTTATTACCAAGAATGATTCATTAGTAACATATCCTTCAGTATTGTTGTATACAAAAAGTAATTGTTCGTTGTAACAGGAAATATATTAACTTAAGTTGAACAAATAATAAAAAAATATATATGTATATTAAAAAAATCTACTTATAAGTCGATATCAGTAAAACATTAACAGGAAATATTTTAGCTAGATGACGGTAAAAACCCATATAAATTAATCGTTAATAATAAATAAAATACCAATGAGGCGAAAATTACATTTGTGAGTTTTACTTTCGTAATTGACATAAAAGCCGAGATGATCTCAACCGATGATCGCGGGTTCAAACCACGCTGAATTTTCAAGTGCTAAATTTGTGTCGAAATCCATCTCGAGCTCAGCGCTGAAGGAAAACATCATGAGGAAACCTGCATGTGCTGGGAGAAATTCTGACTCATGTATAAAAGCCAACCCGGATAGCATGGTGGATTAAGTTCTAAGCCGTTAATATGAGAGGCGGTCTTTGCCCAGCAGTGGGACATTTACTGTTACTTTACTTATTTAATTGACATAAAACAACTCGAACAAGAAATAAAGCCACTGACAGTAATTTCTTTAAGGCGTAAAGCAATGACACACAACTTATGAAAATCTTTACGAAAGTCTGAGAGCAAAACTTATAAGTGTAATTCACGCCTCATATGTACTTATTTATGTAAATATAAGATTAATATTAGCATAGTATACCGGTTCGATTCCCGGTATCTTGATGCAGCACGGCTCACTAACTGTCATGATCTATTTCGTAACAAGACGGATGAACGAATGTTTTATGCGATTGAATGATTGATCGAGTCGCGGATGTCGAGTAACGGGGTTGAATGGATTTTTTTTTTGATTGAACGATGTGAAATGGTATGTAAACTTTAATAAAAAATAACTATAGAGTTAACTGGTAATACCTACTACTCGATAGTCTATATAATAAAAATGAAAATCGAAATATATTTCATTCAAATTAAAAAAAAAAAATAAGTACTTTTCCATTTGTAATATTAGTTTAATTTAGATGTAAATTATTTTTTTTTATATATATTTTTATTGAATTGATATATTTCTGTTTTTGAAACTGCTACGAATGAATTACTTTCAATAATTAAAAAAACAAAAACGTTTTTATAGCTTGTAAATGTTTTTTTGGACGAGTTATTTTTGCGCAGTAAGGTCAATTAAGCACAGATTATTTATTAAGCAATGCAATTTAAAAATAGCACACGCAAATGAGGGTATTATTTGGACGCTACACGGACTTCATTTTGAGAAAATGGCGTCATAAGATGTCAAACCTTTTCTTTATAAAAGTGTTTGAGGAATTATAAATACATTTTTTATCTATTTTGATAAGAGGATAAAATATAATAGACTAAAACAAATAGGTATAATGAAAAGTTTTAACTAGTAATAAGTTTTTTTTAAATATGTGAGATTATTATAGATTGCGAAATATCGAAGACACATAAATATTTGAAACATTGAATTAATATTCTTTTTTCCGTAATTATTTGGTTTGACTTGAAAATTTTTTGAATAACGTTAAAAACGCGATTAACGCGAAAATTATCAGTATTTTAATATATCCGAATTTGACTTTTTGTGGGTTGACATACTATTGCTTATCAGTCCATTTTTAACAGACAAACCAATTTTAAATTTAACTCGACGAAAGGTTGAACGCATCAAGTATTATATTTGGAAAGTTATAACTCTCAAAATATTCTAGCTAGAACTCAAAGGGTTATAAAACATTAACGATCCATCGAATTGATATGTTAATGGTGAAAATGGCCGACAATACGCATCCGGTGAAACGTAATATTTTTTATACTTTTGTTAAATGTATAATATTATTTGCTATTTTTTTAGATTCACTCTTCCTGTAAATGTTATTTGTAGATTGTGATTTATAAATTTTCTAAATTTGTTTATTTAAATTACATATTTTGATACCACCCACGTAAGTTGTTGTAGGCCACAAAAATATCGTAAGTGTTTTTATTGAATACTCCACTAATTTGCATTGCTTAATGCATTCAAAATAAAAAAAAATAACATAAATCTTTTTTATTAAAAAATGGAAAATTGAAGTTTTGAAATCACAACAACTTACGTGGTAGGTATCGATTTATTCCAGTAATTTTCATTTTAAAAACAAATTGTAGAACCGGTTTTGATAAAAATTCTACGGGATCAATTAAAGAGTTTTTTTTTAAGAAAAAAAATAACCGTCTTCGAAATAACACATTATGAAATCTATATCTATATAAAATATCCACAACAAATTGAGAACCCCCTTTTTCGAAAGTCGGTTAAAGTTTTTGGGTATATTCCGAAATATAAATGTATTAATTGACGTCTCTTCAATCAACTTCAAAAAAGGAGAATTTAGCTCATAGCGTATGTGTAATTTAATGATTGTTACCCCTAGAAAACCGCCATTTCTTAACTGATTTAGAAAATTATTTTTTTTTATTCAAAAGGGTGTACTTTCATATTGATCCCATAGATTATCGAAACCGATTTAGTAGCTTCATTATAATTAGTATACTTGAATTAATTTGTAATTCAAGTCTACGAATTATAATATTAGTATACGAATCTAAAAAAAAGGAGCTGGTTCTCCTTTTTGATCCGACTGCGCGACGCAAGCGAGGACAATGTGTTAATCAGTCTTTGTATATATGTGGGTTTGTACCTTTGTGGCACTATTTTGATCAAACTCGTGAGCCGATTTTGATCAATGCCAAACCTAGACTAGGGTTTTTGTTTTTTTTAATTATTTAATCTTGTTACATGACAATGAAATCGTTTTAAGTCCCAAAAATACGATACTTTTTTGTTGAAAACTTCGTTGTACCTAATAAATAATTCATGTCATTTAAAAAGGTCTTCTTTCTTTACATTTCGCAACTTCTAATACAATAGACCATACAAGAAATTCTTTGATACCATTTCTGGATCATAAAATGTTATTTAATATAGGTACAATGTATATAGGTTGTCACGTTACGAATACACCCGTTATCAATTGAATTGTATATGCGGGCGATCACAGCTGCGACCTCATAATGAGTGTATGTTTTTAACGCGTCCCGTATCTATTAAAATTGATGATTAAAAAATTTAATTCGCTTTTATATAAATTGTTATTGGTGATAAATGGAATATGGTAATTTATTTTTTATTTCTTAGTTTTTGAGATATTAGCTAATAAATCTATATTTGAAATATAGATTGTGTTATTGTAAATGTACGTATTGTTTAATGAGATGTTAAAACAGTGGTCCACTGTAGATGAAAGAAGCGAAAATGGTCGCGGGTTTGAGCCCTGCTCGTGACAAACGTTTATAAGCCATACGGATGTTTAGCGTGGCCTGGGTATTTTGTTTTTTTAAGAGGGTCGTTTAGTATGAAACGTCATTTATTTGGACGCTGATAGCAATACTGTGTCAAGCCACACGGACGTCATTTTGAGAAAATGGCGTCTAAAGATGTCAAATCTATTCTATATAAATGTGTTCGAAGAAGTATGTATCAATATTTTCTTCTCTATTTTGATAAACGGTGTAATGAATTAAAAGCAGATTGATATTTTTAATGTATTTTTTTATAAAAAGTTTTTCAAATATTTGAGATTATTGTATAAATTGCAAAATACGGAACGCGCTTGAAATTCGAAACATTAAATTAAGATACGTTTTTACGTAGGTACTTATTTAGTGTATATGACTTGAATCTTTTTTAATAATGTTAAATAGGAGATGTAGTAGACGTAGATAGTATTAAAATACATCAATACCTCCGAATGTGACTTTTTGTGGGTTGACACATTAAAGCTTATCAGCATCCATTTATAGTTTTTCTAATATGTAAAATATTGTATTTTATGATGAAAATTCTATTTGACCAATATTGACATTTTGAAATAAAAAAAGAATGAACCGTTTTCGAGTGAACGGTGAATATACATAAAAAAGTCCCAGATGAATTCAGAACCTACCTTATTCGGAAGTCGAGTAAAAACAAAGTTGTACAAAAAATAAATGTATACCTACCAATAACAGTTAATCTTCCAATAATTTAAATGTTTATTAATCTTATTCAAAAGTCTTTACACGATATTAATACAAAAATATCCGTATCGAACGAATGAACGAATGAACGAAAAAAAACCGTATAAATTAAACTCCATTGAGTGCAATTAGTAATTACCGGCGTTGATTGGCTGAATTGACTCACAGCTGCTAGTGGGCGAGTGACCGGACCTTGGTGACAATGTAGTTTTACATTTCAACGAGCCTAGACAACGTTACGAATTCCTTTGTAAATATGGATCCTGATCCATACTTATATTATAAAGCTAAAGAGTTTGTTTGAACGAGGTAATTTCAGGAACTACTGGCTCGAATTGAAAAATTATTTTTGTGTCAGTTATTAGTTTCTAATAATCAGTTTTTCATATGAGATTATCGCATATTGCGAAACTCAAACTCAAACTCAAAATATACTTTATTCAAATGGGCTTTAACAGCACTTTCGAATCGTCAAGTTACATGTCATATTTTCATTTTTGATTTTTATAAAGCTACCACCGGTTCGGAATGTAGTCTCTACCTAGAAGAACCGGCAAGAAACTCGATAGTAACTCTTTTAAAATGATTTATACATAATGTATTTTTATTACGTTTTAATTATGTTATCCTGATAGAAAATCAACGCTTATATGGAGACTATGGAATATACACTAACAAATATGGAACACTAAATTAAGAAACCTTATTTCCGTATTTATTTTGTTAAGACGACTTGAAAATTGTTTTAATTAATGTTCAATAGGTGACGCATTAACTGAATACGTCACTATCTTGACTATGACTATTTGTGAGTTGACACATTATTGCTTACTAGCTGTCCCTTGTGGTTTCACTCGCGTTTATGGTTACTACATCGCTCCTATGAGTCGTAGTATAATGTTATATGGACGCTGATAAGCAATAATGTGTCAACCCACATGGACTTCATTTTGAGGAAATGGCGTCTAAAGATGTCAAACCTATTCTTGCCTAATTTCTTTAAAGCAGTTTATATCCATCTTTTCTTTTCTTTTTTTTTAAAGGTATAATGAATTAAAAGTAGATTGATATATTTAATATATTATCTAATAAAAAAAAATTCAAATATTTGAGGTTATTGTATAAATTGCAAAATATGGAACGCACTTGAAATACAAAACAATTATTAAGACACTTTTTTCCGTACTTATTTAGTGTATATTACTAGATTTTTTTTTAATTATGTTGAATAGGTAATGCATTATCAAAATACATCAATATCACCGAATTTGACTTTTTGTGGGTTAACACATTATTGCTTATCCATATAGCCTATAGCCTTCCTCAATAAATAAACTAACACAAAAATATTTTTTCAATTCGAACCAGTAGTTCCTGAGATTAGCGCGTTCAAACAGACAAACTCTTCAGCTTTATTATAATATTGATATAGATAGATACGAAAAGCAAATTTTAATTTCATAGACAGAGGAAATGCTGCCTTCGAAGGAAACATGATATTTTCACATGTGCCAAACAGTAGCCATTGAAACGGTTCCGCGGGCGTAAAGACTGAAGAACACAATTGTTTATTGAATTTTGTGCTATAATACATCGGGAATAAGGTGCATTGTGTCTGTTGCGCTTGTTTCTCGCTTTCTTATGAATGGATTCGCCTTATATTAGCCTCTGAGGTTCCTTGTTCGCCCATTAGCGGGTTACCAACTGAGGGCCGCTTTTCTATGCTAAAAAGTGGGTTACTTTGTACTTTTAATGTATATTTACAAAGTCTGTTACTGTTTAATGGCTTTGATTTAAAATGGTTATTTTATATTGTTGAGTTTAGTAATTAGATATAGTTGGTACCTGGATGTATTTTATTGGTAAATCGTTTTTTTTTTAATTATATTTAGATTTAGTGCTTGCTAATCATAAAAATAGTAGCAAATTTTGATTGCCCGAAAAAACGGATATAACGATGTTTTCGCGTACTTTCATGACAATTGTTTCATGAATATTGTATCTATATATGGATGCTGATAAGCAATAATGTGTCAAAAATCAACCCTCAAAGAGGTAAATTCGGAGATATTAGTGGTTAAGTAGGTTTTACTTAATATAATTAAAAAAGAAAAGAAAAGTTGGATATATATCTATATATAAGAATAGGTTTGACATCTTTATACGCTATTTTCTCAAAAGTCCGTGTGGCTTGACACAGTGTTGCTTATCAGCGCCCATATATATACAATTGCTCGTTTAAAGATCTTAGATACATAATGTTATGTACTTAAAGTTTAGTAATATAAATACTAACTCCCTTTCGCGATTTCATTCGCTTTTTTACTGTTACTATTTCGCTTCTGTGAGTTATAGACTAATGTAATATAGCTTATAACCTTCCTTTATAAACGGAGTATCCAACGCAAAACAAATTTTTCGAATCGGATCAGTGTTTTAGATATTACCTACATACAAACTTATAAACAAATTTTAACTTTTTATAATATTAGTACAGGTAGACTATTATACCCAATAATATTGTAAAGTTGTAATATTTATAACCAATAATATTGTAAAGTTGTATCAAATTAAGTTTAAGTTGTTTTCGCTTAACAGATTAACAAAGACTTATAGATATTTGTAGGATCTTTATTATTTTTTTTAATTTGAAACTTATTAGTTAAAATGGTTTAATAGTATAATAAGTTAACCATCATTCATTATAGTGTTATGTGCTCTCATAGTTACCTAATTATCAAGTTATACATGTCAATGATTAACAAAATGTGGTCATAATTTACAAAAACATACAAAGGATCTATGACCTTCTAATAATAAAGTTGGTTATAAGGTATAACAATATTATATACTTATATTTTTTTCCTTTATCCTTACGGATAAGTATCGCGTTAATTCTTAGGCGAGATTTACACTTATAAGTTTTTTAGTTAAACTCAGAACTTCATAATTAACATAAGTTTCTTATTATCGCTTTACACCAAAAGGAATTATCAGTGCCCTTTTTTATAGATATAGTCCAACTATACAGGGTGTCCTAGGCATGTGTGGGACATTTTAAAAGCATTACCAGAATCGACATTCAAAAGTAAATAACTGAATTAATTTTTTTTAAGATCTTTTTGATACATAATGTCTATACTGTACGAGCCTACAAAAACAACGTTTCATTTAAAAGGTTTTTTTTATTAAAATAAATCAGTTTTTTACTTTTAAATGTCGTTTCTACTAACGCTGGTGAAATACACAACTTGCCCAGGTATATATATATACCCTGTATAGTTTTATATCAATTACTAGTAAAACTTACATATGTAATTCTCGCCTCATGTGTAGCATGTTTATGAGTATTACTTACAAGTTATTGCGAAATACGTGGTATGTACACTATACATAATGCTGTATATAGTATTACGTTGCATTCCGTATCATAATTTCCATGCAAGCGTTCTTTACCTGCGCATTAAGTATCAACAGATAAGAAATACCTATATATAAATTCAGTGTTATTATAATTTGATATATATGTTACCTCCTTAGTAAACGTATTGTATAAGATTTAAAAAAGGACGTTTCCTTTTTTAAATATCGACTTTAAAAGCAAAAAACCTTGATTCTTAGTCCAGTTAATTTTCATTTAAAACACTATCTACTAGATTGATTTTGATGAAAATCGTATGGGAGAAACCTGAAAGTATATACTTACGAATTTGAAAAGAATTTTAAAAATCAAATAATAAATGTCGGAATTGTAAGGTAACAAAAAAATTGTATTTTTTTTTTGTCTACGAATTGAGAAACTTTTTTGATTTGTTCATAGACAATATTTTATGTAAATAAGCGTATTATTTGCGCAAAATTTGAGCAAAAGTAAGTATAATTATAATTTTATTTTGGCATAAACTCAAACTTAAACTCAATATATACTTTATTCGAATGGGTTTTTGTTATTTTTTAGTCTCTACCGAAAAGAACCGGCTAAAAAATCAATAGTAACTCTTTTAAAATCATTTATACATAATATATTTTTATTACATTTTAAATTTGTTATCCTCATAGAAAATTAATGCGTATCAAATCCACGCATCTTAATCGTCAAAATATTCTTGTATAGTATAATATGATGTATCTATTAAAGATTTTTTAATATAGGCTTTACACTTATTGAGTGGCGTAAAACAGTTTGCGGGATTTTATAGTAACCAGCGGGCCGCGGTTGGTGACATATGATTTTATACATCGTTGATATGCGTACGTCCCGGCGCCTGCTTCATTTATCTAATGCACATTGCATTTGCTTTTAGTTTTTAGTGCGGTTACGCCACGCTCGGCTCCGCAACAGAAATAACGTAGAATATCGGTCACAGACTCTGCTCGGAATGAACGAATCGTATTAATTGCCGGACGGTACAGCACTATCGCGGCGGACGGGGCGCGAGCGGACGTACCGCCACATTTTTATATCTCGGGGAAAAGCGCGCGAACGAACGTCACTTTGACGTTTCTAAGAAAGAAAAAAAAAACAAATAAAAACTTTTTGCGCGTTATTCTTTTGTATTTATTCCGAATTGCCGATAAGCCTTGCAATTTTATCGGGGTTCAGTATGGGTATATCGGGATGTTTTCGTAACGTTTACATTAGGAAGAAATATCACGATAAGTAATCGGGCGAGTGCAAATGTCGTCGATATCGCGGACCGGTCTCTTAAGTTCAATTGTAACGCAGTAACGGTGCGGAGACGCGTAAGGGACGAGCGTTCGCGGAATCCCACGGTTGATTCATACACCGGTTATCGTGTTTTGCAGCGAACGGCAAAATGTGTGAAGTCACAAGTTGGATACCGCACGCCGTTGTGAAAACACTGCGCGACCGCTCCGCGCAGCCAGTGATCGCGTGGCTGACCACAATACGCGCTTCCATAGAAGAATACGACCCTCTGATCGTCGTCACACCCCCGTCCCCCGTCTCCGAGGACACGGAATCGGACTGCGCGTTCGACGAAATCCTCTCCCAGCTGGGCAAGGAGATATTCAAGCTAGATGAATACCAAAGAAACCTCGCGCCGTCCGAGAAAGAAGTATCGCACAGCATCCTCAACATCTTCGACGAGTGCTTACAAGGAATGAACCAGAACCACGAAACCGAAACCAAAGTGTTAAGTGCCGAACCAAAACAAGTGCCAAATGAAAATAGTGCGTCCAAAGAGTGCAGTGATTTAGAATCGTTATCCGACGTCTCGCTCGTCACGAGCACGCCGGCTGAAAGTGTGAAAGTGACGGACAATCGAAAAATCGCACCGCCGGTGCCACCGCGAAAAGTCAGAATGAGGACACCGTCGCCCTCGTACGATAACATCGAATTCAAAGACGATGTATCGAGAAACGAATCGGATAGCGATTCAGCGAGCACGTGCTGGAGCTACAAGGAGTGCAATATCGATACCAACGATGTCGATACATCGAAGGACGCGTATTCGGCCGTCTGGTCCCACTCGAGCGGCTACCACAACTCGGACGAGATTTTGCGTCGCGTTTTATCGCAGGCGCAGCACAGGGCGACGATATCGAGCCTGTCTTTCGATACCGCTAGCGACTTTTCGCCTCAGCCGTTCTCTGTTTACGCTTTGCAAGAAGTGGGAGACAGGTGCGCGCCAGTCGACGCTATGACACCGGACAAGCCGTGCGACGATGGCTACGAGCCGGTGCGCGACGCTCTCACCGACGAGAATATATACGAAGAAATCGAATATGGGTATAGTTATACGGACGAAGGGTGCTCCTGTGGCGGCAGTGTTGAGGTCGAGAGTTGTTCGATCAGTGCTAGTTCTGAGGGTGTGGGTCGCGAGAGCCCCTTGTACGCGAACCTTAGGGACCACGACGCGTATGCGGTCCCTCCAGATGTGATATACTGGAAGAATCTGCTTCTGGATCCGTTTTATAATGATGATGAGGAAGACGAGGTGAGTGGACTTTTCGAAATAAATAATACGTATACATTATAAATTCTTTATTTATTTTGATGTCGCAAAAAGGTTCTATATAAGAAAAAACAATATACACGTTTTGAAGCAAGACTTTTGTTACAATTGGTAGGCTAATTAGGAATGGTTCTTATCATTTTGTTTCGCAATCGGTTAATTAGTCGATCGCTTTTCTAATGTAGTACAACTACAATGCCAGTGTAGAGCCGATAATTTACTGTTATTTATGTACGTATAAATAACAATGTATTAAATGGCAACTTGATTTAAATACGGCTATTATATTGTTTACATTTATGTAACTTATTGAAATACTATACATGTTATTAGGATGAACAGAGGAAGTAAAAGAATATTCTAAAAGGATAACTTTGCTCGCGGCCTCGCTCGCATTAATGTAGATTGCGTTTTTAAATAATACGCATATATACATAAAATATAGTCTATGACCATTTAGATTAATGTACATTTCAAAAATACATTTCAAATCAACAATATAATTTTTAAAATAGGTTGACTCGTTCCTAAGTTTACTTCGCTATTACAAAATTCGGTCTCTCTTTATTACATTCGTATAGTTTTTATAACATAATTATATATACATTATGATAATTCAACTACAGAATTTTATAACACGAAAATTTAACTAAATAAACATATACTACTAAATAAATATATACTAGGTATATTCGTATATCAAAATTACATTCTTTTTAGGTATTAAAAATATATTATATAAACATTTCGCTTATATCAATATTGTGTGTGTATTTACGATAACATTATCAGTTAGTTTGTTATTTAACATCTCAAGTAAATGTGTTATTGTACTCTTGAAATAAAAAATAATTATCAAAATAAACTCCGTCATATTTTATACCTTAAAGCTAAATTAAATATTTCTATCCTATCTTATTGTTTTATTTACATTTTGTAGATAATTTAGAAGATATTCTACATAAATAACATAAGTAGATTTATTTATTTTAACGGATTTTTTACTGAATAAAATGCGTCTCTACATAAGTTATTCTTTCTATGTAAACTAAATGTAAGTTACGAAATTATCTAATACTAGCTGAACCTCGCGGTTTCACTCACGTTTATGGTCACAGCTTCGCATCTATGAGTCTTAGCGTGATGTAATACAGCCTGTAACCTCTCTCAATAAACGAGCTATTTAACGCATAAAATTATTCAAACAAACCAACAATCCTTTCCTCTATATAATATTAGTGTAGACAAGTACATGAGTTTAAACACACTAATAAAACTTTAACCACAGTTTAAAATAAACTAACAAAATGGGACAATGGCTAATAAAAGGTGGTATAAAACCTTGATGCGCCTGCGCAGTTTAATCAATCCATCGCTAAAGGAAATCGCGTAATGGCGGTCAATTAATATTCACCGATACATTCGCTCCAAAAACGAACGTTGAGACTACTTCGTAATTATTATCTAGTTGTTAACTTGTTTATATATGGATGCTAATAAGCAATAATGTGTCAACCCGCAAGAAGTCAAATTCGGTGATATTGATGTATTCTGATACTGCGTCAACTATTTAACATATAAACAAAATGAGTACGGAAAAAAGTTTCTTAATTTAATGTTTCGAATTTCAAGTGCGTTTTACATTTTGTAATTTATACTTATTCTACTCTCTTAAGTATGTAAAACTTTTTATTTGATAATACATGAAATATATCAATTTAATTGTAATTAATTATACGTCTTATCAAATTAGAAAAGAAAAGATGGATATATACTTCTTGACTGTGTGTCTGTGTGACTTGACATAGAATTGCTTATCAGCGTCCAATTGTGGTCGAATGGGCGACTACTTAAATTGAAAATGTCGTCAACTCTTCCCGCCCAGTCGCCTCGCTTGGTCGCGAGTGTTTAATTAATTTAATGTTTACAATTTATTGATTATTCTTGTAATAATTCAATAAATGAGTCACGAAATTTAGGACGTAATGACACTCAGTGATTTCATTATGAGTAATTGTATTTGTTTACTAATTTCATCACGTCTTAGACGTAACATCAATAAAGTTTTTAATTAATTAATATATGTACTTCATATTATAATTGTTTTCTTTTTATTAGAATACTTTAATTTATTTCAATAGCACAGTTTAGTTATCGGTCCCTGTTGAAATTTTAATTATATTTAGTAGTAATGTTTATTTATTTATTAGTAAAGTTTTATTAGAAAATAATTTGAATTATCTACACTAATAGTATAAAGACTAAAGATTTTTGTTTTTTTCTTTTGCATAGAATAGACTACGAAATTACTAGACTGATTTAAAATATACTTAATGCGTTGGTTTTTACTGTTTATTGATAAAAGTTATAGGCTATATTACATCACGCTACGACTTAAGGAGCGAAACAGTAACTATAAATGTGAGTGAAACCACAAGGGCCAGCTAGATTATATATTTGAGTGATGTTTTTTTTAATTTTTAGAAAACTTTATAATAATTTGTTTACGAGGAATTATTATACCATAAAGACGTCATAATTGATATTAAATAGCTTATAATTAACTAATACACTGTGATATAATGTTTAATTAATTAAATATTAACGTTAACTTAATTAAAAATCGATCGAAGACGATCAAAACTTGGAAAATAATTTCAAAACATTATAGTTCTGTTTAACAGCTTTAATTAAGGAACGATACTTGTAATCGAGTTTATTGGATGAATGTACGTAATTAAGCCTATTTGTCTGTGACTCCTAAAATTGGTTTAAAAAAACTTATAACTCAACTACGTAAATCAGTTCAGACATAAAAAATTTTGATGAAATTTATTGACAATTCACTCTCGAAATCGGCTTTGTAGTTTAGGCGCTACGATGGAAAATACAAACATACATAAACTGCCAATGTCATTACGCTTCCTTCCTTCGACAAAGTCGAATAAATATAAAATAAGGTAGAGTAGCAAACATGAAAAATTAAATTGCGATTCAAAAAAGCTTTCTCATTTTTTTGTTCAAGATAATTAAAAACAGACTCTAGAAACAGTTCTACGAATTAAGAGACTATCTTTTTAAAGTCGATTGACTTCAAAAAATAAAGCTCGTAGTGTATTTTTTTAAGTGTTCATAACAACTTTTAAAATTGGACACATGTTTTTTTAAAAATAATATATTTTCGCATTGTAACTGTAAAGTTTTCATCAAAATCAGTGCAGGTTTTAAATTAAAAAAAAGTAACGTATGTATCTACTCGATTTAAAAAAAAATTACCTTTAGGTTAATATATAATTTACTAGCTGTTTCTTGCGTTTTCACTCGTGTTTACTGCTTCGCTCCTATGAGTCGTAGCGTGATGTAATATAGCCTATAGCTTTCCTCAATGATTAACTATCTAACACAAAAATAATTTTCAAAACGTTCCAGTTCAGTAGTACCTGGGATTAGCGCGTTCCAACAAACTCTTTAGCTTTATAATATCAGTATAGACTTAGGAGACGTTATAAAACACGATCCTGCTTCTCACAGAATTTGTAACCATAAACAGTTTTAAACATAAATAAAGATCACTAATCCGAAAAAGATTTTAAAAAGCAATAAAAATTTTTATAACTCTACAAATACTTCGTAATACTACAAAGGGTTACTCTTATCTGTTACCTGTAGATAAACAAAAGTAAAGATGAACCGTTCATATCTCATTTCCTGTGATACTATTGTTTAGTAAATAATAACCTAAAGAAAGACATTTTAACACAATAAAAAAACAGACAGATAATTCGAGCACACATTCAAATAAACATTTTTTTTTTTTAATTTTATGCTTATATTAGTATAATAATATGTGGACTAAAATATAATAGATATTTTTATGCGCAATAAAAGAAAAATGATATATATTATACAAACATTTTAAATACTTTAAAATCCGTGACATAAAATATACCTAACCGCTAAAACCTACTTTAAAAAATAATATTAAAGTCGTCGAAATCAATTATTCATTTGCTGAATAGAAAATGAATCTATATTTAAAAAAACACTTTCCCGCGCATTTCATTATCAACAGATAAAAAATTCTTTAATAGGTAATCTTTATCTGTTACTTAACTTGCAAAGTGAATTATAAAAACGAGATAATTGAAAAAATACTAATCACGTTGAAGTAGTCCATAATGTATTAAGTAACTGTATTAGTTAGCACGCGATCGTGTTATTATCAACTTAAATTCTGGTTGCAAAATTATAATAACCAGATTTTATAATCATTATTTAAATTTCTTAGAATAGAGTTTAATTTCGTGACTATATTTGGATTCTGATAAGAAACAATGTGTCTACCCACAAAAAGTTAAAATCGGAGATATTGATGTATTCTGAAAATGCGTTAGGTATTTAACATAATTCAAAACATTTTCAAGTCATCTAAACTGAATAAGTACGGAAAAAAAATCTTAATGTTACAAATATTTAATTGAGTCCCATATATTGCATTATTTAACAGTCTCATATATTTGAAAAACTTATTAGATAATACTTTTCATTAGACCAATCTGCTTTTAATTGATTCGATCTTTTACCAAAATAGAAAAGAGAAGTTGGATATATACTACTTTAAACAAATTTATTAAAAATAAGTTTGATATCTTTAGATGCCATTTTCGCAAAATGAAGTCCGTGTGGTTTGACTTAGTATTGCTTATCAGCGTCCCCTTATAACTGTTGATGTACTTTTTTGACAACGACAATAGATATTTTACGATCACACTATTTGACGTTAAAAAAATTGTCTCCATTTTCAACTTTGACAAGCTCGTGTTACTCATTTGTTTACTGGTTGCTAGGCAACGTCGTCTAAGATGGTCGGCATTCTGGGTGCAATAATCTATGAGCTTATAATATATATGGTTATATAATATTATTGACGGGTAAATATTAAATTGATAAACATTAATATATTTAAAAAAAAGTATAATTTTTAGGCTGAATACATTATATCAGTTGTTTTCTTATATTAAAAAATATACAGTAAACCGTCTACATTTTTAAATATTAAAATATTATTAATATTTTGATTATGTCTACAAATTCATGGGCTATAAAATATTTGAAATAAACAATTAATAGCTTTTGACCTGAACCTAATAAATCATTTCACTTTATCTAACTAATAAAGTAAGATAAGAAAAAATATATAATTATGTCTTTTTATAATTTATCTATTGGAATAGATAATTGTCACTAAAATCCATTGTTGATTTTAGTGACAATAAATTTTTGTGTCAACTAAAAATATTGTTTAAATTTAATAAAAATGCCTTCCAATTTAGAGGATGTTACCTAGAAACCAGGTAGGTAGGTGAGTATTACAGGCAAGACTATCCTACCGAGTTTCTTGCGGCTACTTCTCGGTAGAATCTACATTCCTATCCGATGGTAGCTTTACATATAGAAGACTTTGTCAGTAAATTTACAACTCAAAATTAATATAAAAAGGCTATCTGAATCTATATATATAAAAGTGAAAGGTCACCCACTCACTCATCACGAAATCTATAACTACAAGTGCTAGGAGTTTCATATTATGCATGGGTGTTCTTTTTAGGACGTAAGTGCTCACTTAGATGGGATTTTGTTGAATTCGACCCCTAAGAGGGTTTGAAGTTTGTATGAAAGTTCTGTTTTAAGCGAGAGGCAATGTATATTGTGACTTTTTTGATTCGACGAAAGTTGAAATGGAAACAGATTTTTAATGTCAAAAAATGTGACATATACATAAAATTGGTGTCAACGTTAAAATATGAACAATATTATTCTACCATTAACCGAAGAACTCTAAACATTCTATGAATACGATAATATCGTGTAAAAAATCAGTTCACAACACATTGATGTGGCTTCATCACGTGTGATTTGTAATGCTGATTAGTGAGAAATGTGGTTGACTGAACTTAGAGCAAAAACCAGTCACTTGACTGGGTTCCGTAGAGAAAAACGTATATTTTTATGCTAATTGAATACAATTAGTACATATGTGCATATCCTGTTTTCTGGGTTGGATGAAATCTGAATAAGTATTCATATTCGTTCATATTGTTTTTATTAATATGTTAATGATTTGTGATAGTTTTGATGTGGGTATGACAATACCAAAGACCATTTAAAGTTAGTTTAGTATGGCGGCAATTTATCTTTTTTTTAAACAAAAGAACTAGGACCATGGATGCAAAGTTTTGACAGTTTAAGTCTTTGTTTTTTTTTTCTAAAACGCCGTCTCTGACTATCAGAATGTGTCATTTTGATAGCAATAGTCAAAGAGTATACAAAAACTACCTAAAACTATACTACCTTGACGTTGCTTAATTTACATTTTACGTTCAAAATGAGTAACTAATATTAAATTAATTTTTAAATAATTAATTTAGTAAATATCAAATTTTATAATGTACATGCATCAATTTAATATGTCTTTCAAAAAAACG
The DNA here is from genome assembly GCA_037950945.1 of Hypolimnas misippus. NCBI lineage: Eukaryota > Metazoa > Arthropoda > Insecta > Lepidoptera > Nymphalidae > Hypolimnas > Hypolimnas misippus. The sequence goes on from JBBEEQ010000031.1 coordinate 780,237, forward strand.
TGCCATTACATTTTAGCTTACTCGTCTAGTGTTGCTCCTGTCTATGGAAGCTGCATGACTCTGGCAATAGTGTCTGAAAATTAAATTTGAACGTGGAAATAATTGTGTAAAACTCTCGCTGTCAAGATATACCACATTTTAATAGAAAAAAGACGCGTTTAACTTTACAATAATGATTTTTGTATTAAAGCACCTCAGTTTACTAACAAAATGTATTTGGTAGCGTCTGTTTGAGACATTTACTGTCTTACTACAGAAGATTTAAACAGACGGTAAACGCGTGTTTAAAAAATCCGTACTACAAATCCGCGTCTAAGCACAGTTTTGAGTTAAACATGCTTTAGATATAGATTAACATACGTTTAAGTGAGTTTAATAGATGTCTAAAACCTGTTTCAGCTGTCAAATGTAACGTATAACATTTTATCAATAAGTTTTTTTATGAGTTTATTCGCTGTTAAGCAATTTAGATAATATTTTAAGCAATGTGTAATTTTTAAACATTGTTTAGCTAGACACGTGTTGAACATGGTTTTAATGCGTCTTTTGTAGTATAACAGTTAGATGCCATAATGACGTGTTTTTTTCATACGTCTTTAAAGAAATATAAGAAAATTAACTACATAGTGTGTTACAAGTATGTAAAATGTACAATTAATTTGTTTAACGCCGTGTAAATATAATTGTTTCAACGCTTTCTTGTATGTATTATTAATTTTTTATTGTAAATTTTATTATTCATGCTAAGATACGAGATATTTATGTAAAAAAGATAATATGTAGTAATTTATAAAATAGTTTATATAAATCTTATTTTTTGTTAATAGTAAAATGTTTTGTAATATTAAATGTACTCCACGTGGTTTCACTCGCGTTTATGTTTACTGATTCGCTACTATCAGTGATAGCATTATATAATATAGCCTTTAATCTTCTTCAATAAACGGGCTATCCAACGCAAGAAGATTTTAAAATCGTTCTAGTAATTTCGAAGCCTATTCAGCAAACAAACAAACAATCAAATCTTTCTTCTTTAAATTTAAAAATAATATTAGTGTAAATGAAAAGTTAAATTTGCGGTGATAAATTTTAGATAAATTTAATCCCATTACATAAAGTCTTACCCTTATTCTAATTGTTCTCTGACTTCCTATGCCCTTTAATCTCATACTCCTTTTTAAGTATTGCATTTGGGGCTTCTCTGATGCTGTCTTCATTCGGATGTTATCGCTTTACAACTGAAGAATCGTGTGTTCGTTTTCTCGCATTAAATATGCTATTTTTATAATTGTTTAATTAAATGTTTTTATTAATAGTATTTTATGTGGTTTTATCTATGTGTAAATATCATTTATTGCAATAGCTTATCACATTGGTACATGGTATAATGTTTTTAATACCAGATGGTGACAGGGCCGGACTAGTCAATAGCGAAAATGCAATTAAAGGCCCCGTGTTGTTAAGAAAAGATTTTGGGACGCAAAATATCATTTACGCATTTAAATAGACAGTGATTTTTATTTCCTTTTTAAAACAATTTATTAACTTGATCTGGATGTAACTGTGTATAGTGGTGTCTTGATATTCATCATTGATATAATTTTATAAAACAAGTTAAAATAAGACGCAAGAAATCATGAACAGTTTCTTATTTATATTTTTTATACGAATAGTTCTACTTTAAGTTGTTTTATGACATTTTATAGAAAATATTAATTTCTCACAACCATAATATTAAAACATAAAATGATATAAGAAGTATAACTAGAATAATTAAGTGAAGTTGCCCCAGATTCGTATTGTCCATATGCTCCAAAGCTAAATCCGGCCCTGTAGAAAAGAAAATTAGGTTAATAGTTCTATTAAAACCTAATTACGAATGTATCTGGTTTTAGTTTGATTGGATAAAGTTACCACTAAATATGGTATTAGATAAAAGTAATGTACATTTTAATAGAGTTTATATAATGTTATAATTAATGTTTTTATAGACTGTTTTAATTTTTTTTTATAATTTTAAAAATGTCATCATAATATTATTCTTATTATAAAGTTTAATTTAGAAGATATTACGATATTACTTATAAAATAAAAATGTAGATTAAAATTATTATATCTTACATCGATGCTAAAACATAACAAATATCGAAAACATTAAGAAATAACATAAAATAATGTAATAATTAAAAAATCAATTTATTGCTTTGTTTTGTAAAATTATTTTAAAGTGCTTTAAATAACTTATTATTTAAAATTTTAACTATAACATTAAGCAATATTATTAAAATTATTAAATATGATACAATATAATTGAAATTAAAATGTAGGTAATTATGAAAATTGCGTAACAAACAGATAAAACAGTCTCATGAAACACGATTCGGTTAGCTTATCGACTTCACAGAAATAACGTTTGCAGTTCAACTCGCATTTAACTTTTACACATGCGTTAGTAAAATGACACACTTTCTCAATGATATCACATAACTATAGATTATAGTGGTCGCCCAGTGGTAGGAATTCGACCGTAGTTCATTAAATTTTCAACCGATTTCAAGATTGACCACAGATAATCTATTCTTCATTTCACCACAGAATTTAACAATAAACGAACGAGTATATGCGTTTGTGTGTGTCAAATGTATTGTATAATAGTGTGTGTAATGTTTTTATGGACTTAATGGATGTTCTATGCACAATTTTAAATTAGCATTCTGCACTTCTCTATATAAACAATAACTCTGCGAAATTTTATACTCCTTCGACCGAATTTTCGTTAAAAGGAGTACAAAGTTTCTAATTCACGTATTAATAATATAGATGTTATAAGCTTATGGATTTTTGCACCCAGAATGACGCCCACTTTGGACGACGTTCCTTAGCAACCAGCTAGCCACTGATTTAGACCGACAAGACAATGATGAGCATGTCATAACTGGAAACGGCTACAGATTTTTAACGTAAATTGTATGAACGTTCTATAGATGTAGTTTTAATTGAATTTTCCTAATGTGTATAATTTAAAAAAAATTATGAACTAGTTGGTTCCAATCTATCAGACACATTGGCGCAGTGGCCACTGTAACAGACCGAAGCGCTTACGTCGAGTTCGATCCCCGCTCACGGCAAACTTCTGTATTTTCGTTATTGTTGATATTTGTCGTGGTCTGGGTGTGTGTATTAGTGTTGTGTTTCTTGACCTCCGACACAAGGCCATGAGATCCTATTGGGGCTAATAAGTGTGATATGTTTATTTATTTATCTTTAAGAAAGTTAGGATTCTTCAAACTTTCTTCCATATTTGAAAACAAAAACAGGACATATGTTACCAAGAATCGACAATACGGTGACACTTTAAAGCGAAATAAAATATTTTTGCAATGTATTTCAGTATTTCTTATTGTGTAAATATTATCAGTGTTTTGCACGTGTCTTGCGATCGCGTATATTTGTATAATGTTTCGCTCACGTGCATATCGCAATGATTATCGTTCTTAACGATAATGTCCTTAATATATTATTTATAGAAAATTTCATGGAGTTTCAAACTTAACCGTTTTGTGAATGTGAATATCAAGTAATAACTCAGACATAAAAATTAGGGATTTTTTTTTCGTTAATGTTGCTTTGGGTGGAAGCAACTTAAAAACGTTATTGAGTAAAGTAAGGCACCTTTGTATTAATTAAATGTTGTTATAAATAATATAAAAATCTACCCGTCTACCCGCGATCACGAACGCTGCAAAGTGCTCGAAACGTCGGGATGATAAAAATAATTAATATACGCGATTTAAATCCGTTTAAAATAGTTTTATTTCAATAATATAAAAATGTTTAGACCACCTACATTTATATGGTCAAATCTTTTAGTTGATTAGGAATTATCAGAACAAGGATTAGTAAAAAAATGTTTTAAAAATGAAAATTGAGAATATCTTCGTCTTTATCTTAATCAATTCTCCCGTGCGAATCTAAGCTACTTTTATTAAAAATACATTTTTAATCCAAGTTTAATTAAAAATTCATCAATTCAATTTTACAGCGGATAAAATTACAATATAATTTATACAAGAAAGAGAAAACTTAAAACTATTAACAAATTGTAATAATTACTATATAAATCATGTCTGCGCAGAATAGTAGCAAGAATGCTAACAGCGTTTTCCCTTTGAATCGAAAAAAAAATTAAAATATGTAATGTCAATGTCAACACTGAGAGATAAGGTTTTATTTTGACGGTGTTTTATCTGCGTTCGCGCACATTTGCACAGCACATGCTCTCCATGATCACTGATTACTGTCTAAATGATTTTTTTTATTTCAACCATACTTTTGGCTTCCTTTCCGCGAATGTGTTGAGGAAATTGACTTCGCAATGTCGACTTTAATTTTGGGAAAGGAAATCGTGCGTCATATTAGTAAATTGATTTTTTGGAATATTATGTTTATATCATTGATAATTGCGGTGATTAAAAATCAAGAAAAATTTGTTTATTTATTTCCGATATTAATTAAAGTGTCTATATTTATTGTAATTATAATAATTACATCAAAGCATTTTCGAAATAAAATTCTTATATTTATTCTTTAGTGTTTATACATACATAGATTTGACTTTATGTATTCGAAAATTTTTGAATAAAAATATAAAACTATGAAATTATGATGTTTTTGATTATTACAATGGCATTCATATTGAATAGCTAATTTTCGACTTTATTGCAGTGTTATAAAAAATAAGTTACAAGACTCGTAAATGTTATAACAGTCTTATTTATTAATAAAAATAATAATAATAAATGATCCATTGTAGTTAACGCTTTCTTCCTAATATAAAACGTCGCAATGAATCAATAGTTTCATATTAATTAGCATATAAACAAATAATTTCGAACAATGTGTGTCAATTGTCACGTCGGCACAGACAGACAGACGCCTAGGCAATTTCTAACCTCCATTGTGCCTATATACGGCTAGCTATTGTACCTTGAATACAGACCTGCCTAGGTTACATAATTAGCTGACAAGCTAGGCTTATAAATTCATCTATAACTACACTAATATAATAATGAGATAGCCAATTGTTTGTGAAGTAAATACCGGATCCACTGATCCTATATTAAAAGCTATGGTACCATTTGAAAAGTATTTCTAGATGGTCATAGACTATATTTTTTCTTGCGTGTTTTTTTTAAATCTAGATTAATACGAGCGGCACCACAAGCAAAAGCTAATTTGTTATAATTGATGATGACGAAAAACGGATTTTGTTACGTATTTTAATACATAAAATTGGATTAAATAAATTTGCGATTCCGAAAATTTTCTTTAGAAAAAGCAAATTAACAATTTGTTGGTGAAAAGGTTTTGTGACGAAACGTACGAATATAATTTAAAATGAATTTAGGTATTGTCAAAAAATTATTAACCGATACGCGATTGCAATTTGTACGTCCTTTTTTATCTATATATAATGTTACAAGATGAAAAAAGTATTTATTAGTCGTGTCTGCCGAAACTCAAATAAAAAAAAAAACGAACTCCTTTGAAGCCGCATAAAAGAATATCAATTAAAGTTCTGCAGTATAATTTCACTAATTTAGAATTTAATTTATTAACAAATTAATTAAATTAATCAAATCTTCACGCTAGTTTTGATTTAGAAAAATTTTAAACATATTTCTCTTTGATAACGTAACTTAATTATCTTTTCTGAAATGGCGCGTAAAATGTCGGCAGCCATTTTGGAATTCAATCTTTTTTAGTCTGCATTAATATTGTTAAGAGGAAAAATTTTGTTTGTAGCAATTATATTTTAAAATTATATATATGTTAATACTATTTCATCCTAAAATTTATATCTATTTCAATCTTTAATAAGCTCGTTAATTGATATGTTCAAAGATCATACTCATTTGCTAGGAAACATAGTCCAAAGTGATCGACATTCTAGGTCCCACAATTAATTACCTTCAAAAAAATATTTTTGTGTTAGATACCCTGTTTATTGAGGAAATTTAATAATTACATCACGCCACAACTCATAGACTCAAAGTAATAACGATAAACGAGGAGTTATTACTAAATCGAAATACATGGGCAAAACCGCGTACAGATTATATAGTACACGGTAGAAAGTTTTCATAATAAACTGTGGTTAACTGGCTGCCAATAAATCTGACCTAAATCTACCTTTGACTGAATGATCTTTTTATATTCTGGTTTATAGATAGATACAATTTTTATAGCCACTATTGATAGTCATTATGTAGATTTTACTGTTATTTTTTGACTATTCTAATGCGTTTATTTCGTTGTTTCGATTTGGTAAACTAGAGCAGTGGTTCTAAAACTTATATAGCGATAGAACTATTTTAGAAAATGAAATATTCGTGTGAATTCTTTATTCATTTCAATTGTCATTTTTAATTTTTCATAATTTATTTGAGCAATGGGTTAGTGAAGGTTGTATTATTGTGTGATTTGCAATAATACATCATGTTTTTTTTTCATAATGTTGATGCAATATTACAGCATGTGTTTTTTTATAATCAAAGAGTTTTATTCCTGAATTAACGATGCAATTATAATTTTTATCAAAATTGGCCCACAGACTCCTTTTCGCTATATATATATATATTGTTTTACTATTTAATTTTGTCTCCCAATGTAATGTTTCATTAATGCAATAATCCAAATATTAATCCAATATTACGAATTTTCGAAGTATTTTTTTAATTATAATTTTGCATTACAGAAAATAATTCCGTCAATCATTCAATGGATAATTTCTTATATTTTCTAACTCTTATGTGGGGAACAACATACACCATACTGGTCTGCTAAATAAGACAAATAAAAAAAAATAGACTATAAAAGCAATTCGTTTCACTACGTCAAAATAAGCGGGAAAATCTACAAGACTTAATTTAAACTACATGATTATTAATTTGAACAAAAGTTCGTGTGATCTTCTGAACAATAGCGATCTTGTTATCCGAGATCTTTCTGTTACGTACTCACTTTTCATTTCATTGTATTATTGCTATGTAAAATACTAAGCTATTATGTATGTTATGTTTTTGCTCTTCAAGCGAAATTCATCTAGCGAAACTACGTAATTATAAAATTGGTGATAGATTAAAAAGTTTTTTTTTTTTTTTATATTAGTTACATTTTCTGTGAAAAAAAATAAAAATGTAGTAAAGTAACAGCCTGTAAATGACCTCCTATTAAGGAGAAGGTTTAGAGCTTAATCGGCACGCTGCTCCACTGCGGGTTGGCGGATATACATGTGTCAAAATTTGTCCCGGCACATGCAGGTTTCCTTACGATGTTTTTGTTCATCACCGAGCTCGAGACGAATTTAAACAAAAATTTTGCACTTGAAAACTCAGCAGAGATAGCCGGGGTTTTAACGTCGGTTGAGATTGGCGTTTTCTAACCACTAGGCCACCTGGGCTCAATTTCTGTATATATAAATATATTACATAATTAAAATAATAATCACATTTTGTTTTATAGTACATAAGGTAATTATTGCAATTTAAGTTCTTTTAATAATTTGATAATTGTTTTGCGTTTAATTACATATGTAAGTTTTACTCTCGAGAGCGATACAACACTTTAACTGTATAGAACGTCGTAAGTAGTTACGAAAGCTGTAAATGTCAAAAATAAGCCAGTGACAGTAAATTCTTTCATTTGTAAAGCAATGACAAACAACTTATGTAAGTGGTTATGAAAGGCAGAGAACACTTATAAGTGTAATTCTGGCTCTAGACGAAAATTACATATGTAAGTTTTTCTCACGTAATTATCATAAAACAACTGGTAACCTGGTAACAGTGACCCACGTAGCCTTACGAAGACTTACTATAAAAAATGGCACTGACGTTCAATTTCTTCAGGTGTAAAGAATGGCTAATAATTTATGTAAATTTTACGAAATTCTATGAGCAAAATGTATGTAATTCTTGCCCAAATCATAAAAGCCAATCTCTTAACAATGGGAATTATATCGAATGCCTTTTTCCTATGTAGAACACTAAAATCGATGCACTGCGTATCCTTATTCCGATCTTAATCGCGAAATCTTCTACGGATGTATGGATTGTTACTCTTTCACGCAAAAAGTACAGGAAATATTTTGATGAAACTTTACAAGAATATAAGTTATACGTCAGAATAACACAGGCTTTTTTTAAATTAATATACCACGCGAGTTTAACCGCAAGGGACAGCTGGAATAATATATAATAATTTTAAAAAACGCAAGAGCCTTTCTAACATTATAATATCTATTAAATCGTTTCATAGACTATTATTATCATATTTTTAATTACATTTGAAGTAAAGTTATGAGAAATACAAACAATATGATAATATAATGGTCAATTATTTAATACAATGACACAGGATAAATAATAATTGAAATGCATTTATTATTAACGTTTTTAAGAAAATGTCACCCTCATAGTGCTAAAATTCATTTTCCACCTTAAGATATTTGGACGCTGATAAGCAATACTGTGTCAAGCCACATGGATTTTATTTTGAAAATTGGCGTCTAAACATGTCAAATCTATTCTTGATAAATTTGTGTGGAGAAATATATATCCATCTTTTCTTTTATATTTTGATAAAAGGTAAAGGTAAAATTATTATATATTATATAATAATAAAATGTAGCAGATTGGTATAATGAAAAGTTTTATCTAATAATATATTTTTCTAATACATGAGATTATTTTATTATTCAAAATATGGACCACCCTTCAATTTTAGAATCATTAAATAACGGACTTTAAATTTTTAAATATTTTTAAATACGTCGTTATGTATTATCAGAATATCAATATCTCCGAATTAGATTTTTTGTGGGTTGACCTATTATTGCTTATCAGCATCTGTATATGTTCCAGTATACAGCCTGGCTCGATCTGGGAAGGACCACACTCTCACAAAAATATCGCAATACCAACTATAATTTAACCCCTACACAGATGAGATTACTACAAATAATAGCGGTCCAGTTAGTTATAAACTACATTTTAAATAATTTCTACTTCCGGTTGTTTCTTATACGTTAAATGAAATATTACCATACGGTGGATGTTTAATCTGTGCACGTAAATATTATCTGTGGCAGGCGTCATGTCTTTTAAAAATAGAACTTCCTGTGACCATAACAATTTAGGACTATCTTTGTACGTGGTAGTTATTTAGTACAGTGTTTCAAATGCATACTCTTTGTTTAAAAACTATGTTTGCAAGATTTATTTTTAATAGAAAGTGACTTGGAAAACAAAATGCGTAATTTCGTTTACTCGAAGCTTATTCCAGTTATTTTGATTTCAAAAACAAATTCAAATATACGTTATAGGAATAGGCTATTAGAAGCTCTTTCGAAGTTTAAAATGAAATTATTGAAACGATTTTGTTGAAAATTCTAAAAACAAAAGAAATTCTAAACCCTTTCATACAAAAATATAACCACATTTTATTAAACTTAGTTAAAAAGTACTATAAATTATCTTAAAGTGTTTTTTTTTTTATTCATACAAATGTGGAACTAACTGCACGTCCCATCTTCGCACGGGTTATTTAGACTCACTCTTTATTTTATATGGAGATATTTAAAACAATATTTTAAATATTCCGTATTCTAAGATGCTCTTTGATGATTCGGAAATCGTCAAAAATATCCGAATTTTATTTTTTCATAAATCGATATTTTCTTAGATTTATCTAATTTACGCTAATACATTTACAATCGGCAATTGATCGAAACGTATATTTTGAATTTGATTATTTATATAAAATTTTTTTAATTGTCAAAAATATCCGATTTTTTTTTCATATACCGATATTTTCTTAATTTTTAATCAAAGTGTTAAACATGTTTACATTCGGCAATCGATATAAAAGTATATTTTAGATTTGGTAATTAATATAAAAGATTCGTAATTGTTAAAATTATCCGAACACTTTTTTACATAACTCGAGTCTGTTGAGTGAATATCGATTAGGAATGCGTTAACGCAATATTAAGTTATACTAAATGCACTGTTATCTACTATTTATATGAATCACGAACATAGCTTCTTATATCTGATAGTGAATTCCTTTAAATAACGTTTATATAGCGCCATTTCATTGATAAATGATAAGAAATAGGTGAAATTAAATCGTAGTTATGTATTTATTTTGATGAACTTTACATAATGACAGAATCTCGGATAATTCAAGTAGGTATTTATTAAACTGAAAATCAATAGTGAATATGAGTAATAACTAATGAGTAATGATGCCGGATATCCGTATCCGTAACCGTGGATATCCGAGGGAAAAGATGAATTCGTATTTGTTTCCGTATCCGTCACAATTTTAGCAGATCTTTTGCCTTACTAATTTTCAATACATAGATAAAATTTTATTTATAAGCCCAGTCTCACACTAAACTTTAAACAAAACAAAAGAAAGACAAACTCAATGCAAGTTGAAACATGTCTTGCAAGTCGACTATCGACACTAATTGATTAAAGGTTATCCGTATCCATATATGAAAGCTGATAAGCAATACTGTGTCAAGCCACACGGACTTCATTTGAGAAAATGGCGTTTAAAAATGTATTCTTAACAGATTTATTTGAAGACGTATATATCCATCTTTTCTATTTCGACAAAAGGTGTAATGAATTAAATGCAGATTGATAAAATAAAATTTTTTATTTAATAACAAGTTTTTCAGATATATGATATTAATGGATATCGGAAAAAATGAGACACATTAAATGGCTTGAAAGATTTTTGAATAATGTTAAACATGTAACGTATTAACAGAATACATCAATATCTCCGAATTTCGTCAGATCCATTCCGTCAAATCCATTTATACTATCTATACTAATATTATGAGGTAAAGTTTGTTTTTAAGTTTGTATATACACCCCTGACATGACTAAGACTTAGCTTTTGAAATAAATTCCAATTATAATTGGATGCTGATAAGCAATAATGTGTCAACCCACAAAAAGTCAAATTTTAAAATATTGATGTATTTTGATACTACGTCACCTATTTAACATTATCCAAACAAATTTCAAGTCATCTAAACTAAATAAGTATGGAAAAAAGTTTCTTAACTCAATGTTTCGTATTTCAGGTGCGTTCCATATTTTGCAATTTATAAAATAATCTCAAATATTTAAAAACTTATTATTATATAACATATTAAATAAATCTATCTGCTTTTGATTCAATATACATTATATCAAAATAGAAAAAAAGATGAATATATACGTCTTTAAACTAATTTATTAAAAATAGGTTTTACATCTTTAGACGCCATTTTCTCAAAACGAAGTTCGTGTGACTTGACACAGTGTTGCTTATCAGCGTCCAATTACTAGTTACAACTATTGCGTTTAGGTTGTAACGCGAAAACAGATAAAAAAGCCATTCGATGCAAAGCGTCAGCTCGACGCCCGGAGTGACCTAATGGTGACATCACTTATAAAGGCGAGATTAATAATTATTGCAAGCAATACAATCCCCTGACTCATGTGTCACGGGCTGATAAAAGAATGAAAACTTTGTAGGTTTATTTGTTCCCTTACTGTCTGTATCTTGAAAGGGCTTGTTGAGTTTTTAATGGCGTTTTACCGGATGGGATTTTCCGTTGAATCTTTTAAAATCTAATTATTATAACGTGTTAAATTATGCTTTTTACTGACTTTAATATCAAGGTTATTAATTCGGATGTTTACATTTTTTTAAATCTACATTTGAGTACCTATAACTCCGTCGTTTGTAAAAATCTTATTTTCAGATTAGTTCCAGATAACTGTATCAAAATCGACTCAGTAGTTTGGTTTTAAAATCATAATAACCGGAATGAATATATCATTCCAGTAAGCTAAATTACTATTTTGCTGTTAAAGTTCTTTCTACGTCTGGCGAGAATTACATTTGTAAGTTTTATTCTCGTAATTGACATAAATAACTCTGTAACCTGGTAACAGTTACCTAACCTTAAGAAAACCGAGGCTGTCAAAAATAAAGGCACTGACAATAAATTCTTTCAGGTTTAAAGTAATGAGAAACAACTTATGTAAATCTTTATGAAAGTCTTAAAGCAAAACTTATAAGTGATATTCTCGCTTAACGAAACCTCAACGAGTGCAATGTGATTTATTTAAATGATTTTATTATCAAAATCAAATTTAAAATCTACCAAAATATTCCAATTCAAAATAACGTTTTTTTTTTAATATATTTTTTTTATAACCTGTGAAAAACTGATTACTCAGACCAGTATGCTGAATTACATTTCGTAATATACACAAATTTATATTTTATAGAATCTATAACATAAACGATGTTAACGCGAGCGCAGTCGCGGGACAAAAACAGTTCTTCGTGTGTATATCTGGTAAATTTAAATTCACGTAAACAAAATCTTATAAAAATTTTTAATATATTTTTTTAATACGTTTTTTATAACCTGTGAAGAACGGACTACTCAGGCCAGCATGCTGAATTATATTTCGTAATATACACAAATTTTAATATTCTATATTATAAAGAATCTATAACATAAGCAATATTAACGCGATCGCAAAAGACAGTTCTCTGTGTGTATATCTGGTAAATTTAAAATCACGTAAACAAAATCTTATAAAAATCTTTGTGTATATAAACAAATTTCTAAACTTTAAAGCTTCAAAGCTTGTTTCTTATTGTTTTGACGTGATATTTATTTGTTTAGTGGCCGAGTGGGTTCTATATCTTAGGAAATCGTGTGGTATTGGATTCTAAACCTTATTAAATTGAAATAAGGTGTGAATTTCCTTTTAAGGCGCTGTAAAGTTCTTTAGGAAATTAATCTGAAGTGCGGCCGGTCTGTCCTTATCTATACTAATATTATTAAGAGGTAAAATTTGTGTGTAAGTCTGTATGTAGGGTGAGATATCTCTGAAATTACTGATCTGATTTGAAAAATTATTTTTGTATTGGATAGCCCGTTTATTGAGGAAGGCTATAGGCTATGTTACATCACGCTACGACCTATAGGAGCGATGCAGCAACCATAAACGCGAGGGAAACCGCTAGGAGCGGTTAGCCGTGTATAATATGGTGGGGCTTAGTACAGAGAATATGAAGATTAAGGTTTTTCTTCAATTCATAACATAGATTAAGAACGGCTTTCAAAAATTCAACTTCAAGAATTCACTTATTTTGGAGGTTCAATTTTCGATAACGGAGAACCAAAATTATGCGAAAAGTTACGGGCAAAAGGTAGTCATTTCATATGCTTCACACATGAAAAGGAGATTACTTAAATGCAAAAGTTATGCGAAGTTAGAATCCATAACCATATTTCTCTATGGTCTTGTTACGCAGTCAGGTTTTTGATTTTTGCAATTAATTAAATGATTATTAAGTCGAGATATAGCGATTTATAAGTCCACCAATAACATACCTACTTAATATTACAAATGAAAATTTTGTAACATCATTGCAAAGTAAACAGAATTTTCGCGATCCAAGCGATTGAAATTCAAAATGGCGAATGTTGTAATGCATTTTGCCGTCGTTACGTTTCATTAACTTGTTTATATGGTAATTAGTTTTCCAATTCAATGTGTTATGATAATCTATGCACGGAAAGAATTATAGCATAAATTCTGCATATTATTTATATGTACATGTTAATAAAATTAGTACTTGTTTCTGCTTTCCAAATAACTGAATTTATCTAAGTGAATGTGGTTTTATGCGCGTTATCAAAGGTTTTATTTTTTTATTTTTTTGGGCATTTTGTTCTCAGACTTTTATAAAGAATACTTGAAAAAAATTACTGTCAGCGCCTCATTTTTGACAGCCACGGCCTTATTTCAGGTGTAAAAATAATTATATACGACTCATAATACGCCGTCCAATTGCAATTAAATTATTTGTAGTTTTAGAGAGCCCAGAATTGAACAATAATAAGACACTAGACTATTCCTCCACGTATTCTTTTATCACCTTATATCGAATACTTCTAATAATATGTCGCCTTGTTCTCTCTGTTGACATCAACAACCCATTGCTAAGCAACTGTCCAAGTCACGTGTATATCAGTCTCATTACCTGTAGGTATAGAGTATATTCTCACAACAAATAGATACGATTATCAATTACAACATAAATTTAATAGATATCAACCAGGAAATGTAACCAAGAAATAGACAAACAGTCTAACAATTATATCGCATTTAAATTAAGAGTGTCTCAAACAATTATCTTGCTCATTTCCATTCTCCAATTTATCTCTCATTGCCATCATTTCCGCTGTCGTTTCCGTCTCGCTCGTACACCGGTAACGATGATATGTTAGAAGGAGATAGCATCAATGAATGAATGGTTCGTTCATTCACATTGACTCTGAGGTCAATCAGGAATCAAGTATCGAGATAAATTAAGGACAAGTGATGAAAATTTCATCTTTAATTAGAACAACGTGAGTCTTATGTGGTTGGGAATAACGGTTGTTGTTCTGTGGCTGAAATACGCCTTTATAATAAGTGAATGTACGAATTAATTTTATAGTATCATTGTTTTTAAGTTCTGTTTTATCTGTAACGGACGACTCATTTCCAGATAAGGATATCTGTGCATAAACTGGTAAAAAAATATTATCTTAAGGGACTTATTATGGGATAAAGGGGTGTATGGAAATTCGTAGTGTTCCCGATGGAGTTTTTCATCGCCTTTTGTTACAGTATTATTAATATACTTACGAACTCAAGAAATAAATATCTTCTAAAGTTAAGGTTCCTTTTTTGAAAAAGAAAAGCTTAATTCTGGCTGATTTTTTGTGTGAAGTCGTTATGTTAATGTTTATGAATTATATATTTGGACGCTGTTAACATAGTAGGTATTGGTATGTCAAGACATAATTTTAAGAAAATGGCGTCAAAAGATCTCAAACCTATTCTTAATCAATCAGTTTGAAGAAGTATCCATTTTTTTCTATTTTGAATAAAGATATAATGAAATAAAAACAGATTGGTATACTAAAAAGTTTTTTTCTAATAAAAAGTTCTACGCATTAAATTAAGAAACTCTTTTCGGTACTTATTGAGTTTAGATGACTTGAATTTTTTTGAATAATGTTAAATACAAGACGCATAATCAGAATACATCAATATCTCCGAATTTAAGTTTTTTGGGTTGACACTTTATTGCTTATCAGCATCCACCTGTAAACTTCAACGGCCTTGGAAAATCCCGATTAATTATACAAACATTTCTCTTAATATGCATAATTATTCATAATAACACATCAACGCCCTCAATCGCTTTGAAACCCACTCGTAATCGTCTTAGTCATCTTACCTCCGGGGAGACAGGTCAAGGTGAGCAAATACTATGAATTTGAAACCGGTTACAAAATGATCAATGAATCATTGATAGACGACCGGAAGAGATATTTTTTGTTTATGAATTTTTTTGATTGGTTAAATTAAATTTGAAATTGGAATTAACTGGTGTAAGTTTTTGTTGAGTTAGGATGTAATTAAATGATTTTATCGATAGTTACGGATACTTCATTTTTGTTTTTTTTTTTTATCGTAATTTAAAATAAAAAAAAATGGTGAGACAATTTTGTGAGTCATTTATCGAAATCATATTGGTGGTAATGAAGAAAAATAAAAAATTCGATATTTTTTATATTCTTTTAGTGTCTTAACCATTAATAATATAAAAATGCATTAACATCCTTTACATTTTTCTTACATTTCGCAATCAATAGTCACTTATTATTTATTATAACGATATTTCGCATCGAACCCGGAACTCTTATTTTAATAAGCAGACAGCGTCATACCGCCGGACACGTCCCAGTCAGCCCATGACTTCTAAATGTCATTGCTATAAACACACACAAATTAATTGTTCTATCTTAAATTGACTTTCGTATGGACAAAATTAAAATCGTTTTTCAGTCAAAATCGAAGTCAGAAGACCCGAAAAGGCCCCGAAAAAAAAAATTATACTTATTGAAAGTAAATTGTGATTTCATTATAAATATGCATTAAAGAACATAGGCTCTTGATAATAAAAAAAAACAAATATATAACTAAACCGTTCACGAGATTGTTAATATTTTTAGGTACTAACTAACTTAAGCGGTTTATTAAACATAAACATAAACGCATCACACTCAACGGCCCCCATTAAGATCTTGTGACCTGGTGTCGGGGGTCCGGAAACATACACAACACTAACACAAACACCCAGACCACGACAAACATCCGTATGGCCAATACAGACATTTGCCGTGAGCGGGGATCGAACCCGCGACTGTTAGCGCTATAGTCAGTTGCAGTAACCACTGCGCCAACGTGTCTGTCGAGAAGTTATAACGTGACGATTTTCACTGAAAGGCCCCATTCAAAGAATTCGCCGCGGGTCTCAGATGGTATAGTTACGTCTCTGCTAAGAACTATACCTTAGTGCATTGTTTAAGCAAGCTTGTATGTTTTTAAATTGTCAAATAAGTACTGGTTTTGCGTAAAGGTTTTTGGAGTCTAATGAAAATATTAAAAAGAACATATATTAATGACGAGCTATACAACGCAAAAAGAAATATTCAAATCGGATCTAGTTTTACCTCCAAATAATAATTTACAAACTGACAAAGATAGTTTTATCTCTATATAATTTTAATATAAATATAACAATCTGGAATAATAATGCGTTGACATTGTCGCAGGATAACTGTAGCTAATTGTATCAAACAATATTGTACAAAAATATTTTTAAAAGAGTTTCTCGCAGGTTATTCTCAGTAGCCCACATCCCGACCCAGACTTCACGTGGAATTAACATGACAAACTTATAAATTGACGATTCGAAATAGCTCCTAAAAGCCTATGAAATAATAAATTGTGTATTAGATATTGGTGTATTTCGCAATATTGGGAAAAGGTTCTTTTTAAAATTACTTTATGACGATTTTTAATTTAGTGTCACTAACACTGATGACGTCTGATGACCTTAAATCTGTCGAGATCATTATTCTCCTCATGGGCGTTGCCACTAGATCTAGAAGACGCTGAATTTACAAAAAATGATTGTTGAATTTGGTTTTATATTTAAATTATATCTAAAAATAATTATAATGTGTAAATTAATAATACTTATTTTAATTTCATTATGATATTTTCTAATAAGTACAGATCTTTGGGATTAAAGACGGGAAAGTTTTACTGGGAACGTTTTACTTTATAAGTTTTGGTAACGTGATAATACGTTTATATTTATAAAAATATATTTTCTTTAATAAGTATAAGACTTATTAACAACCATCTACATTTATGTAATAAAATAAACATAGCACTAAAACGAATAACTCTTTGTTACAGTGGATCACTCCTGAAGAGTGCGAAGCATATTCGAGAGACAGGAGACCTCCCCTCGTCATCCCCCGCATCACGCAGTACCGCGCCCCCCGGCGGGAGCCCCGCCCCCACATACCGTATCCTGAGGTAAGACAATTAGCTTACCTAATCTGTTAGTGAACTGAAGACTTGTCCGTTTGAAAACGCTACTCTTACAAACACCGGAAAGATAAAATGTATTTATATTAATTTTTTTTATTAAAATTGCTAGCAAACGAGCAGGTTCTAATTCTTTATAACGAAAATCATAACGAGTGAAAGACTTTGTAACACAGTAACGTAATCACAACGACACTCACATATTTTGGCAAACAGAGGCGTTCGAAAAACTCATGTACAGTTTTCGGAAAATAACTGAACCGTAATAATTGCTTTTTCCAAAATAGATTATTTATTAAATAGCCTCAAATGAGGTTTGTTAAAATGTTTCTATTAGTGATGTGGCAGATCGGTGAATATGTATATCCGCGGATACGGATCAGAATACGGATATTTGGTATCAAGATCCGCGGATACAGATCCTAATTTTTTTACATAAAACTCACTACTAACTTTAGTACTTGAAACGGTAATTAACACAACTTGCAAGATGCTACGACTTGCATTACGTGGGTGTTTTTTTTTGTCTAGTTTATTATTGAGTATGTCACTGGGCATAGGTGTATATAATTTTTTATCTATTTATTAAAAAACACTGTAAAAGATCCGCCAAAATTAACGGATCTTTATTCTACCTCGGATATCCGGCACATAACTAGTTTCTAAAGACATAATACTTTTATTCAGACATAGAATAGCGAAAAATCCAAAACGAGACATATTACCTTCTTCCAATAATGTCTTCAATTCTTTTATTCTATCCACCAAGCCACAGAATACAGCAAACATTTGATAATACATTAACTGTATCCTGTTTTCCTGTTTTGTCTATTGTCTGGTTTATTATTTATCCGTGAAAATTTTTGTTCCGTTTGTAAACGCACATAATTACTAAAAATATATGTAACTAGCTGGTGCTCGCGACTTCCTCTGCGATGGTTGTGACGCCTACATCATAGTAGCTTTATGCATACAGTCTCAGCCCGAACAGTTTAAAATTGACAAAGTTTCATACAAAATTTCATACCCTACTTTATCCCCTTGGGAGTAGAATTAATAAAAATCCTTTCTTAGCCGATGCCTACGTCATAACATCTACCTGCATGCCAAATTTCAGGCCCAATCCGTCTAGTGGTTTGGGCTGTGCGTTGGTAGATCACTATTTCACTCAGTCACCTTTAAATTATATATATTTAGATTGTTTTTATTAGTTTTCTTTTTTAGCTAGAAGTAGCTAGAATACAGGCTGGCTCGATCAGTGCAGTACCACACTCACACAAAATCGGTGTGAAGTAACTAATATATACTACTAGTACGTGTAGTGTTTCGTACAGTGAGTAAGAGAGCTGGAAGTCCTACACTTTCACCTTTCTTTTGGTAATTTCTAATTCTTTTTCATTCATCATTCCTTTTAAGGCGCATCGTATATTTGCGACTCCTCTTGTGTTGTAAATGTCCATGGACGGCGGTGGTCACTTAACATCAGGTGGCCTGCGTGCTTGTATAGCTTATTTTTATTAATTTAAATTTGGGTTGTTTACCATATAAAATTGATTATCCATACTAATATTATAAAACTGAAGTTTGTTTGTTTGTTTGAACGCGCTAATCTAAAAAACAGTAGTTTTTGAGATTAGCGCGTACCATTCGAACCAGTAGGTTCGAATTGAAAAAATATTTGTGTTAGTTAGTTTATTTATTACGGAAGGCTATAGGCTATATTACATCACGATAAGACTCATAGGTGCGAAGCAGTAACCATAAACGCGAGTGAAACTTATACATTAATCACATACAAAGCGATTGCGCGATCTAAAGTACTATCAGCGCCATCTCTTGAAAAAAATATAAACTAATTTTGTAAAAATATTAATATGACATTAACATCCTAAAAATATATTTAAAAAAATAATTAATTCGTTATATCACTTATTCATTTAGATAACTAGATATTAACGAACTGCACACACTATACACTCCTATTTATCCCATAGAATACCCATCAAAATCGATAAATTAGTTATAAAATCAAAATAGCTGAAATAAATATGTCTCCAAGTAAAAAAATTACCTGCTGTTTTTGAAATCGGTGCTTTGTAATAGGTTTGTTAGTTTACGTTTAGTTTAATGTTTAAAACGCGTAAGAACTATACATTATTGCTATCACAAAGGTCATTGGTTTTACCGCTCTCAATATACATGTAAATAACTGTTTATCGCGGTTTAGGTGAGGTTTGAGGGGATACCGTATGCCATAGGCCACAAACATGAAAGAAGTAGGTGCCCATGGCAATTTAACTCGCGTTTATGGTTACAACTTCTCTCCTATGAGTCCTAGCTTGATGTAATGTAGCCTATATCCTCAATAAACCGGCTACTTAAAGCAATTGAATTTTTCAAATCGCATCAGTGGTTTCAAAGACAAGCCAATACATACAAACTTATTTTTAAGTATTAAAAAAGCAAAATAATCTATTGGCCATGTATTATACGATAGTGGGATGCCGTAGAATCAGGGGCACCCATGATATTACTCACAGTCGAATATTATTATTATTTTATATGGCTTAGCGAATGTCAAAAAACTTAACCTCATTGGACATAGTTTGTCGATTTTAATTTTTTTTTGTATTTTTCACGTTATGGCGCCCAAATTTGACTCACGCGTTTAGACTATATAGTGCTACAAAGGTACAAACCCACAAATATAATGATAAATACATTACCCACCATTGCGTCGCGTAGTCGGGTAATAAATAGTGCGTATTGCGTGTATATAAAAGTGCGTTCTTTCATTACATTAATACAACCGCCAGCCCGCATATGGTTACGGCAAAGCCGAGCCAATTTGGTCAAACGTATGACCAATAAAAAGGGACAGACGTATAAAAACAAATAAGAGTAAAAGAGAAGGAATATAATTTGCAAACAGACCAAAAGCCAAGGATGAGTCAAAAGTTCCTCAACGAGCTAATATGGTAGATTACTTAGTTTAATTATGCGCGGGCACAATGCGGTTTCAAAATGGCGTTCGCGCCAATCGCGTCCGGTCCTGAATGGGTCGGAGCGAATTTTAATATGCGTTCAATGAAGTTTCATTCGAATTATGAATTTGGAGTTTGACAATGACTTTTTACTTTTTTTAATAGAATCGTTTATGGCGTGAGTCTAGCTTTGAACAGCCGCACAAAGAAGTACCGTTATTTTTCGTAAGAACTATATTATTGTCTGAGGCAGAATAACTGAAAAATATTAAGTAAAGAAATAAAAAAGAACCAATATATTTTTCTTTTGTATTTTACTTTAGAAATTCATTAATTTAAATGTATAAAACATTATAAATATATTGCCTGTTACATTATTTTGATTAAAATTTGATACGTTTTACTCTGTGTCACCAAGTGTAGAGTCAAACTTTATCTACACTTTCAAGATCTGAAGTAGGTACATAAAACATCTGCATTTTACAGAGCCCAGATGTAAATATAAATAATACTTTAGGCTTATTATATGTGTCTTTATCTTCCAACTCTTTTAATAATATATCGCAATGTTCTCTTGACATCAACATTCCGTTCCTAGGCAACTCTTCTTGTTGCTTTTTTAAAGTTAGATATATGTCAGTGTCATTAGTAATCATCCTAGACACAATTGTTAACCGAATAAATAATTAAAACTTCAAAAAATTCTATGGACTAAGCTGAAATTGTAAAAAAATCATCATACCAGGGCTTTCTATTCTAGTCCAGATATTGACGAGTTACTGATTTTTACACAGCGATTGCCATCTGACCTCCGCAACCTCTGAAGGAAAGCCAGTAACCATTTAGACTAGAAAAATCTCCTTACTCCTAAGAGTAACAATCATTATCAGGTGATTGTGATAACAACCGGGACCGACAGCTTTACGTGCTCTACGAGGCACGGTGGGGAGACCTACAAGGACTGAAATTGTAAAAAAATATATAAAATTAATCGATTATGAAATGACGGAATTTTAAGGTAACATTAGAAAAACACTACGAAATTTATTGATTCCTTTTTGAAGTCTGATAAAAAAACAACGGAAAATCTAAAAGTAGAGACTTTTAAACGTTACATTGTAATAGTTATAGTAAACCGATTTATCTATGCTAATGAATAGAATTCATTGTTATTACTTCGCTGGCTGTGAGTAAAACGTGACTTCACGCGTCAATTGAGGTGATAACTGTAAGATTGTAACTTACTTATATCTCCCGCTTCGCTCTCATTAAGTTAGATTTTGTTATTTATTTATTGTTTTATTTGGCATTTCAATAGTCTTAAAATCTTATATAAATAGTCAATTTTTCTTTACGTGTCTTATTTACCAGATAAATATGGCGTATTTCTAGCTACACATAAGAGTTAGATAAGAAATTATCGATTAAATGATTGTACTGTGACATTTTTTGTAATGCAAAATTATAATGAAAAAAAGTACTCGAAAATGCGTTGTTCGAGTAAGACAAGTTAAGAAAAATAGACTATACAAATCTCGTGTCACAATGTTAGTTACCTTACTCCTACGAAACGGCTTTACTGATATTTACCAAATTTTATATGCATGTAATAGGTCTGAGAATCGGCTACTATCTATGTTTCGTACCCCTAAGTGGGTTGTTTACCCATAACATTTTATTTTTTGGACAATTTTTTTTTTGTTTTAATTTTCTATAATGGGGCATTAAAAATATATTCAACCCAAAATTTTTACACTTATCACCAACCCCTATTTTTAATAGCCATTTTAGTTATTTAATCATTTTTCATCCCGCTCGATAACTGTTCATCGGGTCAGCTAGTTTTTATATTATATAAAAGTTTGACAATATAAGAAAATAATTAAGAGCAAAATTAGTTTACACTAAAACAACTTAAATTCATAATTATTTTCTTGTATTGGCAAAATTTTATATAAAAATATTAACACTGTTAGATTGCCAAATAAAACAATAAATAAATACATCTTCAATAATAGTGTCACGGTATGGTCCTTTAAGTTTAAACTCATCTCGGGCTCGACGGAAAACATCGTGAGGAAACCTGCACGTGAAGAAAGAAATTCTGACACATGTATATCCGCTCCACAGTGGAGCAGCGTGGTGGATTAAGCTCTAAAACCTTATCCTTAAGAGCGGTCTTTGCACAGCAATGTGACATTTACAGGCAGTTACTTTACTTTATGGTCCTTTCGGTATATAACATAGGAAGACTCCGACCACAACAAATAGACACACACCAGTATACAAATATGTATATGTATGTATATATATAATATACAAATATTAGTCATGAGCGAGTCGTGAAAACCGCAACAGCTACCGCAGAAGCCTAGTGTGCCAATCAGATGCCAACTTAGGAATCGTATTGTAATATTAAAAAGTTTTATTTTTTTTTATACTTAGTAAAGAAAAATTGTAAATTAGTCTGTTTTGAATTTGATTACGAAAGTTTGAAGTATTGTTAATACGAATGTTATTATATAACTATGTATATAGGGTGTGCATGCAGAATCGATCTATAGTCTATTTTTCTTTACTTGACTTATTTAGCAAAAAAAAAATCGTATTTCTAACTTCACATAAGAGTTAGAGACGTGAAATTGTCGATCGAATGATTGAACTGAATCATTTTTTATAATGAAATATTATCAGGAAAAATAATGTTTGTAAATTCGTGGTTATCGTTGCGGGTATTGTTACCACACAGGACAAGTAAAAAAAAATAGACTATATAAAAGTAACAAAATTGAATTATTATTTTTTTTTAAATTCTTTTTTTATTAATTAATATTATTAATAGGTTAAATTTGTTTTTAAGTTTATATATAGGGGGTAATCTCTGACTGTACTGATCGTAAACTATAATAGTTATAAAACGTGTGGTATGCGGAATTATTAACATAATATCATATTGATTCATGGCAAACATCAAAGCTACTTACGCACACTGCGATAAAACGTAGTGATACAGAGACCTTTACAATCTTATACCACACAAGCTGCCCCTCGCGGTTTATGCTTACTGCTTCCCTTCTGTGAGTTGTAGCGCGATGTAATACAGCCTATAATTCCTTCCTTGCTAAATGGCATTTTCTTTGATCAAAAACTTAAATTTGACAAGCACATAGATTCAATAGTCTTAAAAGCATCAAAGATTTTAGGATTTATAATGAGAGAAGGTAAAAATTTTAAGCTACCTTACACTAAGATAATGTACAATTCTTTAGTAAGGAGTCATTTAGAATATGGCAGTGTAGTCTGGTCTCCATATTACAAATATTATGTTGATGAAATTGAGAATGTTCAAATGAAATTCCTGAGACATTTAACTAGTAGTTGTAAGCATAGAAAAAAACTCACATCTTATCAAGATCGTCTCAATTATTTTAATTTTACTTCATTGACTGATCGCAGAAAATTGCTGGACTTAATATTTCTAACCAAAATTGTTACGGGTTCCGGGATCATTTAGATCCCAACTTATTAAAAAAAATTAACTTTCATATTCCTACTAGAATGCCAAGATCATGTAATATACAGCTGTTTAGTAAATCTAGACATTATACAAATCTTAAATTGAACAGTCCTCTCTCAAGAATGTATGATGTATTTTTTGAGTACCAAAATAGTATTGATTTAAATGCTATATCGATAAAACGTTTAAAAAATATTGTATTAAAACTAACAATGTCAATCGATTAATTTTAACCTTTTCTCTGTTAATTTTTAATTTTTACTGTTTAATAATGTTTCAATTTTTTTTCTTCTTTTATTATTATTATTTTTTTTAATATTTCGATTTTTTTAACTAACTTATATTATGTGTTGTTTTGTTAATTAATTCGTGCATGTGGTGTTCTCCTATAAATAATTGTGGCACTTAGTTTTAAGTTTTATTGTAAGAAAAATTGTTTATGTTTAGTGTACACATTGTTGGAGAACCAAATAAATAAAATAAAATAAATAAATAAACGGGTTATCTAACACAAAAAGAATTTTCCAAATCTGATCAGTAGTTTCAAAGATTACCCCTACATATAAACTTACAAAAAAATTTCACCTCTTTATAATATTAGTATAGAATACAAGCTTTCTCCGGTGACTTCACTTATAGTAATGTAGGATGCATTTTTCGGAAGACTTTTGGTAAGTACAAAACTAATTTCGTTATGTAAATTACGTTTTTAATTTAAGTGTACTGTAAATATTTTTTTCTAATTATTCAGTAGTACACGTAATATTGAAATAATTTTAACGTGATAATCATATTTATAGGGAAAAACATTGTATTAAAAATTGTATATTATTCAAATATGACGGATATTATTATACGCTTAATTAATATAAAACAGGAAAATTGAGTAAAATTGATTGATAATAACTTTAACAAGAGCGAGCGAAAACTCAGCTTAGTTGTTTGCTACATATGTAACACAATTTATATAAATAAAAATTGCTGAATGTATACAAGAGAATGTGGTAGAACCATGAAATATGGGGCTATGTTTTTTTAATGTGTATTGCTGTTGGCCCTACTGGTCTTGATAGCGTCACCGGTGGGTAAGCCGGAACTGAAACTCGGCCTTGAATAGGGGAACCCCCGTTGAGGCTCAGAATGGATGTCCGTCCTAAGGGTGTTTCTTAGTGCGATCGCACCTATATAGGACGTCGTTGGTGTTGTTGGAGGGCGCTATGCGGAGGGCTGTTGACGAGGATGACATTCTTACGTACCTAGGTGCGTGCAAGGAGAGGAGATGAATACCCACTAAAACCTTAGCGATGGTCATCCTCAGCACGGGAATGAAAAGATTGCGGGATCGTTTGCGCATGTGTTACCGCTGCTCCCTCGTTGCTGACGGAGCTCATCTCAGGACAATGTGGTCATGCCCTCCCCGTAGCTCTCGCTAGTGCGTAAGGCAGTTCGTGGCCATCCCGATTGTCGTGGTAGCACCTAGCTGTAGTTTCCGACTACTTTTATTATGCTAGCACAACCGGGGACAATAATCATAAACCATACAGACCATTAGCGCATAGTAACTAATATATAGCTAAATTATTAATGATATACTTCGTACGGTTAGTGGACAGTTAGAAGCCTAATGTCCTGTCAAAGTTTGTAATAAGCGTGGATCGAACCCGCGACCATTAAGCAACTAGCATTACAAGAGTTGGAAAATAAAGATGTGGACAATGAATTTAATGTCTATGTATTATTCTCTTCTGGACTCTTTAAAAATATATATATACGCTGATAAGCAATAATGTGTCAAATTGAAATCGTGTGAAATTATTTTTAATAATGTTAAATAGGTGACGCAGTATTAAAATACATCAATATCTCCAAATTTGACTTTTTGTTGTTTGACACATTATTGCTTATCAGCATCCATATATAAATTTGTAATTTTAACTACATTATTTTTTCAAAATGGATATTTCGTATTAGCTTAATTAACTTTTTCGAAATACGTTTCTAGTTTATTTTTTGTTTATCGATAAGCGCAGTCGTTGATGTGAGGGTTTTCCGCCAAACGCGGTTTCGATATCCGGTAGTGATAAATTCGAATATAAAAGATTATGTATATAATGGAGCTGTTTGTTGGTTTTCAATTTGAAACCAATTTTGAAACCTTCCTACTCGCTTGACTTGAAACTTTTCAACTCGCTTTGACTGCGAATGTGTCTCAAAATTTAAAATCAAATTAACGAAATGGTCTGTGACGAGATATCCAATAAGCCAAATGTTGCTTAAATTTACTTAAACGGCTATACGACACGATAATATTAAGTACTATCGTGTCGTATAGCCGTGGCGTAAGAATAGCCATCTCCTCCCGTGGTTGCCGTAAGAGCCGGCAGAGGGAAAAACTAAATGGAAGATGGGCAGCAGCGTCCTTCGAACTAATCCCGAACATCATCCTTAACTGGGTTCGCCAACCCGCCTGCCAAGCGTAGCGAGTATTGCCAAAACCCCCCTAAAGAAGACCACGGACCAGCAAGCGCAGAGTAGGACATCCACCTATAAAGTGGACAGACGACCTTGTTAAGGTCGCCGAAAGACGCTGGATGCAGACCGTTTCAAACAAGTACCTTTGGAGATCTTTAGGGGAGGCCTATATCCTTAATAAGAGCTGAAGATTGGCCTTCATTTAACTAGTCCATTAGACTTCAAATTATGCTCAGTTCTGGACATAGCTTGCTCTAAACGACACGGCGATATTGAATCTTTTAAAAATCTTTGGAGCAAGCAGTAGCGAAATTAGGGGCCAAAATCCCTTGGGAACAGTGCGTAAATCCATAGATTCGTGGCCAAACAGATTAAAGGCCTGTATAAAAGCCAAAGGTGGCCATTTTGAATACAATATTTTTTATTATTTGCTGAGATTTTAACAAATACGTAGGTATAAATTATAATAACTTATTAAAAAAGTGAAACAAATGAAAATGCATTTTTTGATTGAACGTAAGACTGGACTAGGTACAAGAATTGCTCGTTTAAATGTATTAGATAGATATACAGATAAAAATGTCAATTCAAGTTGTCATTAGCTCTGGAGAATATGATTGTATTTCGGAACACATCCTATACTTAATGTAGTAGTGATGTACATCCGATTGCATGTATATTGGCTTCATTGAATACCGACAATAATCAGTGTACGCGTAATATAGCTAAGATAAGGAGAGCGAACGTTTCCTAACGTCGATTCGTCGCCCGGCCGTTGATAAGAGCGCGATAGTGATGCGCTGACGTGCGAATCGTAATCGATATTTTCACATGGAGAGGGAGAAATGCGGCTGACTGAATTATTTGCTCAAAAACAAAATTAATAATGTTCGTAGCATTTTGTCTTTGAAAAACAATTTAGCAATTTTTTTTCTATACTTTTCTTGAATCAATATTTGGAATCAATTTTATGCGTGTCAATTTAGATGTATATATAATTACGAGTATGTAATATGTCTAAATATATTATAAAGCTGAGTTTGTTTGTTTGTTTCTTTGTTTGAACGCGCTAATCTCAGGAACTATTGGTTCGAATTGAAAAATTGGTTGAGTGTTAGATAGTCTATTTATTTAGGAAAGCTATAGGTTATATTATATCACGTTACGACTCATAAGAACAAAGCAGTAACCATAAACGCGAGTGAAACCGGAATTGACAGCTAGTTGTATATAAATTTAGTTTTCATTTGTATATATACTATTTAAACTAGCTGTTTCACTCGCGTTTGTGGTTACCACTTCGCTCCTATAAGTAGCTCGATGTAATGTAGCCTATAACCTTCCTCAAGAATATTTCAAATCGGATTAGTATACTCTGAGATTACCCCCTACATACACTAAGAAACAAATTTTACATCTTTATATTATTAGTATTTATATAGATAATTGGATTACTTGTAAAAGGCAATCGTATTTTTATAGCCATAACATCGCGTAGTACGTACATTGATACGTTTTCCTTATTAAAAAGTAATGGGGACATTATTATTACACATTTTATTATTTACGTAATAGAGTAAGTAATTTCATATAAACAATGCTACAGCAGACTTAAACTTCACAAGGATTCCCCATGTCCAGTCATCGGTTTGGAAAGACAATCGAAAGACATACAAATAAATCCTTATGAATAATTATGTGATAGTGATTTTTGGCACAAAAGTCAATGGCATTGACCTCAACACTGATCATATATATATATATATATATATATATATATATATATATATATATATATATATATATATACATATATATGTATCAACGATAAATATGTTGCAAACATTTGTGAAAGTTAATTTGTTCGCTCGACCGTGTCAGACCATCACTCTTACAGAAGATCGGCGTAAGGTAATATAGCTGTGTTTCGTGCTTAGAGAGTTGCCATACCGTTGATAATAATAATAAACGCATCACACTCAACGGCCCCCATTAAGATCTTGTGACCTTGTGTTGGGGGTCCGGAAACACACACAACACCAACACAAACACCCAGACCACGACAAACATCCGTATGACCAAAACAGACATTTGCCGTGAGCGGGGATCGAACCCGCGACCGTTAGCGCCACAGTCAATTGCAGTGACCACTGCGCCAACGTGTCTGTCTGTTGATGTTAAGAGATAGATCATAGCAATAACAAGAGTCGGAAAATAAAACGTAGAGTATGAATTTAATGACTAATTATTATTACTGGTTTCTTTAAAAATATATAGACATGTCTGCGATCTACTCCAAGTACTGTTCGATAAATGTTAAGTGGATGCTGATAAGCAATACCATGTCAAGCCACACTGACTTAATTTCGAGAATATGGCGTCAAATGGTGCCAAACCTATTGTTTACTTTGTTTGAAGAAGTATATATCCATCTTCTGTTTTCTAATTTGATAAAATGTAATGAAAGAAAAACAGATTAGTATAAGAAAAAGTTTTATCTAATAATAAGTTCTATAAATGCATCAGATTATTGTATATTGCAAAATACGGAACACACTTCAATATTTAAAATATCAAATTAAGAAATTGTTTTCCTTGCTGTGTATGTATGTATGTAATTTATATCAAATGATTTTTTTTTGAATATCGTTAAATACATGACGCATTTTCACATATCTATATCTCCGAATTCGATTTTTTGTGGTTGGCGCATTATTGCGTATCAGCATCCAAGTATAAATACAAATATTTATTTTCTATACTTTCCGCTAGGAACGCTATATACGACGAAACTAAAAAAATTATATAATTATATATAATATTATAATAAAAATAAACACATACAAAGTCAGGGCTAATTACTTACTCGTGCGAATAGAAATGCATTTACATAACACTTTTAGCCACAATACATAATTAAATCGGTCAATATAACAAAATACATACATTATATACGCAAAGTTGGGTATTGCGGCGATTTTGCAATAAATGTGAGTTAAAAAATACTAGTCCACGATGAATTATCGATGTCGCAAGCGTACAGCACTATGCAATATCATTGTTACGCTTATTCTGCCGCGGTTGTCGGTGCGTCATGTTGTTACGTTGTAAATATTAAACTTATATTTCCCTTTGAATATTAAATAATGTGGAGTGCTGTGTAAAAATGGAGAGGACTCGCGGTTAGGATTGTTTAACTGTGATAATGTTTAACTTGAAACGTGGGAAGACGTGGTTCCGTGAGGTAATGCTTTTTTAATGTTTTTTAACGATAAATTGTTTCAGTGCTTCTAACGTATAGAAAAACTATGTCGTGCTAATTTAAATTGTTTTTCTTTTTTCTGTGCTGTTGGTGCAGTTTTCATATTAAGTATTATTATACTTTTTAATAGGTAATTAAAAATATGTTTATTAATAATATTATATAATTAATTCAATTGCAGTGTTTCATATAACTTCGTTTATGTTACGAAATTGAAGTGCTTTATCTAATTTATGTGAAAATTATTACGTTTCTTACTCAATTAATTTAAACTAAATATAATGTTCTACGTAAATTTAATTAAAATCATTTCCTATTGAAATCTGGTGTCCATATTTTTGTTTCTTGTTTTTTGTCTCTCTTTTACATATTACGTACGACAGGGACAAACGTATAGCGACAGTGGCGCCATTATAATGACAATTTAGCAAGGAAATGGTTTATTCGTAAATGTATGGTTATTTAATTTAATTTAAACTATTTATAGAAGTTTTTATATTAACAATGAAAGCTATATAGTTAAGTTAGTTTTTCAAATCGTTGGTACTAGTGTTCCATAATGTAAAATCCAAATTATTTAAGGAAGACACACACTATTACTTGAACTTAATACAATATTACAGAAAAACACAATCCAGCAAAGTCTCCTCAGTTTACAAATACATACATAAGTTTTTTAACGAGAACCATGTAAAAATAAAAGTGTTATGATTTAACTTGATAGTAAATAGTGAAACGGTTATGTGGCATTACTATGTATTTTTATTATTCTTTTGCGGAATAATGGGGGTGTACTTTTATAGCACCATGAAAAGTTTTAAGCCAATAAAAACACGATTTATAAAAAGTAGAGATAGGATAGATTTATTCGTAAAATAAAAAAAAATAGCCATGTAAGTTTTGATCACTAAATAAATGTATGCTTATTACAATTCATTTTAACTATTATTGCATATTATTGTATTACGTGTATAAAACATGGCGGTCATAAGGAAAATTGTGGTTAGTTTGATAATGAAGTTTTAATGTTTTGTATAGGTTGGAATTTGATGGAATGAAAAATGACTATTATATTTAGGTAATCTAGTGATGGGATTGGGTGTTGAAAATTTGAATGATGTATGGATTTTTAGAAAAGTGATGCGATTTGTCGTAAATTTTACTGCCATATTTGGTAATTTTACTGCTCATGGCCACTGCTTTGATGTCATATTTATATATTACACAAAATATCAGCTGTTATGTTAGCTTTTAATTTTATGACTATTGAAGTTGGCCGCAAAATTTAATAACATGGAACATAAGTACTAGTAAAAACATGAAAGATGTAGTGTAGATGAAGGTGAAAATTTCATATTAAAAGCCTAATATATTGGATAATCAATACAAATATCATAAACGCGATAGTCACTCTGCCTGTTTATTGATTACGTTTTCACATTTTTTTTTGAAAATATGATGAGTTTTGGTTTATATGTAGATTAGACCTTGATGTAAGGGAGTGAAATGGTAGATGAAAATTTCTAGAACGACAATTTCACGGGAATCAGCTAGTTCTATTAAATACACTCTTTTAGAAGGCTTATTAAGAAATCACTACAAAATTTCTAGTAAACCGATGCCCATCCCATAGTTCTAAGTTAAGCTACAGTAATGTATTTTAAGAAGGTTTATTCCTTACAGGATACCCTGCAAGATGTCCCGGCCAAGTCTTGGAACTGGTCCCCGACGTCGGAGCGGAGTCGTCTCGACCTGGAGAGGAGTTTCAGCAAGGCGAACTGCGACAGTCCTCCATTGTGGGTCAACAAACGACTTGGTAAGTTGATAGTTTTATACATCAACATTTAATGTGTTCCTGTATCGGCGTTATGTAGCAGAGAGACCGCTAGGAACCGGACCTTATTCTAATGTCACAGAGTCACAATGGAACGAATGTCACAGACTATACAGTCACTTGACAGCCCGTAAACCTTACGCCGATTTAGCGCAAATATATAATAAAGAATCTAATCAACGATTATAGAACAAAAACAACATTATTACGAAAATCAACGATTTTAATGGAATCTAATATTTGAATAGTCTGAGGATTAGCTTAGATTACAAAATGGAGTGAAATGAGGATTTAATTAACTCAATGTGTTAATAATGTAATTGTCTCAAAACATAAAAAATATGCTCGAGACATATATAATTAACATATTGCTAATCTTATACTTGCAATAGATTCAGTACTTAGCTATTCTAGCTAAAGAAAATCTCCTCCAGTGGGGATTCATGATGACCATAACTTAAAGTGCAAATGTGGTACGGTCTAATAAACAATGAGTCACTTGTACACACGCTCTGCTTGCCTTGTTACTTGGACCCCTTTTTTATAGAAAATAGTTGGCTAACGAGCAGTCGGGACACCTGATGTTGAGAATTTACCGCCGCCCATGACATTTGCAACCCAAAGGAGCAACAGATGCGTTGACAGCAGAAAAAGGAATTAGGGATTAAATAGGAAGTAAGGAATAGAGTTAGCCTTCTGGTTCTCTCACTCACCTAACGAGAGCAGTCATTGTGTTTATCAGTCTATGTATGTATGTGGGTTTGTACCTTTGCACTATTTAGATCGAACGCGTGAGCTGTTTTTGAGAAATGACATGTTTGATTCGTTATAACGGCGCGAATGTCATAGAAATATAATAATTTCGAAAAATCAAAATGGCCGATTTTGAACGCTATAACGAGAAAAAAAATAATAGTCGACGAACTGTATGAAGTGGGCCATCGATAGGTATTTGAAAATCTTTTTCAGGTTTCTTATATCACTTTTGAATCAGAATTACCGTTTAGAATCTATAAAGATTTAAAGCTGGTTTGTTCTCTATAGTCTTGTTACACAGTCGGGTTTTTGTTTTTTCAATTATTTGCTTGTTTAATTGTTGAATTTTTAAAGTGCTGCAGCACCAATCACAAGCGCAATCGTTACGGCTTGCTGGATGGGAAAGGCCTTTAAACGCATTGTTATTTTTTGTTAAAGAGTAGTCTTTCCGTACTTCGCATTAACAAGTAACATTATTACAGAATTATTTCTAATTTGGTTATTCTAACAGCTAGATTCAGAATCTTTGGTATGTTGTGTTAGTAAAAGAGCGCTTTTAAGTCTTTTAGTACATCTTAAATTATCTCCTAAATTCTTTGAAATTTAGACAATATCACCTCCCACCCTCCCAAATATACACTCGCACATGCAGGTTTCCTCACGATGTTTTCCTTAACCGCAGAGCACGAGATGAATTAAAAAAAAATTTAGTACTTGAAAACTCGGCGGTGCTAGCCGGGGTTTGAACTCGATCATCGGTTGAAATCGACGTGTTCTAACTAATTGTGATGGTCTATCATATCTCTTATTATTATTAATACGTATTGATACATTAATAAGTCTCAAGAAATTGAAACAATTTCCAGGTGGTTCCACCGAGAACCTTCTAGCCGTGACACGGAGGCCCAACCATCTCCATCTAGAAACCGGTTCGTCTGGCGACAGCCTCGATGTAGAGGTGCGGGAGCGAGGGTTCCCAAAGAAGGAGAGGAAGTCCAGGTCGATGGTTGCGCCGAAGCAGAAACCTCGACCGCCGCTCACATCACCGAGACTGATGATGCAACCTGCTGAGGTTTAAATCTGATATATTTAAACGAGCAATTCTTGTCTATATACGGACGCTGATAAGCGAAACTGTGTCAAGAAAATGTGGTCTAAAGATGTCAAACCTATTGTTAATAAATCTGTCTGAAGAAGTATATATCCATCTGTTCTTTTCTATTTTGATAATCAGTACTTATTTTGTTATTATATATATATTTTTTTAATAATGTTAAATAGTAATTAGTAACCCATTATGAGAATACATCAATATTTTCGAATATTATTTTTATGGGTTAACACATTATTGCTTATGAGTATCCATATGTATATATTTGTAACGGTTCTAATGATTTTCATCAAATCTAAAATCCAGGGGGTTTCAGGAGCGATCCATCCATCTAGCGAGGTTTCACTTTTAGAAAAAGTCGTTTTAAACGTGGAAGGCAATTAAAGATTGCCACTATTTTTTTTTTATTTACTACTAAAGTTAAATATAATTCATGATATACCAAAAAAATATATCGAGTAAACTCATACAGGTACTACTTATCAATGAATGCATTGTTAGTACGTTAATTTAATCGAGGAAAATAGATATTACTTTATAAATTATCGTGTTTATCTCGTGATAAAAATTAATTTGATATATTTTAATATAGCCTAAACAATTTAATCAAATAACGTGTTTCAGTTATGAAACTTTAGTTGCATTAAAAACTAAGGTGTACTGTATTTGAGAACATCTTAATGCTTAATCTAAAGATATCTTCTGAAGTCATTAAGTCGTTAAACTCATTATAAAAAAAAAAGATTTATTCTAAGTATTAATTTGTTGAAGCTTTTTTAAATCGTCAAAACAGCAGATTATTTTTATACCGATAATTTGGTCAAACGTAATTATAGCTTGTTACCCAATTTTTTTAATAGAGATTCTACCGGCAAGAACCGACAAGACACTAAATTGAAGCATATATCGCGGTATAACAACCAGATGAACGTATCTACAAAATGTCGAAAATCTTTTTTTTAACTAAAACCGTTGAAAATGTTTTCTATGAAATGACAAAACAATGTAATTTAAGATTTCACTAATTCCAAAAAAACGTTATATTTATTATTAGAACCACTTTTCTATAGAACCAAAAAAACTATATTATGAGTACTGCTAAATTAGGAAAACGTAAAATTTTTAGAACGTAGATACGTTCATCTGACTCTTATACCGCGATATTTAATAACTAATTCAAACAGAAGTATATATTAATGTAAAAAAAAGTTTAGTCAATAATTAAATACACTACTAATTTCTGGACAACACGATATGCACTTGACCACCGTTGATATTTTAAGGCGAGAATCATACTGTATTTTTTGCTCTCAGATTTTCATAAAGATTTACATAAGTTATTTCTCATTGCTTTACATCTGAAAGAACTTACTGTCAGAGTTGTTTTATATCGCTCTCGATAGTGAAACTTACTAATGTAATTCTCGCCGAAAATTACTAAAAATTAATCAACAAATTTCCAACTAATTAATACTAATAAAACAATTTAACATATAAATATATCTTGTCTTGTAACCATCTCCAGGCAACAGTGGTATACGAAGGGCCAGTGAAAAGGACAAAGTTCTTCGAAGGCGGCAAAAAAAGCAAGAAGAATTGGACCGACTGCTACTTGACCCTTACAACGTCTGCGCTCGTCTTCTATAAGGACAAACGCACTTATTTAGCTACGGTAAGAATCTATAACTTTATTTAAAAGCGATTATCTGTAAAAATATCCTAGTACCAAGATATTTTTTAAGATATAAACGGTAGAGTCTCCAACAAAGCATGTTGTTTCTGGTTGAATAGAGGAGGATATGTTGGACTCGAGTATAATAAGTTGTTGCTGTACTGCTTTAGGCTGCGTATTCACCAATGGCAGATAGTGTGTAAGTAAAAGTCCACCAATAGAACCACTTTATTTTCAAGGCTAGAAAAATAAAATGTGCCGATTGGTTTATTTTTTGCTTAGACACTGTTTTGGAGCCTCGCATATTTCTGCTAGATGCGCAGCCTTAGCCAAAACTCGTGTGTGGATACACAAGTATTTATTAATTTTTCAACCCTTATTTTAATCTATCTATGATTTTTATCAATTCAAGTATACACTTAAATATCCCATCAAATAGATCAGTGGACTTTTATTAAATAACCAAAAATATCCGTGCCGAGATGGCCTACTGGCTAAAACACGTCGATCTCAACCGGTGATTACGGGTTCAAACCGCGGCTAGCACCACTAAGTTTTTAAGTGCTATGCGCCAGAAGAAATTCTGGCACATGTATATACGCCAACTCGCAGTGGTAGATTAAGCTTTAATAGAAGAGGAGGCCTTTGCTCAACTATAGATCATTTACAGGTTGTTACATCATTCTTTACGTATTTTCCGAGAGACTAGCAATATCCCGAAACATGTCGTTTTCAGAAAATGCCAAAGCCCCTAAACACGCCCCCGAGCCCGACGGCTCCCCGCGCGGAGCTGGTGCTCCCACTCCTCAACGCGCACATCGTCCAGTGCATACAGATGCACACCAGGAGGTTGGTACTACCACAGCCTAGCTATACCTTTCACATGAAAGGGTCCGTTCAAGGGTCCGAACCCCCCTGGGTTGTAAGTGTAAAATTTACAAAATTAAATTAGTTTTTATCCGGGCATTACGCAGTAAGATGGTATAATACTAAATGCTAATCTCAGTTATTTAGACATTATATGGACGCTGATAAGCAACACTGTGTCAAGCCACACGGACTTCATTTTGAGAAAATGGCGTATAAAGATGTCAAATCTATTCTTAACCTTTGTCATTCGTTCAATGTACTAAGTATGAGTAAGTATACTAAGTTCTGTTTTCGAAGTCGGTTTAATTTTGTTTTAAAGTTTTTAATAGTTTTTTTAAATGTTTTTTTATAATAGGCTTAAGTGTAATAGTAAAACTAGTGAAAAATATAGGGACTTGTTATATATATAATCAAAATATTTTCTAGGAGGTTTTCGAAAGCAGTTTTTAATAATCCCAAAAAACAATCAATATTTTAATTTATTAAGAGACGTTATACGTTACGTTAAAGTTACATACCTTAGATTTCCTGAAGTTGTACCAAAACATTTTAGGTCATTGTTGAAAGCTACATTGTTCAGTGATGTAGCGTTATAATAATTGGAATTGGTCCTTAAGTTAGTGGAATTTGCTGTATTCACAGATATTAGTAATACATACTAAGTTACCAAGTATTGTGAAGTTAAGCAAGGATTTATGATTAATACTTTGCTTAAGTGTAAACGTTAGCTAATTTTTGAATAGTTATCTTAGATAACTTTGATTTTACTTAGTGCGATTAGATTTTCGTGATGGAAGTCAGAGAATTAAGATGACATTTGGACGCTGTTAACTCAAGCCACACGGACTTTATTTTGAGAAAATAGGATCTAAAGATGGCAAACCTATCTATACTATTATTATTACGTTGAAGAGTTTGTTTTGTTTGAACGCGCTATCTCGGGAACTACTGGTTCGAATTATTTTTGAGTTAGATAGTTTATTTATTCGGGAAGGCGAGTGAAGTAGTAACCATAACGGCGAGCCGCAAGGAACAGCTAATTCTTAATAAATTTGTTTTTTTTTTTTGATAAAAAGTATAATGAATTAAAAGCAGATTGGTATAATAAAAATATTTATCTTATAAAAAGTTATTGAGATATATGGAATTATTGTATAAATAGCAAATTATGAAACAACTTGAAATTCGAAACATGAAGTTAAAACTTTTCGGTATTTATTTAGTTTAGATGACTCGAATTTTTTCCAAATAATATTAAATCCATGACGAATTTTCAGAAAACATCAATAACTCAGAATTTGACTTTATGTGGGTTGACACATTATTGCTTATCCATTTATACAAACCTTTGTTAAAAACAATTTGTATTATTTATATTAAGGCTGCAGGCACAATTATCTTTACTAATATTAAGTATATAGTACACTTATTAATAATTCTGTTTTTTTACTAGGTTCAGTCGCTCTCTGGTGCTGACAATTGAACACGACCAGTATTTACTGCAAGAGGAAACGGAAGAAGGCGCGAAACATCTGCTGAAATGTATACAAACAGTCATATATAAACTTGTAAGTTTACACGAATTTTCTAAGATAACTATAGTAGAAGTCAGGGTCGTATCTATAGGGTGGCATGGCAAAAAGCCACGGGCCCCAGATCGGAGAGGGCCCCGGCCTAAAAGCATAAACCTATGCTCTAGAAAATAAAACTTATCAGATGTTTAGCTAAAATACACACCATATTATTAATAGATAAATAAATAAATAACGCATCACACTCAACGGCCCCCATTAAGATCTCATGACCTTGTGTCGGGGGTCCGGAAACACTTACAACACTAACACAAACACCCAGACCACGACAAACATCCGTATGGCCAATACACGCGTTGGCCGTGAGCGGGGATCGAACCCGCGATCGTTAGCGCTTTAGTCAGTAGCAGTGACCATTGCGCCAACGCGTCTGTCTAATTTGATGATTTGGGTAACTTCTTAAGTGGTTCATTAAAATTAAGTTATAACGTGACGATTTTTACTGAGGCCCCATAGGACTTTGCCACGGGCCTCAGATGGTATAGTAACGTCTCTGGTAGTAGTACTTATGAAAATATTTAAAATTAATGAAAAGCTATCATCGGTTTGGAATGTAGATTATACCGAGAAGAACTAGCACGAAACGCGATAGGT
This sequence comes from Hypolimnas misippus, assembly GCA_037950945.1. Taxonomy (NCBI): domain Eukaryota; kingdom Metazoa; phylum Arthropoda; class Insecta; order Lepidoptera; family Nymphalidae; genus Hypolimnas; species Hypolimnas misippus. Next base: position 818,456 of record JBBEEQ010000031.1, read on the forward strand.
ATTTTTGCTTATATATTACAAATAAGAAATATGTATATGAAACATTCTGTATGAAATCCAGCTATACTAAATCCACACAACATTTTCCATTACGATCTTAGATTCTATAATCTTAACTTTTGAGTTTCTTGTCAATTACTTTCTGTAGAATCTACATTCCGAACCGGTGGTAGCTTAAAAAGAATCTGTAACCAATGGAGCTGAAACGAGAAAGTCTACATGAATAAAGTATATTTTGATATTGATGTTTTGGTTTCGACGTTATCCAGGGTCCACCAGCGCTAGATGACAGACCCAGCCCGTACCAAAGCAGCAACACGGATCTCGAGAGCCTCGGCCGAACACCGCCGGTGTCGCGGCACGCCACCAGGAGCAAACAGAAAGGTAACCTATTTGTAGCCACTAGGATGCTGATAAGCAATAACGTGTCAACCCACAAAAAGTCGGATTGATGTACTCTCATAATGCGTCATGTATTTAACATTATTCGAAAATTTTTCGAGTCATCTGAACTAAAATATGGGAAAAATTTCTTAATTTTATGTTTCGAATATTGAAGTGCGTTCAATAATTTGCAATATGCAATAATCTCATATATTTGAAAAGCTTATTATTATATACATTTTTTCATTGTACCAATCTGCGTTTAATTCATTATACCTTTTATCAAAATAGACAATAGAAGATGGATATTTACTTCTCCAAAGTAATTTATTAAGGATACGTTTGAGATCTTTAGACGCTATTTACTCAAAATGAAGTCCGCGTGGCTTGGCATAGTTTTGCTTTTCAGCGTCCATTTGTAGATGTTGCTAGTCGTTGGCCCACATGTTTGTAGATGTTGGCCAATATTGGCCCAACCTTGAGAGAGGTTTGTATATAATGGCCGAAGTTTGGTGTTTGGCTCCAAATTGTAGGTGAATAGTTCAGGAAGGTTAGACATAAACTCCGAATTCGAAAAAAAATAGACGAACAAAATTTTCGATGACGAGAGTATTATTTGGGATCATTTAATGCGTTAAATCTTATGAATAATAATTGTTATTTTAAAGACAATAATTAATCGGCTACAATTTGTTACCAATTTTTTATTCTCACAAAATGTAACGTTTTTGAGATATTCGCAAAAAACATATTTTAATAAAGAACTTAATAACATTGAAAGGACGCGACCCTTTTTTAATCTGTATTTTTCACGTGCATGTTTAGTTTTCTTGAACTATTAAGATTTAATAGTTCTTTGTACCCATAATTTGATGTTGGTAACAATGTTGGGTCAAACCTAAAAAGGGATATCGTATATTGACCAAGATGGTGTATATTGGCTGAAATTGAGCAATATTACAAAAAAGGTTTGCAAATTAGTAGATTTATATAATATGCAGATGTATTTCGTAAGGTTTTTGGTGGAATAGTATCCCTGTAGTAGAATAAAGGTGTATTTCTAGAATTGGGAATGTTCTGTTAATACGAGTAATAAAATATATATAGTTGTTTCAACAAAACGGTAGAGTTTTAGATTTTGGGCACAATATTTAGACATTAGGCAAATTTTGCACTAATAAGAAAAAAATAAGTACACTCATTTAATATATATAATCGTTATTATATGTTATTATGATTATTATTGAAGGTAATTCAAATTATCCTGTCTTAATTATAAAAACTTTAACAGCCTTACTACAACAGATTTAAACAGACGTTAAACACGTGTTTAAAAAATCCATACTACAAATCCGCGCCTAAGCACAGTTTTGAGTTAAACATGCTTTAGATATAGATGAACATACGTGTAAGTGAGTTTAATAGATGTTTAAAACCTATTTCAGCTGTCAAATGTAACGTATAACATTTTATCGAATAAGTTTTTTTTTGAGTTTATTCGCTGTTAAGCAATTTAGATGATATTTTAAGCAATATTTAAGTTTTAAACACTGTTTAGCTAGACACGTGTTGAACATGGTTTTAATGCGTCTTTTGTAGTATGACAGTAAATGTTTTCAATAATTTGATTCGTCGAGAGTCAGCCCTCTGGGTTTTTTTTTCTACAAGGCCACAAATTTATGTGACCAAGGGTGCAGCATGCCCTAATACGAGCTTGGCCATGCGCTATTGGATGTTTTACATTAATAATTAATTATTTTACATGAATTGAATTTACCCATCTTTTGCGAGATGACGAATCCCGTTCCCGGTAAATGATGAATTAATTTATTTTTCCTCATTCAGTTAAAGTTGCTAGCAACGTTAGTACGTATTGCTATTCGAATTAGATAAAACTAAATTAACGTAATTTTATTTTATATCCAATATTTTACGTCATAAAATTAAATATTGGAAAAACAAAATTATTCGTCACGTTAATTTTATAACTAATAGTTTGAATACGTGTGTATACGTTAAAAATTGAAAAAAAAAATAAGATTTTGTTTTTACTTAGTGAGATTATTGATAACATTGTGATGAACTGATCGAGTGATGTTGAGTTGTGGCTGCGTGGATGGATTCCGTCGTCTTCATTCGTGTAAGAAAAAAATGCTTTGTTACGAGTTTTTTTTTTTATGTGGCACATATTGATAATAGTTTGTATTAAAAAAAACACTTTTCTTTAGAAAGTGAATGACTAGAAATTATAACAGTCTTTAAATCTATACTTATACAATAACATTGGCCACAGCATGCATTAACAGACGCGTTGGCGCAATGGTCACTGCAACTAACTAAAGCGCTTACGGTCGCGGGTTCGATCCCCGCTCACGGCAAACGTGTGTATTGGCTAGTGTTGCCCAAATGCAAGAACAAGACGAGACTTAGCCAGTCTTGGTCTTGGTCTTGCGCCCATACACCTGGTCTTGGTCTTGGTCTTGGTCTTGCGCTCCCGGTCTTGGTCTTGGTCTTGGTCTTGCAGCAAGAGTCTTGCAAGTCTTGCAATTACCTATTAGTCTATTACTATTTATTAAAGTTTACTTTAAATGTTAGAAAAACGTATTAGAATTGGAACTTGGAACATTGTGAGCTTGAATTAACATAGCCATAGTAAAGATCAAGCAGATTAATAAATAACTGAAGATTTGATAAGAAATTCGAAAAATCAACTGACCTATATGTCGTTTTCATGGAAGTAACTGTTTCTTAATAAACATTTATGATTTATAAGCTTACATTTGCTACAACATGTAAAAAAAAAAAATTAATTACAATAACTTGACTGTATTTTAAAGAACAATACTTATCTGTCTAGAAAGAGATTGAACCCTCAACTTATAAGAAATTTAATAAAAGAGTTTTACGATTTATCATTTATTTGAATAAAAAATAAAATACAACACAAATCAACAGCTTTATCATTAGGTTATGATACTTTATATCAATTTTTTTGACCAAGAATTAATACAAAGTAACCATCTGGCTGACTCATCACTTAACCTATTTCTATGTTTTCTAATTACTAATGATGCGTTAGAAAATAATCTCTCAGCAGGTACTGAAGTTGCCGGTATTGAGAGAAAATCACGAGCCATTTTCGATAAAATCGGATACTCTGTCTCATGCGTCCTCCACCAATCTAAAATGTCTTCCGAGCTGGCAGTTCTTGGTTTTCTCAGGTACTCCTCCAACTCGTCTATCACTAAGCCTTGAAGAATCTTGTCTTCTTGAAGATGACGTCGAGGGACATTCATAGAGTTTATCAAAGTCTATTACGTCTTCATCTTCATCACATACTTTATTTTCTTTTTCTGGTAATTCCAGAGATTTGTTCAGTGAGTGTAGACTTTTATATTCTTCATAAAGTTCATTGAACTTGCGCAGACTTTCTGTTTTAAGTTGCTTCCCCCACATTGTCAGGTCAAAAGTCTGAGCCTTATGCCTTGGGCCTAAAATTAAAGAAGTACAATAAATCCAGTTGCTCTTCTTGTAATGTTTAAGCATTTTGTCTCGAGCTGCTTGGAAAGCTAGAATGAGCCTTTCATCCACTTCAGATCGATTAGGTTTCTCATCTAACTGTTTTACCATGGATTCAATTTTATCTAGCAAGAGATTGAATGATACTATGACTAGCGGTAATGTAACATATTTGTCTCCACCAAGTTTTGTACTTAAAAGTTTAAAATTTATTAGAAATTTATGTAATTTTTCGAGTACCTGCCATTCATTAGCTGTGATTTGAAAATCATTTAATTCGGTGACAGAACTGCACAATATGTCAATGCCCGCTCTCACTTTTAAACCAAATCCAATCATATCATGTGTGGAATTCCATCTCGTTGGACAGTCAAGAATGGCATTTAGATTTGATGGCACGCCAGCTGCTTCACAAGCAGACTGAAACTTCTTCTTCACTATCTCACTTCTTTTTATTTTACTGGAAATGCTGCGTAACTTTGTTACAGATGTACGCGAGTCAGCAATATTTGGTGCAGATTCTTCATCTTCCTCATCCTCAGTTTCGTCTGCATAGTCTTCGTACTGCTGATCTTGCGCGTTAGTGTCAGACTCACAGTGTAATGCTAAGGTCTTTAATAAATCTTGTACACCAAGGTTTAAAATGTGAGCAAAGCACCGGAAATGTTGATTGTCTGAATCAAAGTGTTGCGGCAGCAGTTTGCTCAGTTCATACATAAATTTGGTATTTGCAGTTGCGTTGTCGACCGTGATACCTTGTATTTTATCAATTATGCCATATTCCAATAAACATTCATGGAAAATCGTTGCAATATCTTCCCCAGTATGTCGACCGCGTGATGGTATAAAATCAAGAACTACAGATTGATACTTCCATTCGTTGTCTATATAATGAATAGTAACCCCGTAGTAACTCCTACCAGCAATTGACGTCCACCCATCAATGGTAAAAGACATTTTAGATGATAATTGTTGAAGTCGTTCCTTGAGATTCAATTGGAGCTCTTCAAATCGCTCTTTGACTTTCCTTCTAAGTGTAGACCTTTTAGGAAACACCATATTAGGGCAAATACGTCGAAAATATACTTGTGTAGCTTCGTCATCGAAAAATGAGAAGGGAAGATATTTTTTCACCACCCAATCAACTGTAGCTGTCGTGATGTTGTCACTGCTGTTTTCCGACTGAAACAAAACAAGAAATCTTGTGTTATTATTTAAAACATACTAGGTTTGAGCGTATAAGAGGAGGAGGTTTGTTGTTGTTAAATCGAGAAAATCGTTAAATTGATATTTGTTATATTAAGGTTGCACTGTACTGTAATTTACCAAAATAAAGTACTTAGTTGTTACTGGCCGATTCAATGAAAATATGGGTGTTAGTGGTGTTTTCATCTAGAAACTTCATCTTTCATCGTTGCGACATATTAAGTATGTAATTATCGTCTAAAAAATATTTTAGACGATAATTACATACTTAATATGTCGCACCCCTAGATGAAAACACCACTAACTCAAAAATACTTACGTAAGTTAATGGCGTTTTTGAAAGTATCGCATGAATAGCTACGCGGAGTTAAAATTCTTTTAACTGTTAAAAAAATATTCTTACCTGTCCACTTCTTCCAGCGGTTACTAAAAAGCTTGTGATATCTCCACTTAATTTTGGTTTAACAGGAAGAAATATTTCTGATTCCTTTTTGTGGAAAGATATTAGATGTTTCCTTAAGCCTGAAGTGTTTCTGTTTTTCATTTTTATTTCAATCTTTTTATGTTGGCACAATTTACAGAAGGCAGTTTGGGATGCATGAATTATTTCGAAAAACTCTTCAAATTTGCTTTTGGGTCTTTTAGATCTGTGACTCAAACTCTCGTTACTCGGACTAGAATAATTTGAATCTTCGTCACTCATATTAAATTGTACACGTGATACGTTTTTAGAAAACAACGAGAATTAGTAAAAACAATTATTAAGTTAGACTCGAAGCACAGCTCAATTGGAAATGACTGGAATTAAAATAATTCCTTTATTTATAGTACGTTTCCTTGCTTTCTACCGCGCCGCCTCGCCACGTGCCGGCTCTATGAAAAGGATGCCGCCGCAAATGAAACAATGCCGCGTGCGGCGTACAAACACACACTAAATATTACCTACTTGTACAGACGCGACGCGTGAATAAAATATATGTAAAGAATTAGTGCCAATCACTATTCTTTACATATAAGTGAATGTTTTGGCGTACATCTATACTAATATTATAAAGCTAAAGAGTTCGTTTGTATGTTTGATGACAGAAGTTTTAAAATAAATAAATAAGTTCTGAACGTCACTATACCTCCAAAGTTACTATTCCTCGTGGACGAAGTCGCGGGCACAGCTAGTTAATACTTACTCTCATCATCTCTCTCAGAGATATTCGGGCTGATAAGTAATACAAAACTCTTATCGCAGGCTTTTTATTTTATTAGTAGATAAGTACCTACGCTTTTTATATTATTTTATTAGTTTTGTAGAATTTTTTTACACGTTTCAAGTATATTTAAAAGCGGCTACAATATTTATTAAACGGGTGATATTTGAACACTTTTTTGCTATTTTTTCTTTTAAAAACTTAAGAAATATAATGACTAAATGTACAATAATAGTACCTAAGTAATTAGTTTAAAACCATATAAGTAATCAATATTATAATATATACTTACTAGAATGAATTAATATGACATCTACTACCTATCCTTACCATTTTATCCTAATCATAATACTACTTGCGTGATCAGTATAATGTATTCATTTTCATTCTAAGCACTCTGAAACTTATTTATTCTTTGGAACACCTGTAGGTACTCTTAAAATTCGAAATTATTTTGCATGAGTATACCTACGCCCTATGGCGGCAATCAAATAGTGTCAAATGTTATGATTTCGGCGTGGCGGCAACGATTGTTTTAGATTTCAAAAGAAGCCGCCGGCGCGTGTATCATAACCATGTACTTCCGAAAAGCGGCAAATTTCTTTGAGAAGTAAGTACAAAACCTTTGATGCCGCATTATCAAAGTGCCGATGGTTAAAACATAACTATGCATGCACTCAGTTTGATTTTAATAGATATTTTAATAGATATGTTTATGGTATTAGTCGTAATGCGCATAGGTCCAGTTTTTCATATTTTTTGATACAGTTTTTTGCGTCTCATAGAATTCCTAAGCGTACCTACCTATACACCGAACTGTTACACCTAACTACTCAGTGAAATAGCGCTAAGTCCTAGCTGCAAGACGCAAGAGTCTTGCAGGCTATGTCTTGTTCTCGCTCAAGTCTTGCACGGTCAGTCTTGGTCTTGGTCTTGCTAAAAATACGCGGTCTTGTTCTTGGTCTTGGTCTTGCAAAAACGCAAGAACAAGACCAAGACTGCAAGACCAAGACTGAATTTGGGCAACACTAGTATTGGCCATACAGATGTTTGTCGTGGTCTGGGTGTTCGTGTTAGTGTTGTGTTTCCGGACCCCCGACACAAGGTCATGAGATCTTAATCGGGCCGTTGAGTGTGATGCGTTATTTATTATTTATTTATAACAATAAAAGTAAAAACGACCTTAAAAATATATTTATATCTAGATAAGAAATAAATCGTCACAACACTTCAAGTCTCATTATTTATAACCAATTATCAATAAGCACCGTTTCTTCCCACCTTCGATTTCGAAATTATCAGATAATAATGCGTTTGATATAATCTATGATTAAATTTTAGTGTCATACTAATCGTGGATTTACGCGGTTTCATAATAACTAACTTGTAACATTTTTACAACCTTTTTTGTTATAATATTAATGTTTTATAATCTATTCAATATATGAAAATAATAGTGAAGTGATATATAATATTGTGTTAATTGATCGACATAATAAAGGAGGTTATATTATTGTTGATATAATGGTGATAAGAAATATTTTGTGCTTTTATTGAAGAAATGATAATAGTTTTATAGTACAAGAATTAATTGAATTGTCAACGCATGGAAGTAGAGTCAAATATAACATTAAAAAAACAGAATGTAAAAAGTGCGCACTGTTTAATATCAACATGAAAAACGTGGTAAAATGTGAATTTGTGGAAGTGAATTTTGAATATAAAACTATATATCATTTATTATGCCGAAGCTTAAAAAAAGTCCAAAGGAAAAACTTAAGACTCTATTCGGATCACAGCATTTCACTTTCACCAAACGTATGTCAATCTTCAAATGTTTTTTAAAATTTATTTTTAAAGAAATTTGTTGAATGGAAAGTCTTTAATAAAGTTTTTTTTTAATTTTATAAATTACATCATCTATATTCGATTAATATTCTAATTAATAAATGTGAGTAACATTCTATTCATATCTATTGTAAATTTATTTTTGGATGGATTTCTGAAAATTTAGTCAATGTTATTACTCTTATATGACTAATGGTTTATCATTTATCAATTATTATCTGATAAGGAATAACTATATAGCCACCTGAAAAGTGACGTAAGGAAAACAGCCATATTGGAAATTCTTGACACGCGTTTCTTTTTTTTTATTATGTTTGTCAATTGAAGTTAAATAGACAGTCTTAAATAATTTTTGTTTGCGTAAAATATTTTTTTTTTCACTAGAATAGTTATAAAAATAAAGATAAATTATTATAGCTTTATTTTTGTTTTTTAGATTATTTCATGAATTTTTAAAAGAAATTTAGAGATATTGTTGACATTACATTTTGAGTATACTATTTCAGAATATGATTTTTATCCAATGTTTTAGCAGTGACAAATGAGGATATTCTAAATAGATATATAAAAAGGAGATGAATTTTAAGTCAAATGGTTGGCAATGCAATATAAACGTTTAATGAAGTTTCATACAATTAATACCCAAAAGACGACATCCTGTCTAGCACATTTTTTAATAAACCTATCTCGAAAGCTTAGTCTTATCTATAATCGTTATTTAATTTGATTATTCTGATGTAACGCTTAAAATAATACAATTATGTAAAAATACATTTCAAAATATCTATGCTGTCATGATAGCGGTATCTTCATTAATTTACTTTTTTTTTCTGTATTGATGATTCAAAATTGCTTGTGAAAGCTGTTAAGAATTTATCATAAAAGTAAATAAAGCATTTTGTCTATGGTATTTCTTTAATTAGATCGTTACTAATTTATATCGGAAGTACGGACCCTCCCTCTCTCTAGTATAGATTACTCATTCTTGCTCTTACAAATATAGAGTCTAGAATTTTAGTGATAACATAATGAAAGCCTATAGGAATAACGTGTATTTTGATTTTTTATGACTTGTATGTTTGGGGTTCATGACCTTGATTATTGTTTATGGACTTTAATACGTATATTAGCATGAATGAGCCAGAGTATTCCATCTTAGAGAGAAGGAGAGAGCGTACTGAGAATGTTAGTAAAATAATCAACGATACTTTTTCCATAGACAAAATATGGTCTATATTTACTTTTATGATATATTTTTAATAATGAGGTTTTAAAGGCTTAATAATCTCTTGATATTTTTATACGCCTAAGGAGACGTCTACTAGTGCAATTTGATTTATCCAAAATGTCATTAGGCTTAAGCACTGACCAGTATGCCTGATTGTAATTCGGATTATACCTAAAATATTTTTTTGTCTATGCGCTCCGTGGAGCAGGCTAAGGTATAAACCATACCGCCTCATCTGATATAAAATATACCTACAATAAACTGTTACGATTCTAAATTCAAAAAGCATTTTTCATGTCATCATGTCCTTACAAGTGGCCACATGTCATGCGTAAATACTGGATTATTAAAAAAAATCATTAATATACTAATACGCCTGGTTATACTAACACTAACATTTTGTTATACTACGATAATTGATAATTGTGTAACGTCAAATAATAATGCTTATCTGTCGGTATCATTTATCTATTCATAATCTAGACATGACTATCTCGATTTATCTGAACGTTGCTTTTTACGCATCAAATTACGATACGTCTAAAATATATTGTCAAGTATAGATTAATATAGATTTTAAGTAATAATTAAGAAACAATAGTTCATCTCTCTTCTACATATTAAGCGAGAAAAGGACGGAGGATTTTGTTTTAAAAAATGCGTAATATTTCAATGTTTTGTATCTGTGGCGTGATATCGGTATGTCGTGTTGAAGTGGTTATTTAAATCATAGAAGAATGATCGACGATATTACAAGGTAAATACAGTTCCTACCACAACCAAATTGTGTCTGTCTGAGTCAGCCTTGTAACCAATGTTTGTGTTCTAGTGTCATGTTATTATCAAAATATATGTTCTGTTACTTGGAATTGCCTAAACGTCATCAAAACACGGTTCTGTGGGTGTTCTTTGATCTTTATTAAATGTTTTTCGTATTGAATGTTGTTTTATTTCGTTAAATATCCTATCGTCAATAACCTCTCATGATTCTTTTTATCTATAAGCTCTTCTCGTAAATTATCCTTCCTTCTTAAATAATCTAAATTTTCCTGTAAATTGGTGATTCGGTACTTTCATTGGGATGCTCATACTATCTTATATACTTTCTTAGCTTTAATATTTCTTTTGGCTTTTATATCTATAGTATAAACGATTTTTCACTTCTTCCATAACTGTATTTTGGCGCCTATTTCAGCTGGTGGCAGTAGCAATGAAGATTTAAGTGATTCTACCGAAGTATCCATTCAGAAATCGCGAGTCAAGACTAAGTTAAGGAAATTCTTCGCAAAGCGGCCAGCTATGGAAGTACTCGTCAAGAAAGGAATTTATAAAGGTTCGGCTATCAATATTTAATCGGTGTGCTTGTATTCATAATGCACTCCTGCTTAGTTTAAGAGGACTAGCTCGAAGTGAAATGCGCGCGTTTTAGCGTAGTTGCTGGTAATTTTTGGTGGCTTTTTAAACGCTGATCTTACGTCTGATATCTCTTCTAGAATTTATAATTGAAAAATTTTGTTATGAAATTAAAATTGATATTGTTTTCGAACACAAATTGTTATTTGGTTCAATCCAATAATTGGCTGGGAATTGGATGTAAATCAGACTTTTATTAACACAGGCATGGGTTATGAAGAATGTAATGGAAATTTTTATTGACATGTTTTCAAAATTTAATATTTTATGGTTTTTATGAGTTTCCAGAGATTGCTAACATTACATATATCTATATTTTATTTCGATTGGAATTTCATTCAGAGCAGAGTTGTCAAAATTTTAAATCTGCGGTAAGTATTGTATATAGCGGAGGATTGTGAGCTAATATTTAATATTGTAAATAGATTTAGTTTATTGTATTTAGTTGGTGTTTTATTTCACGTAGAACCTGGTTTTAAACCCTGATATCCCGTAGAATGGTGACTTCCGGTGGATGGTTGTATAATATTCTAATTTAAGTAGTTTTTACCATAGATAATAGTTTAGATTATAAAAATACTCATATATATCAAGTAACAATATTGCCATTTTAATAAAATATTTAAAAATGTGTATATATAAAAGAATGTTATGAAAATTATCAAAATTATTTTAATGGCGAACATGTTGTCGATTTTATAACAATACATTAAAGTCCATTCTTTAACACTTTAAAATAAAACTATTGTCAACTTAAAAAAAAAAAAATTAAAAAAAAAACTGCTTCGTGCTACTGCAACGATATTATTTGCTGTCTGTTGTTGTCTTAACGATCACCCATTCAATAATACATAATATTAATATAGAAGTATATTATATATAAGTAATTAACATATTTTTGTGTGTTTGTGCTTCCAGACCAACATAACAAACCGGATTTCCTGTTGAGTAATGTTATTATAATAACATAATATGTTTTATCTAACTTTTTTTTTAATTGCCTTCCCAGATGAGCCCGTGTTCGGTCGTAAGCTCGAGGAAGTGTGCCCAGCGAATAATCCACGCGTACCGGATTTCGTGCGAGCGTGCGTGAAAGAGATAGAGAGTAGCGAAGAGAATATGTGCACTGATGGCCTTTATCGGGCGAGTGGGAACCTCAGCCAGGTGCAGAAGATTCGACTTGAGGTGAGTGAGGAAATGGACATAGTATTATTATGTATACAAAGAACGGAGGGAGGGAAGTTTATGGGGTCCGGACCCAACCCGTATACGACGTACTCATACTTAGTACATAAAACGAATGAAAACGAATGGTTTATCTAATCTTTTAATAACTGAGATTAGCATTTCGAATCAAGTCATCTTACTGCGTTTACAATCTCTTAAAAATTTTACAAAGAGGTACAATTTGTTTTTTAATTTATATGTAGGGGGCAATCTCCGAAATTACTGATCGAATTTGAACATTTCTTTTAGCGTTGCATAGCCTTTTGATTGAGGAAGGTACGCTATATTACATTACGCTACAACCCATAGGAGGCAGTAACCATGACGAAGGGTAACTCATAATGTATAAGTAATGGAAAAAACATAAATATTATATGGTATTAACTCCAGATCGATCAGAACAACTTGTCCGTGATCGAGAACAACACAGACATCCACGTGCTGACGGGCTCGCTGAAGCTGTTCTTCCGCGAGCTCAAGGAGCCGCTCATACCGTGCTCGCTGTTCGACAGGGTGCTGGCAGCTTGTTGTGAGTACATTGCCAATAGAAATAGCATTAGGGTTGCCACCCGTACTTTATTATAAAGTGTTGTTACGTTAAATATTTTAAACTTTACGCGATTATTCATATAAATAAAAATGTAAAAATGTATTACTACCATTAGTTATCGCGATAAGATCTGTTGTTATATTAAATGGATGCTGATAAGCAATAATGTGTCAACCCACAAAGAGTGAAATTTTGCGATATTGATGTATTTTATTACTGCATCACCTATTTAACATTATTCAATTAAAAATTAAAGTCATATAAACTAAATGAGTACGGAAAAAAGTCTTTTAATTAATTGTTTCTAATTTCAAGATTGTTTCATATTTTGTAATTTATACAGTAATCTCATATATTTAAAAAAAAATGTTGACAGATAATATATTAAATATATCAACCTGCTTCAAATACATTATACCTTTTATCAAATAAGTAAACAAAATATGGATAAATACTTATTCAAACAAATTTATTAAGAATAAGTTTGACATCTTTAAACGCCATTTTCACAAAATGAAGTTCGTGTGGCTTAACACAGTATTGCTTATCAGCGTCCATTTAATATAACGGATCTTATCGCGATAACTAATGGTGGTAATACATTATTATTTCCCGACGTTTCGACGAAGTTGCATTCGTCGTGGTCAGCTCGTGACGTATGTATAGTTGTCGCGATCTTCCGTTATAGTAACGGAACGAGTTTTCCATTATATTAAATATATTCTACGTTATTTCGGCTAATTGTAATCTGTAGTTTATGAGAACAATAAAGTACGCGAAATTATTTTATTTCGCATCATTTTATTTATGTGCAAAGATTATTGTTATCACGAAAAATTACCGACACCAAAGAAAATAATATCCATTTGATCCATTCTATATTGTACATTATTACCAATGTCGTCGAATTCGACAACGACGACGATTAACATTTACGAGTTGAAATTATGTACTTAAGACCAAAGTCGTATTTATTTAATTCTTTATCACACCAAATAATTTTTATACCAATATCAAAGTATATCTTCATAAATTATTTAAAAAAATATGGAAACAATTAATTTTCTCAGTAATTTCTACTAAGTAATAAGAAATATTTAGCTGATATTTAATTAATTTCATATACATATAAATATGAATTATTAACATTACAAGAAAGTATTAAAATATAATATAATTAATACTATTGATACAAATAATTCTATTAAAAATAAAAAGAAAGAGAAATTAAAAATAACGATATTAAGCCTAAGTAACTATCGATGTCACAGTGAGGCAAGGTGCCCAAAACACTGGCAGCATTACCTCTTTGTATGGCCAGACTGATATGCTGGCCAAGAAGGTATTAATTATTAATTATTTCAATTTTTTGAGTAGTTTGCTCCTACTTTTTTACATTTCTTTACGTTTTATTTGTTGTTGTCTGAATTTAAATTAATCTTGATTTTATTGCCATTAGTTTAATTATCTTTTTCATGTATTTCCGGTGATTATGTTTATTATTGCGTGTTCTATTTTTATCTAATTATTTACTCTTATTATAAGATCTCCAAGAGTTGAAATAAAACTATTTTAAACGGATTTAAATCGCGTATATTAATTATTTTTATCATCCCGACGTTTCGAGCACTTTGCAGCGTTCGTGGTCACGGGTAGACTAAGGTGACATTTGTCTATTTGAGGTTTGAGGAAATATTATTTACAAGTACGGCCAACGGTTTTTTAGATGGTATCTTGAATAACGTTCCGGTTGCACGATACCATCATTATATTATATATCAGATATTCACGTTTAAAATAGTTTTATTTCAATGAATAATAATCGCGAAAATCTAAGACAACGATATCTCCAAGAGTTGATTATATAAATAAATAGTAAGCATTATAAAATATTTTGATTCCTCTATTTATAAATTAATGGACTATTTATTTAAAAATACATTATGTATAAATTATAAAAGAGTTACAATCGAGTTTTTTGCCGGTTCTTCTCGGTGGAGACTACATTACGAACCGGTGAAAATGATATGTAGCTTGAAGTTCCGAAAGTGTTTTAAAAGCCCATTCGAATAAATTATTTTTTGAGTTTGAGTTTGTTTATGTTTTTCAGCAATAAAGCCGAGAGAAGCCAAGCTGAAGGAGTTCAGAGAGATCGTGTCATCTCTACCGCAATGCAACAGAGACACACTGAAGTTCCTATTGGAGCATCTTTTGAAGTAAGTGCTCCTTTCTCTGATTCAGTTCTAGTTATCGAATGTAAGTCTCCTACTTTAGTTAAACCTCTTAGGCGTTACAGCGGTCAGGCGTTGGCAAATTCACATACTATAAACGCATCACACTCAACGGCCCCCATTAAGATCTTGTGATCTTGTGTCGGGGGTCCGGAAACACTCACAACACAAACACCCAGACCACGACAAACATCCGTATGGCCAATACAGACGTTTGCCATGAGCGGGGATCGAACCCGCGACCGTTAGCGCTTGAGTCAGTTGTAGTGACCACTGCGCCAACGTGTCTGTCAAATACTAAGGACATACATAATTTTCTCATATCAATTTATTACTATATTTTTATATTACAATACATATTATACATTAAGATTGTGGTAACTTTTAGTGGGGGCTTGGCCAGCATATTAGTCTGGCTATTTCTTTTCCTTATCTTTTCTATTATTTTCCTTTCTTGTATATATTGTACATTTTTTATTACACTTAATAAATTATTTTCTAAAAGAAATTTTGAGTTAATATATGAATTAAAAAAAAATTATACTTATAATCAAAATTTATTAGCCCGTCTGTACTTCGTGATAAGTTTCAATTACTAATTTTTTCTTTCGTTCCAGAGTTACACAATACAGCGAACGCAACAGGATGCACACAGCCAACCTGGCGATAGTTTTCGGGCCCACGCTGCTGTGGGCCCCCGCGGAGCAAGCGCACAACATCGCCATCGACTGCATACAACAGAACAACGTTGTCGAAATCCTTCTCAACGACTTCAAAGACATCTTCGAAGACACCAAGGGAAAAAAAAAAGCGTGACTTAGGCCATTTCACCTTTGAGCCGAGACTTGATCTTCTTTTTCTAGTTTCTAGAAACGTCTAGAAATATCTAGCTGATAGAAAATGTAACGTGAATCGTCATAGTGCTGTTTGATTATTATCTGTTATTTTAATTAATAATCTGTGGCGGATCGTAATGTTGATTGTGGTTTTATGAATGGTATATTAAATATGATTAATATTGTTAAATTAATGTTGTTATAATTATTTAGATATGTGATTTGGGTGAAGGCATTTTAATATAATATCATTTGTTTAACTTTTGGTCTTAAAAGATAATTAACAGACATCTGTCAAATTATAACGTGATTTAAACTGTTTACATTTCTGAATAACCATTATTAATTTTAACGTATCTATGTAATTATAAAAACATTAAATAAAATGCAATTTTTGTAAAATTTAATTTAAATAAGTCACAAATTTAAAAAATATAATACAAATTAATATCGGACTGAAAAAGTTATTATTTTGACAATTCGTTAAAACTTTGTAAAAATTGCATTCGAAGTATGAGAGACTTTAATCAAATGTAAACGAGATTTTATTTAGAAAAAAAATTAATAAAAAAAATTATAAAATTTCAATATTATAGATAATAAATGACGTCCAGATAATAATTTGTGAGTGTTGTGATCTTAAAGCAATATTGTATATGGAAAGACTGTTCGAGGCTCTAGCGGCAATATATTTAATAATGAAATTTATAGATGAAATGAATATATTTACGCTTAGTTTTTAATTTACGTGTGATAGAGCAACCCGTGTTTATGTATCATCCGTTATTTTGGGGCCAAATGTATATAATCCAGTCCTACATAAGTACATTGCCATTCAATAGAATTTATAAAAAAAAAAAAAACAAACTGTCAACTGTCAAAATACATTGAAAATTATTTATTTTTAATTATTGCAGCGAAGTTTACTATTTTTTCCGAATTACAAGAAAGTTTTGTAGCGATTGATAAATTTGATAGCTAAGTTAATATGTATAGAAATGACTTAATTTGAATATTTTTCTGTTATTTCCATACAGTTTAATTTGTCTATAAACTTTATCAATCGCTATACAACTCTGTAAAAGCATTGGTTACATACCTTTAAATGTAAAAAATAAAATATTTTGACGTTTGTATGTAATTAATATAAATTCTATTGAAATGGAGGCTTAAAGCCAATATCTTGTGCCTTAAGCAAGATCTTGTAAATATTCATCATAGATGATCATTTTATGTGATAATATTATTGTTCTAGTTTTTTTTTCTTTTATTTAAAAAGTTGCTTGCAACCATCTAGTCCTTTTTAATCTATGGACGTACATTTGGTAATGCGTTTTTTGTAAACACCAACATAGTAACGCAATGTAAGCTAGAAACCAAAGTTTTGTATTTCGGCTGATAGTTAACTATATATGTATAGTTATTGTATATTATCGATTAATATTTTAACGCAAATAATGCTTGGAGGATAGAGGAGAATGACATGAAATAAAAATTACTTATTCGATTTTTTATTGTTTTATTCGATCCTTTTGATATGTTTGTCAGTATTTATACTTTGATAATTTTACAGTAACTAAATTGAGAGACTATGGAATTCAGTATATGTCTAATTACCGTACAGAAAAAAATGTATTGCTTTTTAGTGAATTATCCACTAGGTGCACGGTGCACCTTAGTTTCAACATATGTACTTTTCTTGACGATATTTATGTTTATTACCGAGTATAAGATAAATATAAATTTATTGACAATTAAAAATACATTTTTTTATGTTCATGTATCTATTTGAATAGTTTTTTTTTAAATATATTTCAGTATTTATTGCTTTTTAGGGTTCCGTAGTAAAAAACGGAACCCTTATAGTTTCGCCATGTCCGTCTGTCTGTCTGTCTGTCTGTCTGTCTGTCTGTCTGTCCGCGGCTTTGCTCCGAAACCCTTAATACCAGAAAGCTGTAATTCGGTATGAGTATACATATAAATTACGCCGAGAAAGTCGTATAATAAAATCTTAAAAATATTTTTTTTTTCAGGGTGTCTTCCCTGTGTTAAGAGAGACCAAAAATTTTTTTTCTCATTTATCCCATGTTGTGGGGTATCGTTAGATAGGTCTTTTAAAAATGTTATAGGTGTGGGAAAACCATTTTTCCGAACGACGAACTGTTTCCGAAATATTAAGCTTTGAAGTGTCAATTTTTCTTAGAGTCAAGTGTCCCCCCCCTCTACCCACTAAACTGCTGCGTCTAAAAATATGAAAAAATTCACGATAGTGGTACATATAATGAATTTAAAAGGAAAATTATCACGGCTATGTGGGTTCTTATGGTTATCGAGATATAGATGATCTAAGTAAAAATAAATATTTCATTTTTTAAAGCATCACATTATGTAAAGATTGATAATTTTAAATTAATATATGAATTTAAATGAATAAATAAATAAATATTTAATAAGTTTAAAATAAAATAAAATATAAAATAAGGTATAAAACAACGTCTCAATAAAACATGTCGCGAGTGATTCTGAATCGCGCTTATGAAGTTTTCAACCAAATCTCCATAGATTTCATAGGCGCTAATCAGGAAGGAAATTTATCGGCGCTAAGTATATTTTACAAGTGTTAGAATAATAAATAATCGACTAACATATAAAGTTCAAAATCGTTAGTATAATTCACATTCAAACATTCATTTTACATTAAAAATATTTTAGTCTCGAAATATAAGGAGAAATTAAAAATAATTTTATAATAATAAGAGGTTTAAAATTGTAAGTACGTATATTGTATAAACTGACTTAAAAAAGGAAATTTCCAGTTTGTCGTAAAATTTTTACGAAAATAGGTACTCGAAGATTGCTTGACCGATCTTGACAATTCTGACAACTACGGAACCCTACATCGTGCGTGGCCCGACACGCACTTGGCTGATTTTTTATTTATCTTTGAATTAAATTAAATTTTTCCTTCATTTTAGTTTAAGTACTTAATGATTATATCATCACGTCTTTATTCGAGATTCATACTTACTTTAAACGCCATCTGCTGGATTTGACTTGTATCATTTTGAGCAATTGCAGTTGTCGAATTCACATTATCCCTCGTTCCCTTTAGGCTACTCGACGAATGCCGACTACTTTACAAAGAAGGTAGTAGGACTGTGTATAAGATATGTATTTATTTGTTAAAAAGTAATAGTCTTGTAGTATTTTTTAGTCCACTTATCACTTACTTTTACCAAATAACTCGCCAATCTCGTTATCATCTTTAAAAAGCACTCCTCAATGTCCCTTTAATTACAACCTTTTTTTACACGCCGCAAGGCGCCACTTGTAGTGATCGTTTAATTTCTTTTAAATATTTTTTTCCTATTTATTTTATATGTGTACATTTATATAACTTGTTTAATTAACATATAAATTAAATTGTAAAGATACTTTTTGAAATCTGACAATCTTCGTTAAAATTTTCAGTCAACTTCAAAAAATTTTTTAAGTTTGGTGTGACTAAAATTATGTATTATAATATTGTAAAATAGGTATATAATGTACCTTACAAATAACAATAGTGATTAATGTTCATTAATTTTAGTCATACTAATAAAACTTTATAATCATTGTACTCAAGAATTACGTCTTAATAAGGCGAAAATTACACTTATAAGTTTAGCTCTCAGATTGTCCTAAAGTTATTTCTCATGCAAGTTTTTATTTACTTGTATATTGAAAAGTATACTTTAATTTTTCTGCCTGTAATAAAAATAAATAAATGATCACATTAAGGAAAAACCACTACATATTTAAAATTTATTACTGAAAGCTGCACAAATTGTCCCGGAGGTAGTATGTTTACGACGTTTAGATGTTTAGTGTGACAGGTTACATTTAGTTATTAAATTTAAGTCAAAGATGGCGTGAGTTGTGAGTTAAATCGCGCTATCGTTGTGTTGTTTTAGATTTATATGTTTCTTAGATGTTTTCATATTGACTATCCTCAAAAGAATAAAGTGATTTAATTTAAAGAACAAGAGTAGTGGTTTTATTATATAAGTACGCAGTTCGATCAGCAGTTCGGAGTACAGTGCGGTATTAAACATAATAAATACTAAACAGTCGAAACAATTTTCAGAATCTAGTTTAAGCTTCTTCCGTTTCTCATGTTATTTTGATCAGTAACGAAATTTAACATTTGCTTTAAAGATGGACCTTATTGAGGTTAGAGTCTAGCTGTAGGCTAATGACTACAGATCGTATACGGGCTGGCTCGACCGGGGCAGTACCTCACTTTCACAAAAGATCGGCGTTAAGTTGTTCACGTATCTACGTTTCGTATGGTAAGTGAGATAGCCGGAAGCCTAATCCCCTCCTTCTATTCTTTTACTTACTTCCTATTCCCTTTTAACCTTCATTTCTTTATTATCTGGCAACACATTTGTGGTTTCCCTGGTTCATGGACGGCGGTAAACATTTATACTGCCTTACTACAAAAAAATTTAAACACACGTTAAACGCGTGTCTATAAAATCCTCTACTACAAATCTGCATCTAACGTTAGTTTCGAGTTAAACATGGTTTAGACATAGTTTAATTATGTAAAAATACATACGCTTAGGTATTTTTAATATATGCTTAAAACCTATTTTAGCTGTCAAATATAACGTGTAACATTTTATTAATAAGTTTCTTTATAACTTGACACGCAGTATAGCAATTTTGACAACATTTTAAACAATGTCTAATTTTTAAACACTGTTTAGCTAAACACGTGTTGAATATGGTTTTATTTCATCTTTTGTAATAAAGTCGTTATCATTAGGTGCTCCCGCCTGCTCTTTTGCCAGCTATTTCCTATAAAAAAGGCTAACTGTATATTTTAAATTTTAAAAGCAAAACAGAGAACTACAGTAGATATAGTAAGTTAAACTAATGGAATAACAAACAATTCTCGACATAGTTCAACTATCAACGATGAGACCACAGTAGGCAAGTTTGCAATAAAATTACTAGAACGTAGTTTGCGCTAACTAATTGTCCTAATGGCGGAACACAGCTGACATTTAACATCAAACGATGACTGATACTATAAGTAATGAGCAGCTTATTGGCCTTGGAATGGCTACGCTATTAATTGGACGCTGATAAGCAATACTGTGTCAAGCCACAAGCATTTCATTTTGAGAAAATGGCGTCTAAAGATGCCAAATCTATTCTTAACAAATATGTTTGAAGTATATATCCATCTTTTAATTTCTTTTTTGATACAAAGTACAATGAATTAAAAGCAGATTGATAAATTTAATATATTATCTAATTAAATTTTTTTCAAATATTTAAGATTATTGTATAAATTGAATATGAAACGTACTTGGAAATCGAAACATTTAATTAAGAAACTTTTTCCGTACTTATTTAGTTTATATGACATGAATTTTTTTCAATAATGTAAAATAGGTGATGCAGTATCAAAATACATTAATATCTCGGAATTTGACTTTTTGTGGGTAGTCACATTATTGCTTATCAGCAATTGTATGTACTGTGGACATTGTTTAAACATTTTTGCAACTAACTGTACCTCACAGTTTTATTTATGAGTTTAATGTTACTGCTGCATGTGTATAGGTCGTGACGTGATGTTATATATCCTATCGTCTGTTCCAATAAATATGTATGTTTTAAATAATTCTTTTTATCATTCATGTTGTAGAGATACATTCATGAAAATGGATCAATAAGGAATAATCTGAAACGATGAGAAATTTGTTCAAAGGAACATAGGAAACAAGAGTGAAAAACAGTATTAATTTATTGCGAAAATATTCTTCATGGGTCAGGAAATTGAATTTGATATTTAAAAAAAATTATTCCTAAATATAAACATTTTTTTTAATTAAATGTTAATGGGCTGTGGAGATAAAGCCGTTGCCTAGATTCCAGTTAAAAACCCAGTCAGTTGTGAAAGTTAGAAATAGGCACAGATTTTAAACGTTAAATAGTATGAATGTAATTTACATTAGTTAATAATATCAGTTATTTAGGGCAGAAATAAAAGACTTTATAATAAAAACAATTTTAATTACGCCGGTAAGTTGTTAAAATGAAACGTTTTACATGATCGTTTTTAATCTGCTATTTTTTAAATTATGCAGTCTTATTTTTTTTCCTAAATTCTTTTCGGACAGTGTTTTTTTATAAAATTTATAGGAATGTTCAAATTAAAACAATTATTTTAGAAATCTACAAAAACAATTACTTACCGTTTAAACAACTTAATATTATTCTTGGTTCCTTACTTTTAACACAACGATGTATTTTACATAATGTCCATTGATAACATGAAATAGAGTGAAAAAAACGACATAAGCTCTTTGAAGTCGGTTAGGAAAGGGTAAACAATGTTTGTTAATTTAATTAAAAAAATATATTATTTTTAATATATTGACAGTGAATTAGAAATCGGCGTTGGTTACCATGAAAATTTGTAAGCCGACTTCAAATGGGATCAACCTGAAAGTATACCCTTACGAATAAATAGAAATCGAATTTTCAATTCGATTAAGAAATCACGGAGTTCTGGGGTAAAAACTTTTACCTTTTTTAAAGTCGCCATTTAAAAACAGCCTCTTAATTTCGAAATTATAAAAATATGTTTTAAATTAACAACGACTTAATAAGTTTTGATTTTTTTCTTACACGTTACAATGGACATTAGTTTCACACTAATAAAATATTAACAATGTACAGGCTTAATTACGTATACAAATGGAAAT
The DNA here is from genome assembly GCA_037950945.1 of Hypolimnas misippus. Lineage (NCBI taxonomy): Eukaryota > Metazoa > Arthropoda > Insecta > Lepidoptera > Nymphalidae > Hypolimnas > Hypolimnas misippus. The sequence continues at coordinate 840,867 of JBBEEQ010000031.1, forward strand.
ACAATAATAAAAATTAAAATCGCTTAGTTTTAATAGAAATCATAGACACTACTCCCTATCTCTACATTCGGTAAAAAGCTATTTAATAAAAACACGAAGCTCGTTTATGTACTTTATATACATTTATATACATATAACGTGTATAATTATACATAGTATATTTACGTTGGCTGAATGCAAAGATATTTTGCTAATATAATTAAAAAAACAAACAGATAATTCGTTTAAAAATATCTTATAAATTAAAAATAATAATTATATTAAAAAATTATATCTAAAAGCACTCAGCATTACGTATTACAAACGATAAAGCCGAAATCATTATTTTAAAAAAGGAAATAAGTTTTTTTTCACCATGGCAATCTGTTTTGAAATCTGTGGACGAATTATTTTTGTGTTTTATTTTTCAAGTACCAAAAATATATAAGCAATATGGTTCCGGCTTTATATACAATATATATTTAATTTTATTTTTAACAACAGCATGGTATACAAACATCAGATGTACAAATATATAAAAGTGCATAAAATGTTCCAAAAATGTGTTAACAATCTCCTTTCACGATACTCTATTCGATATCATAATAAATCACAATCATTGCAAAATAAATTTTAATCTACTCAAAAATCTTTCAATTCTTACATATAGCAACACTAAATATAAATTTAAATGAAAATATCGAACCGTCACAATTTAAGTGCCGTTTTTAAATTTCGAATAAACTTATATAAAAAAAAATACTAATTTATTATTGGAAATGTTGCTTTATATAAAAATTAAATAAATCGTTTGCAATATAGTATATGTATTGTTTAAACTACGTACATTTTTAAGCTCTATTTTCGTTATTATTAGCATCACCCTTTTGCAAAAAGCAAAACAGAGTATTTTTTTCTACGAAAAATTTTGTTACATGCCGAAAAGAAAATAAAAGTTAGTTTAAAATTGGAATATAATATAATAACGCTGTTACACTGTACGAATAAAAAAGAATGCATACGAAAACAAGAAAATTGAAAAGCAACTTATAATGTATAAAGGCAGAAAGTATTCGAAAAATCGAAAGTCATTTTTCATTACAGATTCAAGGTAATCAGAAACATAATACGTCCTTGTATTGTCACGCGATTCGGTAATAGAAAACAAACAGCACTTATTGTGGCTTACAATGCTACCCTTATTTCTTAACGTTTAGTTTTCAAGCGATTTGGACCAATTAAGCTTGATGAAATCATTCAGTGTTTTGGCACACTTCTATTTTTATTCATATTACACCCATATTAATATCATATAGTATCCTATAGCTCAAACAAATGGGGGTGTAAGCGGGATTTGTAACAATGAAAACCTCATCAAAACTAATTAGGAACATTTTAATATAAAATAAGAATCTTATTACAAATTACTAAATCTAATAACATTTTATTATTACAACTTTTGAAAAGCACATTCGCAGTCTGTGGTATCACTACCTACGTTAAACGATCACTAGACGTAACTAAGGACTGCTAAATCTCGTCCGAGTCGGATCTAATCGAATCGTAATTGGACGTTTTGCTCCTAAGCATTCTAAGAAACGATCCCACTGCAAAAATCGTCCTCCTGTGTCTATGAAATATACCCTGATACAAGGCCTCCCTTAGAGCCTTCCTGTCGTCCGAAATCGAAGGCTGTGTGCTTAAGGTTATGTCCGAGTGAGCCCCAATAGACTTCTGATGCCGGAGACTACCGTGTTTCTTCTCCAAGGACTTCTGGTTCGGTAAGCTCATAGTGGATTCTATTGAAGAATTCTTTGTCTTCCTCAAATTAAGCATTTTCTTCCCCGATGAAGACTCCGATGCAGACCGAGTCGGCGCTAATTTTGATCTATGTAGAGGGTTGTTTGAGCTCTCTGGGTGTACCAGTAAATCGACGGATTTCTGGCTTACAGCGCTCGACCGTGTAAGAGTTCTTTGAGAGGTCGTAGGTTCAACTTTGGGAACTCGCTCCTCTTTCGTCAATGGCTGTTCTGATTCTATCGCAATCATGTTCGTCAATTAATATTAACAAGCGGTAATGAAACTTGATCGGATTGCGTAACGACTTAATCAGACGATACAATGCTGTAGTCACATCATAGGCGGCCGCGCCTCGTCAACGCTTTCAATAGAGGGTGGGGCGAGATGAATAACGACCTCGGAATTAGTAGGTATATCGGTCTGCGGGCGACCGTCACAACAATTGCTGAATGTTATGGTGGGCACGTTCCCATCGCAATCAATTTGAATCGTATTCAAATTTTTTGCCAAGCAATCTATGCCCGAATCACTATTATCCTGCGAATATTTATCAGGCTTTCCACTCATGCTCGACTCGAGCCATTCTTTTTCGTCGCCATCAATCCTCTCTACTTCGGGTGACGGGCCTAGGTCGTCACGGAAAGTCGGCGAAACGCCTTCTCCGCTCACATGCAAACTTATCAATCCAGCTAAGTTAACGTTGAAATTACTCCGCGTTGTCGTTTGTCCGCCTTCCGTTCCACGAACCTCGTCAGCGACTATACGATCAGTGATGCTTTCTATTTCTTTTTGCAATGCTTGATCGTCTTCGTAGAATTCGGAAAGACCTTGAAGATTTTCGTACCAACTGTTTCCTAGTAAGCTCGTTGTGGCGTTTTTATGTTTATCAACCGTTTCTTGACGGTGCCGGTCTATGAGTTCCTGGAGAGATTCTTCGTGTTGGTGGAATAGAGTTTGGTAGGCTTGACTCACAGTCCGTAGAGAGTAAGTGGAGCGAGGTCTTGGGAGCAGTGAAGCCGAAGGGGTGTGCGCGGCGACGCTGCCCCGCCACACGTGTCCGCGAGCTCGCTCCCACAGTATTGCATTAGAATTAAGAATCCTTTCAAAGTCCGACACTTGCTCGGCTTCGCTTATCTGTAACAGCAATTTGTTTTCCGTCTCTCTTCCACCAATCGTCTGACACAGCTTCTTGTCGCCGGCCTGTTTAAGATTAGAAGACTTAGTTTTATTATCGATTCGCTTAGAACTACAATTTATATTTCGTTTGGAGGTTGAACGTTTAAGCTTAGGATTGTCCGCGTATGTCATCGGTATAGATAAATTCTGGACGGAGACCGCGCATGGTCTTTTCTCTATTATTTTTCTTTTTTGCTCCTTTACGACTACGTTATTAGTTTTGATTTGACGTTTGTTTTGGTCTTTGGACGGTTGCCTGTGAAAATATTGTTTATCGGAATACCGACGGAATGAATCGGCGCTGCGTATGTTTCGTCCATGCTGGGACCTGGGACGCTCCGCGAGACAAACGCTTTTTGCTCTCAAAGGATTATCAGACTTATCTTTGGATGCCAGTTTGGCGAAGAAAAAAACGACCGAATCGTTTGAGCGAGCGAGCAGCGGCAGTGATCTAAACTGACTGTCTGCAAATCATGTACTTTCTTCGAAAATTGTATGGAGTGAACGCAAAAAGTAATTTATCGTGTTAGCGTGTTGTGGTCGATCGATTGCCTTCGCCGGTATCGCTGCCTAAATAGAGATGGGAATAAAATTCGCCAAATGTACGATGCGCGGTCCCGACATACCAGTTTACGATGTTACAGCTTTTCGTGAGACGAGCTTTACGATTTCTTTTTATCTGAAATCCTGTCTATAAAGTTCGCGAGTCACGTGATTGTTTCTTAACGTAATACAAATATCAATTTTGTTTTTATTTATTCTTGCTGTGATTGTTCATATTATTGATTTTGTAATGGCTACTGTGCATTATCTATCTATTTTTTATCTCGATGTAACTTAAAGTCTAAATAAAAACTTGAACATCTAATTTAATTAAACATGAATATGATATGAAAATAATTGAAAGGATCTCTGAAAAAACGATTCAAACAATAATAATATTTAATTATTTACTGAAAGTACCAATATTGGACTAGTGTAACCTATTCTCAACGCCTTCTTTTAATATTGAATGCCCGTTTCACGAATTGTCATCTATTTTAAAAGTGTCATCAGCCAGCTCGCGCGTTTATATTACAGCCAGCACTGTTTATTAATCGAGCCTCCTTATATGATATTTAAAAAATGACACTATCGTTACAGTCATTTAGAAAGGAAGATATAAAATGCTTTAAAACGATACATTCCAATTTTGAATCAAGGAAAGTTTTTCCAATTTCCTCTTCACTTTTGTCGACATGTCAGAAATTTCAACGGCCGTCCATTACTATGTCTGCCATGAACCCTTTCACAGACAGACAATAAGGCGACAAACGATATGACTTGCGGAAATAAAGAATATTGCATTGTAAAAACCATGAAAAAGTAGATAGTGAATGGAATAATGTATTTATGCAAAATTAAAGGCAATATTAAGCAAGATTGATTTTATTTCAACGATAACTTTTAACACGCCATTTTGTCTAAACTATGAGACGTAATTCCATTTATAAGATGAAAATTACACTTATAAATATTCTCAGACTTTCATTTACGTAAGATATTTCTCATAACTTTACATCTAAAAGAATTTATTGCCAGCGCCTTATTTTTGTCATTCACAGCTTTCGTAACTACTTACGACGTTTCTGTTACTAGGTTACAAAGTTATTTTATATCGCTCACGAGAGTAAAACTCACAAATGAAATTCTCGCTTTAGGATGAAGATAATATGAAAATGCATATGTATGAAAACGCGTCGGATAAACCGATTAGACACGATGTTAGCCGAATAACTCGCATTGTCATTTAAGCCTTTCCCAATTTTTTTAAGCGTTTTCCAAAACATTCCTATCGATAATTCCATAACGGCTTAATTGGAGCAATTAATATCACTCAATGTCGCTTGGCTGCAGTTTTCAGATCTACGTCAATACGCGATCTGGCGGCGAGCCAAGATCTCACGAATCTATACTCATATTATAAGGCTGAAGAGTTTGTTTGTTTGAACGCGCTAATCTCAGGAACTACTGGTTCGAATTGAAAAATTATTTTTGTGTTAGATAGGTTATTTATTGAGGAAGGCTATAGGCTATATTACATCACCCTACGACTCATAGGAGCGAAGTAATAACCATAAACGTGAGTGAAACCGCATGGGACAGCTACTCGTGGATAATAAGGAAAGTACTTTAGATTTTATACGATATTTAGTTTATACCGACTATTTTAAGATCTGCTATTAATAGAACTGGTATAAATTGATTGAACGCTTTTATTGATTTGAGTTATTTAAAGAATATTTACGAAAGATATGGCTGTCGATTTTGTAATGATGTTTTATTGGGAAAAAGCTTTTCATATAACATGAATCATGAAAGTGGCATTGAAAAACATAAAAAATGAAATTATTTTTAACAAAGTAATAGCAATGCGAAATTTTGTGAATGTGTAGATACGGTTTTACTCCCGTGATGGGTTAATGGATTTGCGAAATTGGAAATGGATAGCTTATATCCTAGATCAGTGGTTCTCAATCAACAGTACGTATACCTCTAGTGGTATGCGAGGTGCTACGCGGTAAGGCGCAAAAAATTAAGCAAACTGCTAGTGTCAAATTTGTTTGGGTTAATTCACGTCTATTTAATTTGCTCAGATGGAATGCGCTTGTTAAGCCGACACTAGCGTTGTTTAATTAAACTGATGAACTCTTTATTGATGATAAAATGTTAAATAATTGACTAAAATTGAAAAAACTTCCGACGATCTAATTATCGAGATCATTTCAACGTACTCTAACAAGCTATGAGCTGGTGAAGAGTTTTGTATAATGCTGATTGCAGATAATCCTGCAGCATCAGGTCAAGGTAACGTAACTAGGTTAACATAGTATCATTGGTGTTACAGTATAGTAAATTTCGATTTGATTAGACCAGTAGAAATGGCTAAGATCATGTCAACAACCGTCAAAGAGCTGATAACCTTCAAACATCTGAAGAGATCTTCATAAATTATAGCTAAGAACCATCCTGATTACATCAGCTTTAACAAAAAACCGCATTAAAATCGGTCCATTCATTGGGGAGATACGATGCCATCACACACAGATACATACGTCAAACTTATAACATCCCTCTTTTTAGTGGTTAATTAAAAATAAAAACAGATATTTTCATTTATCATTCCTATAAAAGGAGGTTCCCAAAAATTTAAAATCATATAGACGTCTACTTTACTTGTATTTACTAGGTAACAATACTGAGTACGAAAATCACTAATTTTCGAAAGTTTTTATTATAAAAAAAAAGATTCAATTTATTGACTAGAAATACACCATATTTGTCTGGTAAATAAGTCAAAAAAAGAGACATAGACTATACTTTGATTCACGGTGAATAATTTTATAATCATTGCATGCCAAAATCGCAGATAAAAATATTTTCTGTATTATTTATTTCTCCGCCAACTAAACAAGCCCGAGAGCTGTTAGCGTTTGATCACCAAGATAGTTTCAATAAAATATATTAAGAATAATCTTCAAAAGCCACAATAAAAATGTATATTACATAAAAATTTACGAGCTTCGTACGAAGGAGATCGCGAAACTCGTTTTATAAAATAAACTATTTCAAATGTTCTCTTTAAACTAGCTGATTATTAAAATATATATAGAAACCTAGTTATCTCTTGTGATTTCACCTGCCCCTATGGTATATAGGCAATAAGCTTCCTTATTAAAAGAAACTTTTTATCCTAAAATAATTTTTCAAATCAATTTCAAAAATACTTAGATTAAAGCGTTTAAACAAATAAAAAAAGTCAACCTTATTTGGATGCTGATAAGCAATAATGTGTCAACCCACAAAAAATCTAAATCTAATTAAAAATAATTACAAGTCATATAAACTAAATAAATACGGGAAAAAAGTTTCTTAATAATTTCAAGTGCGTTCCACATTTTGAAATTAATACAATAATCTGAAATATTTGTAAAACTTTTTATTAGATAACACATAAAATATATGTATAAATCTGCTTTTAATTCGTTTTACCTTTTATCAAAAAAGAAAAAAAGATTGATATATACGTCTTCAACCAAATGGATTTAGAATAAGTTTGACATGTTTAGACGCCATTTTATCAAAATGAAGTCCGTGTGGCTTGACACAGTATTGCTTATCAGCGTCCATTTATTTATATATTAGCGTTTACTCGCGGCATTGCACGCATTAATGAAGACTTTGTTATGCAGAACGACCGCCTATACTTACTTTTCAGTCAGACCGGTACCACACTACACTACCGTATATAATCTTCTTGCAAGTGAAAAAACAATGTTGACAACGTTTTATCACAATCGAATAAACGATTCGAAAGCGCATAAGATACAAACAACAACAAATTTAAAATTAAAAAGCTTTGATTGTAATTTCTTAATGGTAGATATAAATTTATTATATTTGGGACTACACCATGGGCAACCCTGTGATGGTTGTAAAGTTATAAATAAAAAATAAATTTAACACTTTATTCCCGCACTTTATCGTTATGTAATTCATGGAACTATACAATGATAAATTTATTTATATGAAGCCTTAGAAAACCGTTTATTTCACATTAAAACAGAAAAAAAATTCTTGAAGAGTTTTTTAAATAACGATTTACGTATTAAAACTCAGATATACGCTAAATTATGAAAAAGTAATGCGAATCGATTTTCCCGAGTTTTAAATTATGTAATTGATATAATTATACTGAGATTGTATTCATGAAGCCATACAAAGATAATTGTTGAATGTTCATTCATTCAGTCTTTTATTCATTCATTTAAATCAAACAATGTTAAATTTAAATGTAAAATTATTTTTAATTTAATATATTTCGATCAAAATTGAGAAATTAAACGCACATTAATACAAATGAAACTGTAAATGTCTCAAAGCTAGGTAAAGCCTCCTCACGATGTTGTCCTTTAATTCGTAACACGAGATAAACTTTAACCTCAATTAACACTAATAGTTTGAATCCGCGATCGTCGCTTGATATCGATTAATCATAAAATTCTAGTAACTACAATACCGTAAAAGTACATAGGTATGTTGTTACCACATGTTGAGAAGCACTGCCTTGCCACAATCCGATTTAAAAAAATCCTTAAACTAAAGAAGTTCACCTGAAATCCGATCCGTCTTGGAGACCACTTAAATGTAATAATTATCAATTATCGCTGCTTAAACTTGAACTGCTATTAGCAGTTGTAAGGATACGACCTTCTTTGCATCGCATTATACCATTAACTAGCTTTTGCTCGCGGCTTCGGTCGTGTTAATCTAGATTTTGCTATGTCGGATGACAAATAACTTATTTTTCTGACTCCGTGTACAACACTCACTACCTACTAGACGTTAATTGTGCTAATACCTTAATACCTTCCCGCCAATGCAAATAATAAGTTGATAAACATACCTATAACCTTCCCGCAAGTGCAAAAAGTCGATAAAGAAATCTATAACCTTCCCGACGGAGCAAACAATAAGTTTGGAACGACATCGCATAAGATTCGAACGAAGAAGCAAATATAATTTTTTATACATTAGATTAATATAGCGATTCACGAAATTCTTATTTTCGATGAATAACATCTCTAGCGGCGGGTCAGACTGCGACACAACCACGGCATCCCTAAATTTAAAAAAAAAAATGTTTAAATAATATTTTGATTTTTAATCTGTGTATTTTTTTACTAATAAAGCAAATCATCTCTTCACAACAAAACGTAACGAAAAATAAAGCGCCTTGAATTTATATAGAAAACATTTATATTTAAAATACTTAATTGACCCATAGAAAAGTCCCATAAGTTTTATTATAGGCTATAAGTTATAGGCTCTTATATATTGTTTTCCTCAAGGTAATAACTAATTGTGTCAAATTCAACGATTAGCCTAGAAAAATGTTTTGTAAGACTTTTACTACACCAGAAAAGTGCGGATTAAGACTGTTTTATACCGCGATAAGAACTGGGTTACTAATCTTTATAGAGATTTTGTTTTCGATCTTTGAAGTAAACGACCACATTTATGGTGAAACGAAAATTATATAACAAATACTTTTTGTAAACATAACATAAAAATTAAAGAACCAACTATACAGCTTATGGCACCCGGGCTATTATTGGGAATCTATTGACAACTAATTCATTAAAATCGGTTCAGTAGTTTAGGTCGTATGGTGGAACATACAAACATTCATACATCGAATGCCAAAATCATTACCCTACTTTTCGGTTTCGCTTTATTCGGATAAAAAGGAACAGTATTAAAATAATTAAGTTCATTAAAAAAAACGGATTTCTATGGTAACAAACACATATGAACACAAATATTGCATTATTTATTTATTTTGAATACAAATATTATAATAAAAATATAACTTAAAACCTTTCCATTCATTCAATGTGAATTAAGAGCGTAAAAGACTATACTTTTGTCTATCAGCGAGACATTCACAGATTACTGTAAATGTAAATTTAAATAGTAGATGAAAGTGTGTATCGAATTTAGAAAAAAATATATCGATAAAATAATAACGAGAGGTTCTTATCGTTTACGAAATCAGATTCGATTTTCTGATCATATCATTACACCTAAAATACATTTCCAAACGATTTGTCAAAGGTACGACTCATATTTATGAAATTTTATGAAAAGCCCACTCTGCTTGAGATTGATTTTTTGATGTTTAACGCAATATATCTTCACCTCATAGTCCCGTAAACCAATGCTATTGCTCTGTTCTTGTACGCGAGATTAATCGTTCTTTCCTGGTTTGACCCGTTATGATAGACGAATTCGTGTATGGGCAATTCAGTGTGATTTAGATAGTCTGTATACGGAAATTATACACATCTGTTACGTTTTCACGAATAAATTGTTTTGTTGTCGATAAACACACGATGATTTGCCGGAACCAACATTTAATGTGTTCTTGTATCGGCGTTATGTAGCAGAGAGACCGCTAGTAACCGGACCTTATTCTAATGTCACAGAGTCACAATGGAACGAATGTCACAGACTATACAGTCACTTGACAGCCCGTAAACCTTATGCCGATTGAGCGCAAATATTAAAGAAAATATCTAATCAACGATTATAGAACATAAATTGCTAAACCAAAACCAATAAATTTAGTAAATTGGACCTTGAAAAAAGGACATTACCTACTTTTTATCGTGTAAATATAAATTGAAGAAAGTGAAATAGGGTATTAAAGTTTTTCAAACGAAATCTCAGTGTTAAACTAGAACGCTATAAAAATTACGTTGAAAACTATAGGAGCTTGCGAGAGGCGTATGATAACTAAAGGGACTGCTAGTCCATATATTTTAATTATTAATATCTTTGTTTGTTCGCATAAGCAGTCTAGGCTAATGGGTAAGTTAATGGGGTAATCGATCACTTGCTTCCCTCTGAGTCAGGCAATATAATGTAAAAATATAAACATATACAGTGTATCAACTGGGCATGTGTTGGACACTGGCGTTAGCAGAATCGTATTTAAAAGTATAATTTTTTTTTAATTCTTTATCATAAATAATGCCTATAGCGTACGAGCCTACAAGATTCAACGTTTCGATTTATTATGTTTTTTTAATTTAAAAAAAAGTCCGAGTCGGAATTAGACTGCCGTAAAATCCTACAAAATAATATAATATTATTGCAACTATAAGGACTTGCAGAGTCTAACTGTAGATATCATGGGGTGGTACCTCATTCTCACAGACAATCGACGTGAAGTGGCTATAGCTGCGTTACGGTGAGTGAGAGAGCCGGAAGCCTAATCCCCTCTTCCATTTCCTAACGTTCATTCATTCCTCATTCATTTTTAAGCTGGCAACTCTTTTGTGGGTCCTCTAATTAACATTAAATAAAACTATACCCTACCTTCCTGTAATGGGGTGGGGGTTCACTTTAAAAATCCTAGAATCGGAAAAAATACATATTTTGCACTTTCTACATACTTTTGAGACAAAACCGCGAACGGTCGCCATTTGCTATAATTGTGTGCGGTCAGTATTTCTGTCGACGCCTGCGTCCCACATTATACTAATAAAAATTTTTAACATTCCACCATCGAGGTCATGTGTCGTTATCACGCAATATTGAATATGATTCTCATAATACAAGATGTTTGTGTCTTTTATTAACTAAACAACTTTAAAATCGTTCATATTTAAAATAACTAATCGTATTAATACCTTTTCTATTGCCCGAAGTTACGACAAAGTTGCATTCGTCGTGGTCACTAGCAGAATTCTATACTGAGTTTAAAATATATCATTTAAAATAGTTATTATTTTTGCATTAACTACAGCACGAGATGTACTAATACGGACAGTCTTAACCGGGATAATTGGTTGGTCAAAAAATTAGTCTAAAATAGTCAACAGCTATGTTTCGTGAGGTGAGTGAGTGAAGACCAACCCCATCCTTTGCCCATCCCTCATTTCTATGCATCCGTGACGTCTCTATTGTTTATGAACAGCGTTGATAACTTAAGATGTTCCTCCTGCCATGTTGTAGGCGGGAATCAGAATTTGGCTGGAAGAAATCAAACATGGCGCATACGAAGCCGCGTCTTTATATTTTATATAAACTGGGTATATTTTATAATATTATCAAATTAAAATAATAAACATTAGAATGTTAATTGTTTAATTAAATTAGTGTTTAATCAAACAATAACTAAAAGTAATTACAAGCACTAAACATTATTACGTACCTGTACGATATGTTTGCATGAAAGTACTTAGACTAATTACATTTGTAATATAAGGCTTTTATATTTTAATTATAATAATTTAATATAATAATTATTTAAGTATATTATATCGTTACCCAATTCTAATATCACACGCTTCGCATTAAAGTGATTGAATTCAAGTATTCAATTTTTTTATCAATTACAATTAATTCTTCAGTTATTTAAATAAATAAATAGACGCATCACAACGGTCCCTATTAGGACCACGATCCTGTGTCGGGGGTTCGGAAACACACAACAAACACCCTGACCACGACAATATTAATATAGCCAATACTATCGCCAATACAGACGTTTGCCGTGTACGGAGAGTAACTTAGGATACTTGTATTTTTAGTATATTTTTTAGATAAATTATTATTTAATTATAAATTTCAGGTGCGTTTCAAAAAAATATAACATTTTCATAAACTAAAGTCAATTAATACAAATAAAGGATAATATATTACAAAAGATTGTAGACCTCGTCTAAGCCACTGAATCTAGGTTCCCAAAATACTGGCAGCATTACCCCGTTGAATGGCCAAGCTGATCCTTTGACCGAGGTAGCTGCCAGCTCTTGGGTTCTCAGTTGACTCCCAGTCTCTTTGAGAGGTCTTAAATAGAGAACGAGCATCTGGACCCCACGGACCAAGAGTTTATTTTAATTAACACATAAAAAGAGGTTACGCAATGACAAAATCGAAACCTATGAAATAGTGAACAATATCTGATTCAAGTAGGAAGGCAAACATTATATTTATATAATTATTCCTCAAATTAACGCGGATGGAACTGCAGGGCACGGTAGGAAAAAATAACGATTACAGGTAATCCTTATGTGTCAACCCTATTTATATTGTCGTTAGCTAATACAAGCCAATCGACCATGACATTGTGCTTGCATGGCTTCTATGATAGTTCACCTAATTCAACTAACTGTGTCTTGCTGTTTCACCATGTTACACACCACACCACACCACATATTATATCAATATACTGCAAATTGCTCTTAAATCTTCTGTAATAGATGAAAAGGCCAATGATACTGCAAATGCATATACATGTAATAAATAGAAATGACTAGAATTATGTTAAGAGTGTGGAATAATATTTTTATCTAAATTTAAATGTATGAATGAAATTGCAATCTTTTATAATATATTCGGCAGGAGAATTCCATAATTCAGCTGCAACTACTATAAAAGTTTTTTTATTGTAATTTGTAATACATGTACGTTATTGTCGTGATACATGCGACGTCTCATCCCATAGGCAAGTTCCGCTTTAACGTATTAGTCTCTGGGCACATTAAGATAGTAGCTCATGACTTTATAGCGAACTATACTGTTGCAATACGTGTAAAGAGAATATAGGTGAAATTCTAGATTTAATCAGCTATTTATTTTATTTATTCGTCATATTAAATGATTAATATAAAAGTAAATATAGTGTCCTCATAAAATCTACATTGATGAAAAAGTATTTTAAGAGCAGCAAAATTATCAATTACTTGTCCATAACCTAGCGGGTGGTTTGGGGCTCCCTACAATCGCGGGACTCAGAGCAATTGCCCAGAGTTCCCAATGAGAAAGAGTGGCCTGCATCGGGCCAAGCTGGGACCAACCCTGGGCAACCGAACCTTGGTTACACGATACTAACCCAAGCCCTAACCAGCTCTGATTAACTGTACCTCGGCTTTTAGATGCTGATGATCCTACAACGGAACTTGGAAACTAAGACATCGAACGTTGTGTCGTCGCATCGTGCTATGATGAATGTCATTTAATAACTATAGATATATACTAAAACACCCAAAAGTCTGTTAAAAAATCATTGATACCCATCATTTTGACGTTAAAAATCTGTACCCAACATTGACAAGTTCGTCAATAGATTTGTCAGCGCAAAGATAGTCTCGTCTGTCATATTCAGCCTAGCTGGTTACTTAGCAATGTCGTCCAAAGCGGTGGGCATTCTGGGTACCAATAATATTATTGACTAAGACGATATAAAATTTAATTTAAAATCAATCTTAAAAATTACGATGTAGCTTCACGTCATGTTTTTATAAGACGAACGTCGTATATGTTTTGGCCGTTAAATATCCTTAAAATTCAGTGTGTACTAGCTTTATATCGTACCTATCCACATATTAATAACCTACACAGACAGTACTGTGACATTTTGTCTGCGATTATTATTTTCCCAATAAATAGGCACCTTGGAAATGTAATAATTTATTTGTAAATAGTCTGCCTTATTCGTTTTCTTGTTATTCTTCTAGTAATTAGTAGATTAATTATACGCCCACTTGTGTCTTCGATATTTTCGTTAATTAATACAAATCGTATATCTAATAACAGTACAAATAACATTTTGAATATCTTAACAGGATCTCCGAAATATTATAAAGCCATACCTATGGATATATGACACCCAGAATACTGAATACACATTGGACGACGTTACCAAGCAACGAACTAGCGACGGAATATGACAGGGATGGGTTTAGATACTTTTATAGATGGGGCAGCATGTCAATTGACAAGTCTATCAAAGTTGAAAATGGGCACAGATTTTAACATGAGTTCATATCCATAAATAATTAATTCAGAAATAATGAAAACTTGCATTGACCTTACGATACGTCTAAACACGTCAACGTGCAATTCGATATCGATTCTATATTATAACTGTAACAGCCTGTAAATGATCCACTGCTGGGCAGAGGTAGGATTATGTGAGGAAAGGCCTCTTTACTTATCAAGGAGGAAGACATGAACTTCTTCCACCACACTGTTCCACACATTTTTTAGAATTTCTTCCGATACATGCATGTTTCCTCGTGTGTTCCTTTCCTGTTGAGCACGAGATGAATTTTAACACAGCAATTAAAACATGGCAGGCCTAACCAGAATTTGAATACATAAACTTCTGTTAAGATCGGCTAGGTGTCATTAAGACAGACCAGCACGCCCCGAAGAAAACTGTCGAGATAGCCTCGAACTCATGTACGCACCAGCGAGGGACTAAACAAGATTCCATTTTGCCCTCCTGAGACGAGCTCCACCGGCCACGAGTGAAGCGACACACGGAACGGGTAGCGAATGCGCACACGCAAGCGTCTCTAATTTCATGCTGATGGTTATTACAGGGGTTTTAGTAGGTAACACTTTCACTTAGTCCAATCGCCCCGAAGAATCGGCTATCAAAGGAGATAAATAAAGATGCTAAATTCAAAATATTTATGCAAATATTAATGCTTTGATTTCATGTTGTTACTCTTGAAATAATTACTTAATCATTTGAACGCCCACTCGTGTCACCATCATTGTAGTTTTTTCTAATTATATCAAATTGTATCTAATAACGGTTCTAAAATAGCATTGTCGTGTAAATAACCTTTTGGGTGTCTAGACAGGGTGACACGAAAAATACTTTTTAGGTACTTTTTTTAAATAGGATTATTTCACTTCGTTCACTAAACTTTGTATCCATGCCGGCTTTACCTGTCCATTTATCAAGCAACTTCGAAAAAGGAGGTGGTTCTTAATTCGTAGCATAATGTTTGTTACCTTAGAAATTTATAAATAATTAATTTCTTAATCGATTTTGAAAATTTTATTCGAAAGAATATTTGCTTCCAGATTGATCCCATTGAATTTTTATCAAAACCGGTTAATTAGTTTAGTTTTTGAATAAAAAAAGGAACTAAGCAGACGAAATTGCGTATTCTGTTTTTGAAATTGTTTTATTTTTTTTTAAGTCTTAGTTATTCTTATTATATTACTAGCTTTTGCTCTCGGTTTCGCACGCATTCATGTACATTTCAATAATATGCAATATGACAAAACAAAACTTATTTTTCTGTCTGGTAAGAGCCGTGATGACCTAGTGGTCACACGTCGATCTAAACCAATGATCGCGGGTTCAAGACCCGACCGAATTTTGTCAAGTGAATTTGTGTTTAAATTCATCTCGTGCTCGGTGAAGGAAGACATCGAGAGGAAACCTGCCTGTGCCGGGAGAATCTGATACATGTATATCCGCCCCGCACTGCAACGCTTTAACTAAGTTCTAAACCGTATATTTATATCTATCTATATCTATATTATAGAATCTAACCGTATATTCCTTAATAGAGGAGGAGGCTTTTGCCCAGTAGTGGGACATTTCCAAGCCACCTGACTTTTCTGACGTGTAAGACGCCCGCAACCTAGTGGATGTTAATGGAACTACATATGCCTATAAGTATAACCTCGCAAGTGCAAATAATAAGTTGACAAAGTTTCATCACAATCGGATGAGAGTTATGGAAATGCATAATAACCAAAGAACAAACAATTATTGATTTTTTAGACATATTTGAAAATTACAAAAATTTGCAGCACATTAAAATCGAAGGGTGGGATTCGTAATCATATTTTACATAATTTACGAAAAATTATAATTATTTGGAAATTGGAAAAAATCATATAACTATTATGAAATTGATTTGTCTAATTGTTAAAAAGAGAAATCTGTAAATTTTTGTTATGTAAAAATTTTTTTTTTCTTGGAAAACATGTAAGGACTGGCAACAATATAAGTGTTGCAACTTCTACTATATTTTTTATCATTTTGGTTATTGAATAATATAAAAAAAATACATTCAATAAAAAAACGTATAATTTAATTTTGAAATGTAGTGATTATGAAAGTAAGGAATAAAAACGTCGCGAAAAAAAACTCTGCGAATTTAATTAATAATGTTTATATATTATATGTATTATATTGTTTATAATTATTATATAAAGAAATATGACTATAAACAAAAATATATGTTGTCCAATCTTACTTGAGCCCTGTTGAAGATATTGCTCTAATAATGTCCAGAAGCCAAAATTTATCTCAACATAAAATAAATTATTTTTAAATCGGAATTTAAGCCTTTAACCATACTTTTACAAAAAAAAAATATACATACTTCATAGTATATTTTTTCAACGTTGATACTGTTCTGTCGGAAAAGATTAAATAGAATTAACTTTAAATATTTTTGGATAAATCAGTTCATCGCTTATTTTTTTATTATGTATATATAATTCTTATTTCTTCGCTGATATTGTTTGTGTAAATATTAAAATTAATGTTTATTTAATAAGCGATGTTGTTGTTTTATTTTTTATGATGAAGAAATAAAAACGATTACTTAGTTTAAATTATTTTGTAATACTGTAAAAAGCTAAATATAGTTATTTTCGTGTAAAATAATAAGAAAGATCGACGTTAATCCTTATAAATCATACGACTTACATGAAAACATTACGAAAAGACGTCAATAGGAAACGCGATATACGCAAATAACTAAAAAAAACACACCAATTTCCGTAAACAATTTTGTTTTTGTTCAACGCTCAACCTCCAAGCATTTTAATGAAATATTCATTTCCAACACAACACAATGATAATTCGAATAGATTTAAAATTCAAAAAATATTTTTTAAATCCAGAACAAACAATGAACATTTTAATTTTATAGCGTTATATATTTGACCTACTTACCAAACATTGATCGAATATAACACTCGCAAAGGCACTGTTTTTTTTTTAATTTTAAAAATCACTTGACCACAACACGTACAACCAAGGAGGTTACATATTTAGCACTATGAAAATCAATAAGTTCGCCAAAGAGGACTGGCTGTAATAGAAAATCGCTGCGAACTAGCCGTCCATTCAATACTCGAGAAGAGACATGCGTAGAATGAGTAGGACATCCGATGACGCGGAGCGCGGGAAAACTGACGTTTTGTTTTTTTTTTAAACAGATAATGTAATGTTTACAATATTGATAGCCTATAAACTTTTATCTTTATGCGTAAATACAAAATAAGATTTTATTACAAAGCTGATGTATTATAAGATGTGAAGATTAGAATCTATATGTATAAAAATGTATGTGTGTATGTTTCCTATCGACTCCAAAACGGGTGGAGAGATTTTGATGAAATTTTTAGACTGTTTTTAGAATAGTCTAGCGAGTGATCCTGTAAAGTTTGGTAACGATTGGTAAAACATATTTTTTGGATCTTTGCAAGGCAGTCGTTAGTTAGGTACTTAATAAATAAAAAAATACCTTACATATATGTAATTCAATATATAATGATGTTATCATTATTTAAATATCTTTAAACATCATTACCTATATTTAAATGAAGTCTATACTAATACAATATAGAGCGAATTTTGAATGTGCGAAGTTATCTTCGGAACCACTGAATCTATTCTACTCGAAAGAGTCTTCTAAAAGCCTATTTGAATAAAGTATATTTTGAGTTTAAGTTTGAGTTTTATTCTAAGAATTGTATTACCATTTTAAAAGTCCATTAATCTTGATGAGCATAGTTTATATTTTATATACAAGTGAGTTTTTTAACTGCGCGTTGTAGGCAAAATCCGAAACTAATAAGACTTTCTGAGCCGATTTTGCAGAAACTAAAACTGCATCATTACTTTAAAAAAAATAAAAAACTCCCTATATTATTACACCATCTGACAGTGTTGCTCTTATGGATCAACTTCTGGAAAGTAATTGTTTACGACAAACTAAAGAAAAGGATTATTTTTTAAAAAATGATATCAAATTCATACATTAATTAAACCTTAGTACTCAATTCTTTAAGGACATTATTAACAAGTATAATTTTATAACAAAATCAACATGAACCAATGCTGAATATAAAAATTTAGTAAGACCTAATTAGGTGTACCCGTGTGAAGCCGGGGCGAAAAGATAGGTAATAAAATCATAAAAATTTCAATAACATATTACATATGCCCTTGCCAATGTCCTTATATCCTTATCTGTATAGGTATTCGCGTCCGTTAATATATCGTAAAACAGTTATCGCTATATCCCGTTTAAAAAGATAAAAAAATCCTTTTTTGGAAGTTGATGATTGTGCCAATAACACTTGCATAATATTAAATTGTAAATTAAAAAAAAAAAACATCGACAATCCACTCATTGGGATCATTTTATCGAGCCCCAACACGATCCTTCTGCTGTAAGTTGGTGAGGAGTTGTGAGCTGTTTCCGGATGATACTGCAGCATCCGGTTAAGATTAGGCAACTAAGTTATCTTGGTAACATTCAAAGTATAGTATATTTCGAGTTGATTAGACCAGAACCTTCAACAGATTATAACCTTGAAACATCTAACTATAGATCTTCATAAATTATAGCTAAGAACCATGCCGAATGAATCTTAAAAGAACGCATCCAAATTGTTCCATTGGTCTCCACAGATACACAGATACACACGTCAAATTTATGACATCCCTCTTTTTGGGTAGGGTGTTAAAAAGTACTCAGTTTTGACACGTGGCGTCACAGTATCCTTATAACCTACTCCCTCTTTACCTCATTCCTGTTTAAGGTGAAAGCACAATGGTGGTTCCTGTAAATGTCCATGCGCTGGCGCGGTCGCAGCCTGAAGTTTAGAAGAGGGGCCGGGGGGTGGTCGTTAGTAATAAAATATATAAAGTATATTTAAGACTTTATTGCATACATAGACAAATGAAACCTAAAACCGTAAAGGACCAATTTTTAACTTATTATAAAAATATTTATTTCCAAATAAAAGTAAAGAATATGTTATCTATACATATAAGCATAGAGCTACACAATTTTTTTTACCTATGCCCTTTAAAGAATTGAATCCATCTAACTTGCGACAATGTCTTAAAGGTTTTATTTAAATAGGTAATTTAATAAAGGTTCAAACAAAATCCATGTGCCTATATTTACGTATCATTTTCGTAAATTTTTACATTTTATGTGGTGAATTTTGGGGCGGCGGTGATCACTTTAAATCAAACCAGTCTGCTCAGTTGTCTGCTAATTTCATCTATACCTACTAATATTATAATTGGATAAAATTTTGTTTGTTAATCTGTAAGGGATAATCTCTGGAACTACTGATTCGATTTGAAAAATTCCTATTGCATTGGATAGCTAGTTTATTGAGGATAGCAATAGGCTATATTACATCACGCTACGACTCATAGGAGCGAGGAAGTAACCATAAACGCGAGTGAAACAGCGAAGGGCAAATAATCAAAAATACTTTGAAAGATTTCGAAAAGTAAGTGATAAAGCAAATTTCCCTATTCCATACAAAAGTAAATTACGTGCATTTAATAAAATTCTTTACGAATTCATCATTAATCATATTTTTTTATTCTACCTGAATATGACTTACCTTTTAATTAATTTAGATCGACTGTACTCCCTGGGGGTCGTTGGGTAGCTAGGCGTGTCCGCATACCCCCTAACAATGAAACGGTGTATAAAAATAGACTGCTGTCAACAAAACACGGTTATTCCCACCCTGTATAATGTCCAATGGTAACTTGCCTAACACGCCACCGTATAGACAATAAAATCCTAAATCCCCTAGAGCCTTAAGTCGTAGACAAACATTAAAATAATATAAGTATGGTCTCTCAAACACTACTAAATTTTAACTTGAAATAAAATCTCGCGCTGTTTCTATAGAATAAAACCATTTATATCATAAAAAAGATTTGGAGACACCTTATTGTAATTAACAAATGTATCGATCATTTTAAAACCCTCGTAAATCACTTTTTTTTTCAATTTTTTTTTTGCTAAAAATAATTCCTTAAGACATACATATGTATAAGTACATACGTACGTACCACGTAAGTCAATACATTATTCCTTTTTTTTTCGAAATTTATTAAAAAAATAGACGCTTGAAGGCTCAATTGTTTAAAGTGCAAGCTCTACCAAAAAAGTCGCATTTTTTTGTGGCCGGGACTTATGGACTAAAAATATATAAACCGTGAATGATGTCTTTTCAAATTGTTTACTTATTCTTTTTTATTTTACGTTACTTTGCGCGAGTTCGGACTCGGCTGGTAATCTGACATTTAAACTTACGTAAATCAAACCGTGCATTACTTTCGCAAAAACTCGAAAGAAGCTCGACCGCCGATTTGAATATATTTTTAGCTGTTCTCTTCGATTCTGTGTGATTTAGGAAAAAACGAAAATTAAAGAAAAAATGCAAGGAAACAACCGAATAAGCGAAACAATTGAAATTGGCAATTTTAGCTAGTACGAAGTTCATCGGTCGTCTATTATACAATAAACTATTTTTAGGTAAATAATTATTTTATATACCACAAATCCCCTATTTCTTTTATGATTTTACTATTTCATATAAAATATACAACAAAGCATAACCTACTTTATCTATTGAAATTATTTATTGGCAGTAAGAACCTCAATAATTGCGCGTCCGCCATTGTGCTAATCCGGTCAACGACCGGAGGATAATGCTGGCAAGTTAAAACACCCCCGTTTTATAACACTTCCCTTCGAAGTTTATAACATTTAATCTAACCGGGTTATACGCCCTGACCTATACTAAGTTTCATAGTGTCACGTAGACACGTAGGGATTATGGGTTGCGTAATAAAGAAATAAGTAGAATGTACTTGGAGATTAAATAAAAATTACTTAGTATTACTTTAACACGTTCCAACGCAAATATAGATAAGTCCTTTGAAACAATGAAATTCTTTAGTATACGTATAAAAATAATAGAAGTACTTATAAAATTTACTGGTAGCCTTCTCAAAATTATAGTGAATCATAAAGAAATTATCAATAAATAAGATTTAAGAAATATAAAAAAAGGATGCATGATAATTTCATTTATTAATCGGGTCCCCTGGGTTTAAAAAAATATCGAAAATTAAAAAAAGAGGGTGCAGAGTTGTAGCGATATTCAATGATAAATTAGATAAATCTTGTATTTAACAATAATACTCTAAAAACCGTATCAGGGAGGGGATAAAATGTTCCTAAAAACATCGCGTGATTAATGAACGAATCTTAGGCGTAGAGCGCATTAAATAAATAGACAAAGACACATTCTATAAACAAAACGTCTCCGTCAAGTGAAGTCGGTTAAACCACACCACTCAGACGGAGGCGAATGACTTATATAAAAATATAAGTCAAATATAACAATATTTAATAACATTGTGATAACAAATCTTGTTGCAACATCAAAGTACAAATGTTTGAACGTTTAGATTAATTAGCGACTGAAGTCACACAGAGACGTACAAACAAACTTTGCAAATATTATATATTATCACTATATAAATTGTACGATAAAATTTCTTATTTATTTTTTCAGTGACTAAAATAAACATTAATGTGATTTTTTATGTAGTGTACAATTGTACATGTTATCTAATTATACTCTACATTTTTTATTTCATAAGTTAATATATATTTTTTTAATCTGTACTTTAAAAAAAAACTTAAATATACGTGTAATCCAATATTTTTTAAACATTTTTTAACTGATTTAAATATAGAGTGAATTAAACCGATTTTTTCATAGCATATAATAAGCAAATAATTGAATTTATATAAACAATCGTTCTTTTGTAACCAAAAATATATAAAATACTAATTAACTTCAAATTGAAACCGAAAAATAATGACGCGACCCAAATAACCCAATGTAATTAAACCAAAGAACTAAACATTTTAAAAATTTAAAATAATAAATTTTTAAGATAAAATTTGTTCCAGAATCCAAACCCAAATTAAAAAAAAGTAACATTCTTTACAAAAATATAACGAATAAAATTGCAAATCAAATAACAAACTGCTAATATTTGCCGTGCAATACTCGTTCCCAATACGACAAACACACAAATACAATTTATTTTCGATACTACGTAAGTAAACCTAGGAATAAGGTCACAGAACATTACTGAAGGCGAGGCATTATTTATTTACTGTATAAATAAAGATTAAAAAAAAAACAATTGACTTTTAGTAACCGAAATTTTAAAACACTAAATCAATTACGATAAAATTCTATGGGACTAACTATTGCAGCGCCCCAGGCAAGTGATTTTTCGGCGCCCTGGGCAAGTGATATCATCGGTGCCCCTCAAACCGACTTCCACAAAGGCGTTCTCAATTTGTTGGGTACTCTCTAACTAATTATATATTGTTATATTTTGTAACGCTACGATATGTGTCGTGTATGGCCAAGCTATTTGCCAAGCCATGCCTAGCCAAGCCAAGCTGTGACAGTTAAGAACCCAAATTGTCAGCTAAGCCCGCCATTAATCGTTGGTGACGTTAAATATGATTTAATTAAATATTGTTAATTTGGTAGGGTATTAATATATAAGGATACCCGCAATAACTTTGATTATTACGTTTGTAACATGGGAACTGTGTACTTACTCGAGTCGAAAAATAAAGTGATTTACAAAAAGTATTTTGTTCAGTACTTAGTGACGTGTCTCCTTTTCCCTTCTGTTTCAATTTATTTGTTTTTTTTTTTTCTTAATTGTAAATATTATTTTATGATTGTTTATTAGATTGAAACAGATAGTTATCAAATAAAATAAATTAGTAACGTTAAGTCGACCAGTCTGGCGCCCCCTAAGCCTCGCATCCGTCCTAGTTGCCCCACTTTAGAGGCGGCTATGCCGATCGAAAAGTATACCTTTTAAATAAAAAAAGAATTTTTATAATTGGTTAAAAAATAACGCAGTCCTTAAAAAATTGAGAATTATTATTGAAGTCGGTTGAGAAAAAAAAACTAAATAAGCAACGCGCCTAAAGAAAATCGATTTTAAAATGAAATTACTGAACCGACATCGATAAAAGTTCTATAGGACCAATCTGGAAGCATATTCTTTTAAGCAAAATAAATCAAAATCAGTAAATAAATGACAAGGCTATACACATAAAAAAAAACCGCTACGGATTTAGAACCTTCTCCTTTTTTCAAGTCGGTCCCTCATTGTGTCTTCCTACACGTTGTTGTGCGCATATAGGAAGGACAATTACCGCTGCATTACGCAGCCGGCTTAATACAAATGACATTGTCAATGACACTGGTGGTTAAAGCTTTGGTTTCTTAAAATGACAGGACATTATATAGTGCAAGTATTATTTCGGTGGAAAACAATTTTTTCTTGTCCAAAAACATCGTCATTGGCTCTGGTCAGTATTTTGGATTGTATTTCGGAACACACCCAAGACACAATCAAGATACTAACAAGACTTAAATATCAAGGAAAACTTAATAATTTATTTTTAAATTAAAACAAGATTGCCTAACAACAGTACCTCGTTTATCTAAATCGGTCAAGTTTATGCTACAAGAGGTTTTAACGGTTCGCCAATTTTGACAGTTTATGTCCACCATGTTGATTTTTTGCTGACGTCACGTCTAACGACACGTTACATTTTAAAATCTGTCAAACCATTAAGGCTTCAGGAATCCATCGAAAAAAAAAATGACTTTCTAGATTTCACCTAGGACACCAGGATTCTAGAGATGCCACATAAAATTAGCTTAAAATAAAATGCTCTAGTAGCCTGATGATGGTGTCACACGTATTAATATATTTTACTTATGGATATGTCGTAATAAAATACAATTCAACCAAAATTGCATGTATTTCATTTGTAAACATTGACGCTAAAAGCTTTTTAACTATTTAAAAAAATATTAGAAACTTTATTCCCTTCGGAATACGGATGACTTTTACGTGAAAAATCACTTTAGTATTCTAATTTTTACGTCCAATAATAAATGGTCTAATAAAAAATCAATTGTTACAATTACTTCAATTTGTTACAAAACAGTATTACATTTGATACATCATTGATCTATACTTTGTCCATAATAATATTATAAACGTAAAAATAACTGTCTATCAATCTGTTCAGTACGATTTGAAGTTTAAAACGATGATTAAATTTTGATGAGCTTTGGTATATATTGAATTCCTTGGAAAAGGAAATAGGTACATTTTGTCACAAAAAAAAAAACTAAAAAAGTTACTTTGGATTGAGAATTCATCATTTATCATGAAATAGGTATTAAAAAAATATTATACGTAGACGTCATTATCAACTAATAAAGGATAACTTAAGTTCTAATTGAGATAGGGCTTGACTTTATATGTATAACAATAAAGAAATATGATACGTAAAAATCATTACACGATAGGCCATCAAGATATAAATTGATTAAAGGGTCTAATGCGAGTTTGTAAGCCATATATGGATGCTGATAAGCAATAATGTGTCAACCCACAAAAAGTCAAATTTGTAGATATTGATGTATTTTGATACTACGTTACCTATATAACACTATACAAAAAAAATTCGAGTCACCTAAACTAAATAAGTATGGAAAAAAAATTTCTTAACTCAATGTTTCGAATTTCAGTAGCGTTCCATATTTTGCAATTTATAAAATAATATCAAATATTTAAAAACTTATTATTAGATAACATATTAAATAAACCTATCTACTTTTGATTAATTATACATTTTATCAAAATAGAAAAGAAAAAATGAATATATACGACTTCAAACAAATTTATTAAGAATAGATTTGACATCTTTAGACGCCATTTTCTCAAAACGAAGTCCGTGTGGCTTGACACATTATTGCTTATTAGCGTCCATATTACCTTTTAAAGATTTAGTATGAA
This sequence comes from Hypolimnas misippus, assembly GCA_037950945.1. Taxonomy (NCBI): domain Eukaryota; kingdom Metazoa; phylum Arthropoda; class Insecta; order Lepidoptera; family Nymphalidae; genus Hypolimnas; species Hypolimnas misippus. Next base: position 866,173 of record JBBEEQ010000031.1, read on the forward strand.
CAAATTATAGCGCCATCTACCGCGTAACGATTAGTAGGTACAGAAATAGTTCGCAATCAAAATTAGTCCATTGCACGAACTACGAAGAAAAATGATTACGTCTAGAACTCATTATATGTCAAAGATATCTGAATTCCGTTTTGTCATTCTAGACTTCAACACACAAGTTCAACAGGACCATTATTCTATTAGAAGACTATTAACGCCCGGCAGATTATCCTATTTCTGCAACTATTGCATTTGCAATGGAGGATGTGTAATAATTCAGATCCTGTGGGTTTGTCGTTCTATTTTAAGATGTGAATGATTCGTCTGGATTTACAATGTAATATGTTAAATCATGTATGGGCGCAGTTAATTAAATGTGGGCAAGATATTCATTAACTGATCACAAAATAGGAGATTCTTAATTCGTCGCTTGACGAATTTCGTTAATTCTTTTTTAGGGAATACTTTCAAACTGGTAATAAAACATTTCCTGTCATACTACAAAAGACGCATTAAAACCATGTTGAACCCTTGTCTAGCTAAACAGTGTTTAAGATTTAAACATTGCTTAAAATATTATCTAAATTGCTTAACAGCGAATGAACTCATAAAAAAACTTATTGATAAAATGTTATATGTTACATTTGACAGCAAAAATAGGTTTAAAACATCTATTAAACTCACTTAAACGTATATTAATCTATGTCTAAAGCATGTTTAACTCAAAACTGTCTTAGACGCGCGTTTAACATCTGTTTAAATCTTTTGTTGTAGTTGTCTTTTGCAGTTCATGTTTTATTTTCACAATAAAAAGTAGATACCATGTCCTTCTCTAGTCTCCAATCTATCAAAATTTGACGTGAAAACGCCACAAACAGAATAAGTGTGGTTATCTTTCTTTTATTTCTCTAATTAGATATACAATAAAAGAAAAGCAAAGATTAGGCAGTGTAGTCGTGGTTAAGTTTAATAAACAACTAAATGAACAGGAATTTACAGTCATATTCTTAAAAAAGAAGACTGATAAGAAAGCCTTATATATTATTGATGACGTCATAACTCGGGACATTTCAATAAGTCTATGTATAGCTCAATCATAAAAATAGATACAGGTAAAAACAATGTAGTCTACATTGTACTCTACGATAAATAAAATAAATCGTTTTCGAAGATGATTTTTAGTACAAAGTTAATTAATAAATAATGAATAGAAATAAAAAAAAAACATATGAAGTCAAAAATATATTTGGCAAGATATATATCACATATTTCATCATAATTTGCATCAGAAAGTTTCGTTAAATTAATATTTTTGGTGAAAAAAATGTGATTGAGATTTCTTAAACTGATTACAATAAATACTTTAAATAGTCATAAAGAGAGCGGTATTTTTAAAATAACTTAAATTATCTTATGTACTAAGCTTAATAAATAATGTAAAAAACAAAAATATAAATAAATATTAAGTACATCTTAGGCGTATGCTTTGGGTTTTCCATTTGAAGATTCCACGAGAAAAACAATGAGTCATTTTTTTTTGTGAAATTGATCTTTTAATGCCATCTATCGGCTTATTAGTGTATTATATTTATACGTTAATCAGTATATATATTTTTAAGTAAAGTTAAAGAAAAATTTTTATAGTAATAACTTGTTTCAATATTTGTATAAAAGAACATAAAATGAAAGAAATACCGTCTTTGAAACCATAAAAGTTGTTTTTCTCTTCATTGTTTTTTCAGTGGAGTCTTTATTTGTAAATAGCCTGCTTAATTAGGGCGTGTCTCTTTTATTTTAATACATTTATGGACATTTTCTCAGACATCTTATTTTAGATCGTATTGTCTGACAATCATTTTCCACTTATAAGAGTATGGTACAAAACAAAAAATATACCTAAAATTTAATTCAGTTTGATTTGTGTGAAAAATATTTTTAAAGGTAATTACGAACATATTCTAAGATTAACACAAAGTTCGGAATTTTACACATTGCCGCGCACGACCCATTGCGATTTACCGACTTGCGGCAGACACAGCTATTCTTTTGAAGATTGAATTATTTTCCACAATATATCTGTACGAACTTGTGCTTGATAATCCGTAAAAACACGCACCCAATTTAATTTACAGATTGATTATTGTTGATAGAAATAGTAACTTTAATTATTAATATAAATATCCTAAAGATTGTGTAAAAATCTTATATTATTTAATTAATAAATAATGTTGCAAAGTGTTTATCATAACTACAAAAAATCTATGTAGAATTTTATAAAAACGTTTTATAAAAAAGGGTTCACAATATTTTATTTTACTATAATATCCTCTAAATATCTCCTCTCTTATCAAAAAGAAAGTTGGTACACAGAGTATCCAAAAATTACATATTCTGCTGAAGGAATTTCCTTTCGTTAATACAGTTTTCCAATTCATCATGATATTTGTCGATCTTAGCGTCGAACCCTGGACTTTGAATATCGCTGTTGAAACTATTACCAGTAATTATTTTTTCTCTGTTCAACGTTGAATCAAATCTCACTTTTTTACCGGGAGTATAAGTCTTATTATGAGAAAGATCAAAATTATCAATAACTTTTTCTTTTAATGGTGTTACATTTGTATTTAGTCGCGTATTTCTGATTGTTTTTATCGTTTCGTATTCATGTTCGTTTTCTAATTCCTCTATTTCTATTTCATCCGAATTATCTAATTTTAACGCTGGATTTTCAATACCAGAGTCTTTCTTCTCTGGTTTCTGCTTAGGAAGTTTTCGCGGTACTTCGTATGGGTTTAATGTTGTATTCTGTTCAACTTTTTCTCCTTTTAATTTTTTCTTTAACGTTTTAAATACTTTCTTAGATAACTTGTTACTCGCTTTAATTATATGTTTCAAATCTTTTTTACTATCATTTGATTCGTTTGAATCGTTTCCTTGGCTTTTCTTGTTTAAATTTAAGATATCGACCGCACTGAATTGGGACACGTCACAGCCAAGAATCTTACTTTGTTTATTGTAACCTAGATCCGGGATATCGTCGCCAATATTCTCGTAAATCGGACTTTCAGCTCTGTAACTGTCTATATTTTCATATTCATGATTATCTGTATTAAGAGATGATTCATTAACAGTTGATATTGTGCTGTTAGTGTCACTTGCGAATAATTTTCTTGGTATTAAATTAGTTGGATTATCGAGTCTCTTCATTTCGTTATATTCTAGAGCAGGTACTGTACTTTGATTGAAGAATGGATTCTCTCCAGTTGCTTCATTTACATTCAAATTCGGGTCTAAGAAAGGATTCGTGTTCTTTTTAGCGGGTATTATTTTCTTCTTTGTAATAATTGTTATAGTTTTAATCTCCATAATGTTGCTTTCGTTTAAATCGTCATCTAGATATAATGATTGGTTGGAATTTGCTGGTGAATCTAACGCAAGCCTGTCAATGAAGCTTAAATTTAAATTGCTGGTATTGTTAACGAATATTTGATTTGTAACGTTCGTTTGTATGTGCGTTGTGTTAGATATAGCAGATATATCGTTGTTTACAAGTTCGCTATGTGTTTCTGTGTTCAGTTTACTATCGAGAACTGAAATTCCTGAATCCATTTCTACGTCTCCTATTGTATTAAGGTTTGTATCGTTATTATTTGGTTGTGTAGCCTCTATATTGTTTAAACTGGGGTCATAATTAATTACGTCTGTATTATTTAAGTTAGGATCAAAATTAATTGTGTCTGTGGCATCGAGATTATTTTGTATATTCGTCAATTCAGTGAGATTAGCATAAATGGGTTCAGAGTCAGAATTTGTTGGTTTCTCTGCCACTTTGATAGGTGTTTCATAATGCTTGATATTTTTACATACATTATTCAGTTCTTTCTGTAAAAATTCGTTTACTGCAGCTTTACTAATACCTAGATCGAGTGCTGTGTTTTCAAATGCTACAATATCACTTTTCGTCCTCTTACGCCTCTTGTTCGGGGTTATTTCCATGGCTGTGTTGCACATGGGATCTTCGTTGGCAAGTAAATCGAGTGCTGGGTTTAAATAAACATTCGGTCCTGTTTGTATTTTCCTTTTTGCTGATTTAACTTCAAATTGATTGATGTCTACCGCATCCATTGTACACTGAAATTTGAAAATAATATTTTAATAATGTTTCCATTTATTTTCGACCATGGTAAAGTAAAAATAATTATTTTCAACAGGCACTGATAATTTCAATTAAATAAGTAAATAAGGATTTTTTATTTATTATGTTTACTATAGATACATTTGCTTATGCACGTAAAAAATAATGAGCGAGACTTGCTAACGTGCGTAGTTCCGTACCACTGACTCCCGAAGCACGCTTGGCCGATTTTTATTATTCGTAAGGATTTCCGCCTTAAACGCACAAAGTGTGAAAATTCCCGGGCTACGGCTATGGTTCATAACATACTTTGAAAGTTGGACAGACAGACGGAGAGGCAGACTGCACATGCTTAGTAATAGGGTCCACCTAACAACTCTTTGATAGGAAACTACTAAATATTCCCAGAATTCTGTAGCTACTATGAGATGTCCTGACGTCTCTTTTATCTTTTAGAACAAAACTAATCCAATGTTTTGATTCCATTCCAGGATTAAAGGTACGATCAGAAGTACAGCGGAACAGCGTCTATGGTAGACACTTCCACATAGAAACATAGTACCAGCTGCTCTAACCCATAATGTAAAATATAATAAATGTGAAAGTAACTCTGTCAGTAGAATTTTTCTGTATCTTTTCTGTTAAGTCTACAGCCTAAACCGCCAGTTATACCTTAGCTGCATTAATCTAAATATTTTTTAAATTCTGTTTTAACAATTCAAACATGCTTAGGAAAGCCTACTTAATAATGAATAGTTAATTTTGTTTGTATTTATGTTTGTAACAACTAAATTTCTAGTTAAATACCTAAATCCTAAATAGCATTAAAATTTCAACAACACATAAAAATTGTTTATATTAGTTTACAATATACTATATTACTGTACAAAATATATTTAAAATTTTAAACGTGATTACAGCATGAGTCTTTTATGTAGAAATATCGACAACTATTTAATTACCAACAATATTATGAATTTTATTACTTTGCATTGATTTCAAGTAAAAATCATATCATTATGATTTAATATTTATTACAGAATATTTTATTATTATGCTAAATATGATAAAATATGTTTTATTAGAATTCAAATATAAATAATCATTATTTTTCCAAAAGCATCAGCTCAACATCCGATGCATCGGTAACATTAAACAGATTATACACTGTTATCATAACTATTTAAGTAAAATTATACTGTAAATAAAAATTAAAAGCTTTTATATCTATAATCATTCATAAATTCGTCTTGCATGGAAGATAGATTTTTTTTAATAGGAATTTAGCTTTTATAATGATGGAATTCTTGAATTTGAAAAGGTTACAATATGTATAATGTACTAGCAGTTTCTCGTGGCGTTGCCCGCATATACTCTAATATCCGCTAGCACAATTATAAGAGATGATCTTTGAATTTAGAGATTTACATATTTATTTATCCACCCTAAGGTTTTATGCTAAGTTTAAGGATAATCGACCGTAAAAAATAATTTTGTCCATACAAATGTCACCACCCTCTTGCAGTTAAATAGGGGATGATATTCGTGCGTTTTATGATTCACATTTCATTACTGTCATCCAGAAGTATGTGTATTAAATTTTAAGTTAATATGACCATGGAATAAAATTTTCTATACAAATATTTTTAACCCTTTTTAACCCTATTAGGAGTGGAAAATAATTACACATTTCCATTACATTATGTATCTCTGGATAGTGACACTACTTTAATAAATGGTACTACTATTAAATAAGACTTCCTGTTGGTAGTAAACCATTTTAGGACTAGTCTTAGTATTTATAAATTTTAATTTCTGTCTTCCCACATGTGCATCACAAAAATGGTATGATTATTTGGGAATCAAATAATCGATACAATAGTATTTTTGTGTTATCTGTTTTTTTACTGACAGTAAAAATATTTCTTAGTTAATTTTTTTCGCGTAATGTTTATGTTTTGTGAACTTGCTTTATTGGTTGCACAGCTTTAAACATTGACAATGAAATCCATATAAATTGACTTATAAACATACTGACCAAGCTTAGGTACATTATTTGAGTATAATTTCTATACTTTTAAGTCAAGAAACTCTCTAAAATTACTATATAATAATCGTATACCTAACTCACCCATTTAAAGGCCGTTGAGGATTAATCTCCAGTTTTTCTCAAAGACGTACAATTAAATTTCTTCACTTTTTACATTTAATGACTAAATAACAAACTTATATAAAAACTTTCATTTAAAATTTTCGTTTTTTTAATTACCCAAAACTTCGATATTAAAGACGGCAGGTGTTTTGCGACGGTTATTTTCTGACAGCTGCGTGTTGCTAGTATAAAAATGTATAAAAAATATTATTTTATAATTCTGTTGTTACTTGTGTAATGCTTCGTTTAATATTTTAGTGTACATAAGGTTTGTTTAAAGACTATATACATATAGTATATATATTGAACTTTGATTATATATTGTTTAGATACCGCATCGCCATACAACGGTTGTTTTTATGACCACCTGTGACTAGCGCCATCTATGTTTGTGCGCCTGCAAAGGGTTGTCAGCTTATACCATTTTACCAATAAAATAGGAAAGTTTCTGCATGCAAGTTAAATTAAAAATAAACAGTTTTGAATATTTTTTCATATGGATGATCTTTTATATATTTTAGCCGTTATATTTTCTAGAAATAATTTCAAGTTAAATTTTCTTTTGAAACTATGGCTTAAGCAGAAATATTTTGTGGATTGAAAGATGAAAACAAAACGTCAAGCAAACTTAATTATTTTTTCACTAATTAATTTTATTTTAAAAACAACAGATAAGTGAACTATATAGCTCAACTTTTTTTTTAGTGTCATAACTTTTGACTTTATTCACTAAATAAACATTTATGCTTAAGAAAAATATAATTTCCTGACTTCAATTTTACTCTAATATTTAGGCCATAATTATGATATTATTCAATCTAAAATAGATATTATAAAATAGTCAAAAAATACGGAATTTTTTAGGAGATAATGGAAAAAACTTCAATAAAACAGCAAATAGAAATTTATTCTCGCTTACTAATTACTAATAAGCTATGGTTACCAGAACCAAAATAAAATATCAACACATCACAATTATTAACACAACAACATCCAATTCTTTACACGTCAAGTCTTAAAACATTACAATTAAGTACACGGTTCCACCACCCTCGATATACCATTTAACACTAAAAAAAGCATAATTAGTTTATCTATGGTATTTAAAAAATAGATAAGGAAAAATGCGGATAAATAGAATTTTTTTATAGTTTTTAAACTTGTCTATGCTGTGTGTCTAAATTTTTACGGAAGAGAAATATTCTACAATTGTTTTCTATTGAAAGGCATTTGGAGATAAGCTATGTAAGCTATGTATATATTATCAACTGTAAAAACAATATTACTTGTTTTATGTGGTTTAGAAAATGTCTAAACAAAGTTAGTAGTCATTTATTTCGAAATTAATGTCACGGAGTACGTTTAGATGGGCGAAAGATTAAAGAGTTTCGATTGTCTACTTTGCACCTTGCCAGTAAGTTCATTTGTAAGCCGAGAATTATACTTTTAAATTTCGTGAACGGACTTTCATTTTATATACATAGGATATTCATTTTGCAAATTTGCCCTGAATAAACTTATTCTTGACGCTTCTTGACTATTCATATTTATTAAGACTCACAGCTCACAAGCTTGGTGACTGTAACTAGGTTACAGAACGAATACGTAAATTATTTGTATAAGTTCTTCTTCGTGAAACTTACAAGTGTAATTCTCGCCTAAGAGGAAAAGTTATACTTTATAATCTAACCTGTCAGTCCCACAACAAATATCTTTAAAAATACCGCGATTTGATCGCGAACCTTTTATACAAATATATATTTCGCTTATATGACAAACTTTCGACTATACTAAATGCATTAATTTGTACTAATGCAAGAAATGAAACTACATAGTATTTTTTTCGTCATAATTATTACTTACTTTTAAAATTTGAATATTTTATCAAAATGTCCGTTTGTAATTTATTTTTTCTACATTGCAACACCACTGTACCAATTGACATTCGATTTTTAAGGCAGTTTTTTTTTTATTCCTCGTACGGTGTAAATTAATCAATCGTGAAAATTTTCGGTTATTTCCATTTTGATCATGTCTGTTTTCAAATGAAAAAAAAATAGAATATTGAAATATTGTAACTAACACTAGCACTATTTTGACGATCCATGCAACCTTCAATTTAAACACTGATGGATATTTTTTCAGTTAAGTGCACATGTTAGATAATAGTTCGTTTTTTTCTACGATATATTTAAAAATTTTTTAGCATCTAGTTGTGCACTTTTTTAAGCGAACAATGAAGTCATGTGATGTCCGCGTCCAAATTTTTAGTAGGTTTTTAGTTATTTTTGATAATTGCTTCAATATATAAATATATACTTGTTTTTATCAATCACAGATTATGTTAAGCACTCTCACTGCTCATTGAGCATTTATACCACACGCTTGGTTTATATATATTTATATATATATTAATACCAAGTACACTTAATATCTTGAATTTAACGTAAAATCCAATTTTCCAGCAATAAATGCCTTAAGTTACTAAAATTAAGCTAGTTGCCGCTGACTTTCAACTATTTTACTTTACTTAAAAATAGTTAAGTTAATGTGAGTTATTGATAAATAATTTTTATATATATTATATTCTCAAACTTTCTGTAGGACTTTTTTAGGTCCACAATTGTTTATTACAAACTTTCTGACCATTTATAACAATTTTGTTAAAGTGTGACACAAAAGTCATTTTTCTAAGTTTAAATATATAACCTATAATTAGCTATATTCTATAAAATATACAATATATAAAACTCGAAGCCTATTGCAATTTAAAAACTATAAGCTATCATTTTTTGAGAATGCCATGTTAAACGGATCAGTAACTTTACCTAAATCCCTTATATACAAACAATAAAATATATTTTTATTTATATAAAAATACATATTCATTCAGCGTTTTAAATATACAATATAATGTCAGGATATAAATATATCTTATATACAGCTAATTTAACAGATTCTTGTAGGATTTTACCGGTTTTTGCACTAACGTCCAATTGACAATTAAACGAAATTAATGTCATGAAATTTATTTTAAACCAATGTGTTTATAAATTAAGCTTTTTTTATTGAAAACATCGAGACCCATTCAATACTTCTAGATAAATCAAAAAGTTACAATACTTAAATAGGTATTTTTCACATATTTTCAAATAATTTAACCTGTGTAAAATTATCATTATAAGTAACATATGCCATATTTTAGTATGTCAATTTGTTATAAACAGAATAATCATACATCCCATATAAAACTACATTCAAATCCCATTAACTCATTCGCCATCTTATAATGTATGACATAAAGCTATAAATTAAATGGATGCTGATAAGCAATAATGTGTCATGCCACAAAAGTATAATCATGTAATATTAATGTTCCTGATAATAAATCACGCATTAAACACTATTGAAAATATTTTAAGTAATCTGAACTAAATAAGTACGGAAAAAAGTGTCCTGGTTTAATGTTTAGAATATTAAATTTAATATACTAAAAAAAGAACTTATTTTTAGATAAAACTTTTCATTATACCAATCTACTTTTAATTAATTTTATCTTTTATCAAAATAGAAAAGAAAATTAGGACATATTTTTCTTCAAACTAATTTATTCAGAATAGGTTTGACATGTTTAGACGCCATTTTCTCAAAATGAAGTCTGTGTGGCTTGACATCGTATTGTTTATCGGCGTCCAAATATGGAACTGAAAGTCTTATGCAACCATTTTCACGACGAAATAACTTAAAGTAACTAAATTCCAATTGACCATAGACATAGAGAACTGGAGCTGTTAAAATTAATTGGTCGAGAAAGTGTAATGGAGAACCAGAAAGTTTCTTGTTTTTATTTTATTTTATATATATAAAAATAGCTGGCAAATGAATAGCATCTATTTTAGAGAGCGGTAAATTTTTGGAGATTTATGCTCAGTCCATATATCAATGCATTTAACCGAAATTAGCATTATTTCTGGGTGTGTTCCGAAATAAAATCCAGCAAGTGTCAAAATGGGTAATACCTTTGCCTTTGTCCTTAAAAAATTAAAGAGATTTTTCGATGCGATCGAGAAGACAACCACAATTAAAATTTGAAGACACGTTTTAATTATACTTTGATGGAATAATATGTGACGTCACGTTACACGTTTAAAAATGTCATTAGCTCTGACCAGTATGCATAGTACGGATTTTTCGTTTCATTAACTAATTTTAATTTGACCTATCAAAATTGTCGCTCGCACTCACAGAATACAATAATTCACCAATCACACGCGCTTTGTTTCAATCCTCCAATCATTTTCACTCATTATACTCACTATATCGTTCCTCGTTCTTAATACGAGATGGCGCTAATTCCATATAAATCTGCGTTTAATTTACAGGAATGGAAAATTAAAAAAGGCCATATTAACACACAGTATGATGGATTCAATTCCGGTACACATAAATAACATCAATACACCAAAATGACATCGACAGCTCTCAGTGTTGCCAGCAACAACAATTAATCTATTTCAAGATTTTTAAACGCCCTTTCCATTGCCTTTTCCCGCTTCTTATCAGGGAGGGCGTTTATCCTCTGTTCCTCTTCAGCCTTGAAGTATGGTTCCAGTGCTTTTAAAGTCTGCATACATTTCTTGTGTAATGTCTGCGTGTCTGGGAGAGTACCTCCATGGTTTGGTGGCAGAGCTGAACGGGGTATTACTGTATTGTAAAACATTTCCAGATCTGCATTTTTATGATGGAATTTTATCTGAAAGTATAAAATAATTAATTATTATTATCTATTTTAACAGCAATAAGAGTACAATTATAGATAACTAGCGCCCCGCCCCGGCTTCGCACGGGTACATACATTGACACACACGCAGGCACACACGCACGCACGCACGCACGCACGCACGCACACACACATACATCCTTCTTTTTTGCGTCGGGTTTAAAAAAAAAAAAGTAAAATTATAAAGGAAGTTTGAATTTTTTTTAATGAATTTTTTTTATTCATAGTTTTTATTAATGTACTCGCGGCACTTTATTATATTACATTACATTGACTCCCCCCGTACCACAGTGACGATTGGGTTACATTATTAGAGTTTTAGTAAGGATCCCTAATTATTTTTAAATATAATATAGCCTGTGTTACTCGGGGATAATGTAGCTTTCCAAAGGTGAAAGAATTTTTGAAATCGGCCCAATAGTTTCGGAGCCTATTCATTACAAACAAACAAATCTTTCCTCTTTATAATATTAGTATAGATATAGCGTAGTATTAAATTTAAATTATATTAATCTGGGGGCACGGCAGTGCCACCGCCAAGTCGAGCTAAAAAAAGCGGCACGGCCGTAACACTCTTTTCTCGAAGCAATTCGAGCCTTTTTCGATCTATAATAGTATAACTTCGCTGTGAATAAAACTAGAAACCTATTTTTTTAATAAACATGCAGGCTGTGTATAATACTTGTTAACTGTCCAATAAATATTCATACCAATATTATAAATGCAATCATATCTTACGCTTTACAATACGCTACGTCCATATTATTTGATGTTAGCAAACTGTACCCGTTTCTAACTTTGACAAGTTCGTCGATTGACTTGTTGGCCTCAAGATATTCTCGCCCGGTTGCTAGGCAACGTCGTCCAAAGTCGTAGGTAGATGGGTGACAAAAATATAAGTTTGTAATATTATATAATTATATAATATTATTATTAAAACGTGAAAGGTTTTATTTCTGTCTGTTTATTTGTTACGATTTCATAATTAAATTATTCAACTGATTCCAATGAATTTTGGTATAAGCATAGATTAGACACTGGAGAAGTATTTACTACATTGAAAGATTTACATAAATTGTTTATCATTTATTTCATATCTGAAAAAAATTATAGTGCTTTATTTTTGACACTCACAGCGTTCGTAAGGTAGGTCATTGTTTCTAGGTATGTATACCATATATTTCTACCAATTACGAGGGTAAAATTAACAAGTGTAACTATTGCAAAATAATTTTTAAAATCAGATCATTATTTACAGAAATTAATTACCCCCACAACTAAAAAAAAACTAATTTTGGAGATGACTTTACAATGTAATCTATACTAATAATAAAATTCTAGCGGGTCGCTGTCTGTACATGGAAGATATATGAAAAAAAATATTATAGGGGGCTTTTATTAACGCAGTAGAATCCAAAACAATGATTTTTAGAATTCTTATCTGTTTGTCTGTTTGTCTGTTTGTCTGTTTGTCTGTTTATCTGTGCGTTTGTGCACGCTAATCTCAGAAACGGCTCATCCGATTTAGATGCGGTTTTCACTAATATATTGTAGTAAGCTTCACTTAACATTTAGGCTTTGTTTCATGTGAATCGGTCCATAAATAAAAAAGTTATGTCAATTTAAGGAATCCCGTGGAACATTTTTTTTGTGCTTATCACTAAATGCATGAAAGTATATACAGTACTTACATCAAAAAATACATTTTTTAATTTTTTGTCTGTCAGTCTGTCTATCTATCTGTTTGTACCGACTAATCTCTGAAATGGCTTAACCGATTTTGATGATACTTTTACTTGCACTTAGCAAATGTTATAAAGAGTGACTTAGGCTTACTTTTATTTAAGATATTTTTTAATCTATACATATAAAAAAATTCTAACGGGTCGCTGTCTGTACATAGAAGATATATGAAAAAAAAATATTGGGCGCCTTTTACCTACGCAATAGAACCCAAAACAATAATTGTTAGAATTTTTGTCAGTTTGTTTATCTGTGCGTTATCTCAAAAATGGCTTATCCGATTTAGATGTATGGTCATTAATATAATGCAGTAAGCTTCATTTAACGTTTAGTGTTTGTTTCATCTAAATCGGTTCATAAATAAAAAGTTGTCAATTTAAGGATTCACCTCGAACATTTTTTTGGACTTTTCACGAAATGCATGAAAGTATATACAGTTCTTACATAAAAAAATCCATTTTTAAAATTTTTGCCTGTTTCTTACGACTAATCTCTAAAACAGCTGAATCAAATTTGATGGGACTTTCACTCGCATTTAGGGGATGTCCATTAATCCCATATTTTAAACCCATATTAATTAGGCCCAAAGGAGGAAGAGGAGATGGAAGAAAAAAATCACGAAATATCACAAAGTCTAAAAAGTTTTTTAAAACATTATGTATTTAATGGACAGCTAATATTATAAAGATTAACTTGGGCAACTTTTATTTAAAAATATGTATTTATTTTAATGAATAAGTAAAACATAGAATTACGCGATAACAAAATATTGTAGAAACCAATAAAATATCGAAAAATTTCCGATTTAAGAAGGGAAGCTATACATCTATACAAATAAATAAAATTGATATGTCTGTTTAAAATTTTAAATTAATGCAGGTGAAAGTATATTATACTGAAAGTATACTAACAACAAAATTACCGATTTTAAAATTGTTGTCTGTCTATTTGTCACTCAGTTTGTTTCGGCTAATATTTGAAACAGCTGGACCGATTTTGACGAAACTTTCACTAGCAGAAAGCCAATGTAATAAGGAACAAAATTGAAACCAATGAAGTAGTGAACAACATCTGATTCAAAGAGGGAAGATACATATATATTATATATAAATATAATAATTTTAAAATATAATATATTTACTGGGTAATTTTTTTACTGGATATGATAGACCAAATCCGAAACTATAAGCAATAGCAAAAAATAATAATTAAAGGAGTCACAGAGCCGATTTTGATAAAAACTAAAACAATATCATTAGTTTTTTGAAAAATAAGTTTTCCTAGCCAGAAACGAACGCGATGATTTTGCAAAAATTAACATTCTGTATTATTGCATCATCTGATACTGTGACATATTATAAGGATCAACTTTAGTCAGGGAATAGTATACAGTTAAATGCAATAAAAAGAAAAGACTATTTTTTTTACAAAATTCTATCAAATTCATACATTAATTAAATCTTTAGTAATTCTTCAAAAAAAAAAAACGATCATACCCAAAAGTTAAATTTTAAAATTAATAACGGGATGTTGTTACGCTAATAGTGGGTGAGTACAACAATAGCCGAGTGAAATGAAATGAAGATTTTTAATAAATTGATTAACCTTTTTAAGAATTATCTAAACCTACCTAGGTGACGGGGACCAAAACAAACGTCACATTCTATCAACTTTGTATAGTTCACATAGAATAAATAGACAACATAAAAGAAGTTACTGTGAGTTATTCATTTTATATATTTTCGATTGTCACACTCTCCTTTCTTACTTTAGTAGGTGACTAGCATTTTGATGCAACCTAAAAACAAATCGTTCGTAATGCTTACTTTTTTTCTAAACTTAACGGGACCCATGACTTAACCCACATATTTGATTATGTATGTGTAGAATCGATTACTTAACTTCTAATTCATGTATAGATTTAATGTTATTTTGTATAAAAAAAAAAAATCTTTTCCTTTTATTTTTTGCTTACTATTGCTTTCCTAAAGTAATTCTTACAGGTGACACTATTAGGTGGTGCAATAATGTTTTGTTTAAAGAAAATCATGAAATCAAAAAAACTTATGATGCAGTTTTAAATTTCTCAAAATCGGACACCTTTAAGTATTTTTCGCGACTCCTTACAGTTCCGGATTTGGCCTATCAAGCTCAGTTAAAAAATTCACCCGATATATAATGTAAAGAGAACCGCGCCGGGAACATACTGTTTTACAATCGAAATTTTAAAAAGACTAGCACAAAGCACTTTTCTTCAACATTTATTGTGAACACCGTGGAGGAATACCGTATCTGAGTTAGTGTCTGCTTATAAATACAACCAGAAAGTTTCCAAATCAAAAGTAAAAGGCTCTTTTCTTGACCCCAGGCTATTATAACTTTGCTTTGCAGGAGACATGCCATTCTGTTATCCACGCGAACGAAGTCGCGGGCACAGCTAGTTTATAATATAAGTACAGATTTAAATATTCATGTACGCCAGCAAATAGTGATATTTAGTGGACTCAGTGAACTAGTTAAATTCTATTTGAGGCTCATAGTACTTAGTAAATCATGAGGAATAATATATTGAGTCATTTTCCTTACAAAAATGGCTTACGTCCAAAATTCTCACACACATCAATTCTTACACACCTCTACTACTTAACCCAATGATTTTATATCACTATAGATATATAATTTTCTATAGAACCAAAAAAAAAACGTACTATGAGTATAGCTAAATTAGGAAAAAGTAAATTTTTTAAAACGTTATCTACGTTCATCCGACTCTTATACCGAGATATAGGATAGATATTGGCACTTAGAATTAGGACCACTTTGGACGACGTTGCCTAGCAACCAGCTAGTATGACAAACGAGGGTATCTATGCGTCAACAAGCCAATACAAGCTTGTCAAACTTGGAACCCATTTCCAAGTTTGACTAGCTTGTATTGACTTGTTCAGGTTTCAAACGTCAAATAGAACACGACATATCTTAGTTGTAAAATGTTATAAACGTCTCATTTTTTTACATAAATCTTGTCAGGCTCACGGAAGGGCATAGAGTTTCTTTTATCCAGAAAAATTTGAATTTCAGTCTATTTTCCACATTGACTGACAGAGAATGAATTCAGGCATTATGTCTGCATTTTGTTAAAACTGTGCACTTTATGCTGGATAATAAAATATTTAAATAAATAAATAAAATTGTACTGTTTCTTACAGACAGAAAAAGTATTTTAGATGGTCTTCTAAACAAATGTAGATTATATAAACGCAAGCGAAACCACAGACAATGCTATTAAGACAAATGAAACTGGGTGAAAAAAGCTTGTATTGTTTTGCTTTATCGAGACAGAATGTGATTATTTAACAATTTATGTTTGATCTTAGAAAAAGTCATTTGACGTAAATAGAATATAATAAACATTATGCAGTACACAATAGTGCATTGATTTAACATTGTATAGTAAATAAGCATATGATTAATATAATTGAATCCATTTGACAATGCTTATCTATACATTGATGCTAATAGATAAGCAATAACGTGTCAACCCACAAAAAGTCAAATTTACAGATATTACACACACTTTCAAGTCTACATGACTTAAAAAATATGGAAAAAAGTTTCTTACTTAATGTTTTGAATATTAAATTGTGTTCCATATTTTGTAATATGCTATAATCTCACATATTAATAAACTTTTTTTCAAACGAAGTCTTGTGGCTTGACACAATATTGCTTATTAACGTACGGGTTTAAGGATTTTTTTGCGTGTTTTGATTAAAAAAGGTGAATTTTTGGATTTGTACACTTTAATACTAAACATACAATGTCATCTTTTATTAATTTTAAGGTTTAATAACAATGTCTCACCATATCGAAGAATTTCTTATCCATGAAGGGTCTAATGAGGAGCAAGAGTTTGTCCACGATTGGCTCAGTGTTGAACACGTGGATTTCTCGCATGCGCACCGGCAATGCCTCTTGGACGTATTGAAAGAATTTACGAAGAGACCTGGAATTTGAAACAATGATTTTCGTTAAATTTTAATTTTATTGAGGTATTTAAGTCATCTTTATTTTCGTTAAAAATAATCCAAATTAGAGGGTGGAACTTTTTCTATAAAAAAATCGGCAAAGGTATTACGCAAAAATCCAACTTAGTTTTTATTAAAAATGTTTTTAAGGTGTAAATTGTATTTACCATTAGACGAGAATTACATTTTTAAGTTTTATTCTCTTAATTGATATAAAACAACTCTGTAACCTGGTAACTATTGCCTGAGTAACCTTACGAAAGCGTTGGCTGTTAAAAATAAAGTCAAGACAATATACTGCAATTTTCAAGAAGTCACTATCGAAGAGCATTACGTAAATTTAGTAATATCCATATGCTATAACAATACATGCAAGCCAATGAGGTAATATTTAATATTTTCAAATTAAAAATGATTCAACGTTCATATTTGTGCCCCAAAATTAACTGGGCAAAGTTGGTAAACATTTTTTTTTAATTTTTCATACAACTAAGACGATGAGTTCGGTTAGACAACCTAACCTTCTAAGAATACATGCAAAAAAATTTAATGGCACATCAATTTTACAAACAGTGAATGGTGACCTTTAAATATTTAATCTGTTCGATATTAAATTAAATAAAAATGGCAAAGCATGATTTAGATATTTACGCGTTCTTTACCTTTGTCTATCCTTTTGGAAGCTATAAAAATATATAATATTATATATATTTTTGTAATAAATTACAATACATAAATGTAAAATGATTATTAAAAAGTACTTATCACAAGTACTGAACTTTTAACTCGAAGCTATATATATTTCGAAAACCGAAATTCATACGCTAATAACAATAATTATAGTTATAATTGAATTAAAATCTCGTTTAAAGAACTCGTTTTCGTTAAAAAATACAAGGATATATTAATAAAGAAAAAAAATGACCGTTTTTTTTTGAATCCACATACCAATAAACCATTGACCAATAGTAGACCTTATTTAAATATGAAACAAATGACAATTTAAAACAATGTACTTTTGAAAGAATAAAGTAATTTTTATATATTGCAACATTAACACATTAAAAAGATATATACAGATTAAAAAGTATCTCATAGACATTTTGTTCAATAAATGTCATTAAAAATAAAACTACATAATTTAATATAGTATCATATTATTATATAAAAATGCATATATTTGTTATTATATTAAGAAGCTAAGTGAGTTAGTTAACATGTGCAGTAAATTCCAGAGATTTTGTGATGAAAGAGTGAGAGAGTGAGTATTTCGTCATTATATACGTATAATGTATATACTTACGATAAGCTAACTCGTGTTAGATGTCCCAATTTGACTCCTTGCATGTCGAACACGAAAACGTGTCCCGGCTGAGGACCTCGCTTACTTAGACATGCATCTGAAATTAAAAGACAATTGAATGTACTATGGTCGACTAGCGGTCGAAATTCGATTTTAATTCATTACATAACATAATAAACTTGAGCGACTTCAAAACATTGCAATTCGGTTCGTATTTGGATTACGCAAATTCGACCATATTTCAGAATTCTGTTTAAAACTCAAGTTGCCAGTCCGCCTTCGCCGGAATCTACACATCCTTTCTCTTCTGTACTGTGTGTTATTTAATCCAACTAGCCCTTACTTGAAGGAGAAGTTAGAATTTATTGGCGAGCATAGCAAGATACTGCGTTCCTCAGAAAATCTTAAGCTTAGGTTGCTGCGCACAAAAGTAAATACTTTCAGCGTTCGTTTAAAGGCTATTCTTCAGTGGAATACTCTGCCTTTAAATATTAGCCAAAGTAAAAATATAAGTGTTTAAAAAATAGAGAAAGATCAGTATTTATCTCTCATATAATGAATTTTTTGGTAGATATCCTTAATAATGTGTATACATATGTGTCTATAACATGTATGTATGTATATTTAAATAATTTATATGTATGCATATATATTTAAGTATTTTATCATAATTATTGTATGTATTTGTATGTATATTTATTCAATCATACACCAACTACCTATCTCTTCTTCACAAATTTCTAACCCTAAGGTTGCTTGGAAGAAATCGCTATTAAGCGATAAGGTTTTGAAAATCGGTCCACATATGAACATGAATAAATAAATAAATAAAATACATTTTTAACAGACTTTTTTTTTGATCACAGATAATTTATTTTCAATTTGACCACAGACCAAATAATAAATAACAGAGTATGTGTGTGTATCAAATACATTGTTATGTGTAATGTTTTTTTATGCATAATTAAAAAATATATTACTACTCCGCACTTCTCTATATAAGCTATAAGAGCGTAAAATTTCATACTCTTCCGTTAGCAATTTTGTAAAAAGGGGATAGAATGTAGGGGCTAGTTGCCTGGACGGCAAAATTTATAGGGGTGGTATTATTTGGATTTTAAAGTTGTTTTTTTATGTTAAAATATTTCAACATATACGGTAATTGGTGAAAAATTGTAATTTTCAATATAAAAATGAAAATTTTTAATGTAACTGTAACTTGTAACACTAAAATTAAAAAAATATATTTAATCTGAAATTATGCTCCGGATCTCTGTTACACAATTTATAACTTTTTTAAGTACTGATTTTTCTTATTACCTAGTACTTTTACATAGGTAAGTAATGATTAAGATAATGGGGCAGGATTTTTTAGTGCCCCAGCGCGACACTTAGACCTAATCCGTCTCTGAATATACATATAAAAGCTATATTACTGTAAAACATCAAAAACTGTTTTCTAATTTTTGAGAACTTTAAGCATTCACCCTTTCATCCACCCTCACAAACATTTCCATTAACAATAGAAGTAGCACCATGTATGTATGTACATACCTATGTATGTCTAGCTCCCATCGAGTCTAGTGTATGTCAAGGCCACCCGAGTATCCCCTACGGGCGATTTCAATCTGACCTTTAGAATATCGCAAAGATTTATCGCATGATACTTCGAGATTGAACTACGTTTTAAGTTGGTTGTTTAATATAAGCTTATACACGTATCTTATTTCGTTAAAGCTAACGGATGAGAAAATTATTCTTTTCTTTACACTTTTGAAAGAAAAATCTGCACAATTATCGAAATTAAGGTTAATTTAAATTTCTTTTCTTTACTTACTCGCCTACAATGTGCGGTGTATTTACATAGAGTTGTTAAAACACCCATAATGGTTAACAATACTACATTATGATGTCTACTATAGTCCAGGTTTTATTATACATAATTTTAAAGACATTATTCAATTATATAAAAAAAAAAAATTGTTTTAACTATTAATAAATACCGGACAAAGTATCGGCGTTTCGTTATCGAGTTTTTTTTTTATATAAATGAGCAGGCAAGACACCTGATGTTACCTTATCACTGCCGCCCATGAACATTTAGTGAGGTGAGCCGAGATGGCCTAATGGTTAGAACATGTCGATCTCAACCGATGATCGCGGGTTCAAAGCCCCGGCTAGCACCGCTTATTTTTCAAGGGCTAAATTCGTGTTTAAATTTAAATTTATCTCGAGCTCGGCGGTGAAGTAAAACATCGTGAGGAAACCTGCATGTGCCGGCAGAAATTCTGACACGTATATCAGCCAACCCGCAGTGGAGCAGCGTGGTGGATTAAGCACTGAACCTCCTCCTTAATAGGAGAGGAGGCCTTTACCCAGCAATGGGACATTTACAAGCTGTTACTTTACATGAACATTTATAGTACCAGACCAGCCACAAATACGTTGCCAGCTTAAATAGCAATGTGGGATGAAAGGGAATAAGACGTAAGAAGAGGATGGAGTGAGTGGATATTAGGTATTTGACAGACACGTTAGCGCAGTGGTCACTGCTGCTGACACAAGAGGTCAACGGTCGCGGGTTCCATCCCCGCTCACGGCAAATGTCTGTATTGGTCATACGAATGTTTGTCGTGGTCTAGGTGTTTGTGTTAGTGTTGCAAGTGTTTTCAGACTCCCGACACAAGGTCACGCGATCTTAATGGGGGCCGTTGAGTGTGATGCGTTTTTTTATTTTATTAGACTTCCGGCTCTTATGAAACGCAGTCATTTAAGGCTCTTCGATCGATCTTCTGTCGAGCCAGCCTGGATACGAGGATACTGTGAGCTACAGCTAGGCTCTACCTCAGTGTGTGAGTGAGGATGATGTGTGATACCATCAATTCTCTTACATTTTCCCCCCAACAGGTGATGAAGGGATTTCTTATTGAACTGGCAACGAAATCGTGCTGCGGATTTTTATGGGCGGTTGTAATTACTCCATATAAATGATCTGTCTGTTCGTTTGTCATTGGTATTCTCAAAAAAAAAAAATCTAACAGACTTGACAGACAGGTTGACGCAGTGGTCGCGGATTCGATCCTCGCTCAGGGCAAACGTTTATATTGACCACACAGGTGTTTGTCATGGTCTGGGTGTTTGTGCTTGTGTTGTGTTTCCGGACTCCCGACACAGGATCCTAATGGGGCCGTTGAGTGTGATGCGTTTTATTTACTTATTATAATTTACATACTTGACTTTATCAAAGTTTGCATTTATCTATACTAATATATAAAGCTGAAGAGTTTGTTTGTTTGTTTGCTTGAACGCGCTAATCTCAAGAACTACTGGTCCGATTTGCGAAATTCTTTCAGTGTTAGATAGCCCATTTATCGAAGAAGGCTATAGGCTATATATTATCACACTAAAATCAAAAGGAGCGGAGCGCCAATGAAGAATGTCTCAAAATCGGGGATATTTTCCTATTGAGAGAGTTTACGCTGCTCTGTGTAAACGGTTAAAGTTTCGCAAAAATCATGTATAACAGAACTGTTCCCCTTTAAAAGTTCTAAAAAAAAGTCCGCGACAGCATATGTCTAACTTTTAAGGTTAGCTCACTATAACCTTTTTTATGCTAACCAAATTTGTTCTAAAATAATGCATTATTAGCCCAGAATAACTATTCCACGCGAACGAAGTGGCGGGCGGAAGCTAGTCAGGGATAAAGTTATTAAACACGTTGACAATCAGCCTGTGTGGTCGAAGCTATTCGTAACCACCATAAATTCAGAACCCCATAGCTACCATTGTTCGAAAACACTTTTGGCGTGACATTAAGGAAAACGAGTGACTACAAAGGTCATGCAATTATAGTACCGCCAATTAATTTTAATCCTTGATCACAACACGTTGTTGAATAATTGTTTATCAATGGAAAAATCATGTAAAATAATTGAATTAAGTTATATATCGTGTTTTTATAAATATAAAAAAATAATTATATACAGTTTTTTTTTGTAATATTTCCTTTACTTCGTCCACGGAAAAAAAAATGAAAAATGAAAAAAAAAATTATTGCTATTTGTATGGCGATGGGAACGGTTTCAATTGTTAACGTAAATGACAATGTGTTATAAACTTTTAAACAAACAATAATATGTATTTTACAACCATAAAAGCCACATAACAAAGAAATAAATTGAATTTTATAACCAAATTACGTCAATCTTGCTTTGGCATTCGTTAAGCGATATGCGAGACTAAGGTACAGTAATACCCTGGACTTACGCGATAGGGACTGAGCGCTATCCGCGTAAGTCCGGGGTACAATTTTGCATAAGAAGACTTACAAAGTATGTATAATTGGGACTGGAGACTAAACAAAACAATAATTTAGGAAATAATTAGTATCTAATTATATACAAACTACGATGTTCAAACAAAAAACAAATAGAGGAGAAAATTAAATCGCGTAACTCCGAATTCGCATAAGTCGAGGTAGCGTAAGTCGGGGTATTACTGTATTGTTAAGTTTTGCTCTCGTAAATGATAAAATATAGCTCTGTAACCTAGTAACAGACACGTCGTAAGTCGTTCCGAAAGCTATGATTGTCACACGGGAATTACATTTGTAAGATTTTAGTAAATGATATAAAATAACTCTGTAGCCTCGTAACAGTTATTAAGGTAACCTTACGAAAGTTGTAGCTGTTAAAAAAAGGCTCTAACAGTCAAGGGCGGATCCAGCTTCGCCGCCAGGGGGAGTCACCTAGTTTTGGTCAAGTCACAAGAAGTAATAATTTAAGTTTGATAATAACCGATACAGGTAAAAAGTTATCACTTCTTCTACTTCGATGGGTACGTTTTCATGGACGCAGAGAAGTGCCAATGCGGTTAAACGTTCTTCAATCATACAAATTATATTAAATTAATTAAATATTAAAGGTACTTACATAAAATCTACATATATTGTGATAAAAAATATGTTAATCATCATCATGTTTAACAATTATAATTAGTGCTCTACCTAGGTCTTGGACCCAGCCCGGGGAGGAGGGGGGAGGGTCATGACCCCCATGACCTGCCCCCTAGATCCTTCCTTGCTAACAGTAAAGTATTTCAGGTGCAAAGCAATGACACTTATGTAGATATGACTTATACGACTACACTTATACTATTACATTTACTTAAACTACACTTAAACGACTTATGTAAATATTTATGAAAGTCTTACAGCAAAACTTATAATAGGACGCTGATAAGCAATACTGTATCAAGCCAGACGGACTTCATTTTGAGACAGTCTAAACATGTCTAATCTATTCTTAACAAATTTGTTAAAGACGTACATATATATCCATCTTCTCTTTTCTGTTATGATAAAAGATATAATGAATTAAAAGCAAAACGATATTATAAATGTTTTTATCTAATTAATATATATATATATATATATATATATATATATATATATATATATATATATATATATATATATATATATATATATATATATATATATATATGGGGTAATTGCTTATTGCAAAATAAGGAACACACTTCAATACTCGAAACATTAAATTAAGAAACATTTTCAAATTTAGTTTAGATAACTTGAGGTTGTTTTGAATAATTTTAAATAGATGAGTTATTATCAGAATACATGAATATCTCCGAATTTCGCTTTTTGTGGGCTAACACATTATTGCTTATCAGCATCCAATTATCGTTATACACATAATATTCAACAGTTAATAATACCTCGGTACCTATGTAATGTTAGATAAATTCACTGTCGTATACATAGCCAATATAAATATATATAAATAAAATTTATTTCTCGTGTGTATGTTTGCGCATCACTTCAAAACGTCCGCACCTTTTTAGATTATTGATTTTTTTGCTATGTTTTTAATTGTCTTGGCAAGGTCTTTATATAATGATATTTTATCTACATATACGCTGAGAAGCAAAACTGCCTCAAGCCACACGGACTTCATTTTGAGAAAATGGCGTCTAAAGATGTCAAACCTATTCTTTAAATATGTTTGTAGAAGTTTATATCCACCTTTTTCTTTTGTTTTTTGATAAAATGTGTAATGGATTAAAGCAGATTGATATATTTAATATATTATCTAATAAAAGTTTTTAAATATTTGAGATTATTGTATAAATTTTAAAATATGGAACGCACTTAAAATTCGAAATTATCATTATTTAAATGAAATATTTTTAAGAAACCTGCATATAAATAATTAAGCATTAATTATTAGGTACACCCGTAAGTCGGGCAGCGAGGGATCATTGAAATACAATAATTAAATATTTATTTATTTTCGATTATATTCAAATATATGTACGGGGTGCAAAATCTGATCTTTATTAACTTTACAAATGGCGAACGTCTTGACGCATTGCGCAAATTCAATTGTTGTGCATAATTCGTACTTCGTTGTAAAAAAAAATTACATTTAAGTAAATTGTATGGTTACTTTTGACGAACATTGTAACAAATACTTTGAAAATTTTCGTGTGTTTTTTATACATTTTTGCTTGTAGGGGAGGGGGGAATTTATCATAGACCTTAATAAAATAATTATATAAATAAAAAATAAATAAATTATAACAACAAAATAATAAAACAAATAAAAGGAATTTTAGTTTTTTTTTATTATTTCTCACAGTTATATCTTTATAGAATTAACATAAACTTTAATACCGAGTTGAAATTGTTTTTTTAATTTTTTTCTTGCTAATAATTAACACGTGGGAAAACAATATTAAAATTATGTTTATATGACAATAGGTAACATAAATAAGTATAAAAAAAGAATTTTAATGAAAATACGTTACATTAACGATAACTGTCCGGTTTCCTATAGTAAAGAGGCCGTAACGATTTGCCTCCCTCCCTTTAAACGTTACGTTATTGTTTAAATCCCACCCCTGTATCATAACGTTTAACAAGACCCCCCCCCCCCCCTCTTACGTTACGTAATACTTGAACGCTATCTAAGGCCGTGTTCACCGTCGACTACCTACCGAAACCCTGGAAAGTGGGACTTATACCGCGCGGGACATTTCATTTTGATTAATGCAAATGATCTTATTTTATCATTTTTCACTCATAATTACCGTTTAAAATCTATAACGTTATTTTGTTAGTAACGATTATCTATGTTCTTGTTACGCAGCTGGGTTTTTTCGATTTTTTTTTAATATTCTATTACTAGCTGTGCTCGCGACTTCTTTGGCGTGGGCTACATGATGCTTGGTAGTCTCATTCAAAACAAGAGTCTACGGTGCGTCTCGAGAAAGAAGATCCTTTTATAAATTAAAATAGATAAAATTTCTAAAATAAAAGTACTAAGTTAAGTCTAACTTACTTAGTATAACAATACTATATGCTAGTGAGAGTCCCGCCAAAATCGAGATGTTTGACAACGCTACACAGAATCGTAATTTTAGCAAAAAGGCTAAACGTAGAGTAGAATTCCTTGGGTGCTAATCATAATAAACAGATTCACTTAAATACATACTTCATAAACTTATATTTACACGTACAATCTGTTTTACATAATTGACAACTTTACGTAAGTTATTTTCGATTTATTTTCGGTGTAAGTTACAAAATTTTGCTTTTTACTTCTCCATGTACATTTTAATGTTTGTTTTTGTTATTCGCTTGTAAAGCCTTCTTGCCTAGATGGTTTTACTTTTATCTTTATCTAAACTATTATTATATTATAAAAAGATCAAATTTGTTTGTAAGTTTGTACGTATATACGTGGGGGTAATCTGAAACTATTGGTCCGATTCATTAATTTTTTTTTTTTTTTTATAATCTTTATTTAAAGAGCTTTGTCACCATACGTGACTATGCCGCTCTGTTTTTTCTGATATAATTTTAATTTCTTAATCTAAAATACTTATTAACTAATTTATATAAGGCTCTAGCTTTATCACTTAAAGGAAATGCCAAAAACGTCATACAATCGGTTATGCTTCAATTATTACTATTAAATAGATTAGAAATACTAATTCTAAATACCTCGTTCCGAACACATTCCAACAAAACGTGGTAAATGTCCTCAATTACTCCGCAAGGGATGCAATTTGGTGTATCAGATCTTTTTATAAGGAAGGCAAATTTGTTTGTTGGAATATGTCCGGCGCGAAGCCTTAACGCCGTTATTACTTCGCAGCGACTAAGGTCACTGTTGTCAAACCAGCATATCCTTAATGGCTGAGGCTGCATTGTTTTGTACCAAATACCCTTCTCTTTTGATCGCTTATCAAAGTATTCAGTCCACATAGAAATACATTTAACTTTAACATGCCAAATGAGGTCAGTAAAAAAAGGATCCAAAGATATCCGTACACCTTCGATACAAGCTTGTTTAGCGAAGCAATCTACCTTCTCGTTGCCCATTATACCAATATGTGATGGAATCCATTGTAAGTACACAGATTTAGTTCCAGAATTCAACTTTTGTAATTGATTTAAAATATTATAAGCTATCGGTGTGCCTCGAAAAGTCGAGGTACAACGAGCCAAATGCTGCAGGGCACTTTTCGAGTCGGTTAAAATTACAAATTTGTTACAATCTATGGTGTCAATATATGATAAAGCTTCTAGAATAGCCACAAATTCTATGACCATTATGCAATTATTTTGATGTATTTTAAATTTTACATGACTATTGCTTTGTGGATCATAAAATGCAGCGCCCGATGCATTGATTTCCCTGGAACCGTCAGTAAAAATTTGATAACAATTATTATAAGTGTTTGTCAAAAAATATTCAACTATCATTTTTAATTCCGGTGTGCTGTATTTATTTTTAGCCTTGGTAATTGTCGAAATATCGGTTTTAACAAATTTAGTAACATTTACATTGCTGATCCACGTTTGAAGAGAGAACATTTCAAGCACTTTGCTACGATGAATGGGAACAAGATTTAATTCTTCATGTATATAAACTAAAAGCGGTTTACGTTTGTACGTCCAATATCTTTCGGTTTCGCATAAATGAGATAAACGATCTAATAAATTTATGATGCAATTATTATGAATTGCTTTCGATTTAAGCCAAAATTTACCTGCCAAGTAACGTCTACGTATGTGCAAAGGTTGTAAGCCCAGCTCGCTCTCCATAACGTGAATAGGAGTTGTTTTTATAAAACTTCCTATTATTCTCATAGACTGATTTTGAATTAAGTCTAGTTTTTTTAAATGACATTTTGCAGCATTATCATACAAAAAACATCCATAGTCTAACCTGCTTCGAATTATGGTTATATACAGACGTCTTAAATGCTTAGGGTGGATACCCCAACTGGACCCTGTTAATACTTTAAAAATATTAAGGAATTGTAAAACTTTTTGCGTCATTTCATTAATATGCTTAGTCCATCGTAGTGAACGATGCAGCCACATACCGAGATACTTAAAATTTTCGACAACTTCTAATTGATAATTATCTACTTTAAGAAAAACTTCATCTTGTCTTTTACCCTTAGAAAATAAACAAATTTTACTTTTAATTGGAGAAATATCAAGACCTAACTTATTAACTAATTCTTTAAATAATTCTAATGCTGTTTGTAATACATTTTGAGCAAAAGTTAAATTTGAATTTGAAAAATACATTACAAAATCATCGGCAAATTGAGAGATACTCACATTTTTGATTTGATGGCAAATATTGATTGTTGCTACATTAAACAAAAAAGGTGACAAAGGGTCCCCCTGCGCTAATCCTAAAGAAGTACTTCTACAAACTTCCCAGTCACTACTTTGAATTTTGAGCCGGCGCTCACTAAGAAAGTTCCACAAATAGTTACAAATTTTAATTCCAACACCAAAATCATGCAGAAGTTTTAAAAGGATAGAAATATTGATGTTATTATACGCATTAGTCAAGTCAACAAAACAAGCTATAGTAGCTTCGTTTTTAGAAAATCCAATTTGTATGTTGGAAACCAATTGGCTAAGATTATCGTAGCATGACCTAGTCTTTCGGAAACCAATTGTTGAATCCGAAAATAATTTATTGTATTCAAAATACCATTCCATTCTTTTATTCAACATAGAGTGAAATGTTTTGCACAAACATGATATTAATGAAATTGGTCGAAGTGAAGTGAAATCAGAATTCGGATCTCTGCCTGGTTTTGGTATGGGAACAATAACTATATTGCGCCATTGATGGGGAACTACATTCTGAGATAAAAACATGTTATATAATTGTAATAAAATTAAAATACCCTTCCTAGGCAAATTCCTTATCATAGAATACGATATACCATCACACCCTGGAGATGTGTTTTTGAATTTAATAACATTTAATACTTCTTGTACTGAAAATGGACATTCTAATGTGGGGTTATTTATTTCAAATAAAGGAGTAGCCGACGAAACATAATCGGGGGTAAAACTTTTGAGAAATGAATTAGCAGTATTTTTATCCACACACGGTTTTCGAATTTTGTACCCTTTAAGCCAGCGCATACGGTCCCACATTTCTTTGGAAGTAGTAATTTCATTTAGCGATGAACAATTCTTCTGCCAAGATGTAGATTCGGCCCTTCGCATTAACCTCTGAGATTCTCTTATTTTGTCCTGCAACTGATCTAAATTAGCTGGAATAGGATTTTTCCGAAATTTTGAGAGAGCCAACCGGCGTTCGGCAACTATTTTTGACAAATTCGTATTCCAATAGCGTTTGGGAATAAATTTACTGTTAGGGTTTTGATTAATTTTAATAATAGGGATAAATTTGTCTGCCGCATCGTTCAAATAATCTATAAATAAATCATACGCTTGCTGAGAGTTTTCAGGTAAAACATAATGAGATAAAATATCATCCAAGTAATCGTTGTAGTTAGACCAATCTGCTTTTTTAAAATTTCTACGTGTAATAGGCTTATATGTTGTAAAAATAGGTCCTTCAAAAGAGATAAATTAATTATTTTACTTCCAAACATTATTACTAACCATTCAAATATTATTATTAAAATTTCTTGTATCTTCTTCCTTCCCGAATATTTCTTGATTAATAGTATATTAGCTATCCTCTCCATTAATTCAATACAGGTTACTTTTCGCTTGTTTAGGTCTTCTAGATTATTTTTATCATTTTCTCGATGATCACATTCTGTATTTGGTTCCTTATCACTGTCTTCAAAAACCTCAAACTCCCTCCTATTTAATGTTTTCTTATTTTTCTTTTTCTCAGATTCCCGATACGTATAATTTGTCTTTGTCTTTTCAGCGTTACTTAATTTAACAGTTTCAGCATAGCTTCTTGGTGCAAAAGAGTCTGTAGAAATAGCAGGAGATATATTGCATTTTCGCGTTGGACTTTTATGATGAGTAACTTAAGTACCGGAGGAGTGGGTGGAACATACATTGTTAAGGCTTTTTTATAAGTGACATTAAATTCTGACATTATCTCTCTTATTTTATTTTCTTTCTTATATATAGGACATAATTTGCTTAATGCTAAATGTTGACCAGAACAATTTATACACTTAAAAGTAGTAGTTTCGCAGTTTACATGATTGTCACCACATTTCGGACATATTATTTTCTTATTTGGGCAAATTTTTTTATTATGACCAAATCGCCAACATTTGGAACATTGAGTAACAGAAAATTTATACGGTTCTATTTTCACTCTTGTATCGTATACATATACGTATGGAGGGAGAAATGAGCCTTTAAATCCTAATCGAACCGTTTCACTATCAACCCAACCCGTCCCATCATCATTTCTCCGCATTAATCTTTTCACCGATACTAACTCATTTTCAGTCCTTATATTTAGTTTGATCTCATCTTCTGACAAGTCAGTTTCTACGTTTTTAATAATTCCATAAGATTGCCCCACTTCATAGGTTTTTAGAATTCTCAATCCATTTTCTATAAAAGTCGTACAATTTATAAGTTTATTTGCGCTATCTTCCTTACTGAATTGAATTAAAACTTTATAAGGATTTATATATTTAACTCTAGTGACATCCATTATATTTTGTCTTTTTAACAACTTAGCCATTTGAAATTGTTTAGGTATTACTTCCTTGGAATATATACATACTTCTATAGCATTATCTTGAAAATTGGTCTCAATCATTGTCTTTCTACTCTGCGCTCTTCTCGCTTGTCTTTCTACTGTTGTCCATTCATTTGTTGAGTCTGACACTCTAAACCGTTTACTTGCCCTTCTACTTTCCTCCTCCCCCATATATGTAGGTTCACCATCCATGTGTACTAATTCTGCATCCATACTATCATCATCCCTGATTGAACATTCTTCTACGTGTACATTCGTAAAGTTGTTTACATTCTCAGCGCTTCGTGACTTATTATTCAAGTCCATTATATTGCACCATACGGCCGAGTGCCGCCGACGGCTGCACACGTGTAGATAACGCCGCGACGGCCCTTGATTCTAAGAAACCTATTAACACGCTAATTAACGCACCGCAAAAACACAACCGCACTAAACGAATGTACGATCCGCACTCGATTCATTAATTATAATTATTTTTTTCCTTTGATAGGCCGTTTATTGAGAAAAGTTATAAGCTATATTACATCACGCTACGACTCATAGTAACGTAGCAGTAACTATAAACGCGAGTGAAACGACGAGAGGCTGCTAGTACTTAACATATGTATTGCTACCGTGAATTTTTTACCTATCCAAACGCAAGGGTTTCGTCGATAGAAGGGTGGGATATGACTAACGAAATAATTGTTCTCACACACCTAAAACAATTACAAACGGCCCATCCAACGACATACCCACCGTGGGTTAGATGGAAAAACAATTCGTTCTCTCTTTACGTGCGTGGAGTTATCCAATAAAAAAATTATTACATTAACATTTTGTAATTTAATAAAAGTATAACAAACAAACAGACCCAGATTTGCTTTAATATTAGTCACGATGTTAAAGTATTTATATTACTTATAATGCAATTATTAAATAAATAATTGTGTCAAAAATTTTAATGAGGATTTCAATATTCATTAAGAAATAAAGATCTTTTGCATTGCATCAAATGATTATCATTTTCGTAATTATGTAAAACAAAATAATATTTATTACGATATATTATAATTATTTAGTGTTGCCCAAATTCAGTCTTGGTCTTGCAGTCTTGGTCTTGTTCTTGCGTTTTTGCAAGACCAAGACCAAGAACAAGACCGCGTATTTTTAGCAAGACCAAGACCAAGACTGACCGTGCAAGACTTGAGCGAGAACAAGACTTAGCCTGCAAGACTCTTGCGTCTTGCAGCTAGGACTTAGCGCTATTTCACTGAGTAGTTAGGTGTAACAGTTCGGTGTATAGGTAGGTACGCTTAGGAATTCTATGAGACGCAAAAAACTGTATCAAAAAATATGAAAAACTGGACCTATGCGCATTACGACTAATACCATAAACATATCTATTAAAATATCTATTAAAATCAAACTGAGTGCATGCATAGTTATGTTTTAACCATCGGCACTTTGATAATGCGGCATCAAAGGTTTTGTACTTACTTCTCAAAGAAATTTGCCGCTTTTCGGAAGTACATGGTTATGATACACGCGCCGGCGGCTTCTTTTGAAATCTAAAACAATCGTTGCCGCCACGCCGAAATCATAACATTTGACACTATTTGATTGCCGCCATAGGGCGTAGGTATACTCATGCAAAATAATTTCGAATTTTAAGAGTACCTACAGGTGTTCCAAAGAATAAATAAGTTTCAGAGTGCTTAGAATGAAAATGAATACATTATACTGATCACGCAAGTAGTATTATGATTAGGATAAAATGGTAAGGATAGGTAGTAGATGTCATATTAATTCATTCTAGTAAGTATATATTATAATATTGATTACTTATATGGTTTTAAACTAATTACTTAGGTACTATTATTGTACATTTAGTCATTATATTTCTTAAGTTTTTAAAAGAAAAAATAGCAAAAAAGTGTTCAAATATCACCCGTTTAATAAATATTTGCCCTAATATGGTGTTTCCTAAAAGGTCTACACTTAGAAGGAAAGTCAAAGAGCGATTTGAAGAGCTCCAATTGAATCTCAAGGAACGACTTCAACAATTATCATCTAAAATGTCTTTTACCATTGATGGGTGGACGTCAATTGCTGGTAGGAGTTACTACGGGGTTACTATTCATTATATAGACAACGAATGGAAGTATCAATCTGTAGTTCTTGATTTTATACCATCACGCGGTCGACATACTGGGGAAGATATTGCAACGATTTTCCATGAATGTTTATTGGAATATGGCATAATTGATAAAATACAAGGTATCACGGTCGACAACGCAACTGCAAATACCAAATTTATGTATGAACTGAGCAAACTGCTGCCGCAATACTTTGATTCAGACAATCAACATTTCCGGTGCTTTGCTCACATTTTAAACCTTGGTGTACAAGATTTATTAAAGACCTTAGCATTACACTGTGAGTCTGACACTAACGCGCAAGATCAGCAGTACGAAGACTATGCAGACGAAACTGAGGATGAGGAAGATGAAGAATCTGCACCAAATATTGCTGACTCGCGTACATCTGTAACAAAGTTACGCAGCATTTCCAGTAAAATAAAAAGAAGTGAGATAGTGAAGAAGAAGTTTCAGTCTGCTTGTGAAGCAGCTGGCGTGCCATCAAATCTAAATGCCATTCTTGACTGTCCAACGAGATGGAATTCCACACATGATATGATTGGATTTGGTTTAAAAGTGAGAGCGGGCATTGACATATTGTGCAGTTCTGTCACCGAATTAAATGATTTTCAAATCACAGCTAATGAATGGCAGGTACTCGAAAAATTACATAAATTTCTAATAAATTTTAAACTTTTAAGTACAAAACTTGGTGGAGACAAATATGTTACATTACCGCTAGTCATTGTATCATTCAATCTCTTGCTAGATAAAATTGAATCCATGGTAAAACAGTTAGATGAGAAACCTAATCGATCTGAAGTGGATGAAAGGCTCATTCTAGCTTTCCAAGCAGCTCGAGACAAAATGCTTAAACATTACAAGAAGAGCAACTGGATTTATTGTACTTCTTTAATTTTAGACCCAAGGCATAAGGCTCAGACTTTTGACCTGACAATGTGGGGGAAGCAACTTAAAACAGAAAGTCTGCGCAAGTTCAATGAACTTTATGAAGAATATAAAAGTCTACACTCACTGAACAAATCTCTGGAATTACCAGAAAAAGAAAATAAAGTATGTGATGAAGATGAAGACGTAATAGACTTTGATAAACTCTATGAATGTCCCTCGACGTCATCTGGATCTTGTCTTCAAGGCTTAGTGATAGACGAGTTGGAGGAGTACCTGAGAAAACCAAGAACTGCCAGCTCGGAAGACATTTTAGATTGGTGGAGGACGCATGAGACAGAGTATCCGATTTTATCGAAAATGGCTCGTGATTTTCTCTCAATACCGGCAACTTCAGTACCTGCTGAGAGATTATTTTCTAACGCATCATTAGTAATTAGAAAACATAGA
The DNA here is from genome assembly GCA_037950945.1 of Hypolimnas misippus. Classification (NCBI taxonomy): domain Eukaryota; kingdom Metazoa; phylum Arthropoda; class Insecta; order Lepidoptera; family Nymphalidae; genus Hypolimnas; species Hypolimnas misippus. The sequence continues at coordinate 899,837 of JBBEEQ010000031.1, forward strand.
AATAGGTTAAGTGATGAGTCAGCCAGATGGTTACTTTGTATTAATTCTTGGTCAAAAAAAATGATATAAAGTATCATAACCTAATGATAAAGCTGTTGATTTGTGTTGTATTTTATTTTTTATTCAAATAAATGATAAATCGTAAAACTCTTTTATTAAATTTCTTATAAGTTGAGGGTTCAATCTCTTTCTAGACAGATAAGTATTGTTCTTTAAAATACAGTCAAGTTATTGTAATTAATTTTTTTTTTTTACATGTTGTAGCAAATGTAAGCTTATAAATCATAAATGTTTATTAAGAAACAGTTACTTCCATGAAAACGACATATAGGTCAGTTGATTTTTCGAATTTCTTATCAAATCTTCAGTTATTTATTAATCTGCTTGATCTTTACTATGGCTATGTTAATTCAAGCTCACAATGTTCCAAGTTCCAATTCTAATACGTTTTTCTAACATTTAAAGTAAACTTTAATAAATAGTAATAGACTAATAGGTAATTGCAAGACTTGCAAGACTCTTGCTGCAAGACCAAGACCAAGACCAAGACCGGGAGCGCAAGACCAAGACCAAGACCAAGACCAGGTGTATGGGCGCAAGACCAAGACCAAGACTGGCTAAGTCTCGTCTTGTTCTTGCATTTGGGCAACACTATAATTATTATATATTTTAGATTTATTCACAAAAAGTCAAATTTGGAGATATTAATGTATTTTGATACTACGTCACGTATTAACATTATTCAAAAAAAAATCAAGTCATCTATACTAAATAAGTATGGAAAGAAGCTTCTCAAGTCAATGTTTCGAATTTCAGGTGCGTTCCATATTTTTCAATTTATAAAATAATCTCAAATATTTAAAAACTTATTATTAGATAACATATTAAATAAATTTATCTACTTTTGATTCATTATACGTTTAATCAAATTAGAAAAGAAAAGATGAATATATACGTCTTCAAACAAATTTATTAAAAATAGGTTTGACATCTTTAGACGCCATTTTCTCAAAACGAAGTCCGTATGGCTTGATACAGTATTGCTTATCAGCGTCCATATATAAAACTATACAGGTGAATTTTAACTGAGCGTAATAGGCCAAATCCGAAAGTATAAGGAATAACGAAAATTACTTAAAGGACCCTGGGAGCCGATTTTAATGAAAACATACATTTTTGAAAAGATATTTCTAGCCAGGAATCGAACCTGCTGATTTTGAAAAAAAAACACACCTATATTATTCAATCGTATGATAGTGTTATTTATTAGGATCAACTTCTGGGAAGTAATAGTATACGGCCAAATAAGGAAAAAGGCTTATTTTTTACAAAATGCTATTAATCTCCAGGGTCCTGTACGTATTTTTCGCTATTCCTTATATTTTTAGATTTGGCCGACCACGTCTAGTTTAAAAAACTCATCCTGTATATGTTACATACATAAAAAAATATTTTTTTAGTTAAGATCCGTATCCGCGGATCTCGACACTAAATATCCGTATTCGTATCCGTGTCCGCGGATATACATTTTTAACTATTTGGCACATCACTATTAGTAATAGAATAAAGAAAGTAGAAAACACTAGTCGCTTGGAAAAACCGCGAGGGAGAAAGACCTGCATAGAGTAACTACTATAAGTCGTACCGTGATGTAATATAGCTTATAACCTTCCAACAACAAACGGGAGCCCAGCTCAAAAATTTTTTTTTAAATCGGAGCAGTACTTTCAGGTATTACCTCCTACATACAAACTTATAAACAAATTTTTAACTTTATAATATAAAAGTATAGCCGTAACTAAAATTATTTAATAACGCATCACACTCAACGGCCCCCATTAAGATCTCATGACCTTGTGTCGGGGGTCCGGAAACACTCACAACACTAACACAAACACCCAGACCACGACAAACATCTGTATGGCCAATACACACGTTTGCCGTGAGCGGGATCGAACCCACGACCGTTAGCGCTTTAGTCAGTTGCAGTGACCATTGCGCCAACGCGTCTGTCAAATTCTCTGTTAATATATGTATATTTTTTGGTGTCGGGTCTTTTCATTATCTTTTTCATCACCTTACACGTTTACACGAATAATTCGCGCTGCTGAATAAATTAAATAATAAAAGTATGAAGAAATAACATCTCTCCCACGAGTCTCCCGAGTGAAGGACTTTTCGAAATTAATTCATGAAGTTAACGTTTTCAACCGACTCCTATTTTTTTATTATATATAACTAGCTGTCCCTCACGGTTTCACTCACGTCTATGGCCACTGCTTCGCTCTTATGAGTCGTAGCGTGATGTTATATAGCCTATAACCTTCCTCAATAAACGGGCTATCCAACGCAATAAAAATTTTTCAAATCGGATCAGTAGTTTCGAAGTTATCCCTTACATACAAACTTACAAACAATTTTACCTCTTTATAAGATACTACTACTCGTTTGCGTCTATAGTTACTGCTTCGCTCCTGTGAGTTATAGCGTGATGTTATATAGCCTATAACCTTCCTCAATAAACGGGCTATCTAACGCAAAAAGAATTTTTCAAATCGGATCAGTAGTTTCAGAGATTGCCCCCTACGTACAAACTTACAAACAAGTTTTATAAGCAGATTTACATATCTTATATCGCAAGTAATTTAATATATACTTTTTGGCTATCAAGTTTTTTCATCATCTTTTTATAGCCACTTGTTTACATGGATAATATTCGCGCTGTTAAATAAATTAAATAATACAACTTTGAAGATATAAGATCTCTCCCACGAGTCTCCGAATGGAGGACTTTTCGAAATTAATTCATGAATCCCGAAAGCTTAATAGAATATTAGTTGACCGAGTATAACTCAATTGGACGCTGATAAGCAATAGTGTGTCAAGCCACATCGACTACATTTTGAGAAAATGGCGCCTAAAGATGTCAGACAGTATTTATCCATATTTTCTTTTCTATTTTAATGAAAAATATAATGAATTAAAAGCAGATTGGTATAACAATTTTTTTATCTAATAATAAGTTTTTTAAACATATGAGATTATTTATATTGCAAAATATGAAACACACTCCAACATTGGAAACTAAAAATATCACGCACTATCAGAATACATCACTATCTCCGAACAGGACTTTTTGTGTGTTGACACATTATTGCTAACATAATGAATTCAAAGCAGATTGTTATAGTAAAGATTTATATCTAAAAATAAGTTTTTCAAATAGAAAGAAAGAAAGAAAGAAAGAACACTTTTATTTGGGACCGTACAACAAATATATAAGTAACTTAAAGAAAAGAAAGAAAATATATAAAAAAAAATAATAATAATAACCAAGAAACAACTTAAATTACTAAATTACTATCAACATTTACATGAAATCCAAAAAAGAAAAAAAATTAACAATAAAACAAATCGATACGATCGATAAAAAAAGGTTAAAAGAAACAAAAAAAAATACTACTACAATAAACATATAGGCATGACGTGTCCCAAATGGGTATACCATTCAGCAATTAATAGGCGTGGACACCTAATGCTGATTTTCAATGGTACCCCTCTTTGATAACAACTGACGGTTGAGATTATATACTCAACATAAGATTAAGAAACTTTTTTCTGTACTTATTTAGTTCAGATGACTTGAATTTTTTGAATACTGTTAAATTTATGATGAACTATCAAAATACATCAATATCTTAGAATTTGACTGTTTGTGGGTTGACACATTATTGCCTATCAACATATATATTAGGATCTAATATCTTTGGAGATAATCAAAGGAATTATTTTATATAACAGCAAAACTCTCTCTTATATGATATACGTAATTAACAATAGACATATCAAAATGCCGAAAACGATTTAAAAAATCAATTTACATACATACAAACGAGGCTCAATAACAAATTAATAATATATAAAGATTTCCAACAAAAACGATTGCAACTCACCTTGATAGAATGGTAATCAATGAAGGATAAAACGAGACCAACGTCACGACATCGATGTATAGGTACTTATAAATGGACGCTGATAAGCAAAACTGTGTCCAGCCACACGGACTTGATTTTGAGAAAATGGCGCCCAAAGATGTCAAACCCATTCTTAATAAATATGTTTAAAGAAGTACATACATATCTTTTCTTTTAATTTTTGATAAAAGGTATAATGAATTAAATTCAGACTAATATATTTTATATATAATCGAATAAAAAGTTTTTCAAATATTTGAAGGTTATTGTATAAATTGCAAAATATGGAACGCACTTGAAATTCGAACTAATTAATTAAGAAACTTTTTTCCGTAATAATTTAGTTTATATGACTTAAATTTTTTTTAATAATGTTAAATACTTAATGCAGAATCAAAATACATCAATATTTCCGAATTTGACTTTTTGTGGGTTGACACGTTATTGCTTATCAGCATCCAAATGGACGCTGATAAGCAAAACTGTGTCAAGCCACACGGAATTGATTTTGAGAATATGGCGTCTAAAGATTTCAAACCTATTCTTAATAAATTTGTTTGGAGAAGTATTATATCCGTCTTATCTTTTCTATTTTGATAAAAGACGTAATGAATTTAAAGCAGATTGATATATTTAATGTGCTACGTAATAAAAAGGTTTTTAAATATCGTTGTCTTAGATTTTCGCGATTATTATTCATAAGCATCCGAACTTCAATAGAGAAGATGGTTGGAGTCTTTCGAACACCTGGGATCCACTTATTAAAAATTTAAAATCCCAAGTCCAACAGGCTGCAAGACCCTAAGATACAGTTAGTGCCTTCTGCGTGCAACCGGAACGTTATTCAAGATACCATCTAAGAAACCTTTGTCGGTAGTTGTAAATAATATTTTTCTCAAACCTCAAATAGACAAATGTCACCTTAGTCTACCCGTGACCACGAACGCTGCAAAGTGCTCGAAACGTCGGGATGATAAAAATAATTAATATACGCGATTTAAATCCGTTTAAAATAGTTTTATTTCAAGGTTTTTAAATATTTGAGATTACCGTATAAATTGCAAAATATAGAACGTACTTGAAATTCGGAACATTAAATTAAGAAACTTTTTTCCGTACTTATTTAGTTTATATGACTTGAATTTTTTTTGCTTTATATAATGTCAAATAGGTAGTTTCGAAACAACACAGTAATGCTTATCAGCATCCAATATAATTGTATGTTATGAAGAAAAGATTTGTATTTTTCACCGACTTCGAAAAAGGAGTAGGTTCTATGTTTTGGCAACTTTTACACTAGTGATACGTAGTAACGTTTTATACTACCCCTCCCCCCCCGCCCAAGATCACGTGTATTTTTTTGCACATAATACTACGTAATTAGGAATATTTTGAAATGCTTATCTCTAAAAACAGGTATAATCGCATTGAAAATACATAAATTAGAAAATTTTCGCAAAAAAAAAAACACTTGATATCTTAATAAGCCTACATATCCCCCTTGCGATATTTTGTGTTTTTTCCCGTACCCTCCCTCCCCCTTTGCGCCTCACGTGATTAATGGACAGCCCCTAAAATCGACGTGAAGTAGCTGATATCGTTGCATTTCGTACGGTGTAATGTACCCATCTCTCATTTCTCTTTTCCCTTCTTTCTCCCTTTTCATATCATACTCCTTTTTAAGCAGGCAACGCACTTGTGTCTCCTCTGGTGCTGTAAACATCATGGACGGCGGTAATCACTTAACATCAGGTATCCTGATCGTTTGCCAGTTTTATTAAAAAAAAAACATAATTTTAGTTTCTTTTTTAAACTATATATTACTAACAAAAAATTAACTTATTACGTCCATATTTAAACACACCAACAACATCGTAAACCATTAACTCGTTTCATTCTAAAAGTAAATTAAGAAACCTGCTTTTTTAATTACTAAAAACATCAGCAAGATATACAAATCTGGTTTTTAGGGTTCCGTATTCGAAAAGCTAACGGGACCCATTTACTTATCCGTTGAAGTCCGTCTGCCTGTCCGTCAACGGGCGTATAAACCAGAAAAGGTAGAGAGTTGAAATTTACATTCTTAAGTTACACTTTTTAATAAAAAATATAGTTATATATTTTAAGATGGTACGGAACCCGTTTCGCGGAGGATATCTCACACTTGACATTATTTTTTAACTCATCACCCAATCAATCTTCAAAAATATTAAATAACGTAACATTTCAAGCTATAAAAATTTTTTTATCGTATACAAAACGTCCTTACTAATATTATTCAGAGATGATTTTTGTAAGTTCTATGTAAAGAGTTATCTCTGAAAATACTGATTCGATTTCAAAAAATCTTTGTTGTAGATAGCCTGTACATTGGCGCTGGTTAAAGGCTTACATCACGCTACGACTCATAGGAGCAACGCAGTAGATGACGGCGTTTAGGGTAAATGTGGGTGAAAAGTGTTAGCGAATGAATGAATGTAATATTTTATTAAACTATTTTTTTTTAATTTGTTATTAAAATATATTTTTGTTTATGGTAAATTTAAGTATCATATTTTCGTAAGGTGGCAACACCGAAATTGACGTAAGGAACGATTTGAATTGTCTGATTATTCTTGATCGGTTAACCGCACGAGATGGACAGTGTTTATTTAAAATTGTATTATTGTTAAAATAATGTTAAAGTAATAAAGTCATAGTGCTGGAGAAAGAGGGTTTTTCTTTCAAAAGGGACAATTAATGTCAATATGCAATTTTTTCAATATTACGCGAGAACTACACTTGTAAATATCAGTCTCGTAATTGATATAAAACTCTATAACCCGGTAACAGTTGCCTAGGCAACCTTACGAAAGCCTTGGCTGTAAAAGCAATGACAAACAACAAATCAATATGTCAAATTATTATCAATATTATGATTACTGTTAATATTAAAATGTTTCTTACTTTGCATTCCTATGAGTTGTGGCATGATGTATAGCCTGTAACCCTCATAATCGTATTCGTCCTTCTTCGGTCAACAAAAGGGAATGGTATATAATTTCTCTAAATCTTTTCATATTTAATATAACGGGTCTTATCGCGATAACTAATGACAGTGATTGATACCTTTTTATTGCCCGACGTTTCGACGAAGTTGTAAGTTGTATTGTTGACCACGACGGATAGGCAGTATTATTAGTAACTAAGTATTTATAATTTTAGACGAGATGTCATGTGAAAGTTTTACTCTCCTTCTTTATTTTGTTTTGTGGCTTTTAGTTGTGCCAGTTTTACTCTCGAGACCGATATAAATCAACTCTGTAACCAAGTTACAGATAAAACAAGTAACTGACAGTAAATTCTTTCAAGTAGAAAGCCACAAAAAATAACTTATGTAAATGATTATGAGTCCGAGGATAGAACTTATTAGTATAATTCTCGTCTTAAAATGTCTTAAACTGATATTTAAACTCGACGATGTTTATCGTTATTCAATTCAATTCTTCGATTAGTGGCTTTTGGTTTTCTCGTTATTATTTAACAATTATACTTGTATTCATATTTAATAATGGTAGTAACGAGCCGACCACGACGAATGCAACTCTGTCGAAACGTCGGGCAATAAAAAGGTATTACTACCATTAGTTATCACGATAAGACCCGTTATATTAAATGGATGCTGATAAGCAATAATGTGTTAACCCACAAAAAAGTAAAATTAGGAGATATTGATGTATTTTGATTATTGCATTACCTATTCAACATTATTAAAAAAAAATCAAGCAATATAAACTAAATAAGTACGGAAAAAAATTCTAAATAATTGTTTCGTATTTCAAGTGCGTTCCATATTTTGCAATTTATAGAATAATCTGAAATATTTTAAAAACTTTTCATCCGATAATATATTAAATATATCAATCTACTTTTAATTAATTGTACCTTACAAAAAAGGAAATGAAAAATGGATATAAATTTCATTAAACAAATTAAGTGAGAATAGGTTTGACATCCTTAGACGCCATTTTCTCAAAATGAAGTCCGTGTGGGTTGACACATTATTGCCTATCAGCGTCCAAATATGAATAGTATAATCGAAAGTTTAAAATATAGGTACTTGTATTGACATTGTTATACAAAGTGTCACAATGAGTATTGTCTGCTGTTGGCACATTCACAATAACAATTTAATAAAGAATCAATTGCAATTATTATAGCATTGTTAATTTAAAATGCTATAAGTGATGAAATCTATATACACAATTGTACATATCTGTAAAAATAAAAATTAATATTTCTATATTCAGACACTATGAGCAATACTATGTTATGCCTAACGCAGTACATTTTGAGAAAAAAGCGTCTAAATATGTCAAACTTATCTATACTAATATATAAAGCTGAAGAGTTTGTTTGTTTGTTTGCTTGAACGCGATAATCTCAGGAACTACTGGTCCGATTTAAAAAATTCTTTCAGTGTTAGATAGCCCATTTATCGAGGAAGGCTATAGGCTATATATTATCACGCTAAGACCAAAAGGAGCGGAGCACCAATGAAGAATGTTTCAAAATCGGGTAATATTTTCCTATTGAGAGAATTTACGCTCGTGCGCCGCGTAAACGTCATATGTTTGACAGAATTGTTCCCCTTGAAATGTTCTAAAAGAAAGTCCGCGACAGCATATGTCTAACTTTTAAGGTTAGCTCACTATAACCTTTGTTATGCTAACAAAATTTGTTCTAAAATAATGCATTATTAGCCCAAACTATTTCACGCGGACGAAGTCGCGGGCAGAAGCTAGTTAATAATAATTTTTTTTTTAAAGTATATATTCTGTTTAGTTTTTTACATTTCCTACATGATCTATGTAACTGTAAAAGTCTCCGAACCGGACGTAGTGACATAAATTAAAAATAACTGGTTTATGTTAAAAAAAATCCAAATAAATAATATGCAAAGTTATTTATAAACGTAAATATATAAGTAAAAGTATTTCAATACAACGGTATATAAAACGAATTTATTATTATATTTTTATTCATTAACTTATGTTAATTTTTATGAAAGTCTAAGGCGATAATTATTAATTAATTACCCTTATAGGTTTTGCTCCCAGACGTTCATAAAGATTAAATAACTTGACTTATTTCACCTTGATTTAAGTATACCTGATTAAATTAAAACTGTGTGTAGTTACTAGCAACAACTAATTAATAATCCGATTGATACTGTACAGAAAAAAAAACGTCTAAGCTCGTCCCTACCCGACACATTAGTGTGAACACCTGTCGTCACGATAAAATGTGTCGCACACTACGACAAAGTCAGGCCCGAGCGAAGCCACCGGCGCCGTCGTGTGACTGTTTTATATGCGCCTTATACTATTCATACTGAAACTCGTTGGTCGTGACCACGACGAATGTAACTTCGTCGAAACGTCGGGCAATAAAAAGGTATTACTACTATTAGTTATCGCGATAAGACTGGTTATATTCAATATGAATTATATACGCCTGTTTTTGTCTAATCGTGATATTAGGAAGAAATGGTTTAGTCTAGTCAACGAGTCCTTTTTCGCAAGTTTTTAAAACGGAATCTAAAGTAGAAATCTGTAAGGATAACACAGGGACGGCGCCTTTTTTGTCTTGGCGCCGTCGTGCGCCGCACGACTTTGCACGTATGAACGGCGCGGGCCTGGACACATTAGTGTATTTCTGCCTTAAGAACACGACATAATAATGTAAACGCTAGCCGTCACGTCAAATGAACGCTGATAACAATAATAATAATAACGCATCACACTCAACGGCCCCCATTAAGATCTCATGACCTTGTGTCGGGGGTCCGGAGACACACACAACACTTACACAAACACCCAGACCACGACAAACATCCGTATGGCCAATACACACGCTAGCCGTGAGCGGGGATCGAACCCGCGACCGTTAGCGCTTTAGTCAGTTGCAGTGACCATTGCGCCAACGCGTCTGTCATAATGTCAATACGTCTAATATATACATATAATACTACATAGATATATTTATTAACTATTTATCTATTTAACCGACTTCAGTTAAGGGGTTAAAATTAGTGGTGTATTTCTTGTTTGTTACGAAATGACGTATTTTGTAATTGAAATCGGTTTTCCATTCTTAAGGGGTGTTAGGGGTTGAAATAGAGGTAAAATAATCGTAATATAAATAACTCAAAGGCGACTAACTGACATAGGAATCTAGTCTTAACCCGATCAGTTTAGTATTGACAAAGTTTCATACAAACTTCCAACCCCTTATTTTATTCCCTTGGAACAGAATTAATAAAAATGGATGCGGATGTCTACGTCATAACGTCTACCTGAATGCCAAATTTCAGTCCGATCCGTCCAGTGGTTTGAGCTGTGCGTTGATAGATCACTATGTACCTTTGAGTTATATATATTTTAGGCTAAATTATATCACGCTACGACTAGATGTAGATGTGAAGCAGTAACCATAAACGCGATTAAAACCGCAATGGGACACTATTTTAATGTATGAAAATCAATATTTGTTTGTTTATGTTTTATGCGCTGCCATACAATGAATCCAAGTTTTGTCAACTCATTGTTTATAATTGTACGACGTTTATAGACATGTCACAATTAACTAACAGTAGGTGGCGCGCGGAGCCAAAAAAAAAAAAATTGATCCAATCGCTACCGAAGTTCACGTGATCATCCATTGAGCTTATCTTAAGATTGGTAAAATTCCATCAAAATCGCTCCAGCCACATTGTAATCCAAGCAACATAGTAATGGAACTCATAAAGTCATTGCCACTTAATTCTACAAACGAATTCCTCAAATAACCTTATCTAAGGTTATAAATTGACATAAATAAATTATATTAGATAAATAACACGCATTAATAATCTGTAATAATATGTAATCACAAAAAAAAATGTTGTGCTTTGACGTTCTCAAGGCTCGATATGAAATAAGTCCAAGGCAGCCGACTTTTGTAAATGTTGTTAGTTAAAAAACACCTAATTAAGCATCATTCGACTTTGTACCTTCATTTGTCATTTAAATATAAAACAAGACTTTAAAAAATTAACGTTACGTATATATTGATGTACATGATTTATGTTTGATTAAACCGAATTGTTTTTAAATGGACGCTGATAAGCAATACTGTGTCAAGCTACACGGACTTCATTTTGAGAAAATGGCGTCTACAGATGTCAAACCTATTCATAACAAATATGTTTGAAGAAGTATATTTCCATATTTTCTTTAATTTTTTGATAAAAGTTATAATGAATTTAAATCAGACTGATAAATTTAATATATTACCTACTAAAACGTTATTCAAATTTTTGTGCTTATTGTATAAATTGCAAAATATGGAACGCACTTGAAATTCGAACCAATTCATTAAGAAACTTTTTCATTGTTGACACATTATTGCTTATTAGCATCCAAATATGTGCATAGATTGTGTACAGTTGAATTAAACCTAATAGCTAAAGCATATTACTATATACAAGACTAGACTGGATCATAAAAAATAGTAGTGACAAAATTTAAAAGAGTAACCATCGAGTTTCTTGTAGCATAAAAATAATTAGTAGAAGTAATTTAGAGTCTTAGTTACTATCTAAAGCTAAAAAAAGTTACTAAATAATGTTTTAGTGAAGTAAATAAATTTCATCATTAAAGAAAGTTAGTAAACAATTTTAGATTAAGGCTTTTTGCAATGACCCCGATATGAAATGAGTTATTATGTAACACATTGCTGGTATGTACATAAACGGTAAAGAGGACATCAACAGTGACTATTAATTTTGACATTATGACTAGTATCGTCCGCATCTTCACCCACGTGACTTTCGATGACCAAAAAAGGCATTATTCAGTCTTTAAAAAGCTGCCAACATCAAACGCAAAACACGGAATTATACTTGTAGAATATTATACTATATAACATTAATATTATACTAATGATGGTAATTGTAGGAAATTTGATTAAAAAACCAAACTGCTGAACCGATTTTGAATTGAATCCAACCAATCTGAAAGTGTACCTAATAAGAAAAGTATTTTCAAAATCGGTTAAAAACTAATTTTTTAGAAATCTGAGGTGACAAACACTAAAAAAACAAACGCGTATTGTGAATCTTCCCGTTTTTTAAAGTGTCTAAAAACCGAGTTTTAATCGACCTTTAAATAAAAGGAGGTCAGTTCGGCATGCAGTTGTTAGGTATGCTAAAAAAAAATTGAAAGTTAAAAAATAAAAATCTATTCATTAAGACCATTTTAACGAGCCCCAACACGATACTTCCGCTGAACGTTGCTGAGGACTTATCCTGCTGATTCCAGATGATTCCAGCATCAAGTCACCTCTCAAGTGTATCAAGTGTACACAGCTATGTTGTTTTGATCATTCACGATATAGTAAATTTCGAATCGACCAGGCCAGTAAAAGTGCATAAAATCCTTTTAACAACTAAAAAAGTAAAACTGATAACCTCAAAAAGTCTGAACTGATCCTTATAAACTAGAAAGTTACTATAAAGCTTATAACATAGCCACACCGAGAGACAGATACACACAAAATTATAACACCCCCTTTTCTTCGGTCGGGGGTTAAAATACATATATATAGAATGAGTTTTTTTAGTGGTAAAATCGGTCAGAGGGTCCTTGCAGTATTTTTCGCTATACCTCTTAGTTTCAAATTGGCCTACTACTCCCGTTAAAAAACTCACTCTGTATATAATTCATTTCATAAACTATGTTACTGTCTATACAGACCCCTATGGTTACTGCTTTACTCCTATGAATCGTAGCATGATGAAATTTAGCCTTTAGAATTCCTCAATAATTAAACTAGCTAACACAAAAAGAATTTTTCAATTCGAACCAGTATTTCCGCAGAGATTAGCGCGTTGAAGCAAACAAACAAACTCTTCAGCTTTATAATATTAGTAAAGATATCTTTGGACAAACAAACACCAGCTTTATATCATATCTGTGATTGGATATTGACGCTCACGCTCCATTTGTTCCGAGTTCATTCAATAATACATTCATTCCCATGAATTCATTGATCATACGTTTATTTCTTAATAAACACCGACCCTATTTCCATTGATTAAATCGAAACTAACAGCCGGATCTCATAGTGACGTGGGCTGACCCTAACGATTTTAACGTAAGTAACTATCAAACGTTACAAAGCCGACCCGAGATGGCTTCATGGTTCGAGCTCAACGATCTCCACCAACGGCACGCGGGTCGCTGAATTATCAAGTGCTTAATTTGTGTTTAAATTTATCTTGGGTTCAACATGAGGAAACCGGCATGTGTCGGCAGAAATTCTGACACACGTTTATCCTCCAATGCGCAGTGGAAAACCATGGTGGATTAAGCTCCTAAACCTTGTCCTCAAATGCAGGTGAGGCCTTACCTAGCTGTGGGACGCTTACGGACTGTTAGTTTGTTGTGTGTGTGAATTTTGATAGTTTTAGATAACGTAAATAACGTTTGGTATTCTTCCATACACTGACCAGCCGCGCCTCATGTAAAATTCTCGCCAGTCAATGTATGCAACGTGAATCCGACAGACACGTTGGCTCAGTGGTCACTGCAACTGACTTAAGCGAAAACGGTCGCGGGTTCGATCCACGCTCACGGCAAATGTCTGTATTGGCCATACGAATGTCCGTCGTGGTCTGGGTATTTTTGTTAGTATTGTGTGTGTTTCCAGACCCCCTACGCAAAGTCACGCAATCTTAATGGGGGCCGTTGAGTGTGATGCGTTTATAAATGCGAAACATAAAAACGGATACTAAATTTGACGATTTATGCTCCAGCCTACTCAGCCTAATATATAAATCCGAATCTGCTTCTATTTATAGTAATATAATAAAGAGAGAGCGAGCGAATGAAGGTATCTCCGGAACCACTGAATCTATTTTATCAAAGGTATAATAGCATTTGAAAGGTACGTTACTCTACGTGGTCATAGACCATAATTTATGTACATACATATGTATATGGGTATTATTTTAAAACAAATCTACATTAACGCAAGCGAAAGTAAATTTATATATATAAAAAAAACTTTCACCACATTTAAATATAAAATTAAAAAAACCCTCGACACAAAACTTTAAAAAAAATAGCCGATAATCTTGAAATGGGTCGACCAATTTTAGTAGAACATATCTTAAAACTATCGCTAGAAAACCCATTTTCAAATAAAAAAAACCGCTTCTAAACCAGTTCACCCGTTTAGGAGTTACGGTGCCACAGACAGACACACATAGCGGTTAAACTTATAACGCCCCCTTTCTGCGTCGGGGGTTAAAACCTACAAAGATCAAGTTATGAAAACTTACCAACAGTCATGAAGAGCAGTTTGCATCCTGGTTCGAAGTGATACTTGGAGGGTTCTGTGTGGTACAGGCGGTGGTATATCATGTCGTATCCCTTGCACGACTTCTCTGGCAGGACGGCGAACTCTCTGGAAAAGATTGGCAATGTTAGGAATATATGGATGCCGATAAGCAATAATGTGTCAACACACAAAAAGTCCTGTTCGAAGATAGTGATGTATGATTATAGTGCTTAACATATTTAGTTTCCAATGTCACAGAGACACTAGCCAATCGAATTACTTCGTATTTATAATATAAGTTGTCTATACGTATAAAATGACTGGTCTATACATATAAAATTACTTGTCCTGATTCCTCAACGCAGAGCCTAAGCCGCTGGGGTTAAAAACTTGAAATTTTGGCTGTAGTAAAACATTTGTATGGAAAATCTTATTCCGTGGTCATATTAACTTAAAATTTAATACACATACTTCTGGATGTGAATCATAAAATGCACAAATATCATCCCCTATTGAACTGCAAGGGGATAGTGAAGCTTGAATGGACAAAATTTATTTTTTTGGCCATTATCTTTTAACTTAGCATAAATATTCTTTAGGGTAAATAAATAAATATCTATAAACAAATTCAAAAATCATCTCTTATAGTTGTGCTAGGGGGTATTAAAGTAAAATAAATAAATATATAAACGCATCACTCTCAACGGCCCCCATTAAAATCTTGTGACCTTGAGTCGGGGGTCCGGAAATATACACAACACTAACACAAACACATAGACCACGACATACATTCGTATGGCCAATACAGATAACCAATTTTACATTTGCCATTTATAAGTTTAAAGCCTATATTAAAAAATCTTTAATAGATAAGACATCTTATACTGTACCAGATTATTTGGACGATAAAGAGGTGTGGATCTAATGTGCGTTGATTTTCTTACAGGATTTCAAAACACTTGTAATAAAAATCCATAATGTATGAATGATTTTTAAAAGAGTACCTATCGAGTTTCTTGCCGGTTCTGCTCGGTAGTGACTACATTCCGAACCGGTGGTAGCTTAAAAAAATCTATAGCCAATGGACCTGTAACTTGCCGATTCGAAAGTGCTGTAAAAGGCCTATTTGAATAAAGTATATTTTAAATTTGAATTTGAGACATTTGCGCATTTTATATATTATTTCATAAGAATTATTTATATCTTAGTTCATTATTTAATGACATTATCAGATTCATACAGAAAAATAGATATGCATAGCTGTATTAACTTTTAGGTAAAAATCCAATTAAAAAGTACCCACGAAGAAAATTTAAAAATAAATAAATCACCTTGTAAAAATTTAAATACAAAATTACTTATCGCTGACAAACTGAAATCAGCTTAATATAACGTAATGTTTTTTTTACTCGATTAATTAATGCTGATTAAATTGTTTTCAATTATAAATAGGTATTAGGATTATGTATGTAACACCTTTGATCTCCACGCAGTAGTGATATAACTTAAGTTTTTTATTTATTTAAAGTATCGTTAAGTTAAAAATCAAATGAGTTAACGCTTATGTCTACCATAAACGACAATTACACTTGTAAGATTTACTCTCATACTTTCATAAAGATTTACACCTGAAAGAATTTACTGTCAGCGCCATATTTTTGTCATTTACAACCATCTGGACTACGACGAATCTGTTACGAGGTTTTAAATCGCTCTCGAGAGTAAAACTTACAAATGTAATTCTAGCCTTAGGCGATAGTTACAATATATCTTTTCCTCTCATTCTTTCATAAAGATTTTAGCTAACTTACTTGTCATTGCTTTATACTTAAAAGTATTTACTGTCAGTGCCTTATTTTTGACTTTCAAAACTTTCGTAACTACTTACGACGAATCTGTCACCTGGTTACAGAGTTATTTCATGTCGCTCTCGAGAGTAAATCTTACAAATGTAATTATAACCTTAATCATAAACTTCTCGATATAATAAAATTTCCACTCGATCTTAAACAATCGAGCAAATATTGAACGCTTGAAGATCATATTTGAGTATTCTGTTTTACTTAAACAAAACAAGGAAAAAATATGTTCATGGTAATGGAATGTAATCAATTATTTTTAGGGTCACTAGTGACGTAAATCGTAACCTATTAAACATAAATACTATTTAGGGTTCAGTGCCTCAAAAGAATAATTATTTTTGCAGAAAATTTTAATCGACTTCAAATCGCGGGTCATCTGTCGTTAGTTTTTTAAAGTTTGAGTTCCATTCTTTATCTCAAAGATCGTGTCTTAATATATTATATAATTAGGATTTTCCTTCAGAAATATGGATTTTAATAACTAAAATTTAATCCTAATTGGATCAGACGTATTTTAGATAATCGTGGCCATCCAATTTTACATACACATATGCAAAATTACAAACGGTTTGAATCACCACGTTCATAGCATCACTACGTTGTCCGTCTGTCAGTTAAGACTTTTTCGCAAAAAAATCAGCCAATTTTATATTTAAAAAAAAAATATATGAATACATATATACAATTAAATATATTACCTTTTTAAATAAAATAACTTTTGCCCACGACTTGACTTGTGCCAAAGCACATTTTACCATAAAATTTAAACTACCCTTTCAGTTATTTGGGGGTTGTACTTTCAAAATCCGTCTTGATGACACCATCCTTCATTTCAATTACTACCTGTCTCTCAAACAACGCAATCCGGTCAGTGGTTTAAGCTGCGCACAATTAGTCTGCCACGGTTTCCTTTTATAGATATAGATAAATAATTCCATTTTACGACTAAGAACAAACATTAATTGTTCGTTAACTAACGTCTCACTGCCAGCGAAGATCTAATTAGTGAGGATTTGTAGCTTAATTTAGCTTCGACGCACTGCTCCATTGCGGGTAAAACAGGTTACCTTCCTTGCAAGGCCTTCTTTTAATTACGTAATAGTACAACAAGATCTTACCACAAATTTTAGTGTCTGTCTGATATCTATATATATAAAAGCGAAAGGTAACCTACTCACTCATCACGAAATCTCAGAAACTACAAGTGCTAGGAGTTTCAAATATTGAATGGAGGTTCTTTTTAGGACGTAGGTGCTCACTAAGACGAGATATTGCAAATTTCGACCCCTAAGAGGGTATAACGGGAGTTCGAAGTTTGTACGAAAGTCTCATGTTAATATTAAATTGAAAAAAAAATCGACAATCTATTTACATGAGAAGTTGTGTATCCCGCTGATTCCAGTTAACGCTGCACTATTCAGTCAAGATTATTTTAGTATAATTAAAGTCAGAGTATAGTAAATTTCGATTCGATCAGACCAGTAGAAATCGCTCATTCTTTCAACAACCATAAAAGAACTGATAACCTTCAAACGTCTGAACAGATAATCATATATTATAGCCAAGAATTATGTCGATTACATGAGCTTGCAAACAAAATAATACCGCATCAAAATTGCTCATTTGGAACTGCGATACCACAGACAGAAACACAGATACTCACGTCTTTATGAACAGTTGTCTATTTTGGTCGGGAGTTTAAATTTTTTTTATGAATATAAAGCTTTTGTTCACGGTTTCCTCAGCTACATGTTTTATTATGCCAAAAAAAAACTTTAAACCCTTGTTTATTCCCTTAGAGCAGAACTTCCGAACGTTTTATACCATGCGCATGACGTTAAACTTAAACACCGGGCACCAACCTAGAGCCTCCCCCTTAGATCGACCTACACACTAAGTGGAGCGCGCCTTATTGGTTGGGAACCCATTACTTAGAGGATAATTTTGGAAAATCCTTTTAAGCGAATTGGTGAATATGTTCCAGGAGGACTATGATTTGCCGCAAGAAAATTTGTTTCCTTTTATTAATAGGTTAAAAAGAGCTATAAGAGAAAGCCAAATTGATGCGTTAATATTTATACGAAACTCAAAAATATACATAATATTTTTGTTCCTTATTTTATGGTCCCAAAATAAACGTCCTTGTTTGGTAAATTACCTTTATTTTGCCATGCCATTGAACCATACACGTTTCATGTTTAATTATACGTTTATATATATGTATGTAAATTCGTGCTATGTACATTTATGGTTACGATATGCGATGAAACATATTTTTTTTTGTACATATGAAAGTCTTAAAATAAGCCCTTACTTAAAATTATTCACATTCGAAAAACCTTTACATAGGCTTGTGAATCTTTTTAAATTTATTACTTATTTACCAATGGTTCGGAATGCCACCGCTATGTAGAGAAAACGGCAAGAAACTCAGTAAATACTCTTTAAATTTTTACTCGACTGATCCAGGAAGAAAGTAATGTTTTACCTACGTATTTATGTATGTAAGTATTTCCCTTCCATTGTGACGTCCTGTAGCCTAATTAGCTTGACTAATTTTAAAATGTAAGTCGTCCTTAATTCGTATTCTTCGTCGGAGTCTCAAAGGCTATGTGACGTCAGCAAAAAATCAACATGGCGGACGTAAACTTTAATGGTAAAACTTAGTTACATCATGTAGCCTAAACAATTTGGCCTATTTCAAAGTGCGAAGTTTTATTAATTAATTAAGTGAAAGATTAATATATGTGTTAACATAGGGTTGCCATCTCTAAAATTGGGCAACCAGGACAAGTCGCGTAATAACCCGGATTTTAGAGCCCAGAACATGTCCGGCCATGTCAATTTGAAATTTTTTCCGGACGCTTCCCTGATGCCCTCTAAACTAGGACAAATCCGGAAAAACCCGGACGAATGGCAACACTATGCTAATAGAATGTTAATTACCTTCATCGAAAAACACATCATAAGTGATGTGTGTTTTTTGATGTATTCTCTCTTTCAGACCTAAAAATAATATTGACAGACGTTGCAAAACACAAATGACGTCAGCCACTGCCTGTGTTTGATTGTAGGACATCAAATTATTGACACCTAAATCTCATCAGTAAACACCAATGGCGTTACAATTCCTTGTATTGCTTAACACTGTAGTACTTGATTGCGTCATTCTTAAATCATTTTTGCTTAGTTTGATTTTTTTTCCTTAGGGCGCTCCCACATCGAGAACAGTCACAAAAAAGCAAACAAGCGGGACAGCTGATGTTAAATGACCACCGCCCACAGAAATTTCCAGCTCAGAGGATCCACAAATGCGTAGCCAGTTAAAAGGGGATAAGGGATAAAAGAGAATGGGAAGTAAGGAAAGGAGTGGTAACAGGGGTTAGGCTACCAACTCTCTCACTCACCGTGCGAAACCAGCTACACTAGTTACTTCACGTCAATCTTATGTGAAAGTGAGGTGCTGCCCCGATCAAACAAAGCCTGCTTACGAACTGTACTCAGTAGACTACAGCTAATCTTTTCCTCAATCAAAATATATCAGTTCCGATTCGATCATTACATGACTGAATAACAGGAGAACTGTGCATAACCGAGCACAACCTGTAATCAAGGGCGGATCCATCTTCGCCGCAAGGGGGGGGGGGTCACCTAGTTGCGGTCAAGTCACAAGAAGTAATAATTTAAATTTGATAATAATCGATACAGGTAGAAAGTTATCTTCTTATACTTCGATGGGTACGTTTTTATGGACGTGGAGATGTGCCAGTCCGGTTAAACGTTCTTCAATCATACAAATTATATTAAATTAATTAAATATTAAAAGCACTTACATAAAATTTACATTGTGACAAAAAATATAAGAATCATGTTAATTATCATCATGTTTAACAATATAATTAGTGCTCTACCTAGGTCTTGGACTAATATTATAAATTCGAAAGTCTGCCTGTCTGTTTCGCTTTCCGGCTTAAACGTCTCAACCGATGTTGATGAAATTTGGGAGACGATCTTTAGACCCTGAGAAAGAACATAGGCTACCTTTTATTCTGAAAAGCGAAAAAAGCGAAAGGTCACTCACTCACTCATCACGAAATCTCAAAAACTTCAAGTGCTAGGAGTTTCAAATTTTGCATGAGGATTCTTTTTAGAACGTAACAATAAAAATGGGGGTTAGAAGTTTGTATGAAAGTCCTACGTTAAGCGCGAGCGAAACCGCGAGAGGCCGCTAGTTAGGTATAAAATTGATTACATATTACATACTCGTGATCTTAAAATACAAATAGATGCGTCAAAGATAATTAAATATACATGCTAATGTTAACCCGTCTTAGATGCAAATTAATGTGAACAGACAACTCTTAAATCGATGAAGAACTATGAAAATAATGTTAATATTTAGTATTGTATATTTAATACAATATGGTATTTATATTCAATGCATGTTTCTTTTAAGTAATGGTTATTACATTTTAACACACTAACACCGCCCGGTTTCACTCGTATTTACGGTTACTGCGTCGATTCTATAAGTCCTGGAGTGATGTAATATAGCCTATACCGTCCTCAATAAACGAATTATGTGACACAATCAATTTTTCAAATCGGACTAGTAGTTAGAATGCTTGTATCGATTGCCATATGATGTCGATAACCCTTAAGAATAAGACCAAAAGGTGCGTTCTGGCTTGTACAATAATTTCTCCACACTAAACGTCAGTTTGTTAGAAATTTCTAATTTTGGTAACTTTCACTGTAATTTCAAAAAAATCTTTTTATAGCATTTCGAAAGATTATAGGCTATAAAACATCACGCTGCCCCAACACGAGCGCAATAGTAACCATAAACGTCAACCAATTTAACAAGTACCGATCCAATGTCAATGATCAATAAATTTATTTACAATCCACAATCATTGGTAGTAAACGCACCATCACTAATACCATTAAAGCATTAGTAAAATTCGAATATTGAAGGTACGCCCTAGTATGAAGGTTGATAGATTTCAATGTCGTAATTTTCGAACAGTATTTTTGACTCTGCATTTTGTTGTCTAATACGATCAGATATTAAGACTTTTGGGAGGCATGTCGTCAACTTTGGGCACATAAGGAAATTGAGAGAAGAGAAGCGCTGCGCAAGTATCATTCTAGTCTAAACCTATTCAAAGAAGGTCTGGAGGACCAACTAAAACCTGAAAAAGATCCCTAGAAGTAGATCTTAAAAGGAACCTTGTGGAACCCTGTCACGGCGATAACTAAAGATAGTAGGCCATGAAAAACTACTGCTGCATCAACGATGGAATATTAGGACATCATCATCTCTGATTAATTTTGCATACATTGACTGATAACGCCTCTAGCGAAATTCGCTAAAGGCACCGCTTCTCTGTATATAGAAGAAATCTGATAAAAAATTTTGAAGAGTCTTCTTCGATTATTTTCGCTAGACGCCGCTACTAGATGTACGGAAGAAAAGTGATCGAAAATATCGAACAGTAATATTTGACTTATTAGCATACATACACTAACAGCATCTAGCATAATTTTCGCTAAAGACGCCGCTATGTATGGAAGAATACTGATAAAAAATTAAATAATCGAGAATTGTACTGAAAACTTTGTTTGATGATAAAAATCAACATATCATACAAAACAATCAATATCTTAACGCTGATAACACTATACAGATTGCTTATCAAGGGCTTTTGAATTTTCACACTAATAATATTATGTACAGTAGTGGTTGGCGGTCGGAATTCGACCGTAATTCAGTAAATTATCCACCGATTTCAAGATTGACCACAGATAATCGATTCTCAATTTGACCACAGACATTAACCATAAACAATATGTGTCAAATACAGTATTTTTAACTATTTTTTTTTTATTAAACGTATTTTTATACAAAATTATAAAATATATATGACCTTTCTGCACTCCTCTCGACTCGCACTTGGCCGATATTCGGGTGCCCACAACCATTTTTAAGGCTGGATCCGCCCCTGACGTAAAGGCACACGGCTAAATGTATTCAAAACGATAAAATGAAAATAAAATCAAAGTTCCCTCATATTATTAGATAACATTTAACAAATTGAATGAAAAAGATCTGCTTCGATGGGCGCCAGTTTTAAACCCTTTGGTCCTTTTTACGCTTCGCTAAATCATACACGTGTCTCCCATTGTTTAGTTATTTGATTTGGATTTTAGTTTCTATTTGCTTTTAAAGTTAAAATTTATTCGCAAACTAGTTGGTCTTGTGGGTCTACCCTCGTTCATGATTACTGCTCCGGAAGGCCCGTTAGAGGCCTGGTAGAGTCTAGCTCGTCTACGGGCTGTACCACACTCTCTCAGAAGATCCGCTTGAAGTAATCAATACTAATATTATAAAGCTGAAGAGTTTGTTTGAACGCGCTAATCTCAGGAACTACTGGTTCGAATGAAAAACTCTTTTTGTGTTAGATAGTTTATTTATTTAGGCAGGCTTTAGGCTATATTCATAGAATCGTAGAAGTAACCATAAACGCGAGTGAAACCACAAAGGATAGCTAGTATAGTATAGCTGCGTTTCGTACGATGAGAGAAGCCGGAAACCTTTTTTTTTATATAAAAAGGGGGGCAAAACGAGCATTGTACCACCTGATGTTAAGTGGTTACCATCGCCCATGGACATCTGCCACACCAGGAGTGTTGCGGATGCGTTGCCACCCTTGACGGAAAGGTGTCTATACACTCGACTCTTGAAAACCCCCAAATTATAGTGCTCTGGGAAAACCTCAAGATACCTCCTGATTATTTCAGTCTGCACGTACGAGGGAAAAAAGATCGTGAATCCCGCACATTGGATACCGACTATGCATACAAGTGGTGTGGATGATATCGATTCCTGTGGCGAAGAGTGCGATGGTGGAAGCAAGACGACGACATCATATCAAAAAGTTCATCAGAACACTTCCCATTGTACAGGCGGTAAAAAATACAAAGAGAGCCAACTGAGTGAAAACTCCATCTGTGTGTTTGTGATCGTCAACAACGTGAACTGCTCGGCGAAACCTAAAACCTTCCTTTCCATTCCTATGAATCTGGAACGTCCCCAAAAAGCGATATGTCTAGTAACTTTACTGTTTTAACTATCGATATCTTACGTTCATACTATTTCACGTTAAAAATTACCTATTCCAACTTTGTCACAATCATCAATTGACTTATTGGCCTAAAGTTACGCCGTCTGACATGCTCAATCCAAAATACATTCTGGGTGCCAAAATCAATGCGCTTCCAACATATCTATATGCTGTAGCTATATAATCGGTAGTTAGTCTCGTTGTATCGCAAGGGTAACTGCAGCTTAACTAATGATCCGTAAAGGTTGCACTTTGTTTGACCGCACTAATGTATTTATAATGAAAATGTAATTAAATACAATTTTCATTGCATACCTAGTTCATTATTAAGTATTAATGGTTTTACTAAACACGTGTAGACTTGCTATTTGTAAATCTATTAAACTAGAACAGGGAATTTAATTGTATTTTAATGTTTTATACCTAAACTAGTTTTAGCACGAGGTTTCGAGCTGCATCCGGATTAATGTAGCTTTCGTTTTAAAATAATACGTATACATACTTAGATATAGTTTATTGTTTTATATTGGTAGTAAAACTGAAGTGCATATTGCTAAGATTTATTTTATTTTGTTGACGAGTAATTTTGAGTACATATATTGTTAATAATAATGATATTGCCTACGACCGTCTAGATCAGGGGTCATCAAATGGACCGCACGCCTAATCTGTGAGGACCTTTAGTAAGCAGTGAAACATAACAGAAACTTCTTCTTAGATTCAGTTTCAAATAAAAATTGACTTATGTTACTTGAGCCGGTAAACATATCGCAAAATTGAATGAAAATAGCCTGTATCAACTTTATTCTAAACTTTAGACATTGCTTAGAATTTATAATTTAGTATTTGCTTTAACAAAGTAAATATACGTGTTGAAATAAAACTATTTTAAACGGATTTAAATCGCGTATATTAACTATTTTTATCATCCCGACGTTTCGAGCACTTTGCAGCGTTCGTGGACACGGGTAGACTGAGGTGACATTTGTCTATTTGAAGTTTTAGAAAATATTATTTACAACTACCGCCAACGGTTTCTTAGTTGGTATCTTAAATAACGTTCCGGTTGCACGCACAAGGCACTAACTGTATCTTTGGAGAATTTCAATAGAGAAGATGGTTGGAGACTTTCAAACACCTGGGATCCACTTATTAAAAATTCAAAATCCTACGTCCAACAGACTGCAAGACCCAAATATAATAATCGCGAAAATCTAAGACAACGAAATATACGGGATATAGGCCCGGAAGAATGAGTAGACTAAATACTAAATCCTTATCTGCTACTAGCTGTCCCTTGCGGTTTCACTCGCGTTTATAGTTACCGCTTCGCTCCTATGAGACGTAGCGTGATGTAATATAGCCTATATCCTTCCTCAATAAATAAACTATCTAACACAAAAATAATTTTTCAAATGGTGCCATAAAGTAAATTAGGTACAGTCCTTATGGATTCTACTTTGAACATACAAATTTGCTCTCTTTATTACTTTAATATAGATAGAGATACAGATTAAAAATTAAAAAAAAAACACACAAGCTATTGATTGAGAACATTTCAATGATCAAGGAACAAAAATAGAAAAGTGCTGACGACATTCAAATGCCTGAATATATCCTCATAAATGATATCTAAGAATCAACTCGACTTCAATAGCAGAAAAAATTGCATCAAAATCGATTGATTCGTTTGAGAGTTAAAACATCATAAACAGATATACAATATTTTTTTCATTTAAATATATTTTTTAATATCTGAAACACACAAGGTGTTAATTTTTTTTTAATCATTGAATGGAAGTTTTATGGAAAATTATTGTGTGTTGGTTATTGCCTTGAATGTTTTTTTATAAACAAATTTCCATGAACCAATTATGTACAATTAACATTATTTAATATTAAATTAATGTCCAATGGAAGAAACAAGTCTTAGAATTAATCATTTTTTTCTCAGTAATTTATACAACAATGTAAATAAAAAGGCCATTTGCTTGTATGTTTGTATAACATTAAATTTCAATTCTTTTCTGAATAAAAATGATTATATAAAATTATGATTTTTTATTTAATAGCTAAACAAGGATATAGTGATTATAAGTGACTAGATGCCCAGGTTTCATTCGCATTTATGGTTACCGTTTCAATCCTATGAGGCATAGCATAACAGGCATTGTATTAACACGAGAAGAAAGGATAAACTTATAACGCCGAAGTTTCGACTCCGCAAAGTCAATGTTACCTTCTTGGGGCAAGGTATTTGTTTCTATAATAAAATTCAGCAGAAAGTGTTACAGTTTACAAAAAAGAAATTTAAAGTACATATTAAAAAATCCTTAGTAGCTAAAGCATATTATTCTGTTCAAGATTATATAGATGATAAACATGCTTGGATTAAGTATAAGCTGGATTCACATAGGGTATTTAATATATTTGTAACTCATAAATGTATGTACCCATCGTAAAACTTTTAAAAAGAGTAACTATCGAGTTTCTTGCCGGTTCTTCTCGGTAGAATCTTCATTCCGAACCGTGGGTAAATTAATTAATTAATTAGTGTTTAGTTTTCTTTTGTTTTAGTATTGACGATTCAAAGGTGCTTGTAAAAGCCTACTTGAATAAAGCATATTTTGATTTTGATTTTTTGATAATGTAATATAGCCTGTAACCTTTTCCAATAAACAGACTATCCAATGCAAAAATAATTTTTCAATTTGAATCAGTAGTTTCAGAGATTACCTTCTTCATATGAACTTAAAAACAAATTTTACCTAGATCTTATATTAGTATAGATAAAAATTGATGTCTTTGTTTCATGTGCTGTACTAAATCATTTAATTCACTGATAAAACTTAATTGAAGAAACAAATTTTTTTTTTTGATATGTCGTATACAATTTGTTTGATCTTTAATATCTGTACATATTTCCATCTTTGACAATTTCATAAATTGCCTTATTGCCCTAAAGATTCTCTTGGGAGTCATTTGCTAGTGGGTTGGTAGACAACATTAATCAAAGTTTTATCATTCTGGGTGTCAAAATCCATGACCTTGTAACATATCTATTGTTATATAATGTTATTAATAATTATGATGAACAATTAACATCGAATAATTAGATAAATACCAAAATTTACGAATGTCTATTTTATTATAAAAATTTTGTTTATAATATTTTATTACATAGATTAAAGAATTAATATAACAGTATATACTATAAGATTTTAAGTTTTTTATGTAGACATTTTATGTAGACAAGGTGTTCTGTGTCATCACTTTACAAAGTTGTGTCAATGTCTACAAAAAAGATTCAGTAAGAAAAACAATATTATTTATAAACTAATTTCAGTAAGTAAATATCTGTATTTATAAATATAGTTCCATTTCTTTCCTTCATTGGACGCTGATAAGCAATAGTATTTCAAGCCACACCGGCTTCATTTTGAGAAAATGGCATCTAAAGATGTCAGACCCATTCATAATAAATTCGTTTGAATAAGTATTTATCCATCTTTTCTTTTGTATTTTAATGAAAAATATAATGAATTAAAAGCAGATTGGTATAACAATTTTTTTTATCTAATAATAAGTTTTTTAAACATATGAGATTATTTATATTGCAAAATATGAAACACACTCCAACATTAGAAACTAAAAATATCACGCACTATCAGAATACATCACTATCTCCGAACAGGACTTTTTGTGTGTTGACACATTATTGCTTATCAGCATCCATATATTCCTAACATTATTTCCTAACATAAAGAATTCAAAGCAGATTGTTATAGTAAAGATTTATATATAAGTTTTTCAAATACTTGAGATTATTGCATAATTCAAAATATTCATTTTACCTTTAATATTCTCAACATAAGATTAAGAAACTTTTTAAAGTCAACATATAAGTGAAATATTTGAAGTGCTATTCCACTCTACTAAAGTGATGTGAATATACTGAATTTTATGCTGGATTTTCTTAAGTAAATCTTAATTCCACACTTGTAGTAGCTTCACATAAGTAGAACTGACATGACAGATTTACAAAATAATGATTCAAAATCACTATAAATGAATAAACGTTATTATCTCTATTTGAATACACTACAATATCGTATTATGGGGTCAAGTTCTATCACTTTTTGTCATTATAATTGTGGTCTCCACGAACCTGTGTTCCTGTGTAGACTTTATTTGTATTTTTACTATATCCGCCTATATATATATCTGTATTAAACTAATTAAATTTATTATAAACTATTATATTTAATACATGTATTTAATATAATCAAATAATTGATATAGAATTGTACTTACAATGACTCTATCGACGGCTGCAGCTCGTCAGAACCTATAATTCTGTTCTCAAACATTTCTGGTGTATTTTTTCGGATATTGTAATATTTTTCTATGCACGTTTTAGTTTTTTCCACATCCCCATAACAAGCGTTGTAAAATAGTAACAATTGTTTATCCGTAAGATCCTTTGGCACATATTTTGATTTGTCTAATTTTTGCGTCCAATCTTTTATGGTATCGAAATCGGCTTGTGAAAATATATCCAGAGAAGCAACCGCTTCGTCATAGTCGTATTCTAAATCAACAAGCATTTTTTATGTTTATTATTTCGTGAATATATTTACGCGATATTTTAACAACCGCGATACATCCACACTTATCACTGTTAATTTGACAACTGCGGCGTTTTGCTGAGTGTTGAGTGAGCCTGTTATTTTAAAGTAATTGATCGCATTGCACTGGATTGCCATATACTTAAAATATATTTCCCCTATAAATGTAAGTACAAATGCACAAAAAGACCAAAATATTTATAGTAAATTCACTTTAAAATTGTATTTGTTAAATTCTGTTACTAAAAATAATTATATATACATAAAAATGTTTTTATTAAGATTTATTACAAAATTATTTTTTTTTAATTTTGTATTTTATTACTAAACAAAATTTCGCTCTTAGAAATCGAAATAAATGTTTTATTTTTTCGCTAGTAATATAGGTCTTTAAAATATTTTACCATGTTTTTTTTAATGTTACTGCTGTAATTTCTAAGACATTGAGCTTATCTAATGTTTCCATATATAAATATTTTTTTCTAATTTTTAGTTAATAAATATGTTAATCATAGCTTACTAGTTACTTGCATTGTCCAACCAATCTGAAAATAAATTATCTTATACAATAATGGATTCAGATGTGTCGTTAGTTTAATATAACTTTACTACATATATCGCAAAAGTAACACAATTATTTATAAATACTTAATGTCTTTGTTTTATAGGCAAGGCAATCTCGTGATAATTACTAACAAAAATCGCATTTTGAGGTTTTTGAAAATTTATAGAAACACCATATTTTTTATGATGACATGCCTTATTTTAACTCCAATCACAAATATTGGAAATAGTAATGTAAGTGTCTAAAATCGACTAAAATAATTTATGAAATATATGAACAATAAATTGTTAATGTTTTTCGTATTTAATACCCACTTGGGGAAATAATATTAATTCCGTGCCAGGAATGCAGAAAGATGCGGATTCAATCTCCGCTGTCTCGCGGCTTTTGACGTTATATTTAAAGTTTAATATATTAACCTTTTCTTTTCAGGCATATCTGAGTTTTTACGTTTTCCTCGTGTGTGCAGTTCTCTGGGTAGGAAATATACTGCATCCAGCAATTATTTCATTTATTCCAGTCGCATTTTTCACAATTACTGGCGCTTTTGACCGGAAACTAATAAATTCAGTAAGATTAAAAAGTCTTGAGCATTTGTTTTATAAATGAGATTAGTAGTTCTTTAATTGTAATACATGGTTTAACAACATTTTTATATAATCTTTTTATATCTATAGCACTTCTTTTTATATACTTTATGATACATAAGAAAGTCTACATCAATTATTACTTTAACTCACAGATCATCATCCGTAACTCAGTTCTGGACTGCTTTGGCGTCATGGCGATTGTTGTCGCGATTGAAAACAGTCTTCTACATAGAAGAATCGCCATTAAAATATTGTTACTCTTTGGCTGTTCTCATTATAGGTAACATTTAAATTAATCATTATTTATACTCAATTATTATATTATAAATAATCAAGTATTACAGAGTAAAGGGACACTCAAGTTTAAGTAGCCTTTAAGTCTTATTCTATATTAATAATATATTTCACATATTATTATTAATGATTTACTTACAAATGACTTACTTGGTACATGATAGCAGTAGGTGCCTACAAAAAATTAAATATCATCTTTTAAAATGTTGGCACATTTTAAATCGTGAAATCAAGATGGCTGCTGTTTAGTTGTTGGCTCCAGTTTCAATTTAAGAAAGCATTTTTACTGAAATATTTCAGATTAAGTTTCCTGTTGTTCTTCAGCACAATGGCGTTATCTATGTGGTTTACGAACTCCATGGCATGTGGTCTCATGATGCCATTGGTGAAAGCAATTTTAAAAGAATTAGAAAAAGTTTGTATATGTTCTTGTAATAAGATATTATACGGCCGTCGGATCTTGGCCACAATGAACTTCGTGCAAATGATTGCGCAATAGCATGTTTAGGAATCAAATACAGATGTAACATAAACTCTAGAATCCTTTACGTGGTAGATTATTGTAAACGATTATTAATTTCGTTTTAAAATAAATTTAATAAAATAAATATTAATTTATAAAAAGAAGAAATATTTATCACCCGTTGCGTAATAAGTTTGTTTTAATTTAATAATAAAATAATATACTTACTTGTTTTTAATGTTTTAATAAACATTAATAATTTTTTTGTTCTAATAAAATTATAATTGTTTTTGTTATTATTAAGAGGAACAGTAAATTCTGACATGAGTCAGTATTCGCTGTTCCTATTAAAAATAACAAAAACAGTTATATTTTTTTAACAACCGATGTTTATTGTTTTTCTATTTTTATTAGTATGATTAGATTTTAAATGAACTACTCAAATAAAAATGTCAATAAAAATTATTTTTTTCTCGGTTTGAATAATTAATAATCGATTGAATAAAAGAAAAATTATCGATTTATTCAATAGCAACATGGCGTTGCCCATCTCTTGGTATACACATGCGCGTAAATTCGGAGAGCCTACATATGTTCAGTGTCCTTCACTTGGCGGCCGTATATATAAACACAATCTTAAGTAATATAATAATTATAACCTACCCGAGACCTCAACATTAATGTGTTATTGTTAATGCTTTTTTATGTTTTTTAAGATAAGGAATCTTATACAAATATTAATAATGTAAAAATTTATATGAAAAATACGTTGACTTAAGCAAAGACTTAATTATTATAATTAAACATTGTTTTTTTTTTAATTTTCTATATGTAGTAAATTCATAATAATTTTAAATTATAAGATCATAATTTGTAAATTATTTATTTCCTAATTATGCTCTTGACCCAATTCGGGCGCCAATTATGGTAAACATTACTTCCATACTAATAATTACATACTATTGTTTGTATCATTATCGCTTTTTTACGCCTAAGCCGCTACATCGATTTTAATCAATTTTCGTATAAAGATACATTGGAAATTGAAGTACTAGTACTTCTAGAATGGGATTAAATAAAGGAACTCTACACCTATTTCGCTGGGACTAGCTAGTGTTATGTTTTAGGTTCATAATTTTTTTTATTGTTCATTATAATTTCTAATCCACGATACTCTTATAATCTATATTTATTTTCTTGATATATTCCTCAGACAAAAATTACACGTATGAGTTTTGTTTTTTTTTTTTTAAGAATAGTAAGAATTTTTTGTTGTTCAATTGTCAAGGTCTTATTCTTTTCATTCACGGCTTGTGTAAACTTACGACGTTTCTCATTACTCGGTTACAGAGTTGTTTTATATCTCCAGAGAAAGTAAAACTTTTTTAAACGGATTTAAATCGCGTATATTAATTATTTTTATCATCATCATATAATTAATATACGCGATTTAAATCCGTTTAAAATAGTTTCATTTCAATGAATAATAATCGCGAAAATCTAAGACAACGATAAAGTAAAACTTACAATTAAAATTGTAAATACTCTTTCTCTCGATACAATTCTCGCCTTACAGCGAATATTACATATATTAAACATTAGTCTGTGTTTTTGTCCGTGCTAAATTTCGACTCTTATCAAATGTCGGTAATGCTTGGATTTATCCAGAATTGCAATCCAAAGTTTAAACCTTTGTTCTGAATTTACAGATGGGAATATTAGAAACGTTTGAAATGGTGGGAGTTACGCATAATTACGAAGAAATAAAGTTAGTAATTAAAAACTAAACACTTTTTAAATGAACTAGGTAAATGAATTTGGTCTAATAAAGAAAGATTTTGTATGTGCCAAACTAACTTCGAAACAATTGAACCTGTTTTAAAAACTGTATGATATAATTTGAAAGGTACATTGTTCTAGTTAACTATATTTTATGAATATAAGCGTATTATTTTAAAATAAAATTTACTTTCACGTGAACAAACCCGCGAGTTAAAACTAGTCATTAATAAATTATTTCACATACAATTGTTCATATTTTCAGTGGACCAAGACCAAGCGATTTCACTATATTTTATTTTCTCGGAATCGCATATTCATCTTCTATAGGTAACAATAATAAATAAGTATTAATATTAAAATTCTTATTAGTTAAATTTATTATAATAATTTCAAGCGAAAATTACACTTTTAAGTTTTGCCAACAGACTCTCAAAGAATTTACATAAATTGTTTATCATTTATTGTAAATGAAATAATTTATTGTTAGTATCCTATTTTTGACTCTCACGGTTTTCGACAGGTTAACTTAATTTTTACCAGGTTACACTTGGCAACCTGGCGAATAAAACCTGGCGAAAATCTGAATTGTCTTATTTCAATTTCAAAAGTACAACTTACAAGTGTAATTTTCGCTTTAGAAACACTCAGAGACATACAAAATGATCACAGAATATAATAAATAACGAATAATATTTTTATGTAATAATATTTCCAATTAATTTTTTTTAATAAAAACGATTCTTATAACTTATATTAATTATTTATACCTTGTATTAATTTGTTCATAATACCGTAACTTTAAATTTATTTCAAGGAGGCATGTTAACTCTAATCGGGAGTGAAACCAATCAACTTTTCAAGCATTATTGTGAACTGTAAGTCGAGATAAAATAATGCATTTAGTTATTAATTGCCTGTAAATTTTTATAACAATTTTGTTACCAGTGGGCAGAGGCGTAACTATATCATGTGAGGCCCGTGGCAAATTATTTGGATTTGGCCTCCTAGTACAAATCGTCACGTTATAACTTAATTTTTATGAACCATTTAAGTAGCCCAAAACTAAAACTATTAATAATATTGTGTGCATTTTATTTAAATTTCTGAAAAGTTTTATTTTAAGAGCATAGTTTTATACATATTTATAATTAAATAACAATTTACTCTAATAAGATTTTGATTAATAAAATTCTTTTAGACCGAGGCTCTTTCGGGTCAGGGGCCCGTGGCTTTTTGCCAGCCTTGTCTTTCTATAGTTACGCCCCTGCCAGTGTGACACCTAATGTTAAGTGATCACTACCGCCCGTGAACATAGGCAGCACAAGAAGAGCCACAAATGCTTTGTCGCTCACTCACCTTGCGAAACCCAGCTATACCTATTCACTAATTACGGCGATCTTCTGTGAGAGTGAGCTACGTTTAAGCCAATCCGTATACGAGATCCGTATAGTCAGTAGACTACAGCTAAACTCTACTTCAGTAACAGATGATATTCTCCTATAAGGAAATAAGTGTTTTTATTTAAAAACTCTTGAGAGATTCTATGTTTTTTGTCGAAAATATGACTAAGAAGCGGCTGTAGTGTAACATATCCTACTATTATTTTAAATGTAATATAAGAATTTATACAGATATTTATTGGGTACTCTTTAACGCAAAACTAGTTAACGCATTTTGATGATCACATGAGGCTAATTTATAAAACAGGAACTTGACCAAATTATGATAATAACGATTTTTCTATTTTCATACACAGACTAAGTCATATAAAACATTAATGTATTATAAAATCATCTTATATTTAAGGATATTTCCAAAAAGTCCAGAAATAGAAGGACCACAATTTATGCTGTTGACTCTACCAGGAGTGCTCATAATGGAGATGTTCTTGTATCTGTGGCTGAATTTCTATTTTTTAGGAATGCTCAGGTGGGTTTGTTACAAAATTATAAGTATACTTTGATTCTGATGAGCAATTATGTGTCAACTCACAACAAATTTCGGAGGATACATGTATTCAGAAAATACATCATGTATAAAATCGTTTTTCAAAAAAAGTCATCTAAAATAATTAAGTACGGAAATAAGTTTCGAATGTTGCACTGTGCTCAATATTTTGCATAATGCGATAATCTAATATATTTGAAGAAAGTAAGTAAAATAGTCTTTTAATTCATTGTACCTTTTATAATAAAAGAAAAGAGAAGAGGGATATATACATATGTACGTCTTGAAACAAATTTACAGTATTAATAACAAATTTGACATCTTTAGACGCCTCAAAAATAAGGCTTAACATAGTATTGTTTATCAGCGTCCACTTATAAATATGGCAATTATTTAAAATTTATCAGCCTAAATAGTTAGCATGAGGCCATAAGGGAGACATTTGAAAATTATTACGATCGTAGAACCTCATAGTATTCAGTCTCATTTTGACAGTACATTTGTAGACGTACATCCCCGCGTCGAACTGATTTGACTACGAAACCATAAAAGCAAAGATTTTCTAGAAAACGATAGGTATAAATTTCCTTTAATTGGTACAAAGAAGTATCAAATACATAGTTTAAACAAAAATCTTGATATTTTTACTAGTGTTATGCCGGATCGTGAAATATTTATATCTGTTGATACGGATCCGAATTCGGATATTTAGTTTCAAGAGCCGCGGATATGGATACAAATACAGACCTTAGCTTTCTTGCTTAAAAGCTTACTACTAACATAACTTTGTTATTGGAAACGATATTTATTTTTAAATTAAAAAGACAAAAGATCAGCTAAAAAGTAACATACATATATGGATACATCTTTCTTCTTCCTCAAATTTCCGCTGATACGGAAACAGATTTCATTATTTTTTTCATCAAAAATTATTCCAAGTTATTGTAAATTGTAGTATTTTTATCTGCAACCGTATTCCAGAGTTCAGAACTACACAGCCCTTCAAACGACTTTAACTGGTGACGAAGAGCAATACATATCCATATTACTGAGAACACAGTATCAACAGCTGGGCAAAGTCACATTTCACGAGGGAGTAAGTACGAGAAAGAAAGTTAAACTTATAACACCTTGTTTTTGACTCCACAAAGAAAATGTTTCTTTTCGATGAATATATTTAAATCATACGTTAAAAAGTCTCTAATAGCTAAAGCATATTACTCTATACAAAATTACGTTGACGATAAAGATGCGTGGGTTTTAGTATATACTGAATTTCGTACATGATAAATAATTAATTTTGAATCATAAAAAACTGTACTGTATTGACAAAATTTTAAAAGAGTTTTTGGCCGGTTCCTTTCGGTAAAATCTACATTCAGAATCGGTGGTAGCTACATTATTGATGTAATTTTTGTTTTCATGTATTGACGATTCAAAAGTGCTGGTGAGAGCGTACTTGAATAAAGTATTTTTTTGATTTCATTTTTATTTAAAAGTACAATATTTGCAAAAGACATTAAAAAATTCGTATTCATTTTTATGGGCCGATTTAAAAAACGGAGGAGGTTCACAATTTGTGGTGTTTGTTCTTTTCAGTTGATGCTATTTTTTGAAATAATATACCTACTTTAAGATTGCTCCCACAGAAATTGGTTTAGTAGTTTAGTTTCAAAAACGAAATAACTGACATCACTGTGTCGTCCATGTAATAAGAAAATCGAACTTCAAAAGAAAATCACAAATTATTATTTGACTGGTTTCGATGATATGGAAGTAATCTAAAAATAACTTTATTTTATAAACCCAAAAATAATTATCAAAATCATTTAACTTATGACGGAGTTATAATGTAACAAACATTTTAAAAAGATACAAATTGAAGACCTCTTTCTTTCTTTAAGTCGGTTGAAAAGATTATATATATTTGTTCCAGGTGGTCGGTGCTGTTCTAATCTTAACAGCATGTTTACAAGCTGTCATAAGTTCAACGTATTTAAATGACAGTAAAAAATTCAAGAGCTTTGAGTAAGTTTCCAGCTTAAATACACTTAATTATCGTAAAATTGTTACCAGCTGTAGCTCACTGACTACGGTTCATATACGGGCCGTCTTGATGGGGCAGTACCTCACTCTCACAAAAGGTAAAGTAGCTAATATGCGTTTCGTATAGTGAATGAGATAGCCGGAAGTCCTTTTCCCATTTCATATTCTCTTTCATCGCACATCCCTTTTTAAGTTGTTATTTGTGATTTCTCTGGTGCTGCAAATGACCATGTGCGGCGGTGATCAATTAACATCCAGACATCCAGAGGGTTTGGATTCGAGTCTAGTCTGACCTTATCTTTTTTATCTTCACATAGTATAAAAGAAAGTCGCTTCTTGGTGTCTTTACGGTTAGATCTTCTAACTACGCAACGGATTTCAATGTGGTTTTTTATCAATAAACTAAAATCGTGCTTTAGGACAACGAAAAACTTTTACTTTTTTACTGTTGCTTTTTTATTAATTACTAAATCTGCATATAATGTCGTAGAAACACAATTTACGCCGGTCAATGCGAGCCGTCATACACGAAGACTTCCATACCATAAAAGAAGTACTACTATGTACTGTACATTAAAAACTACCCAACCAAAATAACTTATATTTTTGTACTGTTATGTATATTTTTTTTCTGTTGTTCTAGGTTAAGGACTAACAATAAAATTCACACATTTTAGGGTGTTTCTAAAATTTTAATTAAGTTGGATTTTCGAACCCACCTTCATCACCATCAATCTCCAACATGTTTTCTCCATTCCACGTGACATTGGTGTAATAACATGCGTCTGATTGGCACAACTAAAAGCCATTAACCAAAGAATTAAATTGAATTGAACTCATCGTAATATTTATATTTTTTTCTTCAAGTGTAGTGAAATCTTCAACACCATCTATAATAAGCGCATTGATATTATTCATGACGCCAGTTGACTTGGACTGCTTCAAGTTCGTGAGAAATAATGGTAACTAGACGGTAACACTTAATAAGTATACACACTGGATTCCTATTAAAATGTATTTATTATATCAAACTACAAAGTGTTAAAGCAAGACCACACCTTGCCCTCCGAGACGAGCTTCGTCAAATACGATCGGGGCATTAGGAGGAATTCATTTGAAAATTATTTTATTTAAGATATTTCCGAGCCATTACCAACTTCACCCAGCAGAGGCTGCCTTACCTGGTCTTTGATTAAAAATAATGTTCAATGGAGCGTGCTCTTCGTTACTGGTATATATTTTAATCTATTACGGTCTAAAGAAAGTATTGTTACGGTAAAAAGTTTCAATTATTAATCTAAGGACAGTATTATTTTATATTCTTGGGATGGGATTGAAATGGAATCCAAAAAATTAACATCCTAGCTGCATCCCATTAATAATACTTGTATGCAGGCTGGTACGACAGTGGCATTACCACAGTCTCACAGAAAATCGACGTGAAGTAGCTAATGTAGCTATGTTACGGAGTGTGAGAGTTGGAAGTCCTATTCCCATTCTTCCATTAGTCTCTTTTTAAGCTCTCAATGCATTTATGGTTCTGGTAATGTGATCACTCGACATTGGGTAACGTTTGCTAAACAAGTCCCTGTTTTTATACAGAAAAAAGTCGTTTTTCCAAATTATTTCCTTTATATCGTATAATAAAGAATATTTCGTGGAAATTGAATAAAGCGTTTATTTAAGCGAGCAGTAATATAATATTTGAATCCATGAAAGAATCCAAAATGACGGACGAATTCGAGAAGTTTTTCCTCTTGTTCTCGAAGTTTCCAGCGCCAATGCTGGCTTTTATAATCATCCTATTTTGCAAAGTATTGACGGAGTTCGGAAGCAACGCGTCCGTCATGTATTGCTTATTGACACATGTCGCTAGAGTGGTAAGAATTTACCTCATTAGAAATTATATCTTACTTTTAATTGTTGCATTATTTTCGTACTTAATTCTCTATATAATAAGGTAATGATTAATTTTGATAATCACCATAAAAAAGGGTTCGATATACTTATGGATAGAAAAACCTAAAGATTCATTACCGTAGCCGAAAGGGACAGAGGTGAGCACGGGATTATCTCAAAAAAGTCAATGTCAAAAGGAACCACTATTATACTAATTCAACAACTGTATTGTTTTAAAAGCATAGAAATATGATCACAATAAACAATCATCTTATTTATTTTTATTATTTTTGTTATGCCATGTTTATTTATATGCATAATATCTGAATAAAATAATCGCGTCTCGCGACGGCTCCAATTTTTTATGCTGTTCCTGAACTAGTTCAAATACTTGTAAGATATATTCAGATATGTAATATACAATAAAAGAAAATCGATAATTATTCATTTGGCGTGTTTGTTTTAGTAAAATAACTTTATATACAATACAAAAATCAGGATACCATACACACAAGAACATAAAAAGAAAATTTTATTACAAAATAATTGTAAGACTCATCCAAGTAATTGCACTAGATAAAGTTCCCAAAATACTGGCAGCATTACTCCATTGAATGGCCAAACTGGTCCTTCGAAAAGTAATCTTATGTTACAGAGTGTGGTCGCAAAAGTGAACCCCCTCTATCTGATGCTGAGCACTGCATTGTCAACATCTCTACCATTTCAACTCATAACTGGAACACCAGCTAATGCCATGGTTTCAGCCTACGTGGACATACCACCACGAAAAATGGTACCATATCTGAACATTATTTTCAATTAATCTTAAATTGTCGTGTATGTATATATATTTACTGTCCCAAAACGGCAAAAGCGATTTTAATGAAATTTTAACACAATCTTTAGATTAGACTAACAGATAATTCTGTGGAGTTCCAAATTAACCCTTAACTCGATAGTCTGGGTATAAATAAATTAATTAGTAATATGTTTTTTTCTAAGGTTTGTTACCTCAGAACTCAGTCAGTTTTAACCGATTCTGAAAATCCTTTTTTTATTTGTAATAATTTCACGTTGGTCCGTAAAATTTTTTATCAGAATAGGTTCAGTAATTTAGTTTTTAACTCAAACAAACTGAAATGGGCACTACGTCCAATGAAACGAAATTACGTATGTTGCTTTTAAATTCATTTGCTTATTTTTTAAAATTTTAATAAGTAATTCGTATATTTTAATTAAAACCTTCACAACTGTTTTAGATGATCGCTGGGATTGGCCCATCAATAATATCGATATTAACAAATTTATTCACCGTCTGCGTTTGGTCCAAAGCTATTTGGCCAGATATAGATGTATTTCCTGATTGGACGGACGTAATGACCATAAAAGAACTATCATAGCCACCAAGTGTCAAGAACAGCGACATTTTTATATGTTAAAACGATCGTTGTGTTAATACTATTTAACGTTAAAAATCTGCAACTATTCAAAAGATACTCTCGCCTGTTATGTTTGGTCACTAGCTGGTTGCTAGGCAATTCTAGGTGGCAAAATATATAAGTTTTTATTTATAGTATTTGTTAATAACTGTAACGACAATCTTCAAGGACGATATTTTGTTGTTAACGTTACTCATATTATGACAATAATTTGTTATCTTTTATTTTAATTTATAAAAGCTTGCAATGAAGGACGATTTTTTTTTATTTAATGTTTTCACTTTTCAATAGAAGCGCTATAAATGTCCATTAAATAGGGGTACCTAGTTGTCCACAGAACTTTCAGATAAACCGTCCAAAATTAATCTAAAATGGACACCTCTGTTGAGTTATCTTGATATATTTCACGAATATATCTTAAATTTATATATATTCTCTAATAACTTTTTATATAACAAACCTTTCTATGGACGTTAATAAGCAATACTGTGTCAACTCACACGGAGTTCATTTTGAGGAAATGGCGTCTAAATATGTCAAACCTATTCTTAATCATTTTGTTTAAAGACGGATATATTCATCTTTTGTTTTTTATTTTGATAAAAGATATAATGAATTTAAAGCAGATTAACATGTGTAATATGTTCCAATAAAAGATTTTCAAAAATTTGAGATTATTGTATAAATTGCAAAATATGGAACGCTCTTGAAATTTGGAACATTAAATTAAGAAACTTTTTTCTGTATTTATTTAGTTTAAATGACTTAAATTCATTTTGAATAATATAAAATAGGTGTCGCTGAATCAAAATACATTAATATCTCCAAATTTGACTTTTTGTGGGTTGACACATTATTGCTTATCAGTACCCATTTATTAATAAACACCGTGTTCATAAAATATACGGCAGTCTCATAATATCAGGTTAAAAAGCGCTGTTTTTATCTAAATGGGCAGAAAAGTTCTTCAAACATATTTGTAAAAAAAAAATAATAAAATTACACTCAAGTTTGGAATAAAAAATAAAATACTTAACCGTTTTTCATACTTTTATTTCGTGTAACGACTAACAATACATACACCGCTATTTACAAATGAGCATATTTACACTTGGCAACATTAGCTAATAAAAAAGTTTAAAAAAATTATCGTCTTACATTTCATTTCAATACACATTATACAATGGAAGCTAAATTCTATAGCTGTATATATTGAAATGAATTATAAGACACATGCTGTTACTGGCAATACATTCTTGTTTACAATATTGACGGATAAATTACATTTGGCGTTTATTTGGCATACTGAGATAAATAAAAAATAATAAAATTGTATACTGTTAAATGTATTAAAATAAATGCAAAATAGACAAAAGGGAACATGTTATTAATTTATCACAAAAAATAATGTCATTTGAAAGTTCTATCGATGTTGCCATAACTTAAATTATTTCTTTATAATCTACATTTCATATTTTAATTGGATGCTGATAAGCAATAATGTGTCAACCCACAGAAAGTCAAATTTGTAGATATTGATGTCTTTTGATACTACGTTACTTATATAACATTATTGAAAAAAAAAATCAAGTCATCTAAACTAAAGAAGTATGGAAAAAAGTTTCTTAACTCAATGTTTCGAATTTCAGATGCGTTCCATATTTTGCAATTTATAAAATAATATCAAAATTTTAAAAACTTATTATTAGATAACATAATAAATAAACCTATCTTCTTTTGATTCATTATACATTTTATCAAAATAGAAAAGAAAAAATTAATATATACGACTTCAAACATATTTATTAAGAATAGGTTTGACATCTTTAGACGCCATTTTCTCAAAACAAAGTCCGTGTGGCTTGACACATTATTGCTTATCAGCGTCCAATTAACAGACATTTATTTATTTACCTGCAATAAAAATGCAAAGAGAATACAGCTTTTAAATCATAATTACCAATTTACATTATTAAATTATATAGTTTTTATACTTTCTCTGTCAGTAATCTTTATATAATTTAAATAATATTTATTGATCTGAATTTTCTTAATTTAACTTATATTATTATTATTTGTGCATCATTTACTAATTTGAAAGATATAATCTGCAATTTTTTATTCGATGAATTAATTTTCTTTTCAAATATATTCCAAAATGTAAAATAAAACCATTTTGTATAAACAAACACAATTTTGAATTATAACATATAGGGATTTACTTTATATGACATAAATGATTTATGTAATAATTTAGTTATTATCTGTAAAAGTAAGTAAACTTTAGGTAACCGACTGTATCTATTATTTTTAAATATATAAAGATACTTTTCAAGACAAATATCATTATTTCTAAACTATAATTTTGGTATAATTCAGTATAAAAATAGTAATATTTATTTATTTCTACATGATAATATTCTAAGAAATCAATTACTTCGAATATTTATTATTATATTATGTAGATGTATTATATAAAAGAAAATATTATGTATAAACATATTGCAATAGAAAACTTTTGTACACAAATGGTTACATAGAAATAATGCCAGTACTCACTGGCGCGCCAGTGTTTCTTATATATTATACCATTATCAGATTATATTTTAAAGAAAGAGAAAAGAGATTTTTAGATATAATACAATTAATTTAAGTTTTTTTAATAAAATTAATAAATTAAAATCTACATTATGAGGTTTATACAATACGAAACTTTCCTAGTCTTTCTTTAAAAGCATTTACATGGCATAATGGAAATTAAAAAAAATAAAAAAATAAGACACGCAAGATTTGAATCTACTACAAACTTAATAAAACTATAAGAATTATTATTTCGTCTTAAACAACCATAGTGCCATTAAAAAAAAACTACTAAAATTTGTTTAACACTAATTATAAACATAGCAAAATAATGGCAAAAATGGCACTAAATATAACTTATTTGCCATAACACAAATGGCACGCCAGTGACTGACACAAAGTGTAAATATCATTGCACACAAAATTTAATTACAAGTATATTATATACTATTATGTAATATTAATTATCCCGTGAAAAAATATCAGATCTATGTAAAAATATCATTACACTAGATATAGCTAGGAACATCCGCTTGGATATAAAATACGATATTAAAATACTCAATGGCGACATTTATTTTATTAATTTTAGACAATTTTTCTAAGTACATCGCACTATTAGATTAATCAAGAACAGCAAATATATTTAAATTCTTATTTGACACAAAAATAAAATAATTATTTACATTTTTTTTCTCTTTCTAACACAACAAATATTTTTTTATAAAGAGTAAAAATTAAAAAGTGAGGTTTTTATTATCTGTATTTTCATAAATGTATTATGGAATAAAATACATACAATATGCATTGAGTAATAAGCTAATAACACACGGATTTTCATGGTGCAATGTTTATGCAAATAAAATAAATGTCGTACATTATTATACATTTATTCAATCCACACCCGCATCACCGCTCCATATATTTATCACTCGAAAATATAAATAATTCATTTAATTTTAAACATCCTAAAATGTAAACAAACTTTCTATATATAAAATAAATTTCAATGTAATGTAATTTAAATGTATAATGATCTTTAAAATAAAAAGATTGTTTACAAAATAGATCATTTAATTGAAATCATGTATACATTTTGGTAATGTAGATTCACCCGTGGGTTTTTACTATGAAAATATACATATAAATGCTTTATTTTGTATTGAACACAGCAAATGTGTTTCGATAGAAAAAACATGATCATCTAAAGTGTACTAACAAGCACCGGAATTGCTTCTCAATCAAAACTTTCATATACTTCGATTCTCGTAAGTGTGTCGGCCTGAACTATGCGCAATACGCTGCGCAGAACATAAATTTAGACACCAGGACAGTCGTTAACACATTTCATTGATTTTAATTATTGAATCCTTCTTATAAAATGATACATACCAAATAAATATGTTTAAATCATTAATCAACAAGTTTTTAGTGCAATTTATATCGAATGTATTTTGTTATTAATCAAATAGTTAAAAACATTATACGAGTGTAATTATTCGAAAATTCGTGATATTCATTACGGGATGTGTTTTTTTACTAAATAAGTCAAACGATATAATAAATTATAAACGTCTTTTAACAA
Organism: Hypolimnas misippus; assembly: GCA_037950945.1. NCBI lineage: Eukaryota > Metazoa > Arthropoda > Insecta > Lepidoptera > Nymphalidae > Hypolimnas > Hypolimnas misippus. The sequence continues at coordinate 942,983 of JBBEEQ010000031.1, forward strand.
CTGAGAATTATTTAAGTTATATCAATATCGTATATATTAAAAGTTTTAATTCTTGTTCACTCGACTGTACCGTGCGCGAGCTCGGACTCGCCTCGTGTTCAGATCGAAACACTTACGTGGAACAAGGTATAACTAAAGACAAGATTCTCTAATAACGTTAACAGGCAATTGTGACGAATACTAATTAACAAATACAATTATAGAAATATGCTATACAGATAGTTCAGTTGGGTGAAATCTGATACTATGAGAGTTAGAGAAATTTATTAAAAGGAATCAAGCCACCGATTTTGAAATTAAGGAAAACTGAATTCATAATTAGTAAAATTTCAAAAAAGTTTTTTTTTTAATTTTGTTATTTCTTGTTGTAAAATATAAACCTCAATGTTTAATAAGGAGAAAACAAGGGGGGGCACTTTTGTTGTAGTTTTTAAGAAGTAAGTCTGTTTTTTTTTACATAAGGTATATGGACACTAGTTATATTCGAAACTTTCATCCTCTTGTCGTATACGTACTTATCTTCTTAGAAGCTTGAAATGAATAAATATATGGGAACCTCAATGAGAAAGCAGTTCGGACTCGCCTCGAGTTCAGACCGACACAGTTACGTAAAACGAGCTATACAAATTTAACTCTTCTTAAACGGGAAATAATTGCAAGTGAAAGCACTCCTACTCACCTCTAACGCTAACGTCTTATTAGCTATGCTTGAAACTGGTAAAGTACAGTTGAAGGCTTTGCTGGGGTCCAAGTTAGTTGGTGTGACATTGCAGTTGAGGGTGACGTTTTTGGTGATTTTGTTTATTGATGATGAAGGGTTGTCCAAGGCGGCGATGTCTTCTGGCTTGAAGATCAGAGAGCCCCACGTGGGGTAGGCACCCCAAACGATCAGCGTTGTGATTATCTTGGGACCGATTCCTCCAATCGCCTGAAAAGTATTCGTCAATATTACTTATTATATAAAAATAAAATAAAATTGGGTATAATTGATTCTACCATTAAATAGGTATATTTTTTATATTTAATAAAACTTTTTTACTGTACTAATCTGTTTTTGATTCATTATACTTTTTATCAAAATAAAAAAGAAAAGATGGATTTAAACATATTCAAATAAATTTATTACGAAAAGGTTTGATATTTTTAGACGCCATTTTCTCAAAATGAAGTCCATGTGGCTTTATATAGTATTGCTTATCAGCGTCAAGATATGGGTGAACTAAATATAGTACTTACCATCTTAGATGTTGGTATATGTGCGACACCAGCGACGATGGCATTCGGGGGTGTTCCCACTGGCATGTGGAAAGCCATGGAACAAGCTAGTGATGCCGGTATCATCAGGTAACGGGGATCCATATCCAATGTTCGAGCCTGGGGCGAGAGACAAAGTTATGGAAATTATTTAAATAGAATTGTATCAACACGAGAAGAAAGGACAAACTTTTAACGCCGAATTTACGACTCCGCAAAGTCAATGTCACTTCTTGGGGCAAGGTATTCGTTTTTATAATAAAATTCCGCAGATACAGTTTACAAATAAGAAATTTAAAGTGCGTATTAAAAAGTCCTTAGTAGCTAAAACATATTATTCTGTTCAAGATTACATAGATGATAAAGATGCTTGGATTTAGTATAAGTTGGATTTACACAGGGTGTTTAATATATTTGTAACTATGTGTGTACCCATTGTAAAACTTTAAAAGAGTAACTATCGAGTGTCTTGCCGGTTCTTCTCAGTAGAATCTACATTCCGAACCGGTGGGAAATTCATTTAATTAATTTTTGGCTTATTTTTTGTTTCTGTATTGACGATTCAAAAGTGCTTGTAAAAGCCTACTTGAATAAAGCATATTTTGTTTTCGAATAACATTAAAAATAACAGACAATCTACTCATTGAGACAATTTCAACAAGCCTCAACACGGTGCTTCTGCTGTAAGTTGGTAAGGAGTCTATCCTGCATCCAGATGATACTATCTCTCGAGTTTCTTGCCGGTTTTTCTCGGTAGAATCTACGTTCTGAACCGGTGGTAGCTTCATTATTGGTGTATTTTTTTTGTTTTTCATGTATAACGATTCAAAAGTGCTCGTGAGAGCCACTTGAATAAAGTCAAATCAATCAATCAACAAAATATTTTTATTCAAAATAGGAATTTACATTCTCTTTTTGAACGTCAAGAAAATAAATCTACCACGGTTTCGGAAAAGTATAACCTCAGACCTGAGAAGAAACCGTGAAAGAAACTCAGCGGGACTTTTTTTTTGTTAGTTTTTTTTTAACGTCAAGATTGGTTACAATACGTAAAATATATTGAGACAGTCTGGAAGCGATCGCATTATTCCCAAGGTCATAATCTATGAAATCTTTAATATTATACCTCTAACACAAACGTTTCTTTACAATTTTTTTGAACTTTGCTATAGAAGTAATTTTGGTTTTGATTTTGCTGCAGCATCAGGTCAAGATCATGCGACTAAGTTACTTTGATACTCGCAGTATCAATTTCATATCAGTTAGACTGGTAAAATTTGGTAGATCCTTTCATAACCTAAGAGACGATTTCAACCGATGATCGCGGGTTCAAACCCCGGTTAACACCGCTGAGTTTTTAAGTGCTAAATTTGTATTTAAATTCATCTCGAGCTCGGCGGTGAAGGAAAGCATCGTGACGAAACCTGCATGTGTCGGGAGAAATTCTGACACATGTATATCCGCCAACCCGCAGTGGAGCAGCGTGTGGATTAAGCTTTTAGCCTTCTCCATATTAGGAGAGGAGGCCTTTGCCTAGCAAGTGGGACATTTACAGGCGGTTACTTTTTCATAAACTAGAAAAGAGTTTACGTCTGAGTTAACGTGTGAACAGATCTCGGACAGAGCGAAACAGTGGTTTACTACTAGGTGGATCCCCCCCCCCACCACCTTTTTTATCTCTTTTTAATTCTTTTTTTTGGAATTTTCATTAAAGTATTATCCTTTTTTGTTTTAAGTTATCTTATTAATGTAAATAATAAAAAAAGGAAATTAGTTATTATTTAATAGGAATAAATAGAATAGATGTTTTTTGGTTTTATTCTCTTTTTAGGGTTCCGTACCTTAAAAGGAAAAACGGAACCCTTATAGGATCACTTTGTTGTCCGTCTGTCTGTCTGTCTGTCTGTCTGTCTGTCTGTCTGTCTGTCTGTCTGTCTGTCTGTCGGGATGTCAACCCTTTTTTCTCAGAAATGCATAGACGTATCATGTTGAAATTAATATCATATACTCAAGTCTACGATGACATGCGGCCGTGAAAATATTAAAGTTCTAAGTCAACGCAATCAAAAGATAATGGAAAATATGTCGTATATTTTGACCATTTTAGCGTTTTCGCAAGGGAATCAAAACCTATAGGGTACTTCCCATTGACCTAGCACAATGAAATTTGGCAAGAAGTAAGATCTTATGGTACAAATAAAGGAAAAAATCTGAAAACTGTAAATTTTTGTACGTATGTTTGTCTGTTTGTAACTTTGTCTTTCAACCTTTTTCTCAGAAACGCGTGAAGGTAACAAATTTTTATCAACGTCAAGTACTCAGAGTTGTAATTACTAAGAGCTGTGAAAAAATCAAACTTCTAAGTTAACGCAATCAAAAGATACGGTCATTTATATCACATATTTTAAGTATGATAGCGTTTTTAACGTTTTCGCAAGGGAATCAAAACCTATAGGGTACTTCCCATTGACCAAGCATTATGAAATTTGGCCAGGAGCAAGGTCCTTTAGTATACATAAAGGAAAAAATCCGAAAACTGTAAATTTCTGTTCGTGTGTCTGTCAGTCTGTACGTCTGTCTTTCAACCTTTTTCTCAGGAACGCGTAAATGTATCAAGTTGTAAATTGATCAAGCGGAAAATATATTAATCTTAGAATTAAAATTATATGTACTTGTAATAAATTAACATAGAAGTTGACCATGGTCAAAAAAACAATTTTACAAACACTGAGAAGAAATTTGAATCAATACGAAAACATTAAAAAGCAGCAAACCTTTATAAACAACGCAATGCAATCTATATATCGCAGCTAACAAAATGATAGCGCGATGCAGCGTACAGGTAATGCCATCTATTACAACATTATGACATTAACTGTGATATAATTCTGCTCGATTAATATATTTTTTTTTATTTTAATTATTATTTAAACGCGCTAAAAATAATAAAATTAACTTTTCATTTAAAAGTTTTATCGTCGATTTATAACGTATATAATATAATTATGTTGTTAATGTCAAAGTGAACAAGTTAGTTCATTGAAATTGTCAAGAGATGGCGCTGGGTGTATCCTGAATCGCGCTATAACTTTGCTTTTTTGAAAGTATAAGGTGTATTAGTACTTAAAATAAAATTTTGTGTTTCCATGGATTGCATCCATGATTGTGTTTTAAATTAAAGTGCTCCTAAGTAGTTTCAAAATAGTTTTTGGGGCGTGATCCATGTTTACATAATATTTGATTAAGCGACTTCTAAAAAAGGAGTGTTTTCAATTCGACCTTGTATTTAATTTTTTTTTTATGTTTGTTCGCCGATTACGCCGCCATTTTTGTACCGATTTTCAAATTTTTTTTTTGTTTGAAAAGGTATACTTCCAAGGTGGTCCCATTGTCTTCAGGTCAGGATCAGATGATGGGATCCTGGAGAAATTGAGGGAACTCCTCAAATATTATAGGCAAGCGTATACCGATTTAGGTATTTTTGATAGTAACTTATGTTTTTGTGATCAAATAAATCGGGTACAAAAAAATAAATAAATAATTGGCCATTCAACGGGGTAATGCTGCCAGTATTTTGGGAACTTTACCCAGATGCAGTGGCTTAGATGAGGTCTACAATGTTTTGTAAAAAATAATCCTTTTTTTTATTTTTAGGGTTCCGTACCTTAAAAGGAAAAACTGAACCCTTATAGGATCACTTTGTTGTCCGTCTGTCTGTCTGTCTGTCTGTCTGTCTGTCTGTCGGGATGTCAACCCTTTTTTCTCAGAAATGCATAGACGTATCATGTTGAAATTAATATCATATACTCAAGTCTACGATGACATGCGGCCGTGAAAATATTAAAGTTCTAAGTCAACGCAATCAAAACATAATGGAAAATATGTCGTATATTTTGACCATTTTAGCGTTTTCGCAAGGGAATCAAAACCTATAGGGTACTTCCCATTGACCAAGCATTATGAAATTTGGCCAGGAGCAAGGTCCTTTAGTATACATAAAGGAAAAAGTCCGAAAACTGTAAATTTTTGTATGTATGTTTGTCTGTTTGTAAGTTTGTCTTTCAACCTTTTTCTCAGAAACGCGTGAAGGTAACAAATTTTTATCAACGTCAAGTACTCAGAGTTGTAATTACTAACAGCTGTGAAAAAATCAAACTTCTAAGTTAACGCAATCAAAAGATACGGTCATTTATATCACATATTTTAAGTATGATAGCGTTTTTAACGTTTTCGCAAGGAAATCAAAACCTATAGGGTACTTCCCATTGACCAAGCATTATGAAATTTGGCCAGGAGCAAGGTCTTTTAGTATACATAAAGGAAAAAATCCGAAAACTGTAAATTTCTGTTCGTGTGTCTGTCAGTCTGTACGTCTGTCTTTCAACCTTTTTCTCAGGAACGTGTAAATGTATCAAGTTGTAAATTGATCAAGCGGAAAATATATTAATCTTAGAATTAAAATTATATGTACTTGTAATAAATTAACATAGAAGTTGACAATGGTCAAAAAAACAATTTTACAAACACTGAGAAGAAATTTGTATCAATACGAAAACATTAAAAAGCAGCAAACCTTTATAAACAACGCAATGCAATCTATATATCGCAGCTAACAAAATGATAGCGCGATGCAGCGTACAGCTAATGCCATCTATTACAACATTATGACATTAACTGTGATATAATTCTGCTCGATTAATATATTTTTTTTTATTTTAATTATTATTTAAACGCGCTAAAAATAATAAAATTAACTTTTCATTTAAAAGTTTTATCGTCGATTTATAACGTATATAATATAATTATGTTGTTAATGTCAAAGTGAACAAGTTAGTTCATTGAAATTGTCAAGAGATGGCGCTGGGTGTATCCTGAATCGCGCTATAACTTTGCTTTTTTGAAAGTATAAGGTGTATTAGTACTTAAAATAAAATTTTGTGTTTCCATGGATTGCATCCATGATTGTGTTTTAAATTAAAGTGCTCCTAAGTAGTTTCAAAATAGTTTTTGGGGCGTGATCCATGTTTACATAATATTTGATTAAGCGACTTCTAAAAAAGGAGTGTTTTCAATTCGACCTTGTATTTAATTTTTTTTTTATGTTTGTTCGCCGATTACGCCGCCATTTTTGTACCGATTTTCAAATTTTTTTTTTGTTTGAAAAGGTATACTTCCAAGGTGGTCCCATTGTCTTCAGGTCAGGATCAGATGATGGGATCCTGGAGAAATTGAGGGAACTCCTCAAATATTATAGGCAAGCGTATACCGATTTAGGTATTTTTGATAGTAACTTATGTTTTTGTGATCAAATAAATCGGGTACAAAAAAATAAATAAATAATTGGCCATTCAACGGGGTAATGCTGCCAGTATTTTGGGAACTTTACCCAGATGCAGTGGCTTAGATGAGGTCTACAATGTTTTGTAAAAAATAATCCTTTTTTTTATTTTTAGGGTTCCGTACCTTAAAAGGAAAAACTGAACCCTTATAGGATCACTTTGTTGTCCGTCTGTCTGTCTGTCTGTCTGTCTGTCTGTCTGTCGGGATGTCAACCCTTTTTTCTCAGAAATGCATAGACGTATCATGTTGAAATTAATATCATATACTCAAGTCTACGATGACATGCGGCCGTGAAAATATTAAAGTTCTAAGTCAACGCAATCAAAACATAATGGAAAATATGTCGTATATTTTGACCATTTTAGCGTTTTCGCAAGGGAATCAAAACCTATAGGGTACTTCCCATTGACCAAGCATTATGAAATTTGGCCAGGAGCAAGGTCCTTTAGTATACATAAAGGAAAAAGTCCGAAAACTGTAAATTTTTGTATGTATGTTTGTCTGTTTGTAAGTTTGTCTTTCAACCTTTTTCTCAGAAACGCGTGAAGGTAACAAATTTTTATCAACGTCAAGTACTCAGAGTTGTAATTACTAACAGCTGTGAAAAAATCAAACTTCTAAGTTAACGCAATCAAAAGATACGGTCATTTATATCACATATTTTAAGTATGATAGCGTTTTTAACGTTTTCGCAAGGAAATCAAAACCTATAGGGTACTTCCCATTGACCAAGCATTATGAAATTTGGCCAGGAGCAAGGTCTTTTAGTATACATAAAGGAAAAAATCCGAAAACTGTAAATTTCTGTTCGTGTGTCTGTCAGTCTGTACGTCTGTCTTTCAACCTTTTTCTCAGGAACGTGTAAATGTATCAAGTTGTAAATTGATCAAGCGGAAAATATATTAATCTTAGAATTAAAATTATATGTACTTGTAATAAATTAACATAGAAGTTGACAATGGTCAAAAAAACAATTTTACAAACACTGAGAAGAAATTTGTATCAATACGAAAACATTAAAAAGCAGCAAACCTTTATAAACAACGCAATGCAATCTATATATCGCAGCTAACAAAATGATAGCGCGATGCAGCGTACAGCTAATGCCATCTATTACAACATTATGAAATTAACTGTGATATAATTCTGCTCGATTAATATAAATTTTTATTTTAATTATTATTAAAACGCGCTAGAAATTATAAAATTATCTATTCATTTAAAAGTTTTATCGTCGAGATATAACGTCATTACGTAATTAACATTCAATATTAGAGCTTCACGCGATTTGATTTAAGTACTCGTATTGACTTAGTACGAAAATTTTAAAATTAAATTCAAACAGATCGAGTTATTTAATTTACTTATTTATCTACACATATAAGTCTTCTGGTTATTAGTAATATAATTAGTTATTTATAAATAAACAATTAGTTTTATTCGAATTAAGGACTAATTATTTTCGTCTTGGCAACACTAATATATATTTCGATATTTTGATTGATAATGTAAATCTAAATATTTTACGAACGTAGTGCAGGGGTAGTGGAGTGTATTAGAATATAAATAAAAATAAAACGAGAATAAAATATAATATAATTATGTTGTTAATGTCAAAGTCAACAAGATCATTGAAATTGTCAAGAGATGACGCTAGGTGTATCCTGAATCGCGCTATAACTTTTTTTTTTGAAAGTATAAGGTGTATTAGTACTTAAAATAAAATTTTGTGTTTCCATGGATTGCATCCATGATCGTGTTTTAAATTAAAGTGCTCCTAAGTAGTTTCAAAATAGTTTTTGGGACGTGATCCATATTTACATAATATTTGATTATAAAAAGGAGTGTTTTCAATTCGACCTTGTATTTAATTTTTTTTTATGTTTGTTCGCCGATTACGCCGCCATTTGGGTACCGATTTTCAAAATTTTTTTTTTGTTTGAAAAGGTATACTTCCAAGGTGGTCCCATTGTCTTCAGGTCAGGATCAGATGATGGGATCCTGGAGAAATTGAGGGAACTCCTCAAATATTATAGGCAAGCGTATACCGATTTAGGTATTTTTGATAGTAACTTATGTTGGAAATGATGATGAAGACCACAAATGGCGTAGATGGGTTAGTCTTATATAGATTTCTATAAGTTTGTACGGAACCCTCGGTGCGCGAGTCCTACTCGCACTTGACCAGTTATTTTTATAATCTTTTGTTTTTTTCTTTTAATTTCTACTATATTTAGTGTGTAATTGTTATATATATATATATATATATATATATATATATATATATATATATATATATATATATATATATACATATATATTTTTTTTTTTTTTTTTTAATTTTACATGGTTTATGTGACTAGCTTTACTTTCGACATTCGCCTTTAGTGTTTGTCCTAAATAAAAAACTTTCTTTCGTTCTTGAAACCGCAAGAGCTAGTAAAGTATACATAAATACAACAATTAAGTGCACATACCATATTGGCCAGGACGGGTAGTATCAAATTGGCGATGGCGACGTTGGAGGTGAACTCGGTGATGAACTGCGTCACCAGCACCACCACCAGCAGCACCACCGCGGGCGGCAGCCCGTGGAGACCGTTGAGCGATGAACCAATCATCGATGAGAGCCCTGTCGCTTTGCTACCCTCGGCGAGAGCGAAGCCTCCCCCTGGAAAATATTGTGGATCATTTAATATGACTTATAGTCTTTTTTTTTTTTGGTAACAATACCCGGACCGAAATTCACGAGTTTGCGAACTTCATTTTTCATAATAATATAATAATAATTTTCATTATAAAAAACGATTCGGTTCAATCATTCGATCGATATTTTCCAATCGCTAACTCTTATGTGGACGCTGATAAGCAATAATGTATCAAGCCACGCGGACTTCATGTCGAGAAAATGGCGTCTAAACATGTCAAACGTATTCGTAACCAATTTGTTTGAAGACGTATATATTTCATATTCTGATCAAAATAGATCGTTCTAATGAAAAGTTTTGTCAAACAAGTTTTTGTTTAATACATGAGATTATTTTATATAACAAAATATGGTATACATTTCAATATTCAAAACATTTAATTAATGAACTTTTTTTCGTATTTATTAACTTTAGATGATTTTTTTTAATAATGTTAAATACATGATGCACTATCGTACATCGATATCTCAGAATTCGACTTTTTGTGGGTTGACACATTATTGCTTATCAGTATCCATGTATGGTTAGACGTCGTATTTGTCTGCTAAATAAGACAAGTAAGAAAAATAGACCATACTATATTTATAAACTTTAACTGCTTTTGTACAACGTATGAAATAAAATCATGTTTAACGCGTCTAGCTAAATACTTTGAAATAAAACTATTTTAAACGGATTTAAATCGCGTATAATATTTTTTTTTATCATCCCGACGTTTCGAGCACTTTGCAGCGTTTGTGGTCACGGGTAGACCACGCGATTATACGCGATTTAAATCCGTTTAAAATAGTTTTATTTCAATGAATAATAATCGCGAAAATCTAAGACAACGATAGCTAAATACTGTTTCGTTAAAGGGATGGTTAAGCAATAATGTGTCAACCCACAAAAAGTCAAATTCGGTGATATTGATGTGTTTTGATACTGCGTCACCTGTTTGACGTTAATCAAAAAAAATTGAACTCATATAAACTCAATAAGTACGGAAAAAAGTTTCTTAATTAATTGTTTCGAATTTCAAGTGCGTTCTATGTTTTGCAATTTATACAATGATCTCAAATATTTGAAAAAAAATATTAGTTAATATATTAAATATGTCAATCTGCTTTTAATCCATTATACCTTTTATCAAAAAATAAAAGAAAAGATGGATATATACTACTTTAAACATATTTGTTATGAATAGGTTTGGCATGTTTAGACGCCATTTTCTCAAAATGAAGTGTGGCTTGACACAGTATTGCTTATCAGCGTCCATATATTGCTTAAAATCTTGCCTAAATTACTTTACTATACAGGGTGTCAACTGGGTATATAATGGAATATCACCAGCGTCACCAGAATTGATATTTAAAGATTAAAAAAAAAAACTTAATTATTATTTTTTTATTTATTTTCATAAATGATGTCTATAAGTGTACGAGCCTACAAGATCCAACGTTTAATTTAAAAAAAAGTTTTTTTTTTCATATAAAAAAATTTAGTTCACTTTTTTTTTATTTCAGATATTGATTCTGACAACGCTGGTATAGTGTAGACACTGCCTAATTGAATTGTATATGGGATAGCAAAATTAAGAATGAAACCTTTATAACCGACTTTTAAAAAAAAGGAGGTTCTCAATTCGTTCGACTTTTTTAGACATTATTCCAAAGAGACCTAGTTACTAGTCATATGTGTGTCAGTCTGTCTGATAGATAAAGGGTGCATTTTGAACTGTTTAGGATTCTAACTTACCGAGCAAGAACAGTAGACCCCATGGGATTTTCTCCTTCAAGATGTTCCAGGTTACGATGCCTGGTGACGGCTTCGACAAGGACAGCTCTTCATCTGTTGACGAAGAGATTCAAATTAATAATATTAACTAAAGGTAGGATTTAAGATGCATCTGAAAAAGTAACTATAACGTCGAGGAAATTTTTTTTTGATATAACTATATTAAACTGAATAATACATGGGACCAGTAATGTAAAGAGAATTTGTCATCTATAGTCAGTTTAACAGCAATACGTTTTTACCCGACTGTGCTATACAAAGGAAGGTAATGTGTTTATCAGCCTGTATGTGTGTGGGTTTGTACATTTGTGCCACTATTTAAATGCGCGTGTGCTAATTTTGATAAATGACACGACGTTTGATTCAAATGTCAAAGCAAAAAAAAATGAAAAATTCAAAATGGCCGGTTTTGGACGTCATCATGTGATAATAAAAAAAAATCGAAAATCGACGAACTATCATGTGGGGTATCGTTGAATAGGTATTTAAAAATCATTTTTAGGTTTCTCATATCGTTTTTCAATCAGAATTACAGTTTAGGATCTATAACGATTTAAAGTTTATAGTAACAATTCTCATAGACTTTTTTTTACATACAGAACTGATATTGATACGGTACTGATGAATGCACACGGCCTTGTCAGTCTGGTTTTTGATTTTTTTAATGAATTTATCTTGTTCATAGCTTACAGGATGCTGAAGACGAGAAGAACTTGACGAAGTCCACAGACATGGGCAACACGAACATCAGAATGACAATGAACATCGACACAACACCGTCTTTCACTTTCCTGTGAACAGATTTAACAACAATTCAATAGGATAATATAAATTAGACGATACCTTCACTCAATCCGAGATTCTTCTTAGTTTGAGGATGAACTTAACAAAGAGATGAGTTAAGTAAAAACTATGTTTAAAATAAAATTGAGACTTACATGGTAGTGATGACGTCGGCCCAGCCAGGCATGAAGCCTGGCTTCCTGAAGATGTACAGGAACACGGCGAACAGGAACAGAGTGCCTGACGCCTGCAACAGATAATAAATCATTGTATTCATAAAAAAAAAATATACTTAGTACAATTTTCGAAGGTCAATAATTGTATAATTTTTCTGACTAAATTTAATCTAATTCCTGACAGCTTCACTTTTAAAATTTTTGGGTACTTAAGTTTTAAATTCTTAAGAACATATTGTTGAAAGAAAGTAAACATAATTATTCAGTACATGATCCACTTGTGAGACTGGCTATTTTTATATGTATTCAAACCTTATTGTACCGTTGTTCTATATTTAATATTTATCGTATTGTCATTCCTTTTCCATCTGTCGTATTAAATAAACTGTTCAAAAATAATAGGATATATATATCCTATTATTTAGTAGTATAATTACAACACATACTTTGGTAAATTCATATTTAATATATCGAGTCTTATCGCGATAACTAATGGTAGTAATGCCTTTTTATTGCCCGACGTTTCGACGAAGTTGCATCCGTCGCGGTCACGAGCTGACTCTCTGACCCGTTATATAAAATATGAATAGTATAAATCGCGAAAGTTTAAAATAGATAATATTTTGGTAGTTTTGTGATGGATGATTCCGTTTAGCCACCCCAAAATATCCACCCTAAGGGGGTAATCGGAATCGCGTGTCAATTCGTATACTTATTCTCTTCCGATTATCCCCCCCGACTGTGTACACTCAATAATGCCATTAATTTAATATTTCCATTTGTGTCATATGATTTTGTGTTTAAGTTCGTTATTAAAAATAACGTGGTTTATTATGTTTTACGGAATTCTAAAAAAATGTGTTTAATATATACCTTGGGGTGGATAATCAGAAGATCAATCAGAATGAAAATCCGATTATTCTACTCAGGGTGGATACTTTGGGGTGACTAAACGGAATCATCCTCTGTGATCTCTCAGATCAACGAGTTACAAGGAATGTTTTACAGACCTTTTCATGGAAAGTAACCGGTCCCAAGCCCTTGTACTGCTCCTTGATAATTTTCATGGTGTTGGTGGAACCCGTGGACGCCCTGTTCACTCTCTTCGCAGCCTCACTGTTTGGTCTGATAACAAGATATTAATGAATATATTATCAATTTAATAGTATTAAAAAATTAAATAACTAAGCCGCTTAAATAATATCCGACTTTCTTTCTTTTTTCTTCTCCCCATTCTTTTAAAACCTATGGAAGACTCCTTAAGTAGTTTTATTTTTTGTCATAGTCAGCATTTAAAGAAATCAGACTAGCTCTTTTCCACGACTTTGCTTGTAACACAGCAACAGCCTATCCCACTGCGGGCAAGGAGACGGTTTAGAGCTTAACCCGCCACGCTGGTCCTGCGAGCCGGATTTACACGTGTCAGAGTATCTCCCGGCACATGCAGGTTTTCTAATAATGTTTTCCTTCATCGCTAAGCTCGAGATGAATTTAAACACAAATTTACCACTTAAACCCGTCTGAGTGGTTTGAACCCGTGATCAGAAATTTTTATATTTAAACATATATATTTTTTTCTTAATATAATCAATCTCCTTTTTTGTACCTTTGAAAATATCTATAGTCTATTTTTCTTTACTTGTCTCATTAGGTAACAATACTTGTAACGAAAATCACCAATTTTCGAAACATTATTTCTCATTATAATATATATATTCAGTTCAATCATTCGATCGATAATTTCTCAACTCTAACTCTTATATGGACGCTGATAAGCAATACTGTGTCAAGCCACACGGACTTCGTTTTGAGAAAATGGCGTCTAAACATGTTAAAGCTATTCTTACTAAATATGTTTGAAGAAGTATCAATCCATCAACATATAGAAGTATCAAGCATCCATATGTGGTTAGAAATATGCCATATTTGTCTAAAACCATACTCATCTTATTAAGATAGATTATAGACAAAATTTCATGTTACACAGAGACACTCACCGGAACAGCCCCATGTAGGTCACCTGCAGGGACAGCCACACCAGCAGCTGCATCAGCAACATGGGCGGCGTGCTGTACGCCATGAACCAGAAGAAGTCCACGGAGCCAGACACTTCGGGGAATTCCCTGCAGAAAAAAAAATATAAAAAAATTAATAAAATTTACAGACACGAAAGTAATTATTTGGCGAAATCAGAAGTTAGCTTTTGTTTTTTTTATTTATTGGTAGACCTTGGTACTCAATGATATTATATAATTGTAGATACGTTATAAGCTCATGTATTTTGGCACCCAGAACGCTGACTACTTTGGACGACGTTGCCTAGCAACCAGTTAGCGACTGAGTATGACTGAGTATGAGTATGACGCAAGAGTATCTATGGCCAAACGAGTCGATTGACGAGCTTGTTAAAATTAGAAATGAATACAGATTTTTAACGTCAATTAGTGTACGTAACATTTATATCATTGTTTGTGTCCACTGATCATTAAAAGTGTGAACAATTTATACCTAGCATAAGGTCGTGTACTGTCGCAATTTTTTAAAGATTTTTTTAAATTATAATACTATCAAGCATTGGATATCTCCTAATAACAGCACAATCTCTCGCTATTTATTATAGCGACACTAAAATAAATTCAATTCTACCCTACTTTTCTTAAAACTACCATAATTATAAAATATAAGGTATACATACGAATCAAAGATTCCTTTGAAAGCAGAGTTGGTAGCTGTTCCAACGAGGGTTCCACAGCCTCCCAGGGTAGAAGCATACGCGATACTCAGGTAATAGCAGATGGTAATATCACTGGGCATCGGTGCTCTGGAAAACAGAAAAATCATACTATTCAGTACATGATTGCATTAACGATAAAGCAGCGTGGAATAATGGTGCGTTGACGCAGGATAACTGTAGATTATTGTCTCCAACGTTATTGTATACAAAAAAAGTCCCCGACGAATTGAGAACCTCGTCTTTTTTGAAGTCGGTTAAAAATATTTTTATAAAAAGTAAATACTAAGTTTCTCGTCAGCTCTTTTCAGTGGAATCCATTCCGTTGGAAGCTCCACGTGTAACTGACATGACATAATTGTTAACCGACGATTCGAAAGCTTATAATATATTTGAATAAAGTTTATTTTGAGTTTGAGATTAAGAAAAATAATATGGATTCGATTTTTAAGTACTGGGATTGTATTTAACGAAACAATGGTGTATATAACAATAGCGGGACTCAAAATACTATTAACGGTTAAATATTGCTCGTTTAATAAACTATATGTTACGGCTGATGAGGTTCGTCCCGAAGTTTATGTTACAATTGGCTAAGAAAGATATCAATTCCGTTTATTTATTTCACTCATGGCCTATAGGTTATTCGTTGCGAATAATTAATGTTTTGCTTATCTTTGATAAACTACTCAATGAAAAAACATATTCGCAACAAAGGATCTATTACCATAAAACATCCAACGTGTATCTATTCCAAAATTTTAAGCAGTTAAGGCGTGAAAACGAAAGGAAGAAACGTACAGACCGTCACTTTCACATTTATAATATTATAATTCTTAGTAGATAATAAATTAATAAAAATGTCTAAAACTTAAACTTCGATTGGTCCTTCGAGCCTGATATTGATAACATAATTAACAATTCATAGCGACACAACATTTTTTCGAATTTAGGAAGTTTTCGGCTTATCGAAATTCAACGTAAAGAGGTTCTACTGTTTGAATTAATTTAAATAATGAAAACTCACTCCTCCTCGGTATTCTTGTCTTGTACCGCTTTTGTGTCCTTTCCATTTTCAGGAAGTGCCTTCTTTTTATTGATGTAGACATCGCCGAGACCTTGCTGCAAAATAATCATACAAATTAATGTGTGCTTTCTTTTGCATAATCTTTGATATTGAAACATTTGAAAGCTTTCGAGAAAAAAATGTTTAGACAGGAACTAAAAGTCATTTTTACTTATATTATAAAGAGATAAAATTTCGTTGTAAGTTTGTATGGAAGGGATATTGTGAAAAATTGTTTTGCGTAAGATAGCCCGTTTATTGAGGAAGGTTATAGGCTATATAATATCACGCTACAACTCATAGAAGTAAAGCAGTAGTCGTAAACGTGAGGGAAATCGCGAGGTGCAACTAGTGGTTATATTAACTTACCTGTTCTAAGACTTCAAGAATGGCTTCGACGATGGGCACCATCATGGTAGTAGCGGCTGCGTTTGAAACCCACATCGAGATGAACATCGTGACGAATGTTAAACCCAAGTTGAGTCTGTAATAGATAATTAAAATCTTAAACAATTCTTCGAGGGATAAATACGGTGTAAATATTTATATTTTTTAAACAATTAGGCCCTAGCCCCCATTAGGATTTCATGATTCTGTGTGGGGGGGAGGCGGGTTCAGAAACACGCACAACATAAACACCCAGACCACGACAAACATCGGCATGGCCAAAACAGACGTTTAACGTGAGCGGGGATAGATCCCCATAGCCGTTAGCGCTTCAGTGAGTTGCAGTGACCACCGCACCAAACTGTCATCTATTGGACGTGTAATTAAAGTGTTAAAAATAAGTTTAGATGTATTGTTCTTGAAAATTACGTATTTTTACTTTTAGCGATAAGCTATATTGATTCCCTCTAAAGAACAATTTTTAAAATACGGTAATTGTAGGCAAAGAAATTGTATAGTCTCTAGAAATATTACCAAAAACCTAAGACCTTACCGTCTATGCGAGCACCCAACAACTTGAACAGTCCACAACGCGACCCTCTTCGGTAACTTTGAGTGCTGGACACCAGCAGCTATCATGAGACCGCCCATGAACATCATGTTGGTCTCCTTCATGTATGCTGCACAGGTTTTGTCTGAATCCAGGATGCCCATGGTGGGAAATAAGACGATGGGTAACATCGATGTTACGGGTAATGGTAGAAGTTCAAGTACCCAGTATATCGCCATCGTCAGGACAACATACATACATTTGTAAGCCTGCAAAATAAATAGTAACATTTTTAGTAAATACTAATAATCTTCTAATTAATATAAAAAATGTTTCAGTGATTTACTTTGGTTTAGTTAGCTATTTTGTATTGTTAATCGTAATAATTGTTATTATACGCCATCATCTTTTATAACATTAAAAGAAAGATGTCTAAATTAGCCACTTCATTCGAAAAGGAAATATTAACTAAAATCTAAGTATTCATACCGATTATACTGAGTCTAAAATAGTTTAATAATCTCATTTTAACGTATCTGTACAATTTAAAAACATTCATGTACTTCTGTCATTATGAGATTTTGATTTAAATATAATGGTCCTTCAAGCCAGATTTTCGATTATTGTATAAAATTCTAATATGATTAACAAATATATACTTACACGAGCTGATTCTGAGGCAGAGTTCATGATGGGTATTGGTAATAAGACCAGTGGAGTAAGAACCACTACAAGGGCTTTCCAGTAAATGGATAGGAATAAACTGATCCTTTGCCATAGCGTCGCGCTCGATCGTCCCTTGTTAAAGTAATATGTGGTTCCACTGGAAAAATATAAATTATTTTTACCTTGACTATCATTATAATTATGCTATAATTAAATTTTCAGTAGCGTAGAGCCTAGCTGTAGTCAGCTGACTACAGCTCGTAGATGGGCTGGCTTGACCGAGGCAGTACCTCACTCGCACAGATCAGCGTAACGTAGCTAGTATTAACTGCGTTTCGCACGGTGAGGGACCCGAAAGCCCGATCCATTCCCTTTCTTATTTGCCATACCCTGACATCCCTTATTTCTTTTTAAGCTGGGAACATAACTCTTATAGTGCTGCAAATGTCCAAAGTCGATGATCACTTAATATCAGGTATCCCGCCTGCTCGTTTTCCAACTTTTATTTATTAAAAATATATATATTATTATATATGTTTTTAATTGATATATTTCGATAAGTAGTTATAATAATAAAGCTTTGGATTTTCAAATTAATATAAAATTAAATATAAGAAATTTCTGAAAAATAGCGCTATAAGATTTACTATGACGTTAATTACTATATATTAACACTTAAAAAAAGAACTAAAAATAATTACAGTGCGTCATTGTTTTCGCCAATGCCATTTTCTGCGTTATTAGACATGATTACAAATTTTCTGCCTGCAAGATATTTCTAGATTGCCCCCTCTTTGTCTATATCATTCTCACTTGTATCTGAAACAAAAAAAAATAGTTTAGCTTTGTTGTTATAATGACCTGGTTCAATTTTATTTCAATACTACTTAAGAACAATTTAAAAAACTGCGTAAAGCGAAACGTCTTTAAATTTGCTATTGAATCTGTGTCTCCTGTTAAATGTCAATGTCACGGAGAAAAGATAAACAGTACACCAGGTTAAAACTTTAATCTAGCAAATAAATATTAATACAACAATTTAAAATAACTGAGTACTAAAAAACCGTAAAGTTTGTGAAATATAAACGCGTCTGATAGTGCTCGTGCCAATATGACGAAGCAAGATTCTAAATCAGAGACGGAAGGTAAGAATAATTGTTACGAAAAATACAGAAGTTCTCTATTCAAAATTTTACTTTTTTAGAATTACATTTAACCTTTTTATTAAATAATTTTATTCTTCCTTATTATTCGCAGCACATTATAACCTCCTTGCAATGAAACTCTTTAAGTACAGTAAATGATCAGTCTCTCTAACGTGATGTACATTAAATGCTCTTTTCTTGTTTTGATCGTCTTTATATATAGCTTAAAACAAGGATATCAATAATGTAGGCAAGTTTTTGTAAACATACTGTTATTGAAAACATAACCTATTATGATGTGTATATCTATGCTTTAAGTTCTATGATATTTATAAATTTACCATACTATTTCAACGTTGTTATTAAACATAAAATACGCACTCTTAATTCAACTTAAAAGTCTTAGAGATATGTTCCTAAGGTATTTAAGTTATTCTGAAATACCTTGAATGGTTGGTGACATAAATATAATTAAAATAATTGGTCTCATTTGACATATAAATGCGTTAATTTAAGATGTCATGTGCTCTGGCCTGTGTGCTAGATTGTATTTTGAAAAACACCCATTCTAAAGCCTAACACATTTTGTTTTATTTTATTTGCTTGTTTTATATGTACTCTATGTAAAATTATTGTATAACATAAAATATTACACATTGCTCCTTTGAAAGAGCTTAAGATTGTAAAATTTGATCCCTGTCCCATGAACAATTCGGTATCTTAAAACTGCTAAATTTATAATAATAAGTGAATGTCATGTCTTAGAATTATAAAAACTGAATCAAAAAGTATTTTCTACCTGACACCCCTTTTTACCGTCATTAAAATAAATATTTCAATTGGATTTAAATAATCATAAAGTTATCTAATTTTTTATATCTTATAAAAGCAAATGGTACTCGTTAAAATAAGGTTGTAAAATTAAAAGCTACAATATTAAAATATATATACTTATTTGTATATACTTATATTAAATTATTATTATGAAATCACACTTACAGATTATCTCTGCAAAAACTATTAAAATTTATACAGTTAATATCTATTAAATTATGTAGAAAAAAATAATTAAAAAAAATATAAAATACATTTATTTGTGAATGAAAAAAATATCATCATATTGTTTGATGACTCCTATAATATAATGACTTGTGTAAAGTAATATCATATTGTCGCTTAAGGCTTAACACGTAGTAAGTCAAAATTAGCACCTTTACAGAAGAGCATAAAAATCGCATTATTTTACAAGAATATCATTTCCTTATAGCCTAAAATTCACCTTAGGTTAACTAATATACAAAATAATTTTTCAAATTAGAAACGAGTAATCTAACTTTTTACCAATATATGTATATATTATCTATATTGTTTACGTCATTACAAATAGCAACACAAGAAAGACCTTTGAATATATAAAATAGACTGTATAAGTAATAAACAAATGTGTATTGTTTTAATTAATACAATTTCAATATTGTTTCCATAAACAATAATTAGAATGGTTTTTACAAAGTAGTGATGTATGATTTATTAATGTGCATAGCATAATACTTAATGAACTAATGATGATTATGTAATTATACCAATTTATATATGGACACTGTTAAACAATATTATGTCAAGCTATACACACAGTACTTCATTTTGAAAAAATTGTGTCTAAAGATGTCATACCTTTTCTTAACAAATTTGTTTGAAGACGTATCCATGTTCTCTTATCTATTTTGATAAAAGGTATAATGAATTAAAAGCAGATTGGTATAATAAAGAGTTTTATCTTATAATAAGTTTTTTTAATATTATTTATATAATTGCATACAAGCACCCTTCAATATTCAAAACATTCAATTAGGAAACTTTTTTTCTATACTTATATAATTTAGACTTCATTTTATTTGAATAATGTAAATACATGACATAATATCAGAATACATAAATATATCCGAATTCCACTTTTTGTGAGTTAACATATTATTGTTTTATTGTAATACTAACTTGCAAAACTTAAGACTCTAGAAGTTCTCTAAAATTAAGTAATATTCTTTAGTACTTTTTTATTATTTAGTTATCTAAGTATTGGAAATAATAAAACATGTGCATTAAATACATTGAAATTAATATTTATGGCTTGTTAAAAGTCATAAAGTTATGTATTTTTAAAGAGTTATATGCCATACCGGTTTCTTTGTAAATAGTGTAAGTACATACTGTAAAAGTTAGTTAATCTCCTTAACCTTGCAGTACTAATTACAGTTACAACTATGTTGACACACTTAACACTCAAAAAATATGTCGCAACATACGAAAACTAAAATCTGGGCGTCATCAAAACATCAAGGGCGTCTTAAATTAGATTTTTCAAAATAACCTTTGATATAACTGTTAAGTTATCTCCGGGGTTCTAGTAACAAGTTTATTCGTAATTATGAATATATTTCTGAGAGTAAAGACGAGCAATCTATCCTAGAGAGAGGGAGGGTGCGTACTGCCGATATATAATAATAACTAACTGATCGACGAGCTACCATAGACAAAATACAGTATTATTTACTTTTATGATATATTCCTAACAATAACAAAGAAAAAGGTTTACGAATATTAAATTTTTTTATGTTCGTTTTCAATTCGGCGGTCTTTTAATCTGACTTGACAGACAGGTTGGCATAGTGGTCACTGCAACTGACTGAAACGCTAACGGTCGCGGGTTCGATCCCCGCTCACGGCAAACGTCTGTATTAGTCATACGGATGTTTGCCGTGGTCTGGGTGTTTGTGCTTGTATTGTATGTGTTTCCGGATCCCCGACACAGGATCATAAGATCCTAATGGGGATCCGTTGAGTGTGATGCGTTTATTTATTTTAATCTACGATCCGCGAAATCTTCGCAGATTGTAAACGACTTTTATTTTTAAATTTTATTATATATATTATTTCCAATTAACACAACATAACATACATTATAAGCTCATGGATTATTTCAACAACCCTTTGGAGAACGTTGCCTAGCAACCAGCTAACGACTGCGTATGAGAGGCGTAGGTAAAGAGTTCAAAATTTGGCAATCGGTTAAGACCGCTAAGTGATTAGAGAAAACAAGAACATACCTAATCTTGACATGACAAAGACGAAAGTGACCATAAACGCGGGAAAAACCGCAACAAACAACTAGTTTTATAAACGATTGAATCGATCTAATGCAAGTTTTTAATTTAATTCATATAAAACGAGATAAATTTATATTTTATTCATAATAAATACGTAACAGAAATTACGTCGCCAATTATAAAATATGAAAATTTATTCATTCATAATATTGTTGCTGATAAAGTGTTTATCAATTCGACGGTACGCAGCTAACGCTGTCCGATATTAGCATAATTATTATAGATTGTTATAAATATAAACTAAGTTAATCTGTTTGTAAACAAATAGATTTTAAATGTTCGTTAGTGGAAAATTAATGTTGTAACAAACGTTTAACTGACTTCCAAAGAGATTTTCGTTTTGTATGGATGTGATTGTGTTTCGTTTTTGTACCATAGCTCTTAAAATGTGAGGTGTATCGTGAAATGGGACGAAATTGTGTATTTTGTTTTTTAAGTCGGTTCTTTTTTTTAGTCTTAATTATATATATTTCAAAAATGTCGATATTTATAATTAAAATTTTCTCTGAAAGCATATCCTTTTAAACAAGAAATAATTTTGATAATCGGTTTATAAATGAGGGAGTTGTAAGGATAAGACCGCTACAGATTGAGAATCTCCGCCATTTTAAAAGTCGGTTAATAAAAGGAAATCTCCACTGGCTAAATGATTAATCTATTAACGCACAGTTCAAAGTACTGAACGGATTGAGTTGAAATTTAGCTCACGGATATTTAAAAGAGATCTTTGAAATTTAATCCGTACAGCAGTGAAATGACGTTTCAAAATTTGTATAAAAAAATTAAATATACCACGAGCGAAACTGCGGAATTTAGACTTAATAACAGCCTGTAAATGTCCCACTGCTGGGGAAAGGCCTCCTCTCTTTTGAAGGAGAAGGTAAGAGCTTAATCTACTACTGCGGGGCGGATATACATGTGTCAGAATGTCTCCCAGCACGTGCAGGTTTTATCACGATGTTTTCCTTCACTGCCGAGCTCTAAATTAATTTAAACCCAAATTTAGCACTTGAAAAATCGACGGTGCTAGTCGGAGTTTGAACTCGTCTCTAAATGAGATCGAGTTTTAACCACTAAGCCACCTATCTTTTGACTTTATTTTTATACTAAACGCAATATAATACAAAGATGTAAAAACATAATAAAGGCCAGTACACAATGACGCATGTTCATGCACGTCAGAGGGTCAGAAGCCATAGCAAGACTAGTTTGCATAGTAACCTACAATCTAGTTTTGCATTTCATCTTAGAACTGTAAATAATACTGGATCTTAACTAGATCTAAATCATTCCCAACCTTTTCTGCCACGCGCCACTCGACGTTAAACTAATTTAACTTAAATCGGTTCAGTAGTTGATTGCGTAACGCAGACACAAGTTACTTTCGCATTTATAATATAAGCAAGGGTTAGGTTAGGTTACAAAACATCGTGAGGGAACCTGCATGTGTCGGGAGAAATTCTGATACATGTATATCCGCCAACCCGCAGTGGAGCAGCGTGGTGGATTAAGATCTAAATCTTCTCCTTAATAGGAGAGGCCTTAGCCCAGCAGTGCGACATATACTGGTTGTTACTTTACTTTTGGTATAAAATGAGACGAAAGATTTGCAGTTCGAGTTAGAAATGTAAACAATACTTCAACTTAAATTGGTGAAGATTTATAAAATTACAGTATTAACAATAAGTGCTTGAGAATAATAAATGACAGAAGAAAAAGCATTGGTACGCGTTGTTTATTATTCTACATATTTGCATCGTGCGGCTTTAGTGCAGCTACAGGATAAAATCGAGTTTCTAATTTTTTTTAACTTAACTTAAAAAGAATCCTTTTTGGGTTTTCCTGAATTTCTTCTAAAACACCCAGTTTCTTAACCCAATGTTGAGGCGAATAAAATAAAAAGAATTTAAATTGTTTGAACTATTTTCAAGTTTATGCTAGAACAACGTACTACAATTTTTCTATCTATCTAACTATCACTAACGTACTGCAATTTATCTATCATTCTCATATTCATAATCTAAATTTTGGAAATGACTCCAGCGATTTTCATGAAATTTAGTAGAGGGTTCGGGGCAATAAAACGATCTACCTAGGTTTCATATTGGTAAACGTTGTTTTATCCACGTTTTCAGCCAATTAAAAACTGCTACTGGTTTCTAACCGACATCCAAAAAAAGAAGACGTCTTAATTCATCAGGGTTTTTTTTCTACTAAATCTAAATATAATTTTCAAAAAACACGATCTACCAAAATCTGAACTGTTCATACTTTTTTTACATAAAGATTAATATATTAACATCACTAAGTACATGTTGTTTTTACGCGAAGTATATACAGATGTTCAAATACTAGAACTGAAATTCAGTTTACATTTGCAAACGAATAACATCGCTGCACCCATTTCAATTTACTACTGTTTGTTCTGTGTGGGTGTGGCTTTATACGCTCGATTCCGATATCGTTTCGTTTTGATGTATTCTTCACCGACTTTAAAAAAGAAGAATGCTCAATTACTGAGGTAGAACAAAGTTAGCCTAACTATAGCTTGTATCCGTGCTGGCTCAAATCACTCACTCTCTTAGAAGATCTGCGTGAAGTAGCTGATATAGCTGCGTTTTGCACGGTGAGTGAGAGAGTTGGAAGCCTAATCCCGTCCCGCATTCCTATCCTTACTTCCTATTTCCTTACACCTTTTTTTTTCGTTTTTAAGCTGGCTACGCACTTGTGGTTCCTCTATAGCATAGTTCAAAAAGATTATAAAGAAACGTTTGAGTTTAATAGGTTATTATGATATTAAAGATTTCATATACACACCTTGGGAATAAGGCGATCGATTCCAGACTGTTTCAATATTACATGGTGTAACCAATCTTGACATTGTTAAAAAGATTAACAAAAAAAAGATCCCCCTGAGTTTCTTTTGCGGTTTCTCCTCAGGTCTGAGGTTGTACTTTTCCGAAACCGTGGTAGATTCATTTTCTTTAGGCTCAAAAAGATTATGTAAATTTTGATTTTCTGGTGCTGCAAATGTTCATGGGCGGCGATCACTTATCAAGTGCTAGTTTCCTAGTTATTTTTATGAATTAAAATGTGTTTTATCTGTGTGTGTTTTCGTTGTCTTGCGATTTGATTTTGATGATTTTTTTTCTATTGTATAGGTTCTAGGTTGTTTTCATTATTTAAATATCAATTAACTAAACATTACGTAACGCTCCTTTTTAATTAGGTATTAAAATGGAGCTAAGGATAAAAGGAAAAGTCAATTGATTTTATTTATTGTATATTTATTATTTTTAGGTTAATTTAGCATTAAAGTGTATAATTCACGTTCCTCTCGTTGGCTGCGAATTGACAATGTAATGAAGTGCTAATAACTCCGTTTTTGTTCATAAAATGGCTTGAATTTTAGCATCTTTGTGTAAATTGACTTACTTCAGCCATATGCGAATTATTGGAGTTCCGGTTTTAACGCATTTTATAATAAAACTAAGTATCATTCGCGGTTTGATCCCCAAATTGGCTGACATTAAATTACTGGTCTGTTCTTTTGAATCGTATCCTTCCTCAATAAACAGACTTTCTAACACAAAAATAAGTTTCTGATTGAAATAGAAGTTGTCGAGGTTAGCGCTTTTAAATAAATATACTCATTCTTTATCATCTATAAACATAAATAAAACCTAAAGAGAAAAACAACATTGACACAAAGAAATTAACAAAAACATAATTACGATACCATGCTTTATTTTTAACAAAATAATAAAATTATCACTATTTTATTATATTAAACTTTAAATTTTTTAAATGTTAATTTTTATATGAATATAAATAAACGAAAATATTAATTCGTCGGTCACGTGATTGGAGACACGTGCGACATCTACATACAATGTGGTCACCTACGGCCTCCGTGACGTCACCGATCAGGAAGCGCAGGCGCAAGTTTTTGACGCGTAATTTTGAACGTTTTAAGGTGAAATAATGTTCGAATTGTAATAATTTAACTTGAATTTAACGTACATTCATAAATGTTTATTTAAACTTGTGGTCACCTAGCGGTCGGAATTCGACTGTAGTTCATTTAATTTTGAACCGATTTTAAGATTGACCACAGATAATCTATACTCAATTTGACCACAGGCTTTAACAATAATAATAAAGTAGGTACATATGTAAGTCAAATACATGGTAGTGTGTGTAATTTTTTTTTTATTGATTTGATGCATGATTAAAAAATTATTACAATTCCTCTTTCCTTCTCTATATAAACTATTAGTGTGCGTAATTCCATATTCCTCCGTCCGCGCAATTTTCGTAAAAATAGGTACAAAGTTTTACCTTCGGAATTAGAAAAAAATACTTAACATAAATAGTAGATGAAGGTTGCGAGGGTTAATTAAAATTTAATAAAATTGTTTAATTCGTTAGACATCGCGTAAGTAAAATATAATATCATTTTTACACCTACTGTTACCGTTATAACTTCGCAAGGTTGTACTAATGTAGTGACATGCTCACTTTTTATATGGAATATATTTAAACCAAATTGTTAACTTTTCTGTACGATTTTTCCAACATTTATTCAAATTCATTTATCACGTGAGGCCCTAAGCTGCAGTTTTTGGTTGTTTGAACGCGCTAATCTCAGGAACCACTGGTTCGAATTGAAAAATTATTTTTGTGTTAGATAGTTTATCTATTGAGGAAGGCTATAGGCTATATTACATCACGCTACGATTCATAGAAGCGAAGCAGTAACCATCAACGAGAGTGAAACCGAAAGGGACAGCTTTTTTATATAATTTTCCGACGTGTTAATAATAAAAAAACCTAATTTTCTAATTTATAAAAATCTGTCTCATTACTCTCTACAGTGTTAAGAATGAAACAGCTTTCTTAATCATAAGATTACTCTAATGAGGCGCGTGATTGTAGGAAATTAAAATTACTTATATATCTTTATAATGCTGTAAATATTTACATTGTGATTATATAACGTTAGCGAAGGAAGTTATTATGTAGTACATTTCCACGTGTAAATGGTCAAGATTACTCGATCATTCTTTATTAGAAATATGTACATTTTTATTGAATTCTTTGATATATATGTATATATAAGGATCTTCAAGTCCCTTCTTGGTACATAGGGTGTCCATTCTCTTTTCTTTCGCTTGTTTATTAATCCTGACCAAAAAGTGGGTTGCTATGAGTTTGACGTGTGTCTGATCTATTTGTGGCATCGTAGCTTCTAAACGAATAGACCAATTTTGTTGCGTTTTGTTTAATTTGAAAGGTGTTATCGGGATGGTTCTTAGATTATAATTTATAAGAGATTTTATTCGGACGTTTGGACGCTATCAGCTCTTTCCTACTTGTTGAAAAGATTTCAATAAGTTCTAGTCTAATCGACTCCAAATTTAATATACTGTAAATGATGATATAATTGTCTAACCTTGACGTGATACTGCATCATCATGTGTCATCAACAGGATACACAATTCCTCACTAACTACACCAGAAACATCGTGTTGGGGCTCGTTGAAATGGTCTCAATGTTTGGATTGTCGGGGGTTTATTAAAATTTTCAATTTTTTATCATTTTCTAATAGCTTTTGCAAACTGGTTCTGGTCCTTTTTATCCCTCGAAACTATCTTATTTATAGATTAAAGGTAAGCGTCACAAACATACACATTCCCATTTATAATACTTGTTAGAACTAGTTCGGATTTTATTAATGTAACATAATTTTTTATATTCGGTCTGCTTTACAATTATATCAGTCAACACAGCGCTAATCCGATTAAACTCATTATAAAACCTCATTTTACCGTTTATGAATTAATTTGCCGCTTTAATTGAGGCCAATTCATATAAAATATTTGCTTTTTTTATTACGTGAGATGAATGCATGAATTAATGAAAGTGATAAGACGCGAAATTGTAATTGTAAGAAAATTTAGTTCCAAGTTTTTTAAATAGTGTCTTAAATAGTCTCAAATATGGTTGTTTTAAGGTTTGAAATTGTTTGTGACATGACAATTTTAGGGATTCGGAATGCGACTTATTACCTTCCTCCATTCATGACTACGATTATAAAGCACGAGTCGATCCGGACAACTCCGTCGGCGTAAAATCTTTTATCTCCGTTTTTGTTGGACAGAGCTATGTTTTATTACATCCTTCTCAAATGTCCAATCTATATGGATGCTGATAAGCAATAATGTGTCAACCCACAAAAAGTCAAATTCGGAGATATTCATGTTTTGATACTACATTACCTTTTTAACAGTATTCAAAAAACATTTAAGCCATATAAACTAAATAAGTACGTTAAAAAGATTGTTAATTAATTGTTTCGAATTTCAAGTGTGTCCATTTTTTACTATTTAAACAATTATCTCAAATATTTGAAGAACTCTTTATTAGATAATATATTAAATATATCAATCGGCTTTTAATTCAATATATCTTTTATCAAAAAAGATAAGTAAAGGTGGATATATACTTCTTCAAACATATTTATTAGGAATAGGTTTTACATCTTTAGACGCCATTTTCTCAAAAGGAAATCCGTGTGGCTTGACACAGTATTGCTTATCAGCGTCCATATATAAACCAAACTGCACCAAAATTAGCGGTTCAGCGTGAAACAAAAGATAGACAAGAATTATTTTTTCTTTTATAAACTTAGTATATGTTAAATTGATTTAAGTTAATTAAAGAGGTTAGTATTTTGTATCAATTACAAAACTTAAAGAATGACTGAGCAAATTCTGATCTACCTACTCTTTTCAAATGTCATTCTAAATTAACATACAGACTGGGTCGCGTCATAGAATCGTTTTGTGTTTTCATTTAGAACAAACATTTGAAATTAAAAATTAAGTGAATATATTATCATGTTAATTATTTTAGAAAGCATACATAATTATTCATACTAATATCACAAATGCTAAAGGCTCTTATTTGTGTGTTACGTTTTCACGCCTAAACCGCTGATCTAATTTAGAAGAATGTTAGTATACATATAGGATCTTGGAGAAGGGTATAAGGGAATTTTCTTTCAAAAATAAAATGAGGTAAAATCCCTTACTTTGTTGAGTTTTCTCTATGTACTTATCATTATAGTTGATTCGGAAAAAAATCTCCGAAATTTCTCACATAATTAACTTTAAAATACAAAATTTAACGCAAACGAAGTCGCGGGAACCAATTAGCTATATATAGCAAAGTGTTTGCTATCGGTTTTTAAAGTCTACCTAGTTACTGTTAATTTATTTTAATTTTCTTCGTCAAGAATTATTAATTTGTTAACAATAAAAGAAAATTTTAAATACAGCTTACTTAATTTACAAACGAAATTGTTTAATAATGAGTCTCCTTGGAATATTTTAAATTGGAGCTTAAATTTTTCAATATGTGTAGTCTTGGTCTGAACGCGTCAATGTAAAAACTACCAGTTCGTTAAAAATATATTTGTGTCATCCGTTCACAATGTCGCATGCTTAGTATTAAAATGATCAAATTCAAAATTTGTGTGAAAAGTTTCATATAATTCTGTGGTTCACTATCTAAGATTTTGAAAAGAATTAAAAACTATTCTATTAATATTTTTTGACATTAAAGTCTGAATTATAACTCAAAATTCCAAGCGTGAAACGTTTATTGCGTTTTGTTACCAAAAAAGTAATATGTGGATGGGAGGGCATAGATTACAAAACATTACTCATAAGAGTAGATCAATTATTACAAAAACCAGTTGAAATAGCCAGATACAGCTAGGAAGAACTAATACTAAAATCTATATAAAACTGCTGAAAATATCATTCAGCATGCCCCATTCGAAACAGTTTGATCGGTTTTAAAAATTTCTTGAAAAATTTCCAGCTCCGAAGTCCAAGGTAGTGCGTAACGTGACGGTGTGGGGTCATTTAAATAAAGATCAGGGGGCGTGTCTTACGTCAGTATATTAGTATCCAGACATGTTTCCATTGCACGTAGGAATAGATCGCGATATAAATCGTCTGAAATAAACTC
Source organism: Hypolimnas misippus (assembly GCA_037950945.1). NCBI lineage: Eukaryota > Metazoa > Arthropoda > Insecta > Lepidoptera > Nymphalidae > Hypolimnas > Hypolimnas misippus. Next base: position 972,770 of record JBBEEQ010000031.1, read on the forward strand.
ACTTGAAAACAGCTGAAACTACGCTAGAGTTGAAGATTAGCGATGTTACGTAACTAAATCGATGTTCTTGTTATTGTGGGTTGTGGGTGACTTTGGAGATGGGATCGGACGAAAATATTCCCTGATTTCATTAAACTTGACATAGTTTTTTTTATGATGGCAAGTGTTTTTTTACGTTTCAAGACCAATGTATATAATTTCGTTTACTAGGATGTCATACTCTTCACCATTCAATATTTTTTATTTTAAAACTACTTATTTGTTGAAAATTCTTGGGGGTAAATGGGAATGTATACCCTTTCAAACAAAGAAATAACGATAACGGTCAAGCCGTTTAAGAGTTATCGTGGAACATACACAAAAAATGTCGACGAGAAACTGAAAACCCTTATTTAAAATCAGGAAAAAAAGGATTAAACCGCGTAGCAAATATTTCTACCTCTTGTTCTATAGTACACATGTATTTTCACGTTACTAAGTCTGTTATCAAAACATGGATCTTAAGATGAACTGCATCATATAAAAAAATCAGAGTTCGGTATTTTTAAACACCTAATCAAGACAGCCAATTGTCTTGATAATTTTTATTGTAAAATTATGTATTCAGTTCAATTGTTTTCGTATGTTATATGAGTTAAAAATAAATTCACCTTTTTGATCTATGGGTGTTTTTCGGTGGTAATTTTATTTTAGGTTATACACAAAACGAATCGTATTTACGTTTATATGTTAAACGTTTAAAACATTTAGTTATTTTTTTAATAATTTAGAAACTATTTGGAACTTAGGATTTAGATAAAACAACGTCATACTAAGTTTTCCCTAAGATTTATGCACTATAATATCTAGACTCAACTCAACAATATTTGCGAAGACGGTTTTAATAAATTTAACTTTTCAGACGAATGTCAAATAGAAGACGTGGTGCTAACACATAAACCACGAAACGCAAACGTTTAAGTTAGGTAATATTTCTACACCAACGTTAAAATACTTGCGTGATAAGAGTACACTTATACATATATCATACGATTTCGCGTGAATATTAATTTTAGGTAAGAATTTCTTTAACAAAATCCAATTCGGATCATATAACTGGCTATAGTACACGTTGCAACGCTTATTTGAAATTTAAATCCACCTAAATGTGTTACATTGTAACTAGGGTTGTCACTTATAATGTATAATTGTATTTTTTAAAATTATTCTACAATAAATTGTACGTATTTATTGTATCGTTCGTATTGACAGATGAATGTTATATTTTAAGTGTGATTATATTTCGTGATAAAATGTTAATTTTTAATGTCGTTAAGTAAATGTAGCGTCAACGACACGCCCATTTTTATAAGCATTAAAGTAAAGATAAACAAAAGTGTATATATACGTGTGTGTGTGTAAAAAACATGGTAGTGTGTGTTATGTTTTATTGATTAAATGTATTTTAAGTACCGTTTAAAAAATATATAAGCATCCCTTTCTTCTTCTCTATACAAACTATAAGTGTGTAAAATTTTATATTTCACAATCCGCAAAATTTTCGTAAAAAAAGGGTACAAAGTCCTTGCGTTCACGTTCTAATATATAAAGACCAATATAGCAATAACAACGTCGCAAAATGCGTTTGTATGCATATTCTTATACCTTTTAAAAATCCTCAAAACTCTAAAAGTGAATTGCCATGTAGGTTGCCACGCAGAGTCGTAAAATGAAGCTTCAATGTGTGTGTATTAAACACGCGTGTTTGCCCGTTGTTTCAATCCCGCTTAATGTAGAATTTACCGGTACGATACGAAGGCCCCTTACTGTAAGTCAACTGTACTTTTTCTATAGCCTTCGCGCAATTTCATACGATAAGTTAACAAAGTTTTATCGCAATCGATATGGCAAATCATTAAATGCACAAGAATAAATATTGATTTTTATTCATTAGATAAATACATTATTTAAGTCCTAAAAAATAGGTATTATAGCTTTTACTCTCAAACTCAAACTCAAACTCAAACTCAAAATATACTTTATTCAAATAGGCCTTTGCAAGCTCTTTCGAATCGTCAATTTACAAATTTGTGATGTCAGTTCTACGTGAAGCTACCACCGGCTCGGAGTGTGGACTCTACTGAGAAGAGCCGGCGAGAAACTCAGTAGTTACTCTTTTAAAAATATTTTTGTACAATACTGTTTGATACAATTAGCTACAGTTATCCTGCGAGAATATCAACGCCCTATTATTCCACGCGGTTTTATCATTAATGTAGTCATATACTGAATAGTATGCTTTTTCTATTAATGATTTTTTTATGTAAACTTTAAATTTAAGAAGTGGCAAATTTAATATTGTTTCCGGGATTTTATTATAGAAGCGTATACTTTGTCCCATAAAAGACATATTAACTTTGCGCAGTCTGAAAGTAGGAGTTCTTAACTTATCTTTACTTCGTGTGTGTATGCAATGTTTGTCACTGTTCCTTTCAAAAGTATTAATATTTTGGTGGATGTACAAAATATTGCTGTAAATATATTGAGATGGAACTGTAAGTATGCCTATCTTTTTAAAAACATTTCTAAGGGACTCCCTAGCTCCGAGATTATAAATAGCTCGAACGGCTCTTTTTTGAATAATAAAGATGTTTTCAATGTCAGCGGCGTTACCCCAAAGTAAAATACCGTAAGACATGATGCTATGAAAATAGCTAAAATATACTAGTCGAGCCGTATCAATGTCAGTTAATTGTCTAACTTTTCTGACCGCGTATACTGCGGAGCTAAGTCTTCCCGCAAGGGATGCCAAATGAGTTTTCCACTGAAGCCCAGAATCCAATGCTATTCCCAGGAATACGGTGTTGTCAATAATTTTAATAGTTTCATTATTTAATAGAAGATTAAAACTTTGTTTGTTTACATTCGGCAACGAAAATTCTATGCACTTGGTTTTTTTGGCATTTAATGCTAAGTTATTGGTAGTAAACCAATTTTGAACAAGGAATAATGCATTGTTTACATCGTCATAATTATCCTTCTTCCTGTCAACTTTAAAAATTAATGAAGTATCATCAGCAAACAATACAATATCACAAATGCCATTCACGTAAAAAGGAAGGTCATTAATGTATATTAAGAATAGAAAAGGACCCAAGATTGACCCCTGTGGAACACCCATCTGTAATGTAGATCCCGAGGATCCTTTACCGTTAACAATCACCTGTTGAACTCTTCCACTCAGGTATGAAGCAATTAATTTCAAAGCCTCATCTTTCACACCATAATGATTAAGCTTTCTTAAAAGCGTTTCATGTATAACACAATCAAATGCTTTAGATAAGTCACAAAAAACGCCAATAGCATTTTGTGACTTTTCCCAAGCACTATAAATATGCTTGAGTAGAGCGATCCCCGCATCTGTTGTGGAACGACCTTTGGTAAATACTAGCGGCTTCGCACTTGTTAAGTTCGATTTCTCTATACAAACTTATGACACTTGGACTTTATTTCGACTCCTTCGTGAGTTGATTGTGATAAATCCAAATTTGTCAAAGCTGTGTCAAATCTTTGCTAGCTATGTTGACAGATCAGCCAATCAGTAACACGGACTTTAATACTCGTATATTTATAGATTAAAAAAAATCTTTTTCGGATGTTTCAACCCTACACGTAACATTCTTGCTTGTTTCGGAAGTCAATGACATCGACAGGTTTAAATCCATATCACCTTTGTATATAAGTTCGTTAACCAGATGTACATATTTAATTTGTATATGATCTCAATTAATTCAAATTGTATACAATAGTAATAGAATTTTATAAATTCTTTAGAAATAGAACTAGTCATTACTTCTTCGGTACTTTCTACCAAAAGGAGGTCAATTAAGCTATTATTTGAGTTCTTATGTTGTTCTTATCAGTTGTCATTTAATATTTATGCTAATAAATATTTTTAAACGTTTTACGACCCAAGTGGTATATTTATTTCAATAATGTTTGTAAAAGCGATGTCGCAATGTTTATAATTCGGCATATTTTAATAGCTGAATGATCAGTGTCTAATTTGTATGTTTTAATAAATTTAGCGTTTTTAAAATATCCTATATACCCAAAATAGGCAAGAAAAAAACAGTTACTGATCTTAAATATGGATACACTTTTGAATAATACTGCGTATATGTGTTATACAGAATTGTCCATATTTACACTCTCAGAATTAAATGAAGTAAGCGAATGACGTGGTTTTCTTAATCTCATCTCTCTGGCGCCGCGGTTGGGATAGAAGAGCCATTATTGTATCACTATTTTGTATTTTGTTTGTTGAATAATTTCGAGATAAATATTCTGTGTATTTAGTATATCACGTAACGTAGACGTTATGAAGCACATAAAAACATAATTTTTGAAAATTGTCTGTCATCATGCAAAGTAATGATCAATTCAAGTGAACATAACTAAATATACAATTTGATTTGACCTACTACCATATGGGATATATTATTTTTCAAAAAAAATATAAGAAATACGTATGGTCAAAAATGACGTGATCATAACGAATCTTAGATAAAGATATATTTAAAAATCAACACAATACCCTAAAATGGCTAATCCATTCATCGATTAGATCAAACGAACACAGCCAAATAAAATTATGTTAAGTATTATCAATTACCATATTAAGAATATTTTATCCATGAAAATATTTTTTAAAAATCTTGTTATGTAAGAAAATCAAGAAGCACAAAAAATAGGTCATAAATAATACAGGCCAAAATATAAAGGACAAAGTCTAGCTAACGCAACACCATTGTTAACGTTATCAGTAACAGGAAAAGTCCGCTATTTGATATGAAGTCCATGTTTGCGGTTATACACGAAATTCTGTATATGACTAATAAAGTAAAGTTTTGATTTAAGTTTTCAAAATACACGTGATGTTATTTTAATAACCATTACTAATTGTTTGTATTATTCAGTAATGTTTATCATGAGCATGATGAAATCTCTGTTATTACATTAAATTCACTGCGTACAAACCTGGCTATACTCGATTACAAATGCTTCATAATAAAACTTGCTAATTTCATATTTAGTTTGGATTTTGTGTCTTTTGTCAAAAGCGTAATTATTACTATTATTACTGGTGTTATCGCCTAATCCATGTTTAAGCTCTACTCGACTACAATGGTGCTAATAAGAATATTGCGTTTATAATCTTTATTTTGCGCATTCACACTAATACAATGGAAACGGTAATATTTTACGTTAGTGTGTCATTAAAAATTAGGAAATATTTTGGACCTATCGTCTGTCTAGTCCCTGATTGTAAGATCTTTTTAATCAGCTATAAGCTATTATACATAATTTGCTTTTAATGATACTGTATAATTATGTTGTAAAATTTATTACTAATACATGCCAAATTAAATTAGAAATGCTTTGAATGAAGTATGCGGCATCCTATCTAAATTGAAGCTTTTCTTCTGCCAAGACCTGGTGATCATCTCTCGTCGAAAATAAGGCGAAACTCTTTAAAAAGGTTCAGAAGACTTTGATAAACGATCTGTAGTTAAATTTTCAGCAGTGTCATATAGATGTCGTCATATGATGTCACTAAAATATAAAGCCGATGATAGATGGTATATTCAAAATTATTACAGCATGTAATAATTACTCATGTCATTTTCTGGTAACATTTTCTATGGGCATGGGAGTGATTACATAAGAAGAATAAATCAAGAGATTAAACGAGAATTACATTTGTAAGTTTAACTCTCGTAAATGATATAAAACTCTGTAACTTGGTAAGAGCCTATATAGGTGGTCTTACGAAAGCTGTCAGTCTAAAATAAGGCACTGATCGAAAATTCTTTCAGGAGTAAAGCAATTACAAACAACTTATGTAAATAATGAAGGTCCGAAAGCAAAACTTATAAGTGTAATTCTCTTGTTGCATAAAATACAGTACACAACAAAGACTTAGCTTTTATATCTTTTATGTCTGTAGAAACACGTTAAACCGTATGATCAGGTAGATAGCTGAGTTATAGCGAAGATAAGATTCCTAACTTTCATTCTCAGTGGTCTCTCTAACACCTATTTTTGGTGTTGTTAAAATACGAAAATGTTTTGAAGGAAGTTTAACTTTGCCTCTTGTCATAACTGCTGTTTTACTTTGTGAAATGCCTATAGTTTTCTATATATATAATATTTATGATGACTACTGCACTGTTAAAATACAATTTGTTTTTTACCTAAACCAAAGAACGTTTTCCAAATTAAACTCATAGTTATTTAGAACATTTAAAAATGCAAAAATAGATTAGTTTTTGTTAAACTCAGCTTTACAATGTCAGCATATTTTTCAATGTCATCTTACATAACATGTCCGTGTGTAGTATTGTCCAAATAAAGACAATTGTCTTTTAGATGGTATTGCGTAATGGTGTCGTCATTCGCGTCCTTAACGGTTGCTGTTAATTGAGATCCATTGACGAAGTGATTTGTTTTACGCATAAAGATTTTTTACTTGATTTTCATTGAGATCTTTTGGCATCTAGAAAACGTATAATATACACACGTTTATTACAAGACTATATTTGAATTAAGAAATTGCGTATTTTACTTTGATGTCAATTTTTTAAGTCTTAGTTATTTAAATATATAATCAATACTAAGCTATATATAATCTGATGTGATGACACAACTAAATTCGTTGTTCGAAATCACGAATTGGAACAAAACAGGTAGATTGATTGAATACATAAATAGTGATGCACAAGTAAACGTTACAACAGTCCTAAATAAATAATTTCAACTCGCTTCGACTAATAGTTTATGCGAGATACTTACATACGTAAATAACAAAGGTAGGTAAAATTGAAATTGATTAATCATTCTTTACTTGTTCGTAATGATGATTAAAAGAAAAAGTTAAAGATGTCAAAAGTAATTAAAATCGAGTTAGCGATCGTTAAAAACGGATATGACCATTGATGACTGGAAATTAGGAATTCTTTTGTTTGCAAATAGCATAATGCTTGACTAATGAATTTTTACTTTACTTACATATTTTAGTCACCTCCGAAGCAAAAAGAGGTGTTATAAGGTTGACTGCTATGTGTGTCTGCCTGTGGCACAGTAGCTTCTAAACGGGTCAACCAATTGGAACAGATGGATGGAGAGACGGTTTTTTTATTTGAAAGAAGATTTTCTAATGATTGTTTTTAGATATTTTCTACTAAAATCGGTCCAGTCATTTTAGGATAATGGACTCTTTTCTTCTTAGCTGCGGTAGAAATCTTAGGTGCATAATACGTATTTGATTTACGTACTTTAACTTTATACATATGTGTGACCTAAAATTTTAAACACCTATGCATATAACAATGCAAAATTATGGAATTCTTGGTGTGATGCTGCAGTTAGAATCAGCAGTATACACACTCCTCACCAAATTACAGCAGCAGTATCGTGTTGGTGCTCTTTGCAATGGTCTCAAATAGACTATCGAGGTTTTTTTTTAAATTTTCAATTTAAGTCATTACAGGACATTACATAATTAACCTTAATTACCACTTATTTGTAAACATTAAACTTTCATTCGCAATAGAATCGTAACTTTTACCGCCATTGACGCAATCGGTAAAAGCCATGCATATCAAGCCGTACCGTCGCTACAACAAAGTAATCCATTCACTTTTAACTAGTACGAGAAAAATGTGTTAAGAAAGTGCATATTTGTCGGAAACCCTACAATATATGTCCTTGAAAATAGATAAAATTCTAAAGATAAAAGATATATAATTACACATGTTAAATAACACACAATGCGCATGTTTTAATTGGATTTGCTTTCTAATTTTGTTATTTACTAGTTTTTGGTCGTGATGTTACATGGTTTCAATTTTTTTTTATATATATCTTACTACCCTCGCCATAGCGGAATAAAATACATACCAGATTTTAAGTCAGGAAGCTTAATTAATGCCATTATTAGTTTTAATGTATATGGTAAAAGCCTTTTATTTACTAAAACCTTTTTATATGAAATTACTGAAAAATACTTAGAATATAACTAAATATGATAATCGTATATAAAACAAAATGAAATACTATTTGCAAAAAGAAAAAAATATTCTTTAATTTTTCTAAAAGTTAAATACCAAAACAGATAAGATAACACGCATACAAGGTAATATTTCCCTTGACTTTAAAATGAGGATTTTTTCTTTACATGTTACTTTAAAAAAGAGATCTTCTTTGTTGCATGAACAAAAAATTAATAGAATTTGATTGCCAAAGATAATAGAACGAATTTTATTGAAAATTTTTATCGTAAAAGTTAACAATCGTAATTACGAATATAAGGAACTGTAGGGATTTGATATCGTGATATTGGCTGCGATACATGCGCAAGCGCACCCAAAATAACCTGTAAAATCAAGGTTAATGCGAACATTTCGTTTTTCAGACAGATGTTGTAATTTCCTTATTTTTTTCCCGGTATATAATTTCGAGCTTTCTAAAAATGAGTTTTGAGAAATATTTTTTTATAAACAGACCAGTGCCTTTTTACCGCATTTTCTTGTACTCGATCGATTGGTTTACGCTTATAGTAGCCGCTCAGGCTTATTGAACATGCTATTGAAACAAAAAAAAACGGTCTCTTTAGCCTTATATATTAGTACAGATAAAACATAATCTTTTGTCCTAATTGTAGAACATGCGGATGATGCAAACTCGTATTATATATTTGCTCTTCGTAGTCTTACTGCAACCGGGCGTTGAACCCACGTGACATAATCCCGCAAACAAACAGCTGGGCGTGATGCCCTTATGATGAAAGCGTCTTAATTAGAATAGCTGTATGTATTCATGTCATAACATTTGTATTGAGTTTAAAATCGCTTTGAAGAAATCTAAGAGTCGCGTTAGTGTTGGACCTTCGGAGCCTGATTTTTGTTATTCTATATTTTTTTCATTGTAAATTAATACTTTTGTTCCAAAACCTTGTGAATTAGTACGCATATATTTAATAGGCATATGCGCTTTAACGAATTAGAATATAATTCGAAATGGAATCTTAAAATCTTGAAATAAACACAAGCTTTATTAGATATATGTATATTTATCTGTAGAAAACATCGTGTGGCACAACTAATCAAATATAAAAGGAAATATTGTTGTTATTTTTCAATCCATTTGTTTTACTTTCTCTATTTAAAAAAAATTCATTGTTAAATGCATTTATCTAACTTTAAATGTGAAGGTCACGTGGCCTTCCGTGACCATAAAACCGGTACAATCCGGTTAGTAACACGTGTTCGAAATGGAGAGAGAGCAAGTTTTTATACGTAATCTATTATTATAACACTCACATGAATGGGTTGGACGTCTAGCACACGCCTCCGTACGTCATTTTAATGTTTAGGTAAATTGTATTGTCGTGACTTCTTTTATTAGATACTATGGTATTGTCGTTTGGTCATTACCTATTGTTATGTATTTGCTTTAAATCTTTGTAATTATGAAGCAAGTCGTTTTATCTTAGCAACAATAGATAAGTTTTGTTACTTTTGAACTGAATGAAATCCTTTTTGATATAAGTGCATCTTTGTGCTTTTTTAATAACAGGTTTTATTTTTTTTTTAATTTTTGGAAAATCTTTTGTACGATTAAGATGTCAACAATAATATTTTATATTGTGGTTTTGTGTTAGAAAAAAAAATTATATAATTACAGGCAGAATAGAAGTAACATATTAGTCAGTTAAAACAATTGCCAATGTGGTGCCAATATGATAATACCTGATCAAATACATATGAAGTGCGCGCCTACTCCGTTTAGGATCCTTGTGGGAATACCAGCTCTGTAGTCTTATCCGCAACACAATTATATTTTGTTAACGCTTTTAATAATGAGATAAGTTAGCTTACTGTTTCAGTGTGATGTATATTGATACATCGTATATTGATACGCATAGATCCTGCAGATTAAAATAATCACAACATACCTTCCTTGTTATGTAAACAAGTTCATTAATTTGTAAAGGTAATGAAATTGTTTTGAATAAGAATAAATTGTCTAATAACTCTACTCGCAAAACAATCTACACTTGCCATTTCAGATAATTACTTCAAGATATTCAGTTATATAAAGTGTATTCTGTGGTTTCTATAATTGATAAAATAAGTGCAAATGAGTTAGATCCATCTATCAGATTTCTAATAGCCATGATATTACGTTTCGTCGGTTAAATCACTTATCAAGTCAATGTTCATTACAGTCTTTAAAAAGAAACGACCTTCTTGCAACATTTTCACTTGGATATTTATACTCGTGATTCTTTATACCATCCTCGAGACGATCGAAGTGCATTCATCTCGATCTTTCATTCAATCCACCTTAGCGTTGTTACTAGGATTTCGGTTAAGTATTAATATCTCCGGTTTGGAACTGATCCAGAATTTATCGATTGCTGCTATGCAATCGAATATCGTTCGAATTCGTTTAAAAATTGATCGTCGAAATGCGTCAGGAAATACCGACGAAGTCATTGGTTCATACCGACAAAATAATCGATATTTTAAAGTGTTATTTTTTTTTTGTTTTGGATAGCGTAGGTGATTCACGTTTTGGTATATTTTGCGCTGTCAATCATTACACTAGTGTCATTGCCAACCGCAAAGCTTTAAAAACATAATCTTGCGGTCTTATTATTTCTAAACCCATGACGCTTATTCTATATAAGACATTATTTCTGCAAAAATTGTTTCTAGTAACATAACCAATCACATTCAAACTTTATTCCTACGAATATAAGTATAAATTTTGTTTCCAAAACATCCTCACGTTTTTGTTCATAAAACCAACAACATCACACATATGTAACTAAAATTTTAGTTAATTTATAAACGCTTATCGTTAACTTTCTTGACACTTTGTATTTTAGATACATGACTTGTAATTTAAAGAAAGTTAGATAAAGCGATTGGTAAGTAAACCATGTTAGCTGCCACATCAATTGTGTTCTTTATCATTAAACCTCCTTTTATTAACATTAATGTACATTTTGGATAATCAGAGGTCAAACTCCCACATCACATAAATTTCCACGAAATCACGCCAACTGTCCTTAATTACGTCTGGGATTCGCAAATATCAAAAATTCGACGAGAAAAACTTTAGCAATTTGCGAATACACGTCTTCTATAACTTGCAACGTAATTTCCACCATCTCTTTGGTATGGGTTTTCGTTTAAGTATTAGAAGTACTGAACTTTGGTCTTACTTTGCTTAATTACTCTACAAAGTTTGTTCGAGGAGCATTAAATATGACTTTTACTTAACTATGTATCTATTCTCTTGAAGCTATACTAATATTATAAATCTGAAGATCGTTTGTTTGAACGCGCTAATCTCAGGAACTACTGGTGCGAATTGGAAAATTATTTTTGTGTTAGATAGTTTATTTATTGAGAAAGGCTATAGGCTATATTACATCACGCAACGACTCATAGGAGCGCAGCAGTAACCATAAACGCGAGTGAAATAGCCAGGGACAGCTAGTTTAATATGTAATTAAATTAAACTCAGATTAAAATCAAAACGTTAGTTGATAAGAATAAACTTAACTATAAAAATATTTTATGAGTGTGTACGTAGTAAAACCATCAGAGGATATGCAAAGTGGTGTACAAAGTCCACGTGTATGTTTACTAGACGCAGTATTACAGAAAACGTCTAACGCTGATAAATACATATAAAGCGTTGCTAGTGCTTGATTTTTTTATCCAACAATGGCGTAATTATTGACACGTACCTAGTTCTAATGTATCCATATATGTGTGAAAGAGAAAAAAAACTTAACATAACAATTGTTTTGTTAATTAGATAATATAGATAATTAACAATTAAAAAAAGGACGTATAACCTTAAAAGCAAAATATGTAATTCTGTTTACTTCGATGAAATATTTCTTGCAATTATTTTGATTTTAAAATCAAACTTTAAAACCGATTTTGATCATTTCTATGGGACCAATCTCAAAGTAAACGCTTTCAAATCAAAAGTTTTCATAATGAGTTCAGAAATGCTGGACCTCTGAGGTAAAAAACAAAAAGACATACACTATGAATTAAGAAAGTCCATCTTTTTGAAGTGGATTAAATAATTAACGTAAAAATAATGTTCGTGTGGAATAATGACAAAAATGCTAGCAGTATTTCTCCTGTGACTCTCAATTCCAATTCTCTGTCCGAAAATAGCGTGAGCACTTCTGTCGCACTAGGAGTTAGGTCTATAATGTTTTGCACTAATACTTTAAGTTCTGAAGATGTAACTTTTATTTTCCTATTAAATACATAAGTTTAATGTCGACAATGGTTTTATCTACATTTTTCCGGCAAGTCATTAAATACAAATTACTCATAATTAATGCAGTGGTTATAACGAGTACATAATATTTAAACGAAGACCGATAATTTGATTGAAGTTTTCACATTTTCAAGTAAATAAACAGAAACATTATTAACAATTATATTCTGATCACATACATTTGAACTTCGCGTTCTACTAATCCAGTTTAACCTACATAGCTAATACTTTGGCAATATTTGGACGCAGATAAGCACTATTGTCAAGCCACACGACTTCATTTTGAGAAAATGGCGTCTAAAGATGTCAAACGTATTCCTAATAAATCTGTTTGAAGAAGTATGTAACCATCTTTTTTTCGATTTTGATAAAAAGTATATTGAATTAAAAGCAGATTGGTATAAAAAAATTATCCAATAATAAGTTTCTCAAATATATAAGGTTTATTACATATTGCAAAACTTGGAACACATTTCAATATTAAAAATATTACATTAAATACTTTTTTCCGTATTTATTTGGTTTAGATGACTTGAAAAATGTATGAATGTTATTAAATATATGACGCAATATCAGAATACATCGAAATCTCAGAATTTGTCTTTTTGTAGGTTGACACATTTCTGCTTATCAGCATCCATTTGTAAAGTGAGTCGCAAATAAATGACCGTGATATGACAATTTTGTTATAGAATTATTTATTCAACTTCCCTATTGCAATTTAGTTTTATGAATTTTATTAACGTAATGAATCGGTCAGTTTGACCTTTCCGTTTCGCCTTTCTTTCCTGATTGGAGCTGCGCGCTTTTCAAATATTTACCCTGTTGGTATTTCAATTTTATATACTATCAATAGATTAATAATATGCACAAGACTTCGGCTTTTCTAGTATATCTAGTACTAGCTGCCACTCACGGCTTCTTTCGCATTGCCTATGAGCCGTAGTGTGATATAATAAAGCCTATTATCTCAACTGACAAACGGCATATCCATTAAATAAACAGTATTTTTGAAAACGTATCGGTAGTTTAAGATATTACCCTCTATATATTAATTAACAAACACAAATTTCACCTCTTTATAATATTAGTATAGTAGGTAGTTAAACATTCATGGTTATCAAATTAAATCGCATTCGTTAATTCAAATTAGATATCTGTTTTGATATAATCTATGTCACATATTTTAGCGAGTTTTGATTTTTATTCTTTAATCAACAAAGCTACATGTTTTATTATTCTTGTGACCTTTTTACGTATCAGACCAATTATATTTTATTTTATTAAGCAAATGCATGTTATAAAATCGAATCTTATATCTTTTTGAATTTCATATCCGACTAGTCTTAGAAACTCTGTCCATCTTTCTTTTTAATATTACTTAAAGCGCTTGAAAAGAAGAGAAAGCCATAGGCTTCTGAAAAATACCTGTAAATTTTAGGTTTTGTTTGTAGTAATCAGTTTATTTCTAAATTTTCTTTTGGATCGAAATCTACACTAAGAAAGCAATGGTCCTCAAGCTTGTTATAATTGCACGTTAATCTCTTTTTGACATTATCACGAGTAACATCTGTTGGTGTTGAAGACAGCTTCGTATGTAATTGTATTTCTGTTATGTGGGTCAATAACTTCTTCAAATAACTTTCTATATTAGTAAAATTTCATTTTCATTCGCAGATAACACATACCATGTATTCGTATCAAAATTAGCCTACTTAAGACATAGAAATATCTATGAAAATTACAATACAAATAAAAACTTCCTTTTTAAGCGTTCGAGTATTATGAATGTATAACTACAATAATTCGAGATCCGAAACCCAAAAAATAATATAATTATATAGGAAATCCTCGTTAAAATAATAAGAAAAACTACATAAAATTATACTTAATAAGCGTATTAAATAAAATAAACAACTAAGTTTTTCTAATTCAAAAATAAAGGATTCTTTTATATTCTATTTTTCCTTGTGTTAATTTTATATTTTGTCCGTAATCCTTTCGTCGATAAATAAAAAAGATTACATATTTATTGCCTCCACTTGTCCACAGGAGATCTGATGCATGTTCGCCCAGAGATACGATTCAAAGGGGAAATGCTGGTAGCATTCTACCATTCCACGCGCACATAATTTGCCCAAATGATTTGTATATATATAAATTTCTCTGACTTGTAAATACTATAATTTAAATTCCTTCCGTTTTCTTTCATCACATCTTTGATAACATTTACAATCCCCACAAACATTTTATTTACATATATCCATCGTCGTAATCTTCTTCATTATCGTTACCTACGTTCTTGTTGCTTTCTATCTAATAATTTGCGAAGAAATTGCTCGTAAATAAGAAATACAGCCTAGATAACATGTTTGTGAAGTAGATCACAACACCTTTCACATCAATCATACTCTTAGTTCTTACGTTACGTTATATTATTGGTATCATACACGTGACCTGGAGGGTTAACTGGCTACGGGTGGTGATGTCAAGAGGGCAAGGTGATGATCTTATTATATGAGTTGAAATATAAAGACCTGGAATTAATCTAATGATAAGACATTATTATTAACTTCTTGAGTCGTACAATCTATTGAACATGTTCAAATCATGGAGAAATATATTGTTTACTAGCTGTCCCTCGCGGTTTTACTCGCGTTTATGGTTATTGCTTTGCTCCTATGAGTCGTACAGTGATTTAATATAGCCTTAATCTTCATGTATAAATGGTCTTATCAACGCAAAAAGCGAGAATCGATCTAATAGTTTAGCAAACTCAATGCAAACAATTAAATCTGTCCTCTTTATAATATTAGTGTAGATTAATATTTTCAATAAAATGAATTAAACACGATTACTTTTAATAAATGAATTTGCTATGTTGTTATAGTTCTCATAAGAATTGCTGATCGTGTTTTTATAAAGTTTCAAGTTCATATGGTCGTGGTGTGTCATTTTCAAGGTTTTGTTGTGGCGTCGTATTTTACATTCGCAGTATAGCTTTACCGAAAATATTTTTAAATATAATATAGTTTTACAGCGTTGTAATTGTTCTGCATCTTGCTAAATCTTTGGTTTCCTAAGATGGTAGACCATTACATGGTGGTGATAAAAATATGTTTGATTTGACAGTTCTTAATTACTCTCCCCAGAGAAGCAAGGTCTATTGTTTCTATAAACAGAATTTGAGTTATCATTCGACATATAAAAAGTTTCAAAATGATAATAACCGCCGTCCTCGAATTTTCTATTTTAGCTGAGCGGTTTCATAGAAACAAATGGTTTCTATGAAACCGTGCTATTTTCATAGAAAATGTTAAGCAGACGTCATCTGAAAACATAAATTAGCCGCTAAATGACAATCAACGTTATTCTAAGACAACAACGCTTTTCTTTTGATGTGTGAAATCGCTCAAAGTTTTTAACTCAAATGCGTTACTTAAGTTGCAATATATTACATGCAACTCATTTGATGTGATTCATGGCAATTAATCTCGTCACATATAACAACATTTAATGTAAAGCGAGATAAATTATTTGTAATATTTATTATAATTCTCTCAAATGGACCAAGTGATGCGGTGATGTCTCTTCCATAATGTATAGATATCTATTTACTTTTTGATATCTTGTCAAAATTAACGAAAGTTTCCAAAATAGATAATTCTTTCGGTGTACGTTACTCGATTTAGAAACTATTTATATTAGATAGACTAGTTCGATCCCACAGTTTTATCTACGTAGACACTTTTATCCCCCAAACGATTTATTTTCGCGAAAAAAAAGTGTCTTAAGAATTTTTCGAGGTCATTCATCGGTTTAGGCGAAAATACGAAACAAACAGACATAAAGGATTATTTTCACAATTATAATATTAGTATGTAAGTATGTAAACATTTAGAAAGGTTCCATATAAATATATAAAAATTACGATTCAATGGATTATCCTAGCGGACGCCTGGGACGATCGAAACCAATTCGCTTTCAAATAAAGACAATCTTAGTACATAACAAAATTTCAATAGAGACTGACGAGCGGCTAGATCAAAGTCAGAAGAACCTTTAAATAAATAGTATTAATTATTTTAATATAATATGGTACGGTTTATTCTATTACCCAATGGATCTTATCTGCGTATTGCATTTCCGGCGGAAGCAAACGAACTAAGGGTCGAAGCCGATAATCACACTAGCGGAGATAAGAAAGTTTGAAGAGCATTTATTCAGAGGAAATATTTTTGGGTCTCCAACAAGCGTAATGATTTTAGAAACTAATAGTTAAATTTAAAGTATTAAGGTCATAGTAAAATCTATTACAAACGGTCTATCTAACGCAAACAGAACTTTCAAAATCCAACGTTTGATCCTGAGATAAGTTGATATAATCTCTTCAGTTCAATACATTAGAGAGTATTTGTTTAGGCGTGACCTTTCTGGCTATAACCATGCTATCGAAATAACACAAGCAACAAACTTAAACTATCATAATTACCATATTAATTATCGAGTACGTGAACTATTAACACGCAACGTTCATAATGTTACGATTGACAGACCGTTATATAATAATAAGGTGACTTGCGATACGTGGGACATGCACGAGAATATTATCGTGTATCTTTACTGGTGTCAATGTCAAAGGTTACGATATGCAAATTAAATTATTTACATTGCTTTTAGGTTGTTTCATTAAATTATGTTTTTTTTTGCTAAAATTTTATACCAAAAAGCAAGCGAGTATGTCTTTATTATTATATTTAAAGACACAGTATAGATACATCGGTATAAGATTTCATCTAGTCTATATAAACTTGTTATAAGAATTTTAACAATACTATTATCAGGTCAGTTGGTTGAGGCGTTTGGAAGTTTTGCATGAATAAATAAAGCCAGAAAGTCAGCTTTTTGGCCAGTCTTACTATTATTATTTATTGAGATACTAACAGCTGGTTTTTACCAGGAATTTATGCAAGATCTCAGGCATCTTTACCGGTACTTTTACAGGTAGTAGTCAAAGATAAAATATTTTTATTCAAAATTAGGAATTTACATTCTGTTTTTGAACGTCGACCTAATGAATCTACCACGGTTTCGGAAAAGATAACACTCAGGCCTGAGAAGAAACTGCGAAAGAAACTCAGTCGGACTTTTTTTTTTCTGTGTTGATTTTTTTTTCAACAACATATTAATTACAGATTATAAAATTCATTGAGATAGCTTGGAAGCCATCGCCTTACAAAATCTATAATATCGTAATATTCTCTAGCAAACAAACGTTTCTTCACAAACATTTTGAACTTTGTTATAGAAGAATTTTGAACATTTTCTGGGATCCAGTTGTATAATCTTATACAGCTCCCAAAAAAAGTACTAACTACTTAAGTGTTTTATAAACTACTTAATTATCCCATCCAAAGTTACTGGTTGGTAAGATGCATTATCCTAATCGCATTCTACCAATACGGTACTAAGTGTAAGACTCTAGCTATTATTAGTTTAATACCCGACTCTCGTATAGAAAATTACATTTAATTTTTACCATACTCATTATTGCGAATTATCATTACTGCTTAAGTGTACAATAATTGTAAGTAAATGAAACTTAGACGAAAAAAGAAACTGATGCTGTCTGTACTCTGAATGTACACAAAAACGAATTTTGCATTTGCAACTAAATAAGTTAAAGCCTATATTTAAAAAATCCTTAATAGATAAAGTATATTATACTGTACACGATTATTTGGACGATAAAGAGTTGTTCTAATGTGCGTTGATTTGTAATAAAAATCCATAATGTATAAATGATTTTAAAAGAGTACCCATCGAGTTTCTTGCCGGCTCTTCTCGGTAGAGACTACATTCAGAAACGGTGGTAGCCTAAAAAAAATCAATAACCAATGGACCTCTAACTTGACGATTCGAAAGTGCTTTAAAAACCCTATTTGAATAAAGTATAATTTGAATTTGCATCCACTACCGTGATTTCAGAGCGCACCATATCAACGACCTTGACTTAATACATATGAGGTGTGTTTCGAAATCCAATATCCTATCTATATTATTATCTGTAATTTCTGCTAGTAACGCTGCAATTCTTCGTACCTTCTACCATACAATTGAAAGTGTATGTCGAGTAATATTTAAGATTTTATCCACTTGTTCGATTCTCAGAATTAATTTATCCCTTGACTGCTGCATAGCATTGAGTGACTCTTCATAACACGCGACACGTTATTTACTCAATTGGTACCGAACGACGAAAATGCTCTTTATAACATGCATTTTTTATTGTATATAAAATGGTTTATTTTCTAATATATATGATCATTAAAAAGTATTTAGTTTTCGAGAATTCTAAATTAATATTTGTTTTTGTGACAAAAATTTTATGCAACATTAAATAAATTACTTTGGCATCAATAAAGTTACAGATAATACTCGAATATAAACAGAATTACGATAACAAATGGAATAAGTTTTAATTCTTCTGTGTCATATTTTAACTAATTTAGAAAAAGGAGGAAGTTTTCAATTCCTCTGTATGTTTTCGTATTCGTTTCGTGTTTCGTATTCATATGTGTCTTTATCTTCGCTACCTATGAACCGATCTCAAGGATTCTTTTTTGTTCGATAGTATATCCGAAGTTATTTCAACATAAATTTTATGATTATCGGCTTAGTAATTTAAAAAAAAACAATCTTAAAACAGTAGTTTACACTTACATAAAGCGTATAGAAATTGGAGTATTGTTATACCAATTTTAACAACATTTCAACTGATTGGTCCTTCGAGCCTTTCTCTTATATATTCTTCTAATTATATTTTCTCTAGTATTGTATAGTAGTAACTTGTTTTGATAACTTATATATAAGCATACTAAACACTTAAAGAGACAGAGCGAAGGTATACATAATTATATATTTCCTTGTAATATTTCCACGCTTCTGTACTTATTTCGTGAGTCATGTAGGTATAAAGTTATAAACGGACCTTCTTTGTTAGGTTCGGAGTTATAAATGAACACAAAGATAACTTTCCACGAAGTTTTAGGTACTTTCAAACTTCTTGCTTTCGAGTTTTGCTGTAAAACAATGTTTGATTGGAGATGCTTGACAGTTACTATGTTAATACTTCGAATACTTGTTCTTTCGAAAATAGAATGAACCAACGTGATTTTCTTTTTCAGTATACATTCTTCGTCATTCGTTCTTTGTTAAGCGTCTTTATTGAAAGTGGACGATGTCAATCGTTGGCGTCATTTGAATTTTACAAAAGGTTTAAGTGGCTATAAGAGCTATTTGTTTATGTATATATGTATAAATGCAATGTAAACCGATTGCATACATCTTCTAGTGTACATATAAATTATGCACGTCGCTGTTACTGAGGAAATGTTCGTATAGTCTATTTTTCTTTACCTGTCTTTATTTGGTAATAATACCCCGAACGAAAATTACGAATTTTCGAATATTTTATTTTTCATTATAATTTTACATTTAAAAAAATGTTTCAATTCGATCATTCGATCGATAATTTCTTATCTAACTCGTATTGGCTAGAAACACTCCATATTTGTCTATTAAATAAGTCAAGGAAAGAAAAATAGACTATAATATTTCACTTTCAGATTATTACGATCTTTGTAAACATCTTCCACATATCATTTAAATGACGTTTAGATAGCTAATATAAATAATTGGCCATCGCTTTGATTGTCTGTCAATTATACCATTTTTGTCCGGATTGACGGAATGTCATGATTCATATTTAATAGAACAACTTTATTTGCCATTTATATGCAAATCTTCCTAATTGTTCATCAAATTCTATCGAGTGAGAGGAGGTAGAACATTATTAATATCAGGCATTATTAAACTGAATATATTTAATCACTTAGTATATGACAATCTTCAATAAAACGTGCGATCACACAATTTCGTAGGATTACTTTAAGGTGTCTGCAGTTAATCTATTATATTTTGTGTTCGTTCCCGAAATTCATCATCCTTAATTCTAATCTTTTCATAAACCCATAATTTTAAATTTCATTAGTAACAGACTATAGTGATCTATATTTATTAATACCTGAAGAGAAACCTATACCCCCTTTTAAACAATTTGTGTAAGTAAGTTCTTTAACTACCCGTTAAAAATTATTTCGAAAAGAAAGAACTGTAATCTGCATGCGTTGCAATGTCACCTAAAGTATATAGATTAAAAGGGTCAAGAACTCTCGTGGGCATCCCTAGAATACCCTACCAAAATTTACCCATAGTCCGATCAATAGTTTTGTTACGCGTATAGGACAAACGTACAACAACTAAATTTATTTAAATAGATTAAATAAAAAAAAAACATACATTTTTTACATTTCATTGACAACACTAAAGTATTAAATACAACAATAGGCATTCAAGCTTAAAAATTATTGAATAATTATCGAAATAGTTTTAGTCGAGATGATTGATAATTTCTTCAAATGATTGTCATTGTAGACTATGTGAAAATTCTTTGTTTATATTTTGTGTCGAAGTACTGACCTAGAATCCGAGGAGCGAAAATAGATTGGTAGCATATTGTGGTGTGTGTGTTCCTCTTTGTTCATATTGGGATTAACAGTATTTAACAGATCTAACCGCGACTTAGTTTCACTAGACTACACCAGATGAAGGATATTGTAGTAACATATGTAGATCTACTTCTTTGGCACCGTTAATAGTCTAAACTGCTTCATGAATTTTAACAATTAAGGTTACGTTAGATTTTACTTAATTGTGGAAGTATTTATAAAAATATGAAATCTATCTATTTGTTACGTTTCACGTCTAAATCTTTGAATAAAATTTTGATGAATTTCGGTATAGATTGTACCTTGAATGAAAGATTTTTTGCCGCGCAAATAAAACTTCAAGCAGGTAAAATAAGGGATCAAAGAATTTATCTACTAGTAAATAGACTATTCTAAATAATAATTTCACGCAGATGATGTCATGGCAACGAAATTGTAGGATATTATAATCTGTCTAACATTTTAGGCTTTCGATTTTTTACATTATATATATTTCTTATTCGTTTAACTTTTTCTCACCTGACATTTCGATAAAGCTCCATCTGTCGTGGTCACGAGTTATTTTGTCATAGCTTATTTGCCTAAAATATTAAAGCTTTGCATACAATGTGATTCACCCAACATGATGCTCACATTTATCACATTATCAAGCCTCGCGTGACAAACTCTCGGACTTAATTAATATAATATTTATCTTTGAATTATTTGTACGGAGATCTTATCTCGAACTAACCCTGGATGTCAGTCAAATTCTCATAACTTCTAACGCATTATTTATTACTTTCCATACGAGTTTTAATTTTGTCATAAAATTCATTCAGATGATGTCGAAATTTTAACACTGTTTTAAATTTACGCATATAGGAACTTATTACTTCAAAAAAATAGCAAATTTTAACTATTTTCTAAATGTTTATGGTCTCTAATATTTTTACTTTTTTAAAACTTTGTCCTGACAAACAAAAACATAAAAAGAGATATGTGTAGCCGGTCTGAAGCGATGTTCTTACATACATTTGGCAATATTGTTCGAAAATTACATTTGGAAGTTTTACTCTCGTATTTGACATAAAACATATCTTTACCCTGGTAACAATTAGCTAGGTACCTGACGAACAGCAACTGTCAAAAATAAAGGCACTGACAGTAATT
Organism: Hypolimnas misippus; assembly: GCA_037950945.1. NCBI lineage: Eukaryota > Metazoa > Arthropoda > Insecta > Lepidoptera > Nymphalidae > Hypolimnas > Hypolimnas misippus. Next base: position 994,852 of record JBBEEQ010000031.1, read on the forward strand.
TCTTTCAGGTGTAAAGCAATGACAAACAATTTATGTAAATCTTAATGAAAATCTGAGACGAGAATTACATTTGTAAGTTTTACTCTCGTTGGTGATAAGAAACGACTCTGTAGCCTAGTTACAGATACGTCGTAAATAGTTGCCAAACCTGTGAATGTCAAAAATAAGTCACTAAAAGTAACTTCTTTCAGGTATAAAGCAATGAGAAATAACTTTAAGAAAGTGTGAAACCTAACTGTCATACTACAAAAGAAGCATTAAAACCATGTTCAACACGTGTCTAGCTAAACATTAAACAGTGCTTAAAATATTATCTAAATTGCTTAACAGCGAATAAGCTCATAAAAAACTTATTGATAAAATGTTAAACGTTACATTTGACAGCTGAAATAGGTTTTAGACATCTATTAAACTCACTTAAACGTATGTTAATCTATATCTAAAGCATGTTTAACTCAAAACTGTGCTTAGACGCGGATTTGTAGTACGGATTTTTTTTAAACAAGCCTTTAACGTCTATTTAAATCTTTCGTAGTAAGACAGAATAAGTTTAACTGGCGCCTGAAAACAAAACTTATATATACATAATTCTCGCCTAACATATAAATTAGTAAACATAGGTGTGCTTACTATACTAAAATAATAAAGTCAATGTACTCTGTGTGACATTAATTATCGTAATTGTGTGTGATTAAAAATCGACGATCTAGCGCTGTAATCACTGCTATTGGCTTCTGCGCTAATGGATGCGAGTTCGATTCGATCGTAACAAACGCTCTGGTGGCATTAATAAGTTCAATAATTTGTTTGTAATTAACATCGCCTGTATAGATTTTTTTATTTTCTTTGTTGAGTAATTTTGCGTTTTTTTTTAAGAATAATTTTTATACATTTATTGTGGTATAAAGTAACAAAAAAATTTTTAATGTCGTCTCATTGCTTATCTTTCACGTAAAAGATACTAAACCGATTTTGATTAAACTTTACAGCCATACATAGCATATACATCAGAATAACACATAGAATCGGATGGTAGTAAAAAAAATAATAATACAGATAAAATCATAATTTTCGTTAAAAATCTGCGTATTTAATATTGTCAATAAGTTTTACGAGACAAAAAACATTCAAGACATCCCACAATATTTTTTTTTTAACCGCCTAGAATTTTCCTCTTAAATGTTATATAAATGACGTATACATATAGTAGACGTATCTATGGTGTTTTGATCTATTCTTATTTTACCCGTTGGGAATTCTTGTTATGTCATTCTATGTATGTGGTATTCCTTAAGGAAAATTTAAGGATATGACGGAAATACATTGATTATATTGTTTTGATACTCGACTGTTTCAGAAGACGAGTTATGTTTTTCGATGGTATATCTAGTTAATTAGCACTCTGTAGCATAAACTCACGCTAAGTATTAAAGTAAAAAATTCTAATTTTGAACATAAAACCCAAAAACGTTTTAAATTTAGGACTAAGGCCATTTATTTAGATTTTAATGTCATAAAATGTTGCTTGTATAGTTTTTTCTTGTCCTCATAATCATATATTTTGAATCACAGAATTATATGAAACTAAATTTTAGTTACTAACTTAGTAACTCCTGTCTTTATTATGGGAGTGTAATGGGGTATTATTTATTTAATATGGCGACTATGATTCAAAAATGAATAACAAATAAAAAATTGGTTTTGTGTTCAATATTGGTAAACCTGTTTTTTATTCATTTTTTTGTTGGTCAAATAATCCTTTTTATTGCAAATCCTTCCTTGAGTTTAAAATTACGTTCTTAATTTACCAATATATTATTGTTATATAAATATGAATAAATTTAGATAAAGAGACTCGCCTTGGTATCGCGGGTATTAAAAATGCATTAGTGACAATGAGAATATATTATAAATATTATTGAAATCAACTACGCAGTAATAATTTTTTAACTTAAAAAACAAATTTGTTTTCTGAAATTTTAATACTTATTAAAATCTTAATAAAAATTGTTAAGTCATTTTAATATAAAGTATATTCCTTGTAAAGTTCATTAAATAGAATTTTAAATTGTACATTTTAGGTTTTTTTTAATGCTGCATATTCATACCGACTTTGTTTAACAAATTAGACGTTTGACGTATTTCACTTGTTTATTCAAGTGATTTAAATATAAAATTCCTGTTTATGCACCATTTAAATTATTGGTTTTATATTGTTTGTAATTCGTAAATCGTAATAGTTAAGTATGACGAATACATTAATACCAAGGACTCGTTTCGTTAGCAATAAAAAATATACTACAGGAAGTTATTGTAAGAAAATATTTACGATGTTTTGCATTAAAATATACTACGAGTAATTGAGTACTTCAATGTTTGTGTTAAAATACAAAAAAGACATGCCGTAAACGATTCTCGTTAATTGAAATTTTATTTCTTACCTATCATTAATTTTAAGAACCAATTTTAACGTTTAATAATACTTTCTCTATCGTGAAACTATTAACATAATTCTATACGATAAAAATATCGAAATCAAAATTACCACGCTTTGTTAAATAACAAACAAAAGCAATAAAAAAACACTAACCAGCATTTAACAAAATCCCTGTCTTCTTCAGATGTCGAACGTAATAACACGACACTAAACTTTTTCAATTAAATGCACGGTATGATGATTTATTGGCGGGAAAAATTTGACAACCGCGCACGTACGATCGGCGCGCGGCGCGGATGCGAACTGAAATGACGGACGTTTATTTTTTTTCAACAGTATTCCCGCGTTGGTATTAGGGACGCGTTGTATTTGACGTTTTTGTTTTTAATTTGTTAGTGAACGAGTGAACCTGTTCGATACAGGCACGTGATGCAAGGTTCGTATGTTTTATATTCTGTATGCATAAGTGTGCATACCGCTTAGCGAATAGATGGGTACGTAGTCCGTGATTGATACAATCTAGTGATGGCGACCACCTGCAACGGAACTGGATAATTATATAGGTTAAACATCTAGTATCTTTGTACGGCGTTTACCGTTACAGCAAAATTGTTAGTAATTTTACTATGATCGGTTCGTGAAGATGATATCGTAACGTTGTGTGGTCTAATGTGTAATTGTTTTAATTAAATTAATCTTATTGAAAGAAAATTATATATTTATTTACTCTATTAAAATAGATTTATTGAGCGTAAATAATTTGTTTAATGTATATTTAATTAAAAATTGAAATCTTCGAAAACTTTATATTTAAAAATCCCTAACCAAAACAAGATATTTGAACTAACAAATACTAAACATTATGTCATTCGTGCATTCGGTGTTAGGTTATTGTAACAAGTCCCCATAAGTTACAACAATTCACGCCACAAATTTCGACCAATCGGAGCGCGGTATTTATGACGCCATAATTTTTTATACATCGGGGACGTCAACATTGCGGATACATTTGACAACATATCGTAGGCCTAGTTTCTGTGGTGTATTCCGAAAATAACTGTTTATAAATACATCAAAAATCGCGGAAGAAAAAATATATGTTGGCATTGGATCAATAGAGTTGTTTATGATGATTTTTCTATAGCAATGACGTAAAGTTACGAAATTTCTTTATAAATAAAGTTTATTTTATTGGGGAATGTGTACATTTAAATAATTTGATGTTATTTAATAAGTTGCCAACGATTGCGCAGTTGGCTTGCTGTTGCGATGTTGTTTTTTGCTAGTACATCCGTTTAATGTATTCTTTTAATTTAACGGAATTATTTGACAAAAAAGGATTTAATTAAAATAGGTTTCGTGTTACCGTTAATCTTTAAATATTAGATTATTTTAGGTACAATTTTTTTGCAACCCCTTGCTGTGGCTCCCTAACGGATGGACGGATTGTGATGTTTTTTTTTTGTTTGAAAGCTAATATTATCGGGATGGATCTTAGCTTATCTTTGACGGTCATCAGCTTTTTTCTAGTTGAAAGGATCTGAGCAACTTCTTTTTGGTAAAATCAACTCGAAATTTACGATACTTTGAATGATATTAAAATAACGTGGTTGAACTTGACCTGCTGCTGCAGTCTTATCTGGAATCATCAGAATACACAAATCACCGACTTACAGCAGACTTCTGCTGTATGTCAGTGAATTGTCGTGTTAATGCTTGTTAAAATAATATCAATGATTAGATTGAAATAAAGCGTTTTATAATTGCGCCTTTGGTGGTTTTCTTTAACTTCCAAAAAAATTCTTCGGAGACGATTTATTCTGTTCACCGATTCTACTGATTTAGTTATTTAAGATTACATTGCATGGAAGAGGTATCGGATGCACATTCGCAAGCGATCTATCCTTTTCCGTACTGATAACAAGCGTCGCAGGGGTTTAAGTGGGTACAAATCACCCTATCGCCACCCCAGGAATATGGTATCGTTCTAAGATTTCCCTTGCGAAAACAAAAAAGATTCATTCCAATAATCCACAGGCCATATTACTAGCTGAACAGCTGAAGCTGTTATATTGAAACTAAATTAGAGATGTTACGGCTTATATTGTGTTCAATGCCATTTCAAAACATTTTAAAAAAGTTATCATGAATGCCAAGTGCCTGATTGGTAAATCACGTCTACATTATGACTTTGAAATCTGTGTATGATTTCTGATTTCGCAGTTTTAACGTTTATGCGATAATTTAATCTAAGTGGAAACGCAAAGGTTTCAATCAGTGTCGATTTTTATCTAGTTTCATTTAAATAGATATTTACATAGTTCGTCCCCGCCAATATCTATAATTATATATCTTATACTTTATTTATCCTTACTCGACTTTTCTGGTAACAATAAACATATGAATAAGTTCAATCATTCGATCAATAATTTTTCATCTCATTTGCTGTTAGACGTATGAAATTATTGTCTGCTAAATAAGACAAGCAAAGAATCCAGATCACTTACACGGAAACTTCTTTACTGTATAATAGTCCATAGGTATACCTATGGACTATAATAGAGAATGATTTAGTACTTTTTGCCGCGTAAAAATATCTTGAAGCGGTGAAATAGGCAGTCTATAGAAAGTCCATCATTTATTTAGTAAAAACGATATTCAAAATAATAATATTCTACGCAGATATGTCAGAAAAGCTACCTAGTCTATATATTTATAAATAGGTAAGTTTTGTTTGTATATAGCCCATTATTGAGGTAGGTTATAGGCTATATTACATCACGCGACGATTCGCAGTAACGAAACCCCGAGCTTAAGTTAGCAGCTAGTATCAAATAACTACCGAAAGAAACAGCGAACCAGTAAAGAAGAATCGATTTTATGTGCACGAGTTATGTTATCGGGGGTTGGTGATGCGCCCCTAAAGTTCGCGCATAATTACTACCCCTAGGAGGGGAAGAAAATAGGGAATGAGTGTTGTTGCCCTCTTGTAAGCTATTTAGACCAGTGGTTCTTAAACTTTTAGGGATGATGGACCGTTTGGAAAAATTTCTATCTTGCTATCAAACATCATCTGTTCTCAAAAATGCACTACCTACAAGTAGATAAAATATTTACAATTATAATTGCATTCAGCAAAAAGAAATAATTTACTTTTATAATAATATTATATTAAGTCTAAATATAAATACAATACATTCTAATATAAACAAATAATTCTATTTAAAATAAAAAGAAGAAAGAAATTAAAAATATCTATATTAAGCCTAAGTAACTATCGATGTCACAGTGAGGCAAGGTGCCCAAAACACTGGCAGCGTTAACTCTTTGAAATTAAATTTAAAAAATTAAAAAAAAACCGAGTACATGACCAAACCAACAGCAGTTAGCAGAACGGTATCAATAACAGGTCGAACTGCATCAAACAATGTGTCATCTTTCAAAATCGGCCTGTGCGTTTGGTCTTTTCAGTACCATAAAGGTTCAATCCCACATACATACAAACAGGCTAAAAACACATTACTCTTCTCTATGTATCGCAGTCGGGTAGAAAACTGTTATTTTGACATTCTAAACGGACAGTTTATTTATTTGCATAGATTTTAGGAATAGTTTCGCGGACCACTTCGGATGCGTTTAGGAAACATCCTGAGATCCGCGACGCGCCGAATAAGAACCACTGGTTCATAGTCTATATTTCTTTCCTTGTCTTATTTAGCAAACAAATATGGCGTATTTCTAGCCACACATAAGAGTTAGAGACGAGAAATTATAGACCGAATGATTGAACTGAATCATTTTTATAATGAAAAAATTATCAGAAAAAATTATGTTCGAAAATTCGTGATTTTCGTTCCGCGTATTGTTACCAAATAAGGACAAGTAAAAAAAAAATAGACTATACGCAGCGACACTACTCCCCCTCTTTTTGTACTGTGCGAAATTATTTTAAATGATATCAATATATTTATCATCTACAAGCTGGTCTGTGGTTTCACGTGTTGGTTTTGATTTGTTAGCGTTATCCATACATGGTTATTTATTCAGATCGGTCAGTAGGAAGAAATCTAAAACTATGCGAGATGGAGAAAATTGTTCGGAGAAACCATGTTATTAATTAAAGTTCGACTATCCAATACAGTAGTTTTTAAGTCCCAACCATACAAAATGTCTAAAGATGTCAAATCTATTTCTATTAAATTATTTTGAAGATGTATATATGCTTCTGTTCTTTTCTATTTTGATAAAAGGTATAACGAACTACAAGCAAATAGGTAAAATATTTTTTGACCTAATAATAAGATTTTGAAATATATGAGATTATAGTATATCTTAAAATATGGAACACGCTCCAATATAAATAAGTAACGCAGTATCAAAATACATCAATATTGAATGAATGAACTGAATTTGACTTTTTGTGACTTGATACATAATTGCTTATAAGCATTTATATATGGATGCTGATAAGCAATAATGTGTCCACCCACAAAAAGTCAAATTCGGAGATATTGATGTATTTTGATACCGCATCATCTATTTAACATTATTAAAATTATTGAAGTCATATAAACTAAATAAGTACGGAAAAAAGTTTCTTAATTAATTGGTTCGAATTTCAAGTGCATTCCATATTTTGCAATTTATACAATAACCTCAAATATTTGAAAAGCTTTTTATTAGATAATATTTTAAATGTATTAGTCTGAATTTAATTTATTATACCTTTTATCAAAAAATAAAAGAAAAGATGGATGTATACTTCTTCAAACAAATTTGTTATAAATGGGTTTAACTTCTTTAGACGCCATTTTCTCAAAATGAAGTCCGTGTGGCTTGACACAGTATTGCTTATCAGCGTCCATATAAAATACTTTGTCCTGACGGATCAAAGCATTCAAACCGTTGATCGTAGAGACTTAAAATTTGGAGAACGTATTCCTTACACGTTGAAGGACTCATATAAGAAAGGATTTTTGAAAATTCACCCTCTAAAGGTGTGAAAAGGATTAAAAACGTTAGGATTTAATATCTTATTAGTATTTAATTTCCATGGTCATCAGGGGCGTAACTATAGAGTGGCAGGACTGACAAAAAGCCACGGGCCCCTGTCCCGAGAGGGCCCCGACCTAAAAGAATTTTAATAATAAAAATCTTATTGAAAGTAAATAACCATTTCATTATAAATATGTATTAGCCTATGCTCTTGATAATAAAACTTATCAGATATTTAACAAACACACACAATTTAATTAAGAGTTTTGAATAACTAACTAACTTAAGCGGTTCATTAAAATGAAGATATAAAGTGACGACTTTCACTGAAAGACCACATTCTAAAAATTTGCCGCGGGCCTCAGATGGTCACATTTACTTCAAAAATTAACACAAATACTTCTTACTATTTATCATTGTATATAAATATGTACGTTGCAATTAAAACGCATTTTTATGACACGATAAACATTTTGATCCCTGACACTACATATTTGGGCGACGAATGATGTAATATCGAATCGTATTACGTATTGGGATGCATTCTTTCTACTCATATATCGTTCATCTAATAGAATATTGATGTGTGCAGGCAAAGCAGACATACAAACTATATATTAGCACCTGTACATATATATAAATTATTGCTATAAAATATTTTTAAAAGCAAAGTTTTATTTTGACAAAATTTTGACGTAGTAGTCACTGCAGCTGACTGAAGCGTTAACGATCGCGAGGTCTATCCCCACTCATGGCAAACATCTGGTCATACGGATGTTTTTCGTGGTCTGGATGTTTGTGCTTATATTGTCTTCGTTTTCGGACTTATGGGGATATTCCGGACATATATGGATGCTGATAAGCTATACTGTGTCAAGCCAGACCGACTTCATTTTGAGAAAATGGCGTCTAAAGATGCCAAACATATTCTTAATTAAAATTTAATTAATCTGTTTAAAGACGTATATATTCATAAAAGGTATAATGAATTAAAAGTGGATTGATATATTTAATGTTTTATCTAATAATAAGTTTTTTAAATGTTTCAGAATATTTTATAAATTTCAAAATATAGAACGCGCTTGAAATTCGAAACATTCAATGAAGAAAGTTTTTTCCGTACTTATTTAATTTAGATAGCTTGATTTTTTAATAATGTTAAATAGGTGAGGCTGTATCAAAATACATCAATGTATCCCCATTCGACCTTTTGTGGGTTGACACATTTTTGCTTATCAGCATCCATATATTCTAATAAATTGAGTGTAAAGCGTTTCTTATTTATTATTTAAATGTTCCAAAAAGAAGAACATTAAAGAAAACACGAAAATATAATAGCGCAATTTTCCCTCCAAAAATTTGCATCACCGGTTAAGATAAAGGTTTATGATGCCGGATCAGCTTGATTACTGGACCCGGTAATCCGGAGTGCTATACCTAGCAGCGATATGATGAACAGAATATACTTAGGGCTCTTTGGCAAGGGTAAGTCGCCATTAGGCTATGTAACGTTACAGCCAATAAGAACAGAGCAAAACCATGCAATTCGAATGCATGCATGACTATATAATGATATTGAAACTATGGATGTACTCATAGCTATTGTATCTATATACATAGCTAAACTAATATTATAAACCTGAAGAGTTTGTTTGTTTGAACGCGCTAACCTCAGAACCTACTGGTTCGAATTGAAAAATGATTTTTGTGTTACACAGTATATTTATTGAGGAAGGCTATAAGCTATATTACATCACGCTACGACTCATAGGAGCGAAACAGTAGACAGCTAGTAGTGTACACTTAGATACTTTAGGTACACGTGTGTTAGTATTATCCATTGTTTGTTACGATCACAATTGAAATGATTAAATTAAATAGGAGTCACCTGTATCTTGTATATGTTACAGTCAAAACACTTAACAAGTCAATAGTGCTTTTAACAGGTAAAATCAGTCAAAAGCACTTTCGCCTGCGGGTTTTCGATAATAGTGGTTTTGAATGAAATAACAGAGAGAGATACTTTACTGTATAACACCTTTAATAAATTTGCTAGTATTTTAACACTAAACAGTTAATGTAGGCGCGTGTGTATGTACAAATAGGCGCTCTTATCGCTAAGCAATATCTACCAGACAAACTTTGATTAAGGATAAATATGCAAAGAAAAGATACTGTTGCAATCTAACTTTATTTATTTGCAGGTGTCTTGTCCATCATAATCGTTATCTATACAAATAAATAAAACTGAAGGGTCTAGTTATAATTTCTAATTAACAATTTTTAACTAAATCCATATAAAAGAATTCAAGGTACTTATGACAAAAATACAATTTTTAATATTTTTGTTGTCTGTTTGTTTATTTCGGCTAATCTCTGGAACGGCTGGACCGATTTTGAAGGGACTTTGACTTACAGATTGTTAATGTTAAAATGAGTAACTTAGGCTTCTTTTATTTTAAAATTTTTTGTTTAATTTTAATTAATAAATAAAAAGAAGGTTACGCGAAAACAAAATTCAAAACGGTAAACATAATAGAAATATAATTTTGCCTCAAATTAACGCGGGTAAATCCGCGGGGCGAAAAAAAAAACACTGATCTAACTTAATTGCAGGTTTTTGCCTTCCCTAATTGAACTGAATTGAATTGCCGTTCGTTTGTCTCGCTAAAACTCAAGAATAACCGAACCGATCTACCTAATTATGATTTTGAAATATTTGTAGAAATTCAGAGAACGTTTAAACGCTGAGAAACTCAAACTTAACATACAAAATAGTTCTGTTTCAGAATAGAAGAAAAAAGTGTGTTGCTTTTAATGTAGATAAAAAAATTGTATTAAATTTTAATCACATTTTATATTAAGTTTACCGGCTCATCTAGTTTATTTTAAAAGTACGTTTGTCCAGTTTTGAACGGTTAAGGATTTTGACTGTAACACATAAACATAAATAAACACTACGACTGATTTCCTTATCTGTCAACAATTATATTTTTCAAGAAATGTAACTTTGATGTCATCTAATATAATAATACTAATATAATAAATAAGTAAAAATTGTTTGTAACTTTGTATGAATAGAATCTCTGAAACTAGTGATCCGATTTGCAAAATTAATTTCAGTTAGATAGCCTGTTTACTGAGGAACGTTGTAGGCTATATTACATCATGCTACGACTCACAGGAGCAGCAACCAAAAACGCAAGTAAAACCGCGAGGGGCCGCTAGTAATTTTTAGGAATATATCATAAAATTAAATAATACTGTATTTTTGTCTGTGATAGCTCATTGATCAGTTAGTTATTATTATATATCGGCAGTACGCACCCTCCCTCTCTAGGATAGATTGCTCGTTTTTACTCTCACAAATATATTCATAATTACAAGTAAACCAGTGACTAGAACCCCAGAGATAACTTAACAGTAATATATAAAAATAAATTAAATTTTGGTGTCATTGACAAACCGAAGTCACGGGCAAAGTCGCGAACGTAAGCTAGCTACGCCATAATAACGAATAATAACAGCATTTTATATTTAGGTCAAAAACGTGATCTAGATATGTTATGACGAATGTCCTGAATGCAGTCACTCATTTAAATGCAAACTATGAACCGTGATGTAAAATAAAGAAATAAATAAGTACTATATGAATAAATACTATAACAGCTAGATCGCGAAAAATAAAAAAACTAATAGAATTTCTAAAAAAATTAGCCTTAATAATATTAGTTATCAGACACTTCAATTTTATTTATTAGTATAGATATAGATAAGTGTAAGGTATCTAAAATTTAATAAACTCATGCCATTACCTATTAGTAATGATTTTACCCTGAAATTTAATAAGCACTTTATAAATAAAATGGTATCTTATCAATGGTTGCATCGTTTATCGAAGAGGGCTGGTCACGCTTATAAATCTTTGATGATGTCAAAGGAAATTCTAGGTAGGAAATAAATGTATTATCTAGTACTTTCCAATGGTAAGACCCACTATATAGATAGGTTTTATTCCACTGAAATGCTTGAAAATACGACATTTTCAATGAAAATCTAAAAGTCTATTTAAATCATGTGATTATTATGACGTCAAACTATTTTAACCGACTCCAAAAAAAGGTGGACGTTCTCAATTCGTCTTGCACATGTATGTTTACCGATGATTTGAAAACGGCTAAGGACGGCTAAGGACTAACGGCTTTTTCGTTCTACGCGATCATCTGTGAGTTTAAGGTACTGCCCCGGTCGAACAAGCCTATACATGAGCTGTAGTCAGTTTGCTCCAGCTAGACTCTACTTCATCTGAGAAATCTAAATTACGTCTTACTCTGTAGAAGTCCTTTTTATGTCTTAGTTATATTATCTAACTCTTTAATAAGAGGCGATATAATATGCAAAATTGCTAGTTCTCAAGGTCTTCGTTTCTTGAGTGTCGCGTCTCGAGGTTATCAGGTCTATGTTACGGCCGCTATAACATACAGTTGTAATTTATAGGGTTCTATAAGTGCTGATTGTTCTCAATTACGCCTCGGTCCGCTGCTTAACACCTGACCCGGCAGCGATATGTTACGCTTGTGTATGATATCTTGGATAATGATACTTATTGGTTTTAAACACGAGCTTGAGGGTAATGTTGAGGGGACAAAAGTTGAATGGGATTTATTTATGGTCATGCAATTTACTAACAATAACAAAAGTAAGTTTTACTTTTTTTAATAAGGCGGAGGCTCTTAATTCATGGTATATGTTTTTTTTTTTAATTTTGTTACCTCAGAATTTTGTCATTTCATAACCGATTTTGAATTTTCTTTTTGTTCCAATTGATTTTGATCTAAATTGAAACTGATTTTTATAAAATTTTATTGAACTTTATGAAAATGTGTTTCAAAAACGAAAATTCTTCTGTGTTTTAAAATCAAAATAACTGGAATAAGTATCCATAAATTACTAAAATTATTAAACTGAGAACAATTTTAAAGTAAATAATATAACATCTCAAATTATTATTATTCGCCATTTCTAACAATGTAACGCAATCTTGTAAACACTTAAGCGCGATGACTTTAATTAAATCCACGTGGAGACGATTTTCTCTTGCACTTTGCTCCTAAATGTGTAAATCTTAATCCTGCAAACTACAGACTTTCTAACGGTCTAAGTTTAGTAGGATTCTTCGGAATTCTTCGGGAAGAATGTATATAAGTCGAGATGTACAGAATCTATATAAGATGCCAATCCCAAGACCATAAATGATTCCCGAAGTCAAAAAATATAAATAGACGTAGAAGCATAAGATCTAACCGAATGGCTACCTACATTACCCACAAAATCTACTACTCGTGTTCCAAAAAGAGTGATTAAGTATCAATTGAATCTGTATATTTTATCAACTACATATATTGTCTTAGACACAACTACTTAATATATTAAAATGAAAATATTGCAGAACTTTTGTTAAGACGTCCCCTTGTCATAGATGTAACCTGGCAAGGACACACGGTTCTTGTCTATCCAGAAAACTTGATCCAAAATTAATTAATCAAACCCCTAGTCTTGTCCCTCAGTGTAAAACGTAGCTCTGCCAATGGAAATCCCCACAGGCATAGTCCGGAAGGTCTGATCAAAGTCCTATGTACAATTCGTTACTAATATCTCTAATAACATCTCTCAATGAACACACGCTTCCTCGTGTACCCAATGCAAGTGTTTATTGATGGTAATGCGCAATGATATTATGTAACTGTAGATATGGTACAAGATCATGGATTTTGCAACCAAGAATTCCGATAATTTTAGACGACATAGCCTTGTAACTAGATGACCATAGATCATTAATAGAAAAAGCATACTATCCAATACATGACTACATTACTGATGAGCACCGTGGAATAATAGTGCATTCTCGCAAGATAACTCTAAGTAATTATATCCAAAAATACTGTATGTTCTTTAAAGAGTAACTGCTGAGTTTCTCTCCGGCTATTCCCAGTAGAGTCCATATTCTGACCCGGTGGTAGCTTCACGTGGAACTGACATGACAAAGTAAATTGACGATTCGAAAGAGCTCATTACAGCCTATTCATATAAAGTATATTTTGAGTTTGGGTTGAGATAGTACATATCTTTGAGCCAAGAAGACAATTGTAGAGCCTAATATGGGTACATATTTTTAACGTCAAATAGTATAGACGTGAAATACCTAATTATATAGTTATAAATTACCATTGTAGTACTGCGTTTAAGATGAAATGCGTCAATGTCTGATATTACAGACGCCTGGGCAGTTTAATAAACATAAGTCATTGTTCATTGCCGTTACGGGAATGAAAACATATCTTAGGAGTTCGGTTCAGATTTCATCGTGTGCTCATGGCGCCATCTTATACGTACTTTGTCGTTTTATGATTTACTAGCTCTGGGTTGCGTTTTTATCAGCGTTTTTCACGGTTTTTTTTAATCATTACTGCCTTTATCAATCCTTTCGTGGTATTTTATAGTCCAAATAATTAAGCCTTCTCGGCTAATGGGACGAATTTTAACGCTAAAAGATTTTTTTTAATTGGACTTATACTTCTGAGATTATACGACACGATACAATTCAGCGGCTAAAATATGTTTTAGACATGCGTAGAAAGGAAATCTTATCTCTAAGGCGAGAATTACACTTGTAAATATATTACATAAACATTATACTCGTCGTTATAACCGACTTCCAAAAAAGTAACATTTTTATTGTTTGTTGTAATTTTTTTTGCTGGAAAAGGTATATACTCTCTCGTTATTCTCATAGAATTTTCATCAAAATCGGTTTAGTTGTTTAATTTTAAAATGAAAATAACTAGAATAAGTATGTGAATAAAGTAAACGAAATTACGTTTTTTTGCTTTTTAAGTTGGTTAAATTCTAGCTATAAAGCAAGCGCATAATAGAATTTATTTTAAATTGGGAACGAAATAACAGTATTTTATATTTTAATTTTCAGAAGCGAACCGCATGTGGGCGAGCGCGTCCTTCGTGGGTGTCCTCATCATCATCGGCCTGCCTCTTTGGTGGAAGACTACAGAAGTATACAGGTTATATATATTTCTTTATATATAACTAGGATTCCGTATCTAAATTTAATAATATATATAAACTATAAGTGTACGAAATTTCATACTCCGGCTGCGCAATTTTCGTAAAACGGAGTAGAAAGTTTTTGCCTCGTGTAATAATATATGGATATATAAAGGTGAAGAATTTGTTTAACATGCTAATTTTGTTAGATAGCCTCTTAATTATGAAACGTTATAAGCTGTAACATATAACATTACGACCCACGGAGGACACGCTGTACTCTTAATGATACATATTATGTATCTTCATTTAAGTAAAAAAATCATCGACGAATTGAAAACCTTATTTTTGGAGGTTAAACATTTCTTCAAAAATAAGTGAACACAATTGCTTGGAAAATAAAATATTTTATAGAGTTAAAGATATGTATTTGCAGACATATTTTGAAAGGCAACTCAGCAGGAACGTGTTCTCCTATACAAAATTATTTATAAAAAATCTATATTGCATGAATAACAGATGATCAAACGATTTTTTCTGACTAGGGCGGATCGCTAGTACTTCAATAGAAATTTTGACGTAATAAATTTTGTTCACAAAAACATCAACGTTTTTAATTGAAATAGCAATTCAGTACGTCCGCCATGTTTAATTCTAGTGACGTCATTTCAATTGACACTTTTAACAGTCCAATGACATTTCACTTGGCGAATATGATTGAAACGTTCTATTTGCTAACATACATGCAACACACAATAAATGTACTATATTAGTATAGGCAATGTGTACTATAACTGGATGCTGATAAGCAATAATGTGTTAACCCACAAAAAGTCAAATTCAGAGATATTGATGTATTTTGATAGTGCATCACCTATTTAACATTATTAAAAAAAATTGAAGTCATATAAACTAAATAAGTATGGAAAAAAGTTTCTTAATTAATTGGTTCGAATTTCAAGTGCATTCCATATTTTGCAATAGATACAATAACCTCAAATATTAAAAAAAACATTATATTAAATAATATATAAAATATATTAGTCTGAATTTCATTAATTATACCTTTTATTAAAAATAAAAAAAAAGATGGATATATACTTCTTCAAACATATTTATTAAGTATGGATTCGACATCTTTAGGCGCCATTTTCTCAAAATAAAGTCTGTGTGGCTTTACACAGTATTGCATATCAGTGTCCAACTAGTTTTCGCTGGCGGCCTTGCGTTAATGTAGTTTATGTTACGCAGGACGATCGTCTAAGACTTATTTTTCTCTGGACGGTACAATTATTTATTAATATTTTAATTATTTTACATCCCCACGTCTAAAACTAATCTGGGGTATTTTGCTGCTATGCCAAGAGTCTGTAGGCAATACAATATACTTTCAATGCAACATGCTGATTTAGATATATTTACCATAAAACTAAACGTATATAAGAGTTACCTCAATAAAATACTTTATTAATATATTACAGCTGTATATATTGTATTCCTTATTCTTATGTATATAATATAATATAATTAAAAGTTAGCAATTTATTAATTTTACGTTTCTTCATTTCTATTTATAAAATGTTAATAATTTATATCAGCAAGCTGTGGTCTCCTATAATTGAAGGAGCACACATATTGTGTTAAAGTAACATTGTTCTTTTTTTAATTTCTTTGGTGTGTATCTTTTGTTGGAGATCCTAAAATAAAATAATAAATAAATAATATGTACGGTACTATTAGTTAATTATTAACCCATGATTATAACCTTCACAAGAGCAAACTATAACTTGACAAAGTTTCATAGCAATTAATAAACGATTTGGTAGCGTATAAGATACATCAACCAAACGTTATTTTTATTATATATTTTAAACTTTCTCGATTTATACTATTCATATTTAATATAACATGGTTGTAATACCTTTTATATTGCCCGACGTTTCGGCGAAGTTGCATCCGTCGTGGTCACGAGCTGAGAGCCATTAGTTATCGCTTAGTGTTATTAGATAAGACCCGTTATATTAAATATGTTTAATTTTTATATTAATAAAAATATAAAATAAACTAAAATTAGTTCATCTTGCACCGTTGTCACCTTGACGAATATTTATATTTGGAAGTTCACAATGATCCCGCTATCAATGTTTGATAATGAATTGCATCAAAACTGAAACCACGCGGCTCACATTTGAACTTCTTATTGATAATGAATGAAATAATATTGAAGGCGAAAGGGTATCGTTTGTATGCAAACTTTTGTTATGAGACGCAAAACACCTTCTGTCATACTACAAAAGACGCATTAAAACCATGTTTCTCCAACATACGTGACATTGGCAGAATATTTTGCGCATAAGTAGCGCGGATGCACGCCATACTATAAGAAAAAAAAAACCATGTTCAACGCGTGTAGCTAAACAGTGTTTACAAAATTAAACATTGCTTAAAATTTTATTTAAATTACTTAACAGAGAGTAAAATCATAAAAAAAAACTTATTATTAAAATGTTTGACGTTACATTTGACAGCTAAAATAGGTTTTAGACATCTTTTAAACGCATATTAATCTATATCTAAAGCATGATTAACTCAAAACTGTCCTTAGACGCGGATTTGTTTAACGCGTTTAACGCCTGTTTAAATCTTTTGTAGTAAGGCAGCATGTTTCTTGTATATAAGTAGATGTAACGAGTTGTAACGAGTTTTTAACTAGTTTATGTGCGTGATTTGGGATTGTGGTTATTTCAAGAGCCGTTAACCGAGTTGGCCTAGTGCATAGAACACATCGATTTCAACCCATGATCGCGGGTTCAAACCCAGGCTAGCTGAGCTTTCAAGTACTAAATATGGGTTTTATAAATCTCGAGCTCAGAGGTGAATAAAAACATCGTTAAACCTGTGCTGGGAGAAATCTAACAAATGTCTATCTCCCAACCCACAGTGGAGCGGCGTGGTGGATTAAGCTCTTAACCTTCTTAATAACAGAGAAGGCTTATGGCCAGTAATGCGATATTTCCAGATTGTTATAACCGAAATTGATTAATCGTGTGATTATTAACTGACGATCAGAGATTTAGTTCATATTTTTATTATAATCACTGGCATATTAGCAGATGGGATACCCGATGTTTAGTGATCATTGCCGCTTGACATTTGCAGCACCAGAGGAGCCACAAATGCAATGCCATCTATAAAGGAAATAGGGGATGAAAAGTAAAAAGTAATTAAACGAATGGTGGACGAGGTTAGACTTCCGACTCTCTTACTCACCGTACAAACCGCAGCATATTATAGCACATGTAACTAGTATGCACGTCAATCTTCTGTAAGAGTTAGGTTCTGCCACATTAGAGCAATTTATGAAGTAGTTAGTGAAGGACAGCTAAGCTCCCAATAAAACCTGTGTTACAAGCTCCTACTGAAAATATTCCTTCGTTTATCTTAACTCCAACATAAAAGCAATACTTTACTAGATTTTAGGCAATGTAAAAATAACGATTGATAGATTGGCGCAGTGTTGTGGTGATTCGATCCCTGCTTGTGGCGAACGTCTTTCGCCATACGGATGTTTGTCGTGATCTGGGTGATTGTGTTTGCGTTATGTGTATTTACATATCGCCGACACGGGATCATGAGATCCTATTGGGGGTCGATAAATGGATGCTGATAAGCAATAATGTGTCAACCCACAAAAAGTTAAATTCGGAGATATTCATATAATATGATACTGCGTAACCTATTTAATATTATTCAAAAAAATATCAAGTCATATAAACTAAATAAGTACGGAAATAATTACATAATTCATTGTTTCGAATTTCAAGTGTGGTCCATATCTTGCAATTTATACAATAATCTTAAATATTTTAAAAAGTTTTTATTTGAACAATTATATTGAACATTAAATATATCTGCTTTTAATCCATTATACCTTTTATAAAAATAGAAAAGAAAAGACGTATATATCCAACGTCTTCAAACAAATTTGTTAAAAATCGGTTTGACGCCATTTTATCAAAATAAAGTCCGTGTGGCTTGACATAGTATTGCTTATCAGCGTCCAAATGTGATCTGTTTTTATGTATATATATACATTTAGTAACTTTGAGGAAAATTGAAAGTGAAATTAGTCTCACAATAAATATTGGTGATACCACACACTAAAAGTTATTTAAAATTTTCAGAGTCGCGTTACCATATGACAAAATCAACGCGTTCGACACAGAGACCCACTTCATAACATCGGAGCTGACTGTGCTCGCAAACGACGAGAAGACCGCCCAGGACATTTCGAAGCAGATTGAGAAGGCTTTTGAGGAATCTGGTCAGTAAATACCTTAAAGCCTTTTATCTCTGGTTATAATATCCTCTGCAATATGGCAGAGATCGTTTAGCACAGATTTTTATGGATAAGGCCGCCAATTGTACTTATACCTTATATCGGATCGGATCGGTTTGGGTATTAGTATTATACGCATTTTTTGCTTTAATAATAATGATGCTTTATAAGTTATCGGTTTATTACCAAAATGTTCGTGGACTCCGTACAAAAACACAAGATTTTCTACTAAATTTATTATTATGTAATTATGATGTGCTTTGCTTAACAGAAACATGGTTATTGCCTGGAATTCATAGTAATGAAATTTTTGATAAGCGATATAATGTTTATAGATGTGACCGCAACTATGATTCTCGAGGCGACACTAAGGGAGGTGGTGTCCTTATAGCTGTTCGTCGCGAATTTTTGGTTCGTGATGTACAATGTTTAGCATCAAAAAATTGTACAGCTGATATTTTATCATTAGCAATAACATTTGTTCAAGAATCACAAAAGCTCAATTATAATTTATTCTGTTGTTACTTTCCACCTTGTACTTTGCTATTTGATGCTGAAACTGAATTTTATGAAACAATTTCTAATAAAATTCTTAATAATCCCCTTGAAAAGTTTCTGATTGTTGGAGATTTTAATGTCGGGCAAGCTCAATGGAATGATTCAATTGACTTTGCATCATTAATTAGCGATTCATCGATACCATTAGTCGAGTCCTTATCCGCATTTTTGAATTTTAATGGTCTCCAGCAATATAACTTAATAAAAAACCATAATGGTAGACTGCTTGATTTAGTTATTTCTAATTGTAAATGTAAAGTCGACAATAATGATTTCCCTTTAATTACTGTCGATAAACATCATCCTGCATTAGAAATAACAATTGATATTCATAATGAGCAATATCTGAAATCTCAACCACGAATTGTACGTCTTTTTAGAGCTGCTGATTATGAAGCTATAAATTTTGATTTAGCTAATATTGACTGGGAAGAAGTTTTGGATTCAAGTAATGTTGAAATTGCCGTGAATTGTTTTTATAATATTATAAATGATATTATTAAGAAACATGTTCCTATGAAAAAAGTGTATGGAGATGATAGTAGATATCCAATATGGTTTTCTAAGCCGCTAATTAAAATCATCAATGAAAAGTTAAAATACCACAAAAAATGGAAAAAATATGGTGCTTTTTCTGATTATGATGCATTTTCTTTATTGAGAAAAAAACAAAAGCTAGTTCACGAGGAGTGTTTATCGAAATACCAGGACAATGCTGAAGCTCAAATACGCAAAAATAGTAGATACTTCTGGAAGTACGTTAATTCAAAAAAAAAAATACTGTTGGTTTTCCAAATTCAATGTTTCTTGATAGTACTTCGACTTCAGATGGACACGAAATATGTAATTTATTCAATACGTTTTTCCATTCGGTTTTCGAACCTAATACTAATAATTCTTTACCACAGCACGATGCTTGCTTTAATAATGTTCTTAACATTCATTCGGTAAATATAACTCCTTCTATTGTTCTTTCCTACCTAAAAAAGTTGGACGTTTCTAAGGGAACAGGACCGGATGGAATACCACCAATATTTCTAAAAAATTGTTGTTTTAACATTAGTGAAGGAATTTATATTTTATTTAAATTATCTCTTTTGTCATGTACTGTCCCTATGATATGGAAAAAATCTTTTATTGTCCCGGTGCCAAAATCCGGCGATAAGCATGATATCAAAAACTACAGGCCTATTTCGAAACTTTCAACCATCCCAAAATTATTTGAAAAAATTATATATGATTCTATTTATGAAAAGATCCGTCCACATATCGTAATAGAACAACATGGTTTTGTTAGTAAGAGATCTGCTGAAACAAATTTGAACGAATTTACAGATAAAATAATTACTGCAATGGATGCAGGGTTTCAAGTGGATACGATGTACACTGATTTTTCCAAGGCATTTGACAAAATAAGTCATCAAATATTATTGCAAAAATTATGTAAGTTTGGTATACACGGTAGCCTTCTTAGGTGGATTGAGTCTTATTTGCGTAAAAGAAGCCAGGCTGTTACAATTAAAGGATTCTGTTCATCATTCGTACCAATTAAGTCTGGTGTTCCGCAAGGCTCACATTTAGGACCTCTCTTTTTTAATATTTTTTTAAATGATGTTATTAAAATTTTCAAGAATTCGAATTGCCTTTTGTACGCAGATGACGCAAAAATTTTTAAAGTCATAAGAAATAGTAATGATTGCGATGACCTTCAAGTTGATCTCGACAATTTTTGTAACTATTGTAAGCTCAACTCTCTAATTTTAAATATAAAAAAATGTAAAGTTATTGCCTATTCACGTAAAAAAGTATCAATTTTATATGATTATCAATTTAATAATATCACAATTAACAGAGTTTTGGAAATACGCGATTTGGGAATTATTATTGATTCTAAATTATTATTTAATATACACATAGATGATATTGTGTCTAAAGCTCTTCGTTTATTGGGTTTTATTCTTCGAATCAGTAAGGAATTTAAAAATTATGAAACAGTTTTATTATTATTTTCCTCTTTGATTCGACCTATTCTGGAATATTCGTCTACTGTGTGGAATCCACAATATAAAATGCGTATAGATAGTTTAGAAAAGTTACAGAGCAAATTATATAAGTATATAAAATATAGGTTTCCCAACTACTATATCAACTCAAATAATTCTCTTCAAACACGACGTGATATTCGAGATCAGATATTTTTATTTAAAATTTTGAATGATGGAATTGACACTATTTACATAACAAGCAAAATTAATTTTAATTGCCCGCGAAAATTAGCCACCCGAAGAATTGCTCCATTATTTTATATTCCTAAAGTTAAAACTTACCACGCTCAAAATTCATTTCTTCATAGAGTTTGTAAGAGATATAATGAAAAGTTTTGTGATATAGATATTTTTAATGTTTCCCTACAGTTATTTAAAAAATATTGTTTAAAGACCAAATGAGTAAATTTTTATTATTTTATTTATTTAGAATTAGACTCTCCTAGATTATCAGTTAGAATTGTATGCATATTTTTTCTTCTTTTATTTATAACGTTTAAAAATGTGACGTTCGTTGATTTTTATAAAATTGTATTTGTACTTCTATTTATTTGTGGCAACTTAATTGGTGTATGTTTTAGTAATTTATTTATTATTTAAGTTTTTTTTTGTAAACTGTTTGTGCCTTAATAAAGCAAAAATAAAATAAAATAAAATAAAAAATATTGTATGTATGTGTCCTTGGTGTACAATAAAGTATACTTTCTTTCTTTAAATAAAGTGATGCTATGTATATGCGTGGATTCTAATCTGAACACGGATATTTGGTGTTAAGATCAGCAATTACGGATCGTAACTTTCTTACTCAGTAATTTAGTACTAATTTAACTTGTTATTTGAAACGATAGTTGTCGCCACTTGACACTACGTGATAGGCAAGACATGTTACGACTTTCATTGTGTGGGTGTCTCTTTTGTGTTGTTGATAATATAGTATGATACTGGGCATAATTATATATACAATTTCTTCTAGTTATCAACTCAAAAAGACTATTCTAAATCGCGTCAGCAGTTTTAAGAAGTACCCTCTACATACAAACTTACAAACAATACCACTTTATAATATTAATTTAGTCCTGATATAAGGTTTGACTATTTGTGAAAACCACGATAAAATCCGTTGTTTTGAAACTTTGCGTACACAGACATAAATACACAGTATAAACATAGATATGTACAGACAAAGTATAAAATTTACTTTTTGGTGTATCTCTGATAATTATCACTCATTTCTTAAGAAACATATTTAATGTACAGAGACAAACTGATTGGTTAATCTTCATTCCAGATGTAATTAAACTCAAAATCAAGACGCAGGTCCTGCCAGACAAGCTGCAACACGTCCTGGACTCGGTGGCTGATGAACAGGAGGCGTTAGAGGAAGTTGGTGCAGTGTTCGACATCAATGAACATAACACATTTTACGTGGTTCAAAGGAAACCCTTGTTCAAGGACGTGTGGGTTGGCGAGGAGAGGGTGGCGTTTTTCAGAGACGTTAAAGGTAAGTCTGTTTCGAGAATTACATTTGTAAGTTTTACTCAAAGTGGAGGCACTCCTATTAAGAAGAAGGTTTAGAGCTTAATCCACCACGCTGCTCCACTGCGGGTTGCCGGATATACATGTGTAAGAATTTCTCCCGACACATGCAGGTTTCCTTAAGATGTTTTCCTTCACCGCCGAGCTCGAGATGAATTTAAACACTAATTTAGTACTTGAAAAATCAGTGGTGCTAGCTGGGGCTTGAACTCGCGATCATCGGTTGTTATCGACGTCTTCTAACCACTAGCCCATCTCGGCTTTACTATTACTACTTTACTCAAAGATTTAGGTAAGTTGTTTGTCATTGTTTAAAACCTAAAAGAATTTACTGTCAGTGCCTTATTATACTTACAGCTTTCGTTAGGTTACCGCGGTAACTGTTAGGTTACAGAATTGTTTTATATCAATTACGATAGCAAAACATGTAATTCTCACCTTACAGAGAGTTACACTGACAAGCAGAGGCGTCAAATGTATATCATTTGTCAATATCTATATATTTTTGTAAAATTCCTAGCTTCGGCTTAACTTCGGTTTACATTGAGCACATTAGGTTTGATGTTTATGATTGCTTCCTATGTGTCGTAGCGTGATGTAATATAGCCTATAACCTGTCTAAATAAACGAGTTATTTAACTCTAAAATCTTTATTTTTATGTATCAAAAAATATTATTATATAGTAAAGTACTATAAGACTATTTTGTACATTTACTTGCTTCCTTAAACATCGAAAACTTAAGACATCACTAGAAATTCGATCATTCCGCCCACTTGCAAGATGTTTACCTAATTTAAGGTACATCGATTAATAATTTGATCAAAGTATTTTCTTTCCAGCAACTTTACCCCTCATACAAGCACTCACAAAGTGGATATACGAGCCCTCAGTGCTCGTAGGTGCTCGTTCAGAGACAGCGGATGCAGCTAGACAGGTTCGATTCCCGAGCGGCCCGGGATACCACGTGGTGCTGTCGGTGGTGCATCCTAAACCACAGCTGATGAAAGTGGACTTCAACCCACGGGATGCTGTGGAGGGTGAGATGATTACCTCTATTTTGAATTCTTAACCCATATGGAGCCTCTTTTTTTCCTCGCTGAGGTATGCATTTACGCATTCCCTTAGGACTCCTGGTGATGAGTGCTCCAGTCTATCCACTAAAACCCAGCGGTAAACTCATCGTCTCAGTAGGGCTGACAGGCCTTCTTCGCCTAGAAAGTGCTCCAAATCTCTTCCCCTGACGGTTTATGCCAGTGTGGTGTCTCCAACATGAATTTCTTTATTGCGGAGGGAGAAGATGCGCATAACGCCGTCGTCTTCCTCCTGGCCGGCTGCGGATCAGATCAGCAATCAGCAGGCGAGCGTTCGCTTCTCGTGCCTTTCCGCGGCCTCCTTCAGCGACATGACAGACTCGCTAAAGGAGACTATTGCTGACACATTCTTCCCCAGCATGGCACGAATCACATTCGGCAACGAGAGATCTCCGCCTATTACGGCCACCAGGGCACGGCGCTGGGTCCCCATGCGACACACTCCTCTAGGGTGTGACACGGTATATCGACAAGCGCCCATATGGAAACCCTGGAGTTGAAACCCCGAATGCATTTTCTAAATCCGACCCTGTTTATAATTGGTAAATATTTCTCAACAGATTATATCGGCTCCTTCGTGGACGAAATCTCCGACTTACACAATTTCACGCTCAAATCCCAATGGCTACATTTACTCGAGTTTGATTTCGAAGCGAAAGAGGTACGTTAATTTAATTAAATTGTAACATTTACCATCAGAATGTGGTATTTGTGTATTATATTTTCAACTATATTTCTTTATTAATTACTAGCTTTCACCCGTGACTTCGTCCGCGTGGAATAGTAAATGTAAATCCATGATATAAGCCATCTTCACTTCAAACAGTCAAATCGGTTCAGTACTTTATTAGTGACTTATTCCTGGGGGAACTTCAAATTTTTTTGGGATAAAATGTAAATCCAAGATATAACCATCTTCATTTCAAATTTTAGCCAAACCGGTTAAGTAGTTTTTGCATGAAAGAGTAACAAACATACATCCATCCATCCATGCACACATACAAACTTTCACATTTATAATATTAGTAGGATTGATATTGTTGTTCGTTGTTGGTGTTTAATTTTGAATAAATAATTATGAATGAAATGCTATTTTGTCAAGACTGATCTCATCTCACTACTTGAAATACAAATGCTTTTGAGTTTACTTAAATATGATTTTTCTACGATTTGAGAACATAATATAACCTTCCTCAATAAATGGGCTATCTAACACAAAAATATTTTTTCAAATCGCATTAGTCGTTTCAGAGATTAACCACTTCATACAAACTTACAAACAAATTTTACCTCTTCATAATATTACTATAGTCCTAATATAAGATTTAACTATTTGTGAAAACCACAATAAAATTCGTTGCGTAGTATTGGAAATTAGCGAACTCAGAAATATACAGACAAAAATTAAAAATATAAAATCTCCTTTTTTGTACGTTAACTTTTTCATATATGAGCTAAAAATAGAAAATTGTTATGGAGAAATTTTTCAACCGTTAATTATTCTATTAAATCTCACAGCTATATTAGAAGTTTCTAATATAGCTGTGAGAGAGAGCTTCGATTTAAATTCGTGTGAAACGAGTTAGCTAATTTAGTAATTAAAATTGAGTTTCATATAATTCTGTGGTTCATAATCTATGATTTAAAAAAACATTAATAACTATTCTATCGACATTTTGTGATATTTGATTGAAAATAAACGACCGAATTTCCAAGTGTAAAACATTTTTGTGCCCAAAAATTTAAATAGCTAACTTAAATACTAAGAATGCAATATCTGTTCTATAGAGCCACGCCGTTTCTTGCCCTTAAAGCTGTGCCCTATTCTCCATTATCCAGGTATCCGATGCCGAAGGTCGCCACTTCAGCGTCCGCCAGGATCGCCTCCCGCTGCTGCTGACGCGCCTGGAGGAGCGCGCCGCGACCCACGTGTCAGAGAGACCGACCCTTAACTTCGCGCTCTATGTCGTCCCTTGTGACATCTCGCCTCTCGTCTTGTATGATGCTAATAGTGAGTATGGAATATTAGTATTGCCATATGCCGAAAAAACAGGAGGTTCTCATTATTAACGTTGAACGTTTAAATTTTTTTGCATCCTTTTCATTCTCCGTGATGCACCAACGTCCAGACAGACATGTTGGCGCAGTGGTCACTGCAACTGACTGAAGCGCTAACAGTCGCGGGTTCCATCCCCGTCTCTATTGGCCATATGTTTGTCGTGGTCTGTGTGTTTGTGTTAGTGTTGTGTATGTTTCCGGACCCCCGACACAAGGTCATGAGACCTTAATGGGGGGCCGTTGAGTCTAATGCGTTTATTTATTATGTATTAACGTCCGACTCCTACTTCGGATCCCTCCCCATAAATCCAATTTTCATTCTCACTTTCATCTTCACCGTAAACGCAGCGAGATTGTAGAACTCTCTGCCTTGTACTATTCGCACTAGTAAATCCATCATCATTTTTAAGAAGTTAATGGAGCATTTTCTATCCTTTTCTTAATCTGTGGTATAACGAGATACATATATTTTGTATTCTATCTGTGTATTGTAATTTTTAAATGTTTGTGTACTCTTTTTTGTAA
Source organism: Hypolimnas misippus (assembly GCA_037950945.1). Taxonomy (NCBI): domain Eukaryota; kingdom Metazoa; phylum Arthropoda; class Insecta; order Lepidoptera; family Nymphalidae; genus Hypolimnas; species Hypolimnas misippus. Next base: position 1,021,497 of record JBBEEQ010000031.1, read on the forward strand.
GACTTTGTCTGTTTATCTTTTAATTTTTCTATCTACATCAATTCTTTATCGGGTATGCTGTAAGAAATCTCTTTGAAGGATGATCATATCTTTTAAACTTTGTTTTCCTGTGACTTGTATATGTTTTTGTATAATGTTGCTAGTAAGTTGAATAAGCTGTTAAATAAATAAATAATGATTTTTTACCCCAGAACTGTCATTTCTTGACCGATTTTGAAAATAGAATAGAGGTCCCTTAGAATTTGTAACAAAATCGGTTTAGAATTTTGGTTTTTAAATCGAAATAACTTGTATAAATGTTTACAGTCAGACTCTACAGTCTACCCGTGACCACGAACGCTGCAAAGTGCTCGAAACGTCGGGATGATAAAAATAATTAATATACGCGATTTAAATCCGTTTAAAATAGTTTCATTTCAATGAATAATAATCGCGAAAATCTAAGACAACAATATTGTATAAATGAGTTATCCACGTAATCAAAATTGTGTATTTTGGTTTTGAAATTATATTTTAAAAGTATTAATTATATTTAATTATTTATTCATAATGTATATGTTTTCTAAACAGATAAAAGAGTGTCGGCGCCAACGCAAGCGTTCATGTCGCCGAAATGGGGGGGAGTGGTCCTCGGCAGCCCCTCCCCGCAGGAGTGTCGGGAGCAGCTCTACACTCCGCCCGTTAATCTCATCATGGGCACCTTTTTATCCCAGCTGAGGAAACTGCTCGGTATCACCGATAAGGTATAGTTAGATATTTTGGATTTAAATCTCTATAAATATTATAAAGAGGTAAAATTTTGTAACTTTGTATGTAGAGGGTAATCTCTGAAACTACTGATTCGATTTGAAAAATTCATTTTGCGTTGGATAGCTTAATATACTCCGATATAAATTGCACTAAATCTGTTGTCCATCAATTATTAAAGAGTTGAGAAAAAAATGTTTTAGTGTTCCGTGCATAGTTAGCCCGACACTGATAAGAGCTCGCCTGCCCAGGAGCCCGTCCCCGGCGCGCAGCTGCAGCGCTTGGCGCGCGCGCCGCCGCGGCGCTGGGAGCGCGACGCGCTGCTGCGCCTGCGCGCGCTGGAGCAGCTCGCGTCGGCGCAGCGCAGCCTCAAGTCGCTGGCCAAGCTGCTCGGTAGCCGTTCTCCCAACACTCGATCCGCTCATGACTTGTTACTAACTTGATCAACTTGTAGTGGTCCTCCGCGAGCCGGATTTTTTTCGTACTTTAAAACTTCTACTGATAGCAACGTTATGTGGTCGCTTAAATTCTAACACAAATCAAAATAAAGTAAACAACTTAATAGAAAAATTAAAAAAACTGCTGCTGCTACTACTGTTTTACAAAACATTAATTTTGCTTTGATATCGGTTACCCTTCTTTAAAAAAAAATGTGAAATATAAAAGTTAACCAACTCCAGAAGAACTTCCTTAATAAAAACTCGTCGTAATTGACAAATACCAGTAAAATCTACAAAGCTTTGTTTATGAATGATCTTCGACGAATGATTTTTTTTTTGAAAAACCGAAATGGACCAAAGATTAAACAGCTACCCAATGTCCTCATTATTAGTTACTCAATATAACGAACAATGTACATTAATGTTTCCCAAACACTGTTCTTCCGTGGCCCGGTAATTTTCACACTGCACCTTCGTGATCCTACCCTAAACCCAAGGTTTCATTAGGACCTTATTTTACCATTAGATACAATAATACACATTTATTAATAACGAAAATGTTTTATTAGTACTACATATTTTGGTATCGCCTATGTACGATGCGTCGATCATTGATATTATTTTCTACATAAGGCAAAAATATTGTAACCCGTTATTTTATTGGATGCGACCCGGCTTATGAGAAACCTTGGCGTATATTATTAAGAGAATCAATTGTGACAACTTCTTACAGGTGAAATCTCCAACATCGTGATAAACGACGAAGTGGGAGCATCAATCAACCTGGCCGTGGACAGCATCCACCGTGCCAGCGAGCTGCTGGCGCTGGGGAAGCTTCTGGAAGCTCACCAGCACTCGCAGCAGGCCTTCCTGGCGGCTGAAACTGCCTTCATGGAACCGAGTCTTCTGGCCCTTCTGTACTTCCCTGATGATCAGAAGTACGTTATAGAACACTACCTACTTGAGACTTAGCGTTATAATTTGGCCAAATTACATAACATCTTTATAAATTATAGTCTTTATATTAATCTAATGTATAAGCTACATCACTATAAAGTTTTAGCAATATCTGTTCTGTGGTTTTTGTGTGAAAAAGCAATAATCCTGTTTCTATTGCGTGCACAAACAATTTGAAACCTTTTAAACCTTAAAATTCTAAAAACAATTTAATTTTTCAATATAAACTGTTTTGTCACTTGGTTGTCAAATATTTACGGGTGCGTTCAGGAATTTATCTGTTTTCTTGCTGTAGTATAAGATCCGATCTCTTTGTTCTGTTGCTGATACGAAGTTTACCGGATCATTTAGTCTTCTATATTAAATACTTTGTTTCACGTATGTGTGTCGGTCTGAACACGAGTCGAATAAACAAGACTTCAAATATTGAATGTATCTGGCTAATTATATAATATTGTTATAATCTTATTGAATATTTTCAGCCGTTATATGACATTTATGATCTATATATTTTTACTTGATTTATTTGGCAAGTAAACACATACCGGAACGAAAATCACGATTTTTCGAAAAATTACATTGATCCAGTATTAATGTTTTAAACTATTTGCAAAAACACATTCGCCGTGAATCGAACTAAAGACTGTAAAAAAAGACAAATAATTATTTATACACATTAATTTGACATATATAATTATATAAGAAGTATTTAAAAATGAAATAAATGTCTAAGCGACTGTCCTGGTGCTAAATTTAGCGTTCTGCGCAGCGTCATGCGCATAGTTCAGACCGCTACACTTACGTAAAACGTACTATAATAAAATATATCATTAACTGAATCTTCGCAAAGATACATTCATTCTTATTTATTCACTCAATTCTCTCATTCGTTCTTCGCGTACAAACTCGATGGCTTTCAAAACAAAATAATCTTTTATTCCAGATATGCTATATACATTCCCCTCTTCCTGCCCATAATGTTCCCCGTGGTGTTGTCGCTGAAGAACCTGATCCTGTGGTTCAGAGGGAAGCCCGTGCATAAGGAGAAGACTGACTAAGTTTACAGTGTCTGTGTTAAATTGTTTTAGTGAAATAAAATCTTTAATGATTGCTATGTCGTTTTCTTTAAGTGTAATATTTATGTATCGAAATAAAGAAATTTGGCAATTGTAATGTTTGATGTGACTATTATGAGAGATTTACTTCTAAGTTTTGCTCGCAGATTTTCTTAAAGATTTACCTATGTAAGTTGTTTGTCATTCTTGTACACCTGAGAGAATTTACTATCAGTACCTTATTTTTGACAGCCAGCAGACTGGTTTCGTAAGTTTATCTAGGTATCTTACCAGGTTATTGAATTGTTTTCGATTACGAAAGTAAACCTTAGAAGTGTAATTCTTAACTTAAGCCTTGTAGGAAATTTTATGATGAACTACGTAATTAACTCTAGGGAGATATAAATTTTTTAGTTACAAAATAAAACTCGTATTGCTTCATAATATATATATTTATATGTTGAGGTAATTGTCATAATCGATTTTTTTATAATAATAATCTTAAGCATACCTTATTTCAATAATCTTGGTGGCAATATATTAAACCTTATATATTAGAATTATAAGTATTTAAAATTAAGTAAAATAAGTATTTCCCTTGTCACTCATTTAAATATTCCAAAAAATGTAGCTACCGAAAGTCAATTCCCTTAAAAGATATGCAATAATTAAATAATAAAATATTAATTACATAATACATTGGTTATGTGCATGACAGTGGCGTCACCTGGCGCTAGGAACTCGAGATATTTTTGATAGTTGATAATACTTGTTTTACACGCCTTAGCGAATGTTAAAACAACGATAACCGTAGTTTAATAAGTTTAATAGCTCGACAGTGCCCCATCCAATACTACGCACATAACCAATAATTTAGTCCCATTTAGGACCAAAACACAACGATTCAACGTCTTGTCGTGGCACGCTACGACGTTGTGAACCGTTACAAAGTCGCGTCGTGATATTCTACGAAGTGCATCTTAAAAAGTTATGACCTGACGGCGCGTCACGATGTCGTAACGTGACACGACGCGACATCGCAACGCTTGTCTTATGGCTTAATGATACTTTATTATTATAACAAGAGTCGTAAAATAAATACGTGGACTATTAAACTAAAACCTTATTATTTATAATTCACATCTGGACTCTTAAAAAATACATTGTCACCAAGAGCATACATGTAATCGTAATGAATATATTTTAATTAATAATTCAATTAATGAGATAGGATGCTGTTGATATGTTTGAACACACCGTCTTGTTTTGTATTCCAAGAATTAAATATTGTTAACGACATGATATACGTGAATTGCTATTGCATTATCCGAATATTTAATTTAATACCGTTAACAATAAATTAACGTTACCTTATACATTAAAAGCAAAAATAAGGGTTTATTTTATTCAATAAATATATTGTAATTTTATAAAAGAACACGTCAACTTGGCGTACTTTATATCGCTTCAAAATGATCATGTCAATTTATAAGCCAATCATAACAAAACGATGACAAAATGAAATTTTCTCATATTATTGTTTGGGTAATTTTTCCTTTGTACTTCTTCCCAGTTTTTCTGCTATTCGGGGCATAAATACAAATCAAAATGCATAAAAATAGACCCAGCCATTCTTGACTTATAAATGATAATCAAGCAAACTTTGTTTTATACGTATACTGTTTTTCTTCACTTGTATTATTTAGCAGACAAATGTGGCGTATTTCTACACATACGAGTTAGGTAAGAAATTATCGATTGAACGATTGAACTGAACCGTTTTTTATAATGAAAAATTATAACGAAAAGTTATAATGAATAAAAATTGTTCGAATATTTCTTGAAATTCGTTGGGGTATTGTTACGAAAGAGAAAGAAAAGTAAAAAAAATAGCCTATAGATTAGAATAATTAATTTTTTTTTCTAATTTCAACAAAATTTTACAAATAACGATCAATAATTCAATTGTTTTAATAACCTGATTTTATTTTAAATTGGGCTGGTCATACAGAGGAAGAAAAGCTTAAGTTGATATGTGATAAGGGGAGAGGGGATCTTTGTGTTTACCTAAAATTAGAATTTTAAATTAAGTTTATCATTTGATAGTGTGATAGAAATTATTTAGCTCATAAAAACGATTTTAATTTTATATAATTTACAAATTAAATTGAAATGTACTTTATCCTATTTAAAACTGGCAATACAACCAAAATTATTGGCTATCTAATTTCTGAATAAACTTTTTATATAACGTTTCAGTGTTTTTCGTTGTTAATTAATATAAATATGTGCTTATAAAATATCTTTAACATACTACGAAGAGAGTGCCGTTCCGAAAATGTGCTAGTTTTTTTATCTACGTGAATATAACAGGACTAATGTTGCCACTACAGAAAATACTTGTATTATGACTCGATCCAGTCCGTCTCCGTGATCATTGCCATGTTTTCCCCTTTCCCCGGATAATAATCCAATTCCCATAACGAATTACTCATAACCAGAGTTTCTCCTTCATTCAACTGTACATTTAATGTGTAACAAATATCTTCACAAGGCGATCTCGGTCTCAACTGTATGTACGTTCTTCCCCTAAGTTGAGACATTATGATCAAACCAATATCAAGTTCCAAGTGCTTATGTCTGTGGGTATCATAATTTTTGGATAATAGCAGCCAGTTGAAGTGGGAAGGAGGGATGTGGGGGGAGAGGAAATAAGGCCTAGGGGCTAGGACTCTGAAGGATTTAACTGCTCGTATATCACAGTTCTGGAAGTGAACAAACCAACTCGGTATGTCAGTATTGGTTATCCTGGATACTACTTCCTCTAAATCCATGGGCTGTTTGCCTATACGTATGTTTGTGAGGATCCTACAAGGTACGGAATCACGGAGCCGGTCGTCATTGCTGATGAAGTTGGTCAGGTTCAGTTCGGAGACTGACCAGTCGTAATACCCATCTGTCACGATCACCGGTGCACCGCGGAGTAAGTGATGGTTGAATACCTCATTGTAATTCGTGTCGGAAACTCGAGCGATGTTTCCTGAAATATTTTTTTATGATTAAATAAAAATATGTTGAATTGTTAAATTAAATATGTTTTTCGATAAAATTATATTGTCAATGGTTTTTATTAAAGAATTTATACATCTAATATTAAGCTTGCATTATAAATTATAAAAATACTCCCAGAATCGAAATTATGACTTCTGCATTGATGCATGGATCTAATGACCTCTGTATAATTTAATACCATTGAGCCACAAAAACAATAATACATAATAGCTTTGCAATGGTAAATATAACAATATTCTAAGAGAAATTTTTAAAAAAACATTAGATAAAATCTAGATGAATTAAATACTAATAATACTTATCATAATGTAAGTATGTATATATAATTATAAAAGAATATAATTTCTGAACTTACTTATAGCTTCGCACGTAATGCAATCGGCTGTTGAAACGACGTCATTATCCAGATTTTGGGGCTGCGATCTTTCTATCAGACACTTATTATAATATAAAGGTGTCCAATCCCAGATGGGTAATAACTTTATCAGCGTTATTCTTGCGATTGCTGTAGCGTGCCATTGAAACGTATCTGTTTGACTGACGGTATACCCAATAGCCAGTACCATCACAAGAAGCAGGAATGCCCTGGTCCATCGTTTGATCGACGCCTTTCGCACAGCGTTCGTCAAGGGGCGGCATATGATGTCCATCTCTTCATCACTAATTCCAGCCTCCTTACAATATTCATAAAAGGAACGCACTTCTGAGTTAATTAATTCGAATTTCTCCTGTTGAGAAATTTTTGGCGCGGTTTTAACACTCATTTTTTGGTATGACCTACTAAAACCACGTACACCAAACGATCAATATTAAACTCGGTCGGAATCGTGGCTTATCGATACACATACGAAATTCGCGCGCGCGCGTCAAGGCTCTTTGAAACGACAGATAAAATATAGTTTCAAATAGAAATCAGATTATATTAAAATTGTAAGTTAATGAACTAATTAGAAAATTGTTGTGAAAAATGTTCCTTTGATTTTTTTTAACATATACATTTTAAATAACACATTTAAAACTAACCAATTGTTATTAAATTTTGGTTTATAGCATACTCTATTACAATATAAACAATTATTATAAAAAATACTACGAATGTATTAAAAACTTACAATGTTTTATTGTATTTTAAATAATAATTTTACAGTAAATTAAAACAGTCAACAATGTTTATTACTTGAGTTTTCAAAAAAAAATCCTAGAGTTGTAAAATTTTTTACAATAGTAACACATAAAACTTCCGCCATATTGGAAGAGCCCAAGTGGAAGTTGGTCAATCATTGATCTTAATTATTATTGTTTCATAAAAATCAGTGATTAACATTATAAATTTGCCTAAAATATTTAATTAATTTATATGTTATTTTTATAGTGTGATAATTAATTGATAAACAATAAAATTAAATTTTTGCAATACTTTTGACGAATACGTCACAGCGCCATGTTGTATTCCTGCGCTGATTGCAGGCACGAGAAATCTGCCAATCCGTTTATTTTTTGGGATTAGAGCCCGAGAATAAATCGAACTGCGATTTTGTACTCAAATATATTTTAATTTATATTTGTTGGCAAATGTCAAACAACTTTAGTGAATTCGATGCATCCCTGTTGTCGCATTTTGAGTGCTAACTCCTAATTTCAACTGCAGTTTTGTGCATCCGCGAAAGTTGAAAGGACTGTGTTGTAAAAGAAAGAAGTGATAATTAGCCAAAATTCCGGTCCCTACGCGCAGACGAGAAGGTGCCTACCCGCCGGGGCAGTCGGGCGAAGGAGATATGAACAACAAACGAAAAAATCGCCAAGGGCCGCCGAGGTAATGCCAGTTTATGTACACCAACTTTCAGCGTTAAGATGACATGTCTTTGTTATTTAGGCCATCCTGCCTCTAGTAGTGATTTTTCGGCGTTTCTGGTGGTACGTTAACAAGTTTTTCGCCAGCGTGATCACAAAGGATGTGTAAACAAAACGTTTAGATTCGTATTGCGAATTCGTGCGGCGCAAGGTTCGCCGCGGCGGCCGTCCGCCGCGTACGCTCTAGTCGAGATGTTTGGCCTACTTTTGCTGTGTACTCATGACGATTAATATAGCCGCGTGCGAACAGCTGATCCCCGAGCTTGGACTAATACCAGCCAGTACTGGCTCGTTTTTATTAGTCCTTTTCTTACCCTGTGCAGCAGCTAACTGAGGTAATTACCTTGTAAAATACAATACATCCATACAATTCCTTAACCCTGCTTAGTATAAAAAATATATTTAGCTACATTTGCTCCTTTTAAACCAGCGTTCTAAACGACAGTTACTGGCAAATATCCAATTTGTTAATTAGTCTTTTTATCCTAATTGTACATTTTTGAGATAGCGTTTAAAAATATTTATTAATCAATTAGTTAATTACAAACAAATGTTGAATGTTTTTTGTTGTTGTTGATAATTGCTACCCTTGAAGGCTTACACAGGTAGATTTTTTAACTTATTTAACGAATTTACAATAAAAAATTTTAGTCTTTTATTCAATTTTAAACTGAAGACAATCATGGGCTGAAGCCAATGCAGTATACAGTGAATTTATGTAAACATTTAACAAAGCTTTACTGTTAATGTCAATTTTGTTTTTTTATGTGAAAAGAAAGTATACATTATTTTGCTTAAGTTCTAAAACAACGATGAGACTGACTATATGTAGTTTTTGTTGTCACATTATCAAATGTTTTCACAAAAACATATTGAATATAGTGTTCTTGGAGATTTAGTTGTTTAAAATTAATTTATTTCTTTGATGGAAATGAAAGTTCTCCTAGTTTTAAGTACATTCCATAAAAGGATAAACTTTCCATAAGCTTATCTAATTGTTCCAAATGTTATTTTTATTTATTGTGTTAAAAAAAAATACAATGATAAAGTGAATATTTCCTTGTAATTGCTAAAATTTTGCGAATTTATCTAAAGAGTCCTAAGGCAAATTCATTTATGTAATAACAATACAGTGATTTCTAGTGCAAAACGTGTTTATTTTATTTTCGTGTGACAATACAATGATGTATATTTACAATAAACACATTTGTTTTAATAACATGAAGCAATTAAAATAATAATGAAACACTTCATATTCTACGGCCCTTATTACAATTCTCTGACTTACAAATGCCCAGACGATGACAAAAACCATTAAAGCCTATATTAATAATGAGATGGAATTCAACTTGCTTAAAATAGCATTAAAATAAGTCATATTGATCGGTGCGCCTGTAGTTTTACATACATACAGTTATTGTATCATATTGCTCTTCAAGAAGATATGATAACATTAACAAATATTATTTTAAACAGGACAGAATAATATGCTAGCTTTTGCCTATTGCTTCACTCTCATTAGTATAGATTTTGTCAAAACTTAAGTTATCTTTCAATTCCTCGGGAAAAGTATTTTTCTGTATGCCTTTCAATGTGTATACAAAATCTCAATAAATAAACAAAGTAACATTTATAATATGAGATACAATATTATATTCTTCTAATAGGCAATCACTAATGTTACATTTTTCTACATATATCTATATACCTTATAGAATGTTTTAAAAAAATATCAAAATACCTTTTTTTTACACAACGAGAACAATGAGAGATTAGGTTACTGATATAGTTTTTCAAAGAAATTTGTTTCAACATAAAAACAAAGGACTTTACCACCTGACTCTTTATGATAAACATTTTAGTTATTTATAAACATGTATATTGTTTAAAATTAAACAAAAAATTGTATGTTTTGTAATCAAATATCGTGAATTTTTCGTATTTTTACTAAATTTCATTTTTGTAGATTATTATAATTTGATAAAATTAGCATTGCATACATTTCTCTTATGTAAGTATTAACAAATAAACTCTCTTTGAATTTAATTAAATCAATGCAAAAATCATATTAATCTATTTTGTATAGGTATACTATATATGTGTATATGCTATGCATGGCTTAACATGTTATGTATTATGAATATTTATATTATTATATGTACATTTATTTATTTCTAATAGCGATAGAATTATCATATTATATATTAGTACAAAAATATTATGTAGGCCATATACTACAAGCAAAGTAAGGGTTTTTGTTCAATGCTATTATGTCATAGGTACAATGTATGAAGCTTAGGGTTTAAATATTACATACTTTTTATATGAATTCTCATCATATTACTTCATTATTAACCTTCATCGCTTGGCAGTGGAATTTATTTATAAATTTGATCAGTCATACTAGATTATCAGACTCCTCAATGCCGGTTTAATAAATGAATACAATTCATTAGTGTAATGGTTGATGGTCGATCTTTGAGTGGTCATTAGGATATAAACATATGCATACTTAAGTATTAAACGCTACAAGAACTAGGCGTGTCTCATGGTTATACCTGCATGCACTTCTACTATGTTACTGGTTAGCTCCACTAAGTTATTGGATGTTTTTTTAGTCTTATATGCAGTATACAGTGAATTTAATTGCTTTAATTTTAATTGCTTGGGTTTTTATAATGTATAAAGTTCAAATAAAAATAATTTTTTCAGTTGAGAATACATCTGTAATGTGCAGTACCTATCTGTGAATGTACCATTGCTGGGTCTCCTATTAAGTAGAAGTAATATAAGATTAGAGTGTTCAAACAAACTCTTTACCGTAATAATATTTATTAAACATAATATCCATGTATTGAACAAGTGTTATTATAATAAATCAGGGGAGTTATTTAGAATTATTATATGCAATTTGTTCCATTGTTGGTACTTTAATGTCATGTGAATTTTCAACATATATTTTAACCAGATGATTAATGATCATTGTGATGGTACAAAATACTTACCTTCTGTGAATGGTCGAATGTGTGAAAAGTTTTGAATTTAAGGATTTCAGTAAGAAGTTTTTGTTATGTATGCATATTTATTGTAATAAACTTATGATACTAAACTCACTTACTATTCAAAGATTTGTGTTACATATAATATATATATATATATATATATATATATATATATATATATATATATATGGAACTCATCTTTAGAAGATGATTCGTTATTGTAATGAATAAAACACCATTGCAATATTACAAAAGATTTTTAACTAACTAACTTTTAATAAATAAAAAAGGGTTCATATTAATTTGGTATATTATAGACATAATAGAAATGATTGGTGCTTGCTTCTATGAACTATATAATATACATAAATGAAATTAATTAAATTACATTGATGTTTATAGTGAAATATTAGTTTCTTGGTACATTATATAATCTATGTATTATGTAATTATTTTTTGTTTTATTATGCATATTACTATATAATATCTCCACTATATTCATAATGCACAATTAAAAGCCATTGCTAGCCATTTTTTTTCTGCAATTTTAGCATGCTTTATAAACAAACAAAAAAACCCCACACTAAAGAATTAGTTTGACCACATAAACTGGAAACAATGGGCCAAAATTAAATAATATTTTAATTGAATAGCCAATTTATTGAAAAAAAATATTCAGGCTATAAAACATCAGCCACAGAAGCAGAGCAGTTACTCTTAACCTGAATAAATCTAGAAAATTACATGTAAAACCATGTTGAGCAGTTAGCTTGACATTATACAGGGCTTCAATCGAAACACAGATTATAAAATAAGTCATTGTTATACACAGATTTATCTGTAATTATAATTTTTTCTCTGAAACGATTTTATTCACATGACACATGTAAAAGATTGGTTAACTTGATAAGATTTAATGGAAATAAGAACATGAAGTGTTTCTAAGTATGTGTTTATTAGAGGATTGCGTAACTTATATTATCTATTTAAAAAAAAATTCAATGGATTTGTCTATTACAGTTTTGAAAATATGTCCATCTTAATTAAAAGTACATTTGTCAAGAGTAACAAATAACTACTTAGAAATTCTTTATTAAGTACTTTTGTTAGGAGAGAACTCTTAAGCTTTGCGACATTGTTTTATGTTTTGACAGTATATATATTACCGAAGGTTAGAAGCTTTAGGCCAGAAGCATAACCACTTGCTACCTGATATCTGTATATAGTGATCTGTCTGTCAGTTCTCATTTCCAACCATGTTGTCTTTTTTATTTTTTTTTTCTTATTGCTGTAATTCTTTAAAAAATATTATGTCAAAATGTAGAGGATAGTGTGTATTTACTATTCGTGTTTTTGCCTGATGCTTGCCTGGTGTTGGATACCAGTTTCTTCGTCTGCTTCATTGTTTATTTACTTAAAGTGGAAATGAATAGTTCCGAAGGGTGATTTGTCTTCTTCATTTCTGACCTGCCTATATGGACACTGATAATCAGTAATGTATCAACCCACAAAAAGTCAAATTTAAGGATGTTTACTGATAATGCATTATGTATTTAACATTGTTTAAAAAAAAATTCAAGGCTTCTAAACTAAATTAGTAAGCAAAAGTTTCTTAATCTCATGTTTAAAATATTGAAGTGTGTTCCATGTATTGTATCATGCAATAATCTCGCATATTTCATAAACATATTATTAGATAAAACTCCTTATAATACTAATCTGCTTTTAATTCATTATACTTTTTTATCAAAACAGAAAAAAAGTGGATATATACTTATTTAAACAGTTCTATCGAGAACAGATTTGACATATTTAGACACCATTGTCTCAAAATCCGTGTGGCTTGACACAGTTTTGTTTATCAACGTCCGATTATGTAACATTGCATATAAGGAAATTTCTAATAAATGCACCTAGTCTGTTAATCTACTATCACGTTTCTTATGACCATGAACTGAAAGATACGCTTTCATCTAGCTAGATGTCAGCTTAAATAACTTTTATATGGATGCTGATAAGCAATAATGTGTCAACCCACAAAAAGTTAAATTTAGATATATCGATGTATTCTGATAATGCATTTCGTATTTAATATTAAACATAAATAAGCTCGGAAAAAAGTTTCTTAATCTAATGTTTAGAATATTGAAGTGAGTTCCATAATTGGAATATGCAATCATTTCATATACCTATTTGAAAAACTTATTATTAGATAAAACTCTTTACTAGCCTATTGGCTATTAATTACTTATATTTTTTTTATCAAAATAGAAAAGAAAATATGGCCATATATTTGAGAAAATTTAAGGTTTTTAATTTGTTATAGTATTTACCAACATAGAAAAGAAGATGGATATATGCTTTTTCAAACAGTTGTGTTTAAAATAGGTGCATACCTTAAGACGCCATTTTCTCGAAATGAAATCCATGTGGCTTGACACAGTATTGCATATCAGCGTCCATATAATAAATAAAAGTCGGAAGTATTTGTCAAAGCTTTGCTTAATAGAAATAGACACTTTAAAGAAACAAGAATTTGAATATGAGACTTTATTATGATATCAGAAATATAATATAATGATAGGATAATGAGATAACAGCTATGTGACTTGTTACTTGTGCTGATGTTAAATTCTGTATACTGATCTTATTGTCTTTAATATAAAAAATATCTGCGTATTTTAACTATACCTACAGGTGTCAACTGTGCATGTTTTGGACGTTTATACGTTAGTAGAAAAAACTGAATATATTTTTTTTCTAATTAAAAAAACCTTTTTTTTTTTATTTGAAACATTGAATCCTGTAAGCTTTATACAGTATAGGCGTCATTTATGAAAAGCAATTTAAAAATTTAGTTTTTTTACTTTTAAATATTGATTCTGGTAACGCTCGTAAAATGTCCAACACATGCCCAGTTGACATTCTGTATAATTATAATCAACTGGTTGGTTCCTTCGACTTTGTTTGCGTAAAAACCTTCATCATCTACTTCAGCCCCTTAACGTTTCACTTTTGCGACACAGTAGGAGGTCCAATCTTATATACAGTAAAATTCATAAAAATTACTTCATCGGCGTAAAAGAGAGACTCACTTTAACATTAAAATATTAAGAATCACCGGATATATAAATGTATGTTTTCTATTCGTAATGGCTCTGCAATTTGATATCCTTTATTATAAAGTAGCTGACCCGGCGAACTTCGTACCGCCTCATAATCAATAAATGTCACGTTAACTTATTAGCCGTTCCATACAAAATGTATGAGATTTTAGAGAGAGAGTAATTTTCTTAAACATGTAATATTCACTGACTGATCGATCAACGCAGAGCTGAAACCGCTGGGTTTAGAAACATGAAATTTGGCACAAACGTTTCTTAAATGTCGTAAATGTACACTAAGAAAGGATTTTTGAAAATCCATCCCCTAAGGGCTAAAAAGAGGGTTGAAAGTTTGTCAGGTATCGAATACGCGGGCATAGCTGCGGGGAATCATAATTTTTAAAATAGGTTCAGTGATTCCGATCATCTCTCTCTCTCTCTCTCTTTACTAACATATATTATTTTGACATAATGTACTAAATAATAAAATGAGACGAAATTTTTTCTTAACAATACGATCATGTAATTTTTGTAATTAATTTTTTTTTACATTTCTGTATGTGTGTATTTCTTGTTCTGAAAATGGTTAACACAATAAAAAAATATTAGCCAAGTCGGTGCATATATTTGGCAATTCATTTTTTACATAGTAATATACCTAGATTAATCATTAACAAGTTTAAAGAGCATCTTATATCGTTCTCCGAGCATAAGTCATAAAACAGCTGCTTAGTACCTACCAGAACCTGCTAGTAATAGAAAATTGAAGATACAAAATTTTATAAAGTAGTAAGGATTTTTTTAATAGTGTTTTTTTATACTTGGCAAATTAAAGACTAAAAGTATCACATTTTTGGAAGAAGGGTCGTAATGTGTATCATTCAAGGCTTTTTAAGATAAGTGTGTTAAATATGGTGAACTTTTTTTTACTTCCGGGAGGTTTATATATTCATAATGTACGAAAAAGTTTATTTACCTGTGATGTATAGCTACCACTATGAAAATGTGAAAGGTGAAGACTAATTATTGAGATTGGGAATTTAGTATTTTATTACTATTTGAGATTGCTTTACGATATAAAAACATATGTCTTTAATTACACCATTAGAAAATTGACACGTAATTTTAAAGTTGTACACATAAATTCCATGTTAATTATTTTTTTTTATAATTACTATATCTGGCTAGACTTTTTATTATTCTTATAAAAATAAAGCTTCTTTAAATATATAAATCGAAACTTACTTTAACAAATATAACAATACTTAAATTTAATAAAAAATATAAATAATAAAATGGCATCATGCAGAACCACTATTATAAATTCTAATTATTAATTTATACCTGAAAGATAACGGTTTTCTTGAATGAATTATTTTAGGATTCCTTAGCCAAGGGTGTCATTGCGTAGTTTAAAAGATCGAAGGGTTCTACACCCTAAACTTTACCGACAGGAAATGACTTCGTTTTATACTATGTAAGGATGACTATAAATAATGTAAAAATGCAATTGCAAACAATAATAAAGAAAGGGGTCTAATCCAATAAGTAAAACTATTGGAAATTATAAAGTAAAAATAAATCATAAAAACTATCCAAGCGTAAATCAGGTGTGAGTACTAAACCCATAGGAGCAGCGATTGCGCAAGCGCAAGCGATCCTTTGGCCTCTCCTTATCCGTGCTGAGGACGGCCATCGCAGGTTTTAATGGGTGTGAATCTACACAAAACCCGATATCACTCCAGAAATTTGCTTTCGAAAATAACCCTCTGAAAAAATAGCGACCATGTCATTTTATACGACGCATCGCGTCACGCGTTCATAGGCAAATTTTATTGGTAACCACTCTTTGATTTTTTATGTTTTTTTTTTTGTTGCCACGCTGCGCCTCATCGCCGTACGATACCGGGTAACGAAATATAGCTAATTATGTTTAAACGGCGTAAACAAACCCCCAAGAAACGGGTATCTTTTTTTTTTAATTTCCCTCGCGTAATCAAAAAAAATTAGTACAGAACCCTCGATGCGCGAGTCCGAATCGCTCTTTACTTTCTACCTTATGATTTCCTCGTATATTAGCTTAGAATTATGTTAATAGTACACTCGCATTTGAATATTAATTAAAGTATATGGTGTGTGAATTTGTAGGCAGCCATGTTAAGAAATGGAGCAAAAAGAATCTTTTTTTTTTCTTATTTAAACAATAGAGTTTTATCAAGTCGATTATTTTCAATAAATTCATACTTTTTACGTTATAGTGATACAATGAAAATAATAAATGTATTATTTTTTGTTAATATGACACAAAAACATATATAAATTGTTCAAGATTTTTTCCCATAGAAATTAATTTCGAAAACTCTTTTAATGTCTCTTTGTAATGTAACCCTTCTAAGTATAATTTTTTTGTTACACCATGTGAGTGCTGATTAGTAATAATACGTTAACGCACAACTTTTTTGACTTTTTAAATTTATAGATATTGATGTATTGTAACGTCACGTATTATTCAAAAAATTAACAAGCGATCTAAACGAAATAAGTACGTAAAAAAGTTTATTAATTTAACGTTTCAATAATTAAAGTATGTTCTATATTTTGCAACATGCAATAATCTTGTATTATTAGAAAGAACTTTATATTTCACTAACTTGATTTTTATTAATATACAATTTATTAAATTACAAAAGAAAAGATGGATATATAATTCTTCAAAGTAATTTATTAAGAAAAGGTTCGACATAATTTTCTCTAAATAAAATCCGTGTCGCTTGACGTAGTATTGCTTATCAGCGTCCTTATATTGACCGTCTAAAGATTAATTTTTAAATGTCACTAGTCTGCGTCACGCTCGACTCGTGTGCACGTTACAATCTGTGCTTAGAATAGCGGACACAACAAGTGAAGACAGAAGGGGAAGTCGTCTAGAGCAGAACAAAAAAAAATCTCTTCCGGATCCGGCCCACGTGTGTCGAAAATAACTGACATTTCGAAACGTTATTTTTGTATCGGCCATTTATAGAAATGTCGAATTATTTTAGTTTGGATTTACTTTTAATGGAAGTTATGTGAGTTATATATATGCCCGCTATATTTTAGACTCGCAGTATATGACTGCCCGTCCCGGCTTTGCACAAGTGTACTTAGTCGGAACTTGGGGACGGTCCATTCACTTGAGGCCCAAACGCGAGAGGGGGGGGGGGGTTGTCTGGGAAAAAATCAGTAAATATCACAAGGACATAGTAGGGGGTATATTTTCGAAAGTTTTGAAATCTATGTTTATATAGATACACGGCTACATAATTGTTAAGAATTCAATGCGGATTATACCTGTTTTTAAAGATAAGCATTTCTTTAAATATTCTTACTTAGATAGTGTGCAAAAAAATACACGATCTTAGGTCTTATTAGATCTTAGAAGGGGTAATACCAAACGTCACCACGTATCAACAGAATGGGGGGGGGGGAGTCTAAAAAGTTGCTAAAAACATTACGTGATTACAGCGATGGGTCAGCACCTTCTTTTTTTTACTCAGAATTTTCGCTTTTTCGTAAGATTTGCATCGATGTATTATAACCTACTTAACGAAAACACGTGTTCAATCTGGTAATCCATTATATTAATGCGATACAGTCTTAATGACAGAACAGATTATTTATTATTTGTGTTATATTGAGGAAAATAATTTTTAATGAAATACTCCTGATTACCTATTAATCGAGAATCGAATAAAACGACTCACAGTGACAACTATACTCAAGTGAGTCCAATTGTTTTGATTAAAACCAAAATTTTGAACAAATTTCGATGAAACTGAGACCAATCAGTATATACTTTCAAACAAAAAAAAAAGAAATAAACGAAATCGAACAATACGTAACTTCGAGGAATTGAGAACTTCCTTCTATTTTGAAGTCGGTTAAAAATTAATGTAATTTAGTAGCAATGAAACATTTTGACGTAAAAGTTTATAACGTAATTTTATTTTAAGACGTCAGTATCGGTACTATTTTTACTTCGACAGTAATCGTTTTTTCATTAGAGATTCATGAATATTTTATACTTTTTTTTTTCTAATTGATCAAAGTCCAATTTATGTCACATGTTTTCAAGGAAAAACATTTTGTTAATGATGAACATTAATATACTCAAAATTTAATAACTATAGATATGATATGTTTATAATATTTTGACGCTGATAAGCAATAGTGTGTCAAGCCACACCGAATTCATTTTTAAGAAAATGGCGTTTAAAGATGTCAGACCTATTCTTTATATTTTCGATCATATTTATATCATTAGCTATGTCTCCCAGTTTTACATATAAATATAACCATATATGATATAACTACAGATAGGCTATATGCTATGCCTCTCAGTTTTACCCGCGTTAATTTGATGAAAAATTATATTTATATAATGTTTACTTTCCCTATTTGAATCGGTCTTAACTATTGCTTTAGTTTAAATTTTGTTTTCGTGTAACCCTATAAATAAAAAGTAAAAAAATTAAGTTACTCTTTGTAATATTAGCTATTTCTCAGTGAAGGTATCGTCAAAATCGCTCCAGCCGTTTCAGAGATTAGCCGGAATAAACAGATAGATTCGAAAATTGAGCCGAGATGGCCTAGTGGTTAGAACACGTTGATCTCAACCGATGATCGTGGGTTCAAACCCCGGCTAGCACCGCTGATTTTTCAAGTGCTAAATTAGTGTTTAAATTCATCTCGAGCTCGGCGGTGAAGGAAAACATCGTGAGGAAACCTGCATGTGTCGGAAGAAATTCTGACACATGTATATCTGCCAACCCGTAGTGGAGCAGCGTGTGGATTAAGCTCTAAAACCTTCTCCTTAATAGGAGAGGAGGCCTTTGCCCAGTAGTGGGATATTTACAGACTGTTATTTTAAACAGATAGATAGACAAAAATTTTATTATTGTATTTTTTGATGTAAGTCCCGTGTTTACTTTCATTTTTGGTTAAAAGCTGTTAGTTTGAAATCACACACAGACACTTCAGTTTTATTTATTTCTATAGATTGAATGTGATATAAAATATAATGTTTTTAATTAAAAACATAGTTTTAAATCATTACGTAACGAAATTACATTAACGATGCGAAATATTCACGCAAGTCACCTTCAGTATATTTTGAATTGTACACTTATATTACCCTAAAGAGTTTGTATGTTTAATCACGCTAATCTCAGGTACTTATCTGGATGTTATTAAAATATATATTTGAGTTAGATAACCCATAATAATATTTAGTTTATTTTAAGGGTCTTTTATCCGTATGGCATATCAAACCCTTCGATTCTTACGCTGTCCTACCTACTTATTAAAATTATTGTTCATATCATGTAGCAAATTGCTTTAGTCACCGCCGAAGTGGGATCTGCTAAAGCACTTTGCATTACTCCAATATTAAATTTACACAAATTAAATCTATTCAACAATGATTTCGTTTATTGTAAAGTAACAAAAAAAATACTTCAGTATACCTTGGGGTGGATAAATGGAAGGCGATTTCGATTATCCCCCTTAGGGTGAATTAATTCAGTGTGTCTGGCAAAAATAAGTCACTATCGCTAAATTCTAAGTGTCGATATGAAAATAATTATGCCCCGTGATGATCATCTGTGAGCAAAACTTACAAGTGTAATTCTAGCCTAATAGATACTATTCGTTCAATAACGAATTATTTTTCACGTTAAAGCTCATAAAGTACATTCAGTACCAGATTTATATAAACAGATAAGGTGTTAAGTAATATATGACAGTAACGTCGACCTACTTTCATATACTTTTGTTTACTTTGTAATATCTGGCGCACTGTACCCACTATCCGCTGGCGTTTCAACTTTTGATATATTTTTGTCATATTTTTTTCGGTACTGACTTGTTATTTTTTCGCATTTGTCCAAAAATTATGTCCTTTTATTATGCTTCATGTTAAGATAAAAACAGTATAAAAACAATGGTTTTTGTTATGTATGCCACACGGAATAAGTGTCCGACCGACACTATTGCTATTAGGCGAGAAGTCATACGTTTTGCTCTCAGACTTTCATAAAGATTAACATAAGTTCTCATAGCTTAACACATACAAGAATTTACTGTCAGTGCGTGATAGTCACAGCTTTCGTAACTATTTAAGACGTATCTGTTACTAGGTTACAGAGTTGTTTTATATCGCTCTCGAGTATGAAACTTACAAGTGTAATTCACGCCTTAGAATGATAGTATGTAAGCATTTATTAAGCGCCGAAAAGTGACATCTCCTTTACATTACTTTGATATAACTTGCTTATTTGAAAATTCGTTCGTACCAGATGTCCCACAATTCCTCATGTTTTTAATGTTCATCTTAATTGATCTAGATGTGTCTATATTTCTATACTATATATTATAATAAGGTAAAGTTTGTATGAAGGGGATAATCTTTGAAACTACTGATGCGATTAAAAAAAAAAAAGTTTTTTGCGTTGGTTAGCCCGTTTCTTGAGGAAGGTTATAGGCTCTATTACATCTCGCTACGACTTAGAAGCAAAGCTGTAATCATAAAGCCGAGTGTAATCACCGGGACTAGTATTAGTTAAAAGTTATCCAACTTCTGTATCTCGATATCTACTTCCTTCAAATCTTTTAATTCATAATTAGGATTTTACATTCTTTTTTTGAACGTCAAGCAAACGGATCAACCCTGGTTTCGGAACGTTAAAACCTCTGATCTGCAAAAGAAACCGCAAAAGAAATACAGCGGGGCGTTTTTTTTACTTTTTTGACGGACTCGTTGGCGCAGTGGTCACTGCAACTGACTCAAGCGCTAATGGTCACGGGTTCGATCTCCGCTCACGGCAAATGTCCGTATTGGCCATACGGATGTTTGTCGTGGTCTGGGTGTTTGTGTTCGTGTTGTGAGTGTTTCCGGACCCCCGACACAAGGTCACGCGACCTTAATGGGGACCGTTGAGTGTGATGTGTTTATTTATTTATTTTATTTTTTTCAACTACGTCGATTTATTTACAAATTATAAAATAATTCACATATCCTTACAAATTATAAAATAATCGAGTATTTTATTGTAACAAACGATATATTCCAGATCGCCGCGAGGCCGGGTGGTGGCGGAGGGAGTCTACAATAACGCGCATTTCATGCACGCCGCGACGTCCCACGTCGGCGACATCGTCCAGGTGCTCACGCAGTCGGGCAGCCTATGGGAGGGTGTTTTTAAGACATTTAGCGCTCAATTTGAGGTGAGTACTCGTTATTGCAATGTTAATATCTAACGTATGACCAAAATCCTCTTACTAAGGAGGAGCAACATGCTTAATTACGAAGTAATCTATACTAATATTATAAAGCTGAAGAGTTTGTTTGTTAGATTGAACGCGCTAATCTCAGGAAGTACTGGTCCGATTTGAAATATTCTTTCAGTGTTAGATAGCCTATTTATCGAGGAAGGCTATAGGCTATATATTATCACGCTAAGACCAAAAGGAGCGGAACACCAATGAAGAATGTTTCGAAATTGGGGGATATTTTCCTATTGAAAGAGCTTACGCTGCGTACGCTTCGTAAACGGTTAAAATTTCGCAAAAATCATGTATGACAGAATTGTTCCCCTTTAAACGTTCTAAAAAAAAATCCGCGACAGCATATGTCTATCTTTTAAGTTTGGCTCACTATAACCTTTTTTATTCTAACCAAATTTGTTCTAAAATAATGCATTATTATCCGAAAGTAACTATTTCACGCGGACAAAGTCGCGGGCGGAGGCTAGTGGATATATATGTCGCCTTATTTTTCCCGATATATACAGGTGTCCTAACAATACTCCGATATTTTTTTTAATTAAATCGTTTGGTTTTAAAATCTAAATAACTGGGGTAAGTATGTCATACGAGTATATGAAATTACGTATGTTGCTTTTGAAACGATTCCTTTTTCAAAAACAGTTTTAGCTATGAATATACATATAACTTCATTGCAATTGATGTAGCAAACATTATTATTTTTATTTATAACAAGGAAATCGTGTAAATTTTACACCATTTATAAAACATCATAGGATAATATTAACTTTGTGCTATTGTTTATTATAACGTACGCTTGTGAATGTTAATAGATACAGATAATAAATTAAGTCTCGTGCTCAGTGCATTGATATAAGTTATGAGAAATCTATAGTACTAACCTCGTGGTTTTATTCGCATTTAACATATCACTGTGGAGGTTCGTAAAATCCGTTCATAGCGGATGACTACACCCTATAAGGAACTTGTCAAATTTTAAGTTTTTAGGTGTTATATTTTCGGAGATTTCGTGATGAGTGAGTGAGTGACCTTTCGCTTTTTATGTTTATAGATTAACAACATTTTGCTTGCGGCTATGATCGCGTTAATGTACAATCTGTACATTCATTCATTCAGATTGAAATTTGTACGAATAAATCATATAAGATAGGTGTATTCATTCGATAACTTAAACTTAGAAAAAAAAGAAATTGACTTTAAAAGCAAAATACCTAATTTCGTTTATTTAGACGAGTAATTTCGATTATAAAAGCAAATAACTCAAACTATTGCTATGAATCATATCCTTACAAGCATAAAAGGAATTTTCAAAATCACTAGTAACGAACTTTATGAAACGGTTTAAAAATATCAATAAAATAGACATTATTACGGTTTACCTGACAAAACGTGACAAAAACGCGAAAATATACACGGGAAAAACTAGTAAAATATACTTTCGATATAACAAATCGTCTTCAAATCAAAAGGATATACGCGAGCTCGGCGTCCCACCGTCGGACGTCAACCGACCTTCGGGATACATTCCTTAATCGGTCATTATATAAAAGCATCAGCACCGCCGGCAGGCGCTTCAGTGTCATACGAATTATCTCTGAGTCACGGCTCTCTTGTATATACTAGTGATGTGCCGTATCGTTAAATATATGTATATATATATGGATGCTGATAAGCAATAATGTGTCAACCTACAAAAAGTCAAGTTTAGAGATATTGATATATTCGGATTTTCGTATTTTAACACATTTCGTATTTTACATTATACAAAAAATTTTCAAGTCATTTGAATTAAATAAGCTCGGAAAAAAGTTTCTTAATCTAATGTTTAGAATATTGAAGTGAGTTCCATAATTGAATTATGCAATAATTTCATATATTTGAAAATTTATTATTAGATAAAACTCTTTACTAGCCTATCTGCTATTAAGTACTTATATTTTTTATCAAAATAGGAAAGAAAATATGGATATATGCTTCTTCAAACAGACGTGTTAAAAATAGGTTTGACACCTTCAGACGCCATTTTCTCGAAATGAGGTCCGTGTGGCTTGACACAGTATTGCATATCAGCATATATATCAGATTCGGATCTTAAGTTTCTTACTTAAAAAATATTACTATGTTACTTGACACGATAGTTGACATATGTATATATAAAATTATATTTATTTATTGAAAAATAATAATGGAAAAGATCCGCCGAAATATAACGGATACGGATACGAATCTTCCTTCTTCGAATATTCGCAGATACGGATACAAATATCCGGAACATCAGTAATTTATACTAGTTGATTGACGTGGCTTTACCTGCGTATAATTTAGTTATATAAATTAATATTATAAAAGCGAATGTTTGTGTGTGTATTAACAGCTTAGGATATAATACTAGATTTTGCCCGCAGCTTCACTCGCGCCATGTTTCATTTTTGTAAACAAACTTTGAATTCGTTTCACCACTTTAGTAAAATAAAGCTAAAAATAGGTTCCTAAAAATTCATCCCAATTTTTAAAAGTCCATTTTTAGCGAATGCCTACATCATCTAATATCTATACTAATACTATAAAGATGTTTAATTTATTTGTCAATTTATATGTAGGTAGTAATCTCTGAAACTACTGATTTGTTTTAAAAAAAAATATTTTTGCGTTCGATAGCCTGTTTATTGAGGAAGGCTATTTACATCACGCTACGAGCCTTAAGAGCAAAACAGTAACTATAAACGAGTGAAACTGTGAGAGTCAGCTAGTATTATATGAACGCTGATAAGCTACACTGTGTCCAGTCACAACGAAACTGAAACTAGCAGCTAGCAGCTAGCAGCCAGTTCTTACGAAACTAATACAAGAAAAATTTAGTACTTTGTTCAAATTTTCATATCTCTGTTCCTAAACATCGGATTTCGTTGAAACTTCGCATAAGTTATTTTCATATTATTAAGAAAAAATTAAATATTTTCCAAGAGGGATACTACCCTCCTTAAGTTTTTTAATGTATATGTACTTCAGTAGTAGTTTTATCCTGTTCAAATTGTCCTATCTCTGCTCGTAGACACTAGATTTTCTTGTAACTTCACATAAACCCCTCTCATATAGTCTAAAGATAGCACAAAAAAATTCACGAGGGATACCCACCCCCTTCATTTTTTATTATTTTTTTTTTCTTATAAACCACGTGAATTATTTGTTTAAATTGCCATATCTCTGCTTGTAGACACTAGATTTTCTTGTAACTTCACATAAACCCCTCTCATATAGTTTCAAGACAATACAAAAAAATTCACGAGGGATACCCACCCCCTTCATTTTTTTATTAATTTTTTTCATGTAAAATACGTCAATTTTTTGTTCAATTTGCCATATCTCTGCTCGTAAACACTAGATTTTCTTGTAACTTCACATAAACCCCTCTCATATAGTCTCAAGACAATATAAAAAAATTCACGAGGGATACCCACCCCCTTCATTTTTTTACTAATTTTTTCATGTAAAATACGTCAATTTTTTGTTCAATTTGCCATATCTCTGCTCGTAAACACTAGATTTTCTTGTAACTTCACATAAACCCCTCTCATATAGTCTAAAGACAGTACGAAAAAATTCACGAGGGATACCCACCCCCTTCATTTTTTATTATTTTTTTTTTCTTGAAAAATATGTCAATTTTTTGTTCAAATTGTCATATCTCTGCTCGTAAACACTAGATTTTCTTGTAACTTCACATAAACCCCTCTCATATAGTCTAAAGACAGTACGAAAAAATTCACGAGGGATACCCACCCCCTTCATTTTTTATTATTTTTTTTTCTTGAAAAATATGTCAATTTTTTGTTCAAATTGTCATATCTCTGCTCGTAAACACTAGATTTTCTTGTAACTTCACATAAACCCCTCTCATATAGTCTAAAGACAGTACGAAAAAATTCACGAGGGATACCCACCCCCTTCATTTTTTATTATTTTTTTTCTTGTAAAATAAGTCAATTTTTTGTTCAAATTGTCATATCTCTGCTCGTAGACACTAGATTTTCTTGTAACTTCACATAAACCCCTCTCATATAGTCTCAAGACAATACAAAAAAAATCACAAGGGATACCCACCCCTTTCATTTTTTATTAATTTTTTTCTTATAAACGACGTACATTTTTTGTTCAAATTGCCATATCTCTGCTCGTAAACACTAGATTTTCTTGTAACTTCACATAAAGCCCTCTCATATAGTCCAAAGACAGTACGAAAAAATTCACGAGGGATACCCACCCCCTTCATTGTTTATTTATTTTTTTTTCTTATAAACCACGTCAATTCTTTGTTCAATTTGTCATATCTCTGCTTGTAGACACTAGATTTTCTTGTAACTTCACATAAAGCCCTCTCATATAGTCTAAAGACAGTACGAAAAAATTCACGAGGGATACTCACCCCCTTCATTTTAAATTTTTTTTTCTTATAAACCACGTCATTTTTTTGTTCAAATTGTCATATCCTCTGCTTGTAGACACTAGATTTTCTTGTAACTTCACATAAACCCGTCTCATATAGTCTAAAGACAGTACGAAAAAATTCACGAGGGATACCCACCCCCTTAATTTTTTTATTAATTTTTTTCATGTAAAATACGTCAATTTTTGTTCAATTTGTCATATCTCTGCTCATAGACACTAGATTTTCTTGTAACTTCACATAAACCCCTCTCATATAGTCTCAAGACAATACAAAAAAATTCACAAGGGATACCCACCCCTTTCATTTTTTATTAATTTTTTTCTTATAAACCACGTACATTTTTTGTTCAAATTGCCATATCTCTGCTCGTAAACACTAGATTTTCTTGTAACTTCACATAAAGCCCTCTCATATAGTCCAAAGACAGTACGAAAAAATTCACGAGGGATACCCACCCCCTTCATTGTTTATTTATTTTTTTTTCTTATAAACCACGTCAATTCTTTGTTCAATTTGTCATATCTCTGCTTGTAGACACTAGATTTTCTTGTAACTTCACATAAAGCCCTCTCATATAGTCTAAAGACAGTACGAAAAAATTCACGAGGGATACCCACCCCCTTCATTTTTTAATTATTTTTTTTTCATGTAAAATACGTCAAATTTTTGTTCAAATTGTCATATCTCTGCTCATAGACACTAGATTTTCTTGTAACTTCACATAAACCCCTCTCATATAGTCTCAAGACAATACAAAAAAATTCACGAGGGATACCCACCCCCTTCATTTTTTATTAATTTTTTTTTCATGTAAAATACGTCAAATTTTTGTTCAATTTGTCATATCTGTGCTCGTAGACACTAGATTTTCTTGTAACTTCACATAAACCCCTCTCATATAGTCTAAAGATAGCACAAAAAAATTCACGAGGGATACCCACCCCCTTCATTTTTTATTAATTTTTTTGGCGCAATGGTCACTGCAATTGACTAAAGCGCTAACGGTCGCGGGTTCGATCCCCGCTCACGGCAAACGTGTGTATTGGCCATATAGATGTTTGTCGTGGTCTGGGTGTTTGTGTTAGTGTTGTGAGTGTTTCCGGACCCCCGACACAAGGTCACGCGATCTTAATGGGGGCCGTTGAGTGTGATGCGTTATTTATTAAAAGCACCTCGTATACAACCTCGTCAGAAGGCTACTTCTCGGATCGGATAAAAAAATGAAGGGGGTGGGTATCCCTCATGATATTTTTTGTATTGTCTTGAGACTATATGAGAGGGGTTTATGTGAAGTTACAAGAAAATCTAGTGTTTACGAGCAGAGATATAGCAATTTGAACAAAGAATTGACGTGGTTTATAAGAAAAAAATTAATAAAAAATGAAGGGGGTGGGTATCCCTCGTGAATTTTTTTGTGCTATCTTTAGACTATATGAGAGGGGTTTATGTGAAGTTACAAGAAAATCTAGTGTCTACGAGCAGAGATATGACAAATTGAACAAAAAATTGACGTATTTTACATGAAAAAAAAATTAATAAAAAAATGAATGGGGTGGGTATCCCTCGTCAATTTTTTTGTATGATCTTGAGACTATATGAGAGGGGTTTATGTGAAGTTACAAGAAAATCTAGTGTTTACGAGCAGAGACATGGCAATTTGAACAAAAAATTGACGTGGTTTATGCGAAAAAAAATAAATAAAAAATGAAGGGGGTGGGTATCCCTCGTGAATTTTTTTGTACGGTCTTTAGACTATATGAGAGGGGTTTATGTGAAGTTACAAGAAAATCTAGTGTCTACGAGCAGAGATATGACAATTTGAACAAAAATTGACGTATTTTACATGAAAAAAATTAATAAAAAAATTAAGGGGGTGGGTATCCCTCGTGAATTTTTTCGTACTGTCTTTAGACTATATGAGAGGGCTTTATGTGAAGTTACTAGAAAATCTAGTGTTTACGAGCAGAGATATGGCAATTTGAACAAAAAATGTACGTGGTTTATAAAAAAAAAATTAATAAATAATGAAGGGGGTGGGTATCCCTCGTGAATTTTTTTGTATTGTCTTGAGACTATATGAGAGGGGTTTATGTGAAGTTACAAGAAAATCTAGTGTCTACGAGCAGAGATATGACAATTTGAACAAAAATTTGACGTATTTTACATGAAAAAAAAATAATAAAAAAATGAAGGGGTGGGTATCCCTCGTGAATTTTTTTGTGCTATCTTTAGACTATATGAGAGGGGTTTATGTGAAGTTACAAGAAAATCTAGTGTCTACGAGCACAGATATGACAAATTGAACAAAAAATTGACGTATTTTACATGAAAAAAAATTAATAAAAAAATGAAGGGGGTGGGTATCCCTCGTGAATTTTTTTGTATGATCTTGAGACTATATGAGAGGGGTTTATGTGAAGTTACAAGAAAATCTAGTGTCTACGAGCAGAGATATGACAATTTGAACAAAAAATTGACGTATTTTACATGAAAAAAATTAATAAAAAAATTATGGGGGTGGGTATCCCTCGTGAATTTTTTCGTACTGTCTTTAGACTATATGACAGGGCTTTATATGAAGTTACAAGAAAATCTAGTGTTTACGAGCAGAGATATGACAAATTGCACAAAAATTGACGTATTTTACATGAAAAAAAATTAATAAAAAAATTAAGGGGGTGGGTATCCCTCGTGAATTTTTTCGTACTGTCTTTAGACTATATGAGAGGGGTTTATGTGAAGTTACAAGAAAATCTAGTGTCTACAAGCAGAGATATGACAAATTGAACAAAGAATTGACGTGGTTTATGAGAAAAAAAAATAAATAAAAAATGAAGGGGGTGGGTATCCCTCGTGAATTTTTTTGTATGATCTTGAAACTATATGAGAGGGGTTTATGTGAAGTTACAAGAAAATCTAGTGTCTACGAGCAGAGATATGACAATTGGAACAAAAAATTGACGTATTTTACATGAAAAAAATTAATAAAAAAATTAAGGGGGTGGGTATCCCTCGTGAATTTTTTCGTACTGTCTTTAGACTATATGAAAGGGCTTTATGTGAAGTTACAAGAAAATCTAGTGTTTACGAGCAGAGATATGGCAATTTGAACAAAGAATTGACGTGGTTTATAAGAAAAAAATTAATAAAAAATGAAGGGGGTGGGTATCCCTCGTGAATTTTTGTAGTGTCTTTAGACTATATGAGAGGGGTTTATGTGAAGTTACAAGAAAATCTAGTGTCTACGAGCAGAGATATGACAATTTGAACAAAAATTTGACGTATTTTACATGAAAAAAAAATTAATAAAAAAATTAAGGGGGTGGGTATCCCTCGTGAATTTTTTCGTACTGTCTTTAGACTATATGAGAAGGGTTTATGTGAAGTTACAAGAAAATCTAGTGTTTACGAGCAGAGATATGGCAATTTGAACAAAAAATTGAGTGGTTTATAAAAAAAAAATTAATAAAAAATGAAGGGGGTGGGTATCCCTCGTGAATTTTTTTGTATTGTCTTGAGACTATATGAGAGGGGTTTATGTGAAGTTACAAGAAAATCTAGTGTCTACGAGCAGAGATATGACAATTTGAACAAAAATTTGACGTATTTTACATGAAAAAAAAATTAATAAAAAAATTAAGGGGGTGGGTATCCCTCGTGAATTTTTTCGTACTGTCTTTAGACTATATGAGAAGGGTTTATGTGAAGTTACAAGAAAATCTAGTGTTCATGAGCAGAGATTTGGTAATTTAAACAAAAAATTGACGAATTTGTGAAGAATAAAATTTGAAAAAAAAAATGAGGGGTTGGGATATTTCTTTTGAGTTTTTTTAATTAAATTTTTTTAATACTAATGGCAATATTTGTGCCAAGTTACAAAAAAAAGTAGTGTACAGGAGCCGAGATACGAAAAATGAACGAATACGAATATCTTATTAGGGGTAGCATTTGAAAAAAAATACAAGGGTTGAATGTCACATTTGATTTTTTTGTTACTATTTCTAGATGTTATTAGGGTGAGTTTCGTTAAGTTGTAACTACTTCTATTGCACAGGAGCCGTGATAAGGAAATTTTAAGACATATTTTTCCTACTTTTTGCTAGATTAAAATAAAAATAAAATAAAAGGGGTTGAACATCCCCCTTAATTTTTTTTGTACAATTAAAAGACACAATGAGGATAATTTGTGCGAAGTAACAACTAATTCTGTTGCGTAGAAGAAGAGATATGAACCTTGGCTGCTAGTTTCAGCTTCATCAGTCACACTGACTTCATTTTGGGATAATGGCGTCTAAACATCTCAAACCTATTCTCAATGAATTTATCTAAAGAAGTATGCACACATATTTTCTTACCTATTTTGATAACAGGTATAATAAATAGTTTTTCGAATATATGAAATTATTTGAGCTTTAAATTCGAAATATTAAATTAAGAAACTTTTTTTTGTATTTAGCGTAGAAGACTTGAAATTTTTTTCAGAATACATCTGTATCGATAATTTTGACTTTTTGTGGGTTGACACATTCTTATCAGCATCCGTATATAGATATAGATGAACACCGATAAGTTGTCATCTCGCGGGCGGAACTACGGAGCGGAGCTATAGTCGCTTTGTCAACGAGTCCTATTGTATGATTATTTAGTGACAACTGAATATACTGATGCTTCGCTTGTTGAGGCGGATATGAGGCTTATACCACTTCGCTGCTTGTAGGATTAGAATGTGTTTTGTTAGAGGTACACAAGGTGCTAACGAGGATCTCATAGGCCCGTGTATACGTGTAGACTTACCATTTATAAAGTAGAATTAAAAAAAAATTAAATCAGTTTTTTTTTTTACTATTAAATATCGATTCTGCTAACGCTGATAAAATATTCAACACATGCCCAGTTGTACATCTTGTATCGTTGGATGCTGATTAGCAGTAAAATTCGGAGATATTGATGTATTTTGATACTGCATCAGCTATTTAACATTATTAAAAAAATGTAGTCATATAAACTAAATAAGTACGGAAAAAAGTTTCTAAATTAATTGTTTCGAATTTCAAGTGCGTTCCATATTTTGAAATGTATACAATAATCTCAAATATTTAAAAAACTTTATTAGATAATATATTAAATATATCAATCTGCTATTAATCCATTATACCTTTTATTTAAAAAAAAAGAAAAGATGGAAAAAAGAAAGGTGTGGCTTGACACAGTATTGCTTATCGGCGTCCATATGTATAATTGTATAAGGATTCATTGCTTAAGTGGTAGCTAGTGTTACCAGTCGGGGAAATCCCCGTTCAGAAACTGATGAAGTCGATGCTTCTGATCATACGTAATTTACTGGCGCTAAAGTATAGTTTCAGCTTTGATAATTGCACGCTGATAAGCAATACTGCATCAAGCCGAACGGATTACATTTTGAGAAAATGGTGTCTAAAGATGTCGAGCATATTCTTAATAAATATGATTGAAGAAGTATATATCCACTTTTTATTTTCTATATAAAACCGCCAGAGACAGCTAGTAACATATAACTGTATACTATACGGTAGCGCCCGTGAATGCGTGTAGATCGTTTAATCCGACGGACGAAATAGACTACCCGACTATATTTCATAAAATATACAACGTAATCACAGCCCAAGTCCGTTTGAAAACTATAAACTATCATGATGTGAAAGTCAATTAATAGGATGGGTAGTTTTGCGTGAATGCGGAACAACACAAACAAACTTTCATCTTTATAATATGCCACCACCGCGCCACGGTGGAACGGAAAAGATCTTAACGTGCTGTAGTGTATATCGCGGTATAGTTTTTTAATCGACTTCCAATAAAAGGAACCTCTTTTTTATAAGTTCTCCGTTTACTCAAATATAAATAATAAATAAAGAAACGCATCACACTCAACGGACCCCATTAAGGTCTCATGATCTTGTGTCGACCCAGAACACAACCAACATCCGTATGGCCAATACAGACTTTTTCCGCGAGCGGGAATCGAACCCGAGACTGTTAACGCTTCAGTCAGTTGAAGTGACTACTACGCCAACGTGTCTGTCGAATATGGTTCGTTCGTAGAATTGTTATCAAAATCGATTCAGTATTTTGGTTTTAAAATCGAAATAACTG
This sequence comes from Hypolimnas misippus, assembly GCA_037950945.1. Lineage (NCBI taxonomy): Eukaryota > Metazoa > Arthropoda > Insecta > Lepidoptera > Nymphalidae > Hypolimnas > Hypolimnas misippus. Next base: position 1,053,627 of record JBBEEQ010000031.1, read on the forward strand.
GATTAAGTATGTCATTGAAGTAAACGAAATTAACGTATTTTAACCGACTTCCATAAACGAGGGGGTTCTTAATTCGCCTGGGACATTTTTTACGGATGTTCACCAATTGTGGACGGATTTTGATTTTTATTTGTTTGACAGGGAAGGGTGCCGGTGAATAACAAGTACCTACTCGTGAACGATTTTACTTGGATTTGACCTCAAAACGTTGTTATAAATATAGATATTTTTTGCTTTTTAGTTTTGTTTCAGAGGTCGGTTCATTTTTATTTAGAAAATTTTACACTTTTGAAGGTAATTATAATTACAAGCATACTTTAATAAGGTATATTTTGAATTTCAAATTTTATTTAAAGTAATTTTATAGTATTTTATCAAAAGTAAATAAGTAAGTAATGTAAGCACGGCTCAAAAATAGTACTTAATAACCTCAATATTTCTTGATTTTCCCTTTTTCTAAAAACATCTATGTACATGCATACAGTTTCGTGACGTCTGTTGTTGTTCTCCACTATTATCGTTATAACAACAACAAATAATACTCTTCACTTATCGAGTTTCTTGCCGGTTCTTCTCAGTGGAATCTTCTTTCCGAACCAGTAGTAGATTATATTAAAAAGACTAATTTGGAACTTGACGATTAAAAATTAATTTACAAGCATACTTTAAAAAAGTATATTTTGAATGTCAAATTTTATTTAAAGTTATTTTATAGTATTTTATCAAAAGTAAATAAATAAGTACTGTAAGGACGGCTCAAAAATAGTACTTAACAACCTCAATATTTATTGATTTTCTGTAAAGTCACAGCATAAAAACTAGTGTGTAATACAGCGCTTTATATAATATTGAATGCCCGTTCCACGAATTGTCATCTTTTTTTCAAAAAGTGTCATCAGCCAGCTCGCGTCTAAATTACAGCCAATACTTACAATACGTATATACGTAACATGTACAAAAGCGGATCTTATATAGGCTATAAACATTCTCAATAAGTTAGTAAAACGCGCGTAAAGGTTAATGATCAGATGGGCGGATAGACAGACGATGTACGGAATTGTTTTGTAAAGCTTACCTAGAGCCTACAGGTTATTGTAACCAGAGGAGTATCACACTCGCAGAATATCAGCATGAAGTGGCTAATAGATGCTTTTTGTAAGGTGATTGAGAGAGTCGATATCCTACTAACGATTTTGTTCGTTATATACGTTCCCAAGTTGATACCTTATAAATTGTATCGAAATCTGTTCAGTAATTATTTAAAAACTTAATGAAATATTGTTAAGATCGTAATAATCGACGTGATGTCTTCGTATATACATAAAGCAGTTTTATTTTAAAGTCTATTAAATTTCAACGAAAATATAATATTTATTATATAGTCCATTTTTCTTAACTTGTCTTATTTCAATATTAAATATAACGGGTCGCGATAACTAATAGTAGTAATACCTTTTTATTGCTCGACGTTTCGACGAAGTTGCATCCGTCGCGGTCACGAGCTGACTATTGTCTTATTTTTCAAACAAATATGACGTATTTCTAACCACACATAAGAGTTCGAGTTGAGAAATTATCGATCGAATGATTGAACTGAATCATTTTTATAATGACAAATGGATGCTGATAAGCAATAATGTGTCAACCCAGAAAATGTCGAATTTGGAGATATTGACGTATTCTGATAGTGCATCATGTATTTAACATTATTCAAAATATTTACAAGTCATCTATAGTCAATAAATACGGAAAAAAGTTATTTAATGAAACCTTTCGAATATGGAAGTGCGGGCCATATTTTGCAATATAAAATAATCTCCTGTATTAGAAAAAAATATTATTTGATAAAACTTTTCACTATACCAATCTACTTTTAATTCACTATAGATATTATCGAAATAGACAAGAATAGTTGGATTTATACGCCTTCAAACAAATTTGTTACGAATTGGTTTGACATCTTTAGACGCCATTTTCTCAAAATGAAGTCCGTGTGGGTTGACACATTATTGCTTATCAGCGTCCAAATAATGTTCGAAAATTCGTGATTATTTTTCTAAGTATTGTTACCAAATGAGACAAGTCGAGAAACATAGACTATACATTGTACACGAATAATTGTATAGTTAGTTATACGTATCGTTAATCAATAAAGGATGAGTAAAAAATAGTCGTAAATATGTCGGAATCGCTGCGTATATCGATCCGACCCAGTTCACTTTGGTGGCACCACAGATAAGCTATGCGCTTGTGTAACAGTTCCGTCTCCGCGTCTCGGACTGCACTAGCTCTGCGCCGGGGGCCCGTCTGTTTGCAATGACCATAACGGGAGCAGGATTTGGGTAATGATTTGTTAAACACACAAGTCACTCCCTTATCATGATATCTCAAACTAAAAGTGCTATGAGTTTTAAGTTTTGCGTGGGGTTTCTTTGTAGGACGTAGGTCACTAAGGGAGTAAAAAGAGGGCTGGGAGATTGTATGAAAGTTCTATGTTGAGCCCGAGGGAAACCACGGGCGGCCGCTGATATTACTATAAATACCTTAATTCGCCAACTACTTAAAAACGTTGGTAGCTTAAAAAACAATTATCCTGACGATTTAAAAGTGCTTTATAAGTCCATTGAAATGAAGTATATTTTGAATTTGATTTTAAACTAACCAATTTCAATTTAGTTAATTTTACAGGAGGCATTAAAATGACATTTTGTTAAAAAGTTTGTAAATGAAATATATGAAATTTTGTAATACAATTTAAAACATCGTTTGTGTATTTAATTAAGAACGTTACTTATCATTTTTTTGTTAAGAATTGTATATTTAAATAGTTGGATTTTTTTGTGATTCGCGATTTGTGGTTTGCGAATTAAGATATCGTTATGTTATTGTATCGAAGATCGAGTTTTTTTCTTATCTCCAAAATTACTTGTTAGAATTTTTAGAATAAAGTTTCGCTTGTTTGACGGTTGGTAGCTAAAAGGGAAAAGTGTCCGACCGACACTTTTGCTAATAGAAAGAGAGAGCTTGATATTAGAATGGCTGTGCATAGGTGCAATGTAATTTTTACGACATCCTATTAGAAATGTTTGAAATTCTTGACTTTTTTTGCATATGCATGTATGTATATACAAATAAATCTTCCTTTTGAATCATTCGGTTTATTGATGAAAACTGCATTAAAATCCGTTGGGTGACCTAAAAGATCTAAGCTTACAGACGGTAGGCAGCGATTTTGTTTTATATAACGAACGGAACTTTTTCACGATATTAACTACCGAACATCCCAAGGCATATCTTTTTTACCCGACTGCGCGACGCAAAGGAGGGTAATGTGTTTATCAGCCTATGTACGTATGTAAGTTTGTATCTTTGTGACACTATTTAGACCAAACGCGTGAGCCGATTTTGATACACACACGTGAAAAAATCAAAAAGGTCGATTTGGGAAAAAGAAATAAATGAAAATCGACGAACTTTGTCAAATTTTAATCATTTTTAATCAGAATTATCGTTTAAGATCTATAGCGATTTAAAGTTTGGTAATAACGATTCTCACTTATAGACTTATAGTCAAAACTAATACTAATACTACTAGGTACTGCTGACGGCAGAATGGGCCAAGCCTAATCGGCACCGTCGTGCAACTGTCTTATATGCGCATTTTTTTGTATGGCGATATAAGTAAAAAATGGTTTAGTCCAATCAACAAATCTTTTCCGCAAAGTTTTAATACGAAATCCTTTTTCACTCGGCGCCGTCGTGCGTCGCACGACTGCACGTATGGACGGCGCGGGCCTGACTGCAGATGATCCTGTTAAGCAATCTGGGTTTTGATTTTTCATATTAAGTACTTGTTTTTTGTATACCATAAAAATCATCAGATCACACAATCAGACAATTGTAGTAGACAATTTATATTTTAACAGATCGATGAGTAAACGGTTGTATTGAAGTCGGTTATATTTAGCTAAAGGTCAAATTCAAACCTTATTCGAATAGTCCTCTTCGAATCGATTTAAAAATAAATAATTTATTTAAAAACCAATATGAAGTACCAGCCTGTAATGTCCCACTGCTGGACAAAAGTCTCCTCGCCTATTAAGGAGAAAGTTTATAGGTTAATCCACCACGCTGCTCCATTGCTGGTTGGCAGTTTGGTTTTATTGGCTAAGTTAATCATTATTAATTATTTATAAAACAATAATTTATTTTTATTTTTACAATTTCTAGATGAATTATGCTATTTATTTACATGTTAGAATGAACAAATAAAATGTTTATAGCGTAGTATTATAACATTTTAGCATATAAACCCGATTACTACGAAAGCGCTCGTAGCTATGTGTATGTACTCTATATGGTCGAAGTCTTAAACTATCGGCGATCACGTTTTATTTTTTTTTATGATGAATTAATATATTTTAGGTTAAAATAATTAAAAAGAATACATCGAAGTTACTCAAATATCGATTTGAAAATTTCACTTCCGGTTTATTTTACGTAGAAAAATTCTAATTTAGATTTCGATAAAAAAATTAAAAATTTTAACTTTCTAACTATAAGAAACAATACTTTTTGTGTTGTAATGGTGTTTATTGAAGTGAGTTCCATAATTTGGATTATGCAATAATTTCATATATTTGAAAAACTTATTATTAGATGAAACTTTTTACTATTAAGTACTTATATTTTTTATCAAAATAGAAAAGAAAATATGGATATATGCTTCTACAAACAGATGTGTTAAAAATAGGTTCGACACGTTTAGACGCCATTTTCTCGAAATGAAGTCCGTGTGGCTTGACACAGTATTGCATATCAGCGTCCATATAACTATCTGCCCCTCGCGATTTCACTCGCGTTTATAATTACTGCGTCGCTACTGTGAGCCGTAGCGTGATGAAGTACAGCTTCCAAACCTCCCCAATAAACAGGGTATCAAACTCAAAAATAATTTTTCAAATCAGATCATTAGTTACAGAGTATAACTTAGTTTATAACTTAGTATAACTTACAAATTTTACCTCTTTATAATATTTAATATAACACTAGAAGTTCCTCGCGGCGTTGCCCGAGCATACTTTAATACACAACTATAAGGGATAAGTTTTGAATTATATAGATTTTTTTATTCACACTAAAGAATATTTATGCTAAGTTTAAGGATAATCGGTCAAAAAATAAATTTTATCCATACAAACTCACCACACCATATCAGTACAATAGGGGATGATATTCGTGAGTTTTATGTTTCAAATTTCATTACTATCATCCAGAAGTAAGTGTATTAATTTTTAAGTTAATATGACCACGGAATCCAATTTTTCATACAAAAGTTTTTACCCTCTTAGGAGTGGAAAATCGAAAAACCCTTTTTTAGTGCATGCTTACACCCTAAAAGGCACCTACAGCCAAAATTTCAAGTTCGTAACCCCAGCGGTTTAGGTTCTGCGTTGATGAATCAGTCAGGACAAGTGATTTTATATGTATAGATTTATATAAAATAAATTTTTATAGTTCCAAGACAAAATACCAGACAAGCAAATATTAACACCTTTAAAAATAGATTCTCTAGAACCAATTTAGGACTAATTAACCTAACATAATATATTTAAGATTTAAGAGTTAATTAACATAATATATGGACGCTGATAAGCAATAATGTGTCAACCCACAAAAAGTCAAATTTGAAGATATTGATGTATTTTGATACTACGCCACCTATTTAACATTATTAAAAAAAATTAAAGTCATCTAAACTAAATGAGTATGGAAAAAAGTTTCTTAACTCACTGTTTCGAATTGCAGGTGCGCTCCATATTTTGAAATTTATAAAATTATCTCAAATATTTAAAAAAGTTATTATTAGATAAGATATTAAATAAATCCATCTACTTTTGATTCATTATACATTTTATCAAAATAGAAAAGAAAAGATGAATATATACGTCTTCAAAATAATTTATTAAGAATAGGTTTGACATAATTAGACGCCATTTTCTCAAAACGAAGTCTGTGTGGCTTGACACAGTATTGCTTTTCAGCGTCCATATATAAGTTTTTTATAGTTAAACATAATGTTATAAATGTTGAGTTAGCATTTAAGTGATGGTACGCAAATGTAAACAATTAGTTACAACCTGTTATTGTGTGTAATTTTAAGATTTTTTTTTGTGTATCACGTTGGCTTCCTATTAAATAAATAAATAAAAAATAAATAAATATATATCGGACGTAGATTCGTGTACAAAAAATTGTAGCAAGCCGGCGGACTAAGCGGCGATACAACTGTGTAAGCTTATCTATGTACTGTCAACGAATTAAAATAGGTCAGAATCGATACTTGAACGGATTCCTACGTTTTCTTTTCACGAATACGTCGAAACCGAAGCGTAAGTATTTTCTTTATGTAGGGAACCGTTTACAATGATTGTTTTTTTAATGTAAGGCTCTCAGTAAAAAGGTTGTGCAGAGGTTTTAAACTGTTTAATATCTTAAACATGTAATTGATTGAAAAAATCAAAAGTCTTTCTGCGTAACAAGACCATAGATAATCGTTGCTAACGAAATTTAAAACGTTAAAAATTCTAAATAGTAATTTTGATTAAAAAAAGAATTTTTAAATTACTATTCAACGATATACCACTGAACATAGTTCGTGCATTTTCATTTCTTTTTTACATTATGGCGCCCAATATCGGTCATTTAGATATGTTCTAATTATTATACTTTCTATGATACTCGCACCATTATTATGAATTAAACGATATATCATTTATCAAAAATCGGACCACGCGTTTCTTCTAAATATACATAGACTGATAAACACATTACCCTCCCTTGGATCGCGCAGTCAGGTAAAAATAATAATGTATGGCAACAACGTTATTAAGAATTACATGTATGACTTGAATTTGTTAAGTTAAAAATGCTATCGCCTGATCTCACAACCTTTGACAGAGTGAAACGGGAGAACGCTGATAAACGTATCGGCTTGCACGCATTTTTTTATCAATTCTCACATTGTTTAGGAAGCAGGGTTACTTACACTTGGCATAAGCGAAATTACGATACATTTCTTAGCAGAAAGAAAGAGTTAAAGGCATTTTGTTATTTTTTTTTTCTCAATTTCTTCAAATTTCCTCACCATGTATAATGGACTTAAAAATTCGGTAATCTAAAAAATAAATATTAGAAGGTGACCCGTGAGGACTTGTAATTGTATTTAATGTAATAACGATATTGTTTTTAAAAATTCGAAATTGTAATTGAATGCAATAACATTGTAATTAATGTATTCTTTAATAAAAATATAATTTTTTAGATGTTCACTTAATTTACGTAATTAGAACAAAAAATGGTCTTCAAATTGCATTATCCAAAAGAGATTATATACCACTAAAAAATCCTATCTGATATAATATTCTTTTATATATAGAATTAATGTATTGACAATATTTTAAAAGAGTCACTATCGAGTTTCTTGCCGGTTCTTCTCGGTAGAATCTACGTTCCGAACCGGTGGTAGCTTCATTATTTGATGTAATTTTTTTTTGTTTTTTCATGTATTGACGATTCAAAAGTGCTCGTGAGAGCCTACTTGAATAAAGTATTTTTTGATTTTGATTTTTTGAATACTATTGAGAATTGTCAGCCCTACAATTAAGACGAATCTAAAGACACCTCATAATTATGTCGAAATCTTAATAGATATTGGCGTTCATTATTATATTAGTAAGGATTATTTCAAGTACTATTGACCTGTAGATTTTATTTAAACACTTAGCATGCAAATTAATGTGATATACAGAGGCTGATAGAGAATAAAAAATACATCAATAAAATAAAAAGATTTAACTGATACAATCACGAATTGAAAATATTGAAATAAAAATTGAAAGTATTTTTTCGTTCAAATCGAGTACTCGATCGATATCGAGATAAATGTGTAATGCACGAATTATGATATTTAAATCTATACTAATATTATAAAGCTGAAGAGTTTGTTTGTTTGAACGCGCTAAACTCGGGAACTTTCGAATTGAAAATTTTTTTCTATGTAAGATAGTTTATTTATTGAGGAAGGCTATGTTACATCACGCCACGATTCATAGGAGCGAAGCAGTAACCATAAACGCGAGTGAAATCGCAAGGGACAGCTAGTAACGAACATGATAGGCACCTGCAAATGGATCTAATGATTTTTCTCTTATTTCAGTCAAAAGTAGGAAAGTCTGCGGTCAAAAGTACTTTTGACTAATTTTGCCAGGTCAAACTAACGACCGATTAAGAGTTTAACTGTAACATAAATCCATACAAATAAATAAAATTGATGTATCTATGTGTAATTTCAAATTAAAAGTTTTTCGCTTAATTCTTATGAAACGCGGTACTTATATCAAAAACACTTTTTTTTTTTCAAATTTTGTCTGTCCGTCTATTTGTTCCGGCTAATCTCTAAAACGGCTGCAACGATTTTGATAGGACATTCACTTGCAGATAGCTAATGTTATAAGGATAGACTCCTTTTTTTAGATAATTTATTTATTTTAATTTTTCGCAGACGAAGTCGATAGCACCAGCTAGTATAGACTAAATAATGTCGTGCAATATGTATCAGACTAATTCTAGCTTCGGAACTTAACAATGTAGGTCCATTAAAGTGTGAACTATTGATCTTATGCCAATAGTCATAAAGTTCAAACTTCGATTCCTGTACAATATTGTTGAAAGCAAATGGATCGGTGTTGAAATTGATATCGTACTGAGAAACGATTTATTATATCATTTATTTTATGCCTTTGACCATAGAATGTAATAATATTAGAAATGGTATCGAATATTTAACATATATATACACGAGCCATCAGCCTCGCCTACGCAAGTTTTTCCCTAGTATATAGGCATATATTAGACATATGCTGCCTTACTACAAAAGATTTAAACAAACGTTAAACGCGTATTTATAAAAATCCGTACTATAAATCCCCGTCTAAGGACAGTTTTGATTTTAACGTGCTTTAGACGTAACTTACTATACGCTTAACAGTAGTCTAAAACCTATTTTAGCCGTCAAATGTAATGTGTGACAATGTATTAATAAGTTTTTCATGATTTTATTATATTTAATTTAAATTTAGACAAAATTTTAAGCAATGTTTAAATTTTAAACACTGTCTGCTTTACTATAAAAGATTTAAACAGACGTTAAACGCGCGTCTAAGACAGTTTTGAGTTAAACATGCTTTAGACATAGTTTAATAGATGTTTAAAACCTATTTCAGCTGTCAAATGTAACTTATAACATTTTATCAATAAGTTTTTATGAGTTTATTCGCTGTTAAGCAATTTAGATAATATTTTAAGCAATGTTTAAATTTTAAACACTGTTTAGCTAGACACGTGTTCAACAAGGTTTTATTGCGTCTTTTGTAGTATGACAGATGAACTTTACTCTTAAATAATTTGGTTTTTAAAGAAACCGCAATAAAAACTGTTATCTTTTAAAAGATCTAAACGTAGAGAGTTCCAGAAGCGACTATGTAATGATTAAAGTTATGTGATATATATAATATCTATGTATAGACGTCACGTTAAAACTTATCAAAATATATTCAGTAGTTGTCAAACAGAAGATGTCTCTTGATCTTAAATTGTTCGGAACTCCAAATTCGCGACTATTGTAGTCTTCGTCATAAATGATACTTCAAAAATCATAGCCCATTTCTTCACTTACCCTCTATATAGGTATATTATTATACCATAATTATCATTATCTAACACATTTTATATATATACATTCAATATATAAACACGCCAAGCTTAGATGTATCTATACTTATGTTATAAAGCTGAAGAGTTTGTTTGAACGCGCTAGTTCGAATTGAAAAAATATTTTTGTGTTAGATAGTTTATTGGACGAGGAAAGTTATAGCCTATATTACATCACGTATTATTTACGTATTTTTAATTATATTATGTACGTATAGACGTTACGTTAAAACTCATCAAAAGATACAGTTGTTAAACAGAGGTATTCTCTTGATCTTTAGTAATTTAGTACTCAAAATTTCCGCCTACAATATCTTCCATTATACCATTTATTTTATTATACCATAATTATCATTCTCTAAAACATTTTAAGTATATATTCAATATACAAACATGCAAAGTTTAGATTATATAACTTAAAACTGCTAAACTTAAAATCGTAATTTATAACTCCGGGCCACAAAAAACAATTTCAAACAAACAGTCGAACACTCGAATTATCGGCACTCGACGATTGAAAGCAAAAAGTTAACAAAGAACCTTCTAAGGACGCGTTTAACTAATATCAAGGGTTGCTTTTGTATGAATTACGCTCTTAAAACATTTTCAGCTGTACAGGTATGGTCGTATTGACGGCGGGTTGAGAATACGTCAGTAATTATGATTTAGGTTTTCTAACATGATATCAAAATTAAAATGTAATAAAAATACATAATGTATGAATGATTTTAAAAGATTTACTATTAAATTACTTGCCGGTTCTTCTCGAAAATATTTTTGAAAATCCAAAAAAAATCATTTAACTTGACGATACGAAAGTGGTTTAAAAAGCCGATTTGAAAAAAGTATATTTTGAGTTTAAGTATGTCATTAGGTGGATAAACTGGACAATCCATTCACGATTTCACTATCGGCGATCTAAGAACTCATACACACGAGCGACTACGCCAATGGCATAGGTTATCTCGTTCCCGTATTTATTTACATAATAATACTAAATAAAGAACTTTTTTCCGTATTTATTTACTTTAAATAACTTGAAAAGAATTATATTAAATACATGATAATCAGAATACATCAATATCTCCGAATTTGATATTTGTGGGTTGACACATTATTGCTTATCAGTATCCAATTATGAGTTATGCAAATACACAAAAAACATGTATTTTTGAAATGTTAACGTTAAATCGTTGAAAGTGACACCGGGCCCTTACGGTCGGAGGTTGTCCCGACCTCAGAGCAACGCACTCGTTGTGCTCTAGACTTTTTTATACCGAAAACACCTATTACAAGTCTGCAGTGTTATTGTACTCTGAAAATTATTTCGAGAGTAAATGTAGCGAACGTACAAAAAAAAGTTATATCTATATGTGATATATGAAGAGATTCGTTCGAAAATTTTGGTCTTCATTTCACACCCTTTATACATTTGGGACGCAAAGTAGACTTTGTCCTTTCCAAAGTACAATCTATCTCTATGCCAATATTTATCATAACTGGTTCAGTGAAAACGTAACACACGTGAAATTACTTTTGCATTTAATATATTAGTACGATTTTTTGTAAGTTTTGATACCTTTCAGAGTAGAGTTTACTGATAGGCGTAACACGATGTTGTATGGCCTATAACTTTCCCAATAATACGGGCTATTTAATGTGAAACGTATATTTAGACGACCTGGTAGATCCTTCAGAGGTCAACGCGTTAAAAAAAAAAACAATTTTTTTTTATTATATTTTGTATATAATAGATACTAGTTGGTTACCGCGAATACTTCTCCGTATAATTATGAGTTTGAGAAATTGTGGATTCTTCATACAAACATTTATTCCATATTTCATGCACATTAAATTTTATTTTATTATTCGAGGTTCAATATATACCTATAGACAAATACATTACAAATTGGTTGTCTTACTCTAAGCGTGGAAAGCTAAGAAACGGACAAACAGAATTACTTTCACAATAATTATAATATTAGTAGGGATTACAAAGTTTATTAACCGCAAGCACGGCGTAGACGAATACACATAAATGTCAGACACACGATGCCTTTCAATCGTGACAGCGTCTACGATCCAGACACATTTGCTTTAAATCATTTACTGTAGATGATCCCTCGATTTTTCGAATATATAAGATATGGTGATCCTATATATCGTATCCCCATATCTTATATATTCTATATTTTTCTGTAACAAAGTTAAATTAATCACGCCATTAACGGCTGGGCCGATTCGTATGTATTTTTTTTGCTTGGATTTGTCTCTGTCCCGAATAGAAGAATAGCTATTGAGAAATCAAAAAAGAATGTCATGATTTTGTATGGAAAGCCTTAAAATATACGCACGGTTAAGTTAACACAACATTTATTGATTCTTTGGAGGAACGTAGTTCGCCGTGACAGCTACTTAGTTATAAATATGCCTCTTATATGTATACAAAATTAATTTATTTAATACATAGCACAATATCATTCGTACAAATTGTAAATAAAATCTCTTGATATGGAAGCCTAGCTCAGTTCTTTCATCAGTTCCTATTTCCTTATATCATTTTTTCAATTCATCACTTTTTAATTCATTTTCAAGTTGGCGACGCATTTGTGACTGTATATTAATTACTCCTGTTCCTCTCAGCCGGTTTATTATCAATCGCGTGAATGAACAATTTTATCATTAACCCCTTATCAGTGTAATGCTTCCTAACTGTGAGCGACGAATTACAAATTAAATTAATAACCTATTATCCATTATATAATGGTTAAGATTTTTAAAAGTTTATTTTAACCTAATGAAACTAATTTTTTATCTGTGTTCGTTGACCCAATGCTGAAATGGTCGATTTTTATTACCACTAATTTCCACGTTTAATTCCAGCTATCTATAAAAAACTTACTGTTTCTGATGTTTTTTATTAATTTCACAGAAGCCCATTAATAATATAAAAAAAAACAAATGACACAGTGAGGAAAAAAATCTGTCCTTATGTATTAATACATATGTAAATTAATATTACTTTATGTACAATACATTATAACCGTAACAGCGTGAAATGAATAAACATACACATAGTGACAAAAAAAATTTGAAACTAAAAATATTTATTTCTCTCGTTAATAATTTTTTTTATATCCCCAGGTGGTGTTAGAAGTTGCCCATCGAGTGGACCAAGAGGGCGTAGTAGCAGTCGACTCCGTTGTCGAGAAGCTGATCTTCAAACCGCAGGATGTTGTGTCCATCAGGGCCAAGGACTCGGACCTTGAATACGCGACCCACGACGTCTTTCAGACAGACAGCGCCATATCGAACAAGTTTAATGGTGAGATAGACAAAAGTATGTAACGTTTTTTTTATATTTTTTTTTTTATTCTCATCGCCATCTGCTTTTTAAAATTATTTTCTTGAATAAAATTAAGTATAGATGATGTTGCAAGATAATTTAGTAGTTGGTAAAAATGTTTAAGGAGATGTTTTGATAAATCCTTGTTAAAGTAGTTTAAATTTGATTCATGATTAAAATTTAAAAACGAGCTTTTACTAAATTTTTATAGTATATAATATAAACTTGACGGTCTGTTTTTTTTAAATAACTAGGAAATACTTTTATGTCTAAAAGCGAGCTTTTAACTGCATAGTAATACAGTCGACAACATCAACTAATGGGTATTCAAGTATTACAGAACATAATTTTTGAATATCCTTAAAGGGGAGAGTCCATGTAACGCGCCGTAACATAACACTAAAGGGACCATTTTTACCCAAAGAATTAAAATAAAATTGTTATTGTTTTAATCCCGCCCCTGTAATCCCAATTTGCGTTACGTAATACTTGAACGCTCCCTAAAACGATCATGCTTTTCGATTGTCTTATATTAGTATACGTGACAAAAAAAACCCCACACCCCACTATCTCCCCAGGTAACGGCCGATCAGCCGAAGAACGTCACCTAGAACCTTGGGACGGCGAGGGTGATTCGACGGAAACTCCATCGTTGAACGGCGACGCACGCCTTGACGATCTCGAGCTCGACCACCGCGCCAACGGCTGGGACGCTAACGACATGTTCCGCAAGAACGAGGAGGTGTACGGCGTGCACAGCACCTACGACCACTCGCTGGCCGGGTACACGCTGCCATTGCAGAGGAAGGACACGCAGGACTATAGGTGAGTTGCTTAAACTGCATTGTTAAAGGGGGGGGGGGGGATGCTCGTCTCGAGTGTAAAGAACTCGAGCATCACGAGAACCGTTGATAGGTGAAGGACATGTTCCGAAAGGACGAGAAGGTGTACGGCGTGCACAGCAATAACGACCACTCGCTGGCTGGCTTTAATAGAAACTACGTCTAAGAAATTACTTTTCTGTTAGATGTTCCTCCTGCTTCTTCCTTAAAGTCCGTACAAAATAGGCCGGCGGTTCGAATACAACCTTTACAAATGTACAAATATTTATCATGGACAGGAATCAACACCCATCATAAGTACATACGTCGGTTACAGTAACTTCTATAATAATAAATAATTAAAATCAAGAAGATGCATCACCAATGACCAATGTCTTAATAAACTAACAAAATTTCACTTGAACAGAGACGCAGAAGCGAAAGCGGAGGAGATAGCGGCGGAGATAGAAAGCGCTCCGTCTTACAAGGCGAGGCTGGAGTTGGAGAACGGGGACGAGGAAGAAAGATTCGCGGCCGTGGTCCGGCCGGCCGACACCGGGAAATACGTCATACCGAACAAGAGGAAGAACATGCAGGTCAGTGAGAACGATGACAACTAATATTTATAGCCTATGTATATTGATCCATTTGAAAATCAAGAATTTTCGAACTTCAGTATAATTTTGATATATTAAATTTGTCAGCTAAATAAGACAAGTTAAAAAAAAACTATATTAGTAGGTGATATTTAAAATGTGTTAAGCGAGAATTACATTTGTAAGTTTTACTCTCGTAATTGACATAAGACAAATCTGTAACCTGGTAACAATTATCTAGGTAACCTTACGAAAGCTTTGACTAGAAAATAAACGTACTGACATTCAATTTTTTTAGTTGTAAACCAATGACAAAATACTTACGTAAATCTTCATGAAAGTCTGATGATATGAATATAAAACAGATTTCTTAATTTATTTTTTAAACCATTGGTTAAAATAGTACAATACAGAACCAAAATTACGATTTAAAGCATACTCCAATCTTCATCAAATCCGAACCTCAAATCCGAACTTATCATCTCACTTTGCAAATGTTGAAAAATATCCAACCAATTATTAATATCCATAGGCCGCTACTGATTGTAACCTACCATGAATATTTCCAGACGGGCAAGCTGGTGAAGCCGTCGAACAACAACGGCGGCGCGTCGCCCAGCGCCGGTAAACCGCCCGCCTTCTCTCACGCGCCGCCCAAGGACAAGGAGCATCGCCCGCCGCGCCACCACCTCACGCCGCCCTCCGAGCAGTCGGTAACGAGGCATTACATTTGAGAAAATATAGAGGCCGCCATCTTGGATTTAGGGTGACGTCATATACCCAAAACCAAAGTCAAACTGATCTGGTTTAAAACTGCGTTCTGAAGCATTTTCTGGTGTTCTTTAAAATATCTTTAAAAATGATAAACGTAAAATATCTCTGAAGCTTTGGTTTCTTATTATAGCGGTTACACGGATGGAATATATTTGTCTTTATGGTGTCAAAGACCTCTAGGAAGCCATGTTGTAAAATGGTCATAAAATAAGAGTTATTTCAATCCTACAGAAACAACATGCAAATCCGCGTCATTTATACGCAATCGCACGCACGTGCAATACTAGTTACCCCTCGCGGTTGCACTGTCGTTTAGGGTTAATATAGCCTATAACCTTCCCCTAATATATTGGCTATCCTACTCAAAAAGAGATTAACCGCTACACACAAAATTACAAAATAATAATTTTACCTCTTTATAATATTAGTATAGATTAATAAGTGAATGTCCACGATGTCCTCAGACGGCGAATCCGGCGCCGGCGGGCGGCAAGAGCTACGCGGCGCAGGCCGGCGGCTACCACGCGCCGCCCGCCTTCCCGCACCACGCGCACCCGCACGCGCACCACCCGTGAGTACCGCTCCCACTATCACCCTTCCAAGCACCGCCCGCCAGTCCGCACCACGCGCATCACCCGTGAGTACCGCTCCCACCATCACCCAACCACCAATTACCATCCGCGCTGACAACCTACCACCCGCAGCATACATACCATATACACCCATCGCCTGCAGGCCAATGATCATTGGTGGCAATTTTGGTGGATGTACAAAATATAGTTGTAAATATATGCGATGGAACTATAATTAAGATCTAATTAAATCAAAATAATATACAAATTACAAATAAACAAATGAATGAAAAGATACCACCGAGAAAACCTGCAAGAAACTCGATCGTCGATACGCGTTCAAAAAAGACTATTGATTTATACTTAAATTTTCTGTTAAACAGGGCAGCAAGTGGCAAGATGAATGGCGAACCGCGGGCGGCGCCACTGCCTCGCCAGGGCTTCCCGCCGCACCACCACCACGTGAGTGCTTTATGTGTACACACAGGTAGGCGCAGTGGGCACTGCAACTGAAGCGCCAACGGTCGCGGGTTCAATCCCCGCTCGTGACAAACGTCTGTGGCCATGCAGATGTTTGTCGTGGTTTGGGTGTTTATGTTGTGTGTTTTCGGACCCCGACACAGGGTTAATAGATTTTATTAGGCCGTTGAGTGTGAAGTGTTTATTTATATATGGCATTAAAAAATTGACGGTAGATGTACATTCAAACTAAGATTGATGGTTCTTTTTGAACATCTCTTAAACGAAATTTTGTTTTCAAATAGCTTCATAACAGATACAGCTTTTAAGTAATGGTATAAACTTGTGCTAGGAACTCCCCACTCTTCCTCATTCAAGATTTTTACGTATTTTCATTCTCTTTTCTCTAACAATGTCCCATTAGTTTTAATATATAAGATACTCATAATCGGGGCCGTTTTTAACATATTGGAAGTCCTGGTTTATATAACATTAATCGGCTCCCATGACATGGGCCCCATTGATACAGGATTATTTTATTTAAATAAATTTAAAAAGTAAAAAGACAAAATTGTAGATCTTAAAGCCTCCAACCTATGTCTTATATCATTATAAGAGGCAAAATTATCAACCACTTCTGGCTGTAACTATGGGGAGCCCTGGGCACGTGCAGAGGGGCGAGCTCGTATCAATTAAGCGAGGGGTGGTCATAGTATAAATTCCACGTGCCGTAATGCCGGTGAATGCGCAGAACCCGCCGCCGGGCGCGGAGGGCCACACGCGGCCGCCGCGGCACCACGCGCCGCCGCCCGAGCCGCGCCGCCAGGACGAAGTGCAGGTGACGCGCGCTACGAACATTGCTAGCTCGTTTGGACGCGGCTGGCAATAACATGTCGAGCCACGCGGACTTGCTTTTGAGAAAATGACAGACATATCAAACCTATTTTTTAAACAATTTGTTTCGAGATGTGTATATCCATCTTTTATTGTCTACTTTGATAAATGGTACAATGAATTAAAAGCAGATTATTATACAATAAAGAGTTTTATCTAATAATAGGTTTTTGAAAAAACATTTTTTGATTCACAGAAGCCGTCTTTTAAAAAACTCAAAGCATCTGTAAGAATGTTGTTATGTCATTTTCACAATTGAAACGTATCTATTATCATTTTATAGTTAAATTCAAACAGTTTAAGCTACAGAACATGTCAAAGAAATAACCTTGTATTCTGAAAACATTTCTCCTTTTGTGACACAGGCGAAAAACGTCTGCACTATTAATGTAACGGAAAATATTGTATCTCTTTGTATGAATGAAATATACCACACCTGTCTATATATAGTAGGAGATGATAAGTGACGGTTGTGTTGGCAGGAGCTGCGCAAGTTCGGGCAGGAGTTCAAGCTGGTGAGCTCCCCCGCGCCCTCCGCGCCCGCGCCGCCGCCCGTCGCGCCCGCGGCCGCCGCGCCCCCGCCGGTTTGTATACTTCTGTTTATTTTTTTTTTTTTTAATTTTAATACAGCCGAACATAGGACCTTCTTTATTAAGTTGATTAATAAAGGCAGTATTGCTTATGTATATGTATGTTTCAAAACGTATTTAGCATAATTAACATGTTTTCGTGATGGTTACATCGTATACATTTTTTTTTTTTAATAAAGGAAATCCTTTTTAAGCATCCCAAGATTTATTTTAAAAAATTAAGTTAAAAAACATCGACTACAAAATCAAAACAAGCAATTTCGTTTGTTTGGATGATATAGTAATTACAGTTATTTTCATTGAATTGAACAGATTTTGATAAAAAAAAAACCCGTGAGACCTGTCTCAAAACATCGAAAAAAAAATGTTCAAAGTGGTTTATGAAGTAATAATGGAGTTTTGAAGTAACAAATATTTAAAAAACACGATACATTTTGAGAATCTTCTTTTTTAAATTCGGTAAATTATAATATTTGGCGTTTTTATAGATTTTTTCATCTATATCTCACCTCATGTGCCCCGCAGCCCCCACAGACGTCCGGCACGGCGAGCCCGCCGGAGGTGTCGGCGAACGCGGGCGCGCCGTCGTCGCCGCCCAAGCGCGAGCGCGCGCACAAGCCGCCGCACGAGCCCGCGCCCGCGCCCGCGCCCGCCCCCGCGCCCGCGCCCGCGCCTGCGCCCGCGCCGCCGCCCCCGCACCACAAGGTACGTCACCACACGTGCAGTTGTATACCTCGATTCACGTCAGTGTGTCGGTCTGCATTATTCGCATCACGCTGCGGAGAACAATAAATCAAGTATTCGAACAGTCGTTTAGGCGTTCTTATTTAATTATGTCGAATAAAATATGTAGCATTAATAAATAAGTTTTTATTATGTGAAATTTAAATTTTATAATTTAACTTATAAGAGAATAAGGAACAATCAAATTTTAGGTGTCAAGTGGTGTGGACAGCTAAAGATATACCAATCGTAAACACAAGAGATATTTATTAATTTCAGGATACATTTATTATACAGTGTGTATGAAAAATGGTGTCAACCCCCTTAACTGCGTTATCAGTATCGAAAATGTAACACAATCAAACAGCTTACATATGCAAACTCTTCAATCAAAATAATAAAATTAAATATTAAATGATTATTATATGTAGAGTAACAAAATGTTTGTACGCACTGGTATAACACGATGAGACTCCATGGCGCCATCACACCTGCTGCGCTACTAGTGACGAACTCAAACGTACATTCACAATATTTTGATTGTTTAATCACTTTAACGATTTACTGATACCGCTTTTTTCAAATATCGATACATTTCACTATGTTACAAATCAATTTAAAATAATAATACTTAGTTAATAATAACATCTACTTGACGGCCATGAATGTGTAGCTCAATATGCCCGCCTTGTACTTCTATGCATTTACGGCATCGGGAAATAAAGTTAGCAATCTGCAGAATGCCATTCTAGGCTCGAAGTCGGTAGGAATTAATAACTGTACTCGACGATAATGGTACGGGTGCTGGCCATTTTCCTTTAAAACTTTCCATACACGCGTATGGTTGACACCGAGTTGATGTCCCACCGAGCGCATGCTTTGTGTAGGGTCCTGTCGAAAAACATCTAATATGTGTTCCTCTAGATCGTCATTATTAACCCTCGGCCTTCCCGCATTAGCACGTTGTTGTTCACGGCCATTGACATTTCCGAAATTGTACATGCGTATGTGAAGACGCTGAAATGCCTTAAGTGACGGTAATGGTATGTTTCTTGGAGAAGCAAACAGTTCGTCATAAAGTCTACGCGATTCCGCATAATGACAATCACATTTCCCTAGACACATTAACACATTGAAATATTCCTGGTTGGAGTACATTTTATAAAACAACACAATTTTATAAAACCGTAACCAAAAAGTAATCCACTCGGAAGAAATTTTCATGAGGAACTAACTAATATTTTTTTTTATTAAAAGGGATAGGCTCGAATAAAAAATATCGATAAATGAAATTATCGATATTTAAATAATCATAACAATAAATAAATATTTAATATTCATATTATTTCGATACTTATTTTGATATATCAAACATTAATATTATTTTTGATTGTAAAACACCATTTTTAACAGAAGTAGATTAACGATTTATCCTAATAATACAACATAGTTAATTTACCTGAAGAAGTTCCAAATTATAATATTGATTAATAATATTTATTATTAATAAAAGTTATTTTAAATGAAATTATTTTAATGTGAAAAGCGTAACTATTTATAGCAATATTGAAAATATCGATAGAATATTTATCGATATACCTAATTTTTAAACTTGCAAATCTCTATTCGAAAAACTAACAAAAGACGCGTCGCGCCACGCCGGCGCCGCGGCGCCTGCGATGAATGGCCGCGCGTGCGCCGGCTATACGGCGCCTTAACCGTTTAATAACGCGTACTTTTTTGCATATAAAAATTTATAGGTAATATTTAATATGACAAAACTAAGCAAATAATGAACTAAGTAAATAAATAAAACTAACATAGCATATTGAATTTTATGAACTATTACTGAAATTACTCATATTACAACCATTTAAAAGAATATCCTTAAGTTATTTACAAAATAAAAAATAAAAATGTTCTAAAACAATATGCATCATAGTATTGAGGAATAACAAGAATAAAACATAAACACAAATAAAAGTAAATAGTATGTATCATATTATTCGGGAACACTTTTTAGCAGATTTTTTAAAAATAGTGTTTATAGTAAATTTCAAGTCGGTATTTAAAGGTTTAAGGTAAGCTGGTTATTTATGGGTCAGATGTTTGAAACGTTTTTTCAAATAATGTCGATTTAAAACTTATTTAGCCTATGCACTGTAACTGACCTCTGCTTGATATTTTTTAAGTTATATAATTTTTAATAATAATCTTATACTTATATGTATACATGCCTTTAAGGGAGGACACAGTTTTTAGAACACGCTGTATATCAATACATTCTGTTTATAAAATTAGAAAGAGTGCATTAAATGTTTTAAGTTTTGTTTACTCGACTATACTATATCAAAAATCTAACAGATTACATTTTACAAATATTAAAACATAATTAAACGTCTTTCTAAGAAAATTACTACTTCTTAATGTATATTTCTACACACACGGCTTATTTTTTAAAACATTAACTCTGAAATTATATTCAATGAAATATTTAAATATTTTAAATAACTGCCTGTGTAAACTAATTTATTATATACTAAAACGTTATTATCGTCCTTAAATCAGCCACCAGCGGCAGCTCCCAAGGAAGAACCGGTGGAGACCAGATCAGAAGCGGCGTCGCCAGCCGCCGTCACGCTGAAGAAGTCCACCCTTAACCCTAATGCAAAGGAATTCAACCCTAGCGCAAAGCCCTTCACCCCCCGCAGCCCCACCACGCCAGGACACAGCCGGTAAGAATATGACTATTAACTCACCTTCTTTGATTCTTAGAATTTTCAACCAACTTCAAAAAAGTATAATATAATAAAAATTACTATGTTTAATAAAAACCCTCCATACTAATTATTGAAATATAAAAATCAATGTTTGTATGATTGTCTTAAAACTGAAAACATCGATCGGATTTTGATGAAACTTTGATTGGGTTGGAACATTCAGGTGAGCTTCTGGCAGGATAAATCTATATATAGTCGTTTACTTAACTTGTCTTTATTTTGATAACAATACCCCTACGAAAATCGCGAATTTTCGAACAATTTTTTTTTCATTATAAAAAACGGTTAAGTTCAACCACTCAGTTGATAATTTCTTATATAAATCTTTTGTGTGGCTAGAAATACCCCATATTTGTCTGCTAAAAAAGACAAGTTAAAGAAATACGACTATATATAGTAAATTTTTCTTTACTCGTCTTATTTAGCAAACATATATGACTTCTAACCACACATTAGTGTCTCTACACTTAGGAATGTGGGATGATAAATTATTGATCAAATGATTGAACTGAATTATTAATTTGAATGAAAAGAATTGGTTGGCAATGCGTGATTCGTTCCGTGTATTGTATACAATTCGTCTTGCGGATCCCGTGGCAGGCCGCACACGCCGGGCACGCCGGTGGGCGTGGGCATGGGCGTGGGCGCGGCGCTGGGCGGCGTGGGCGTGGTGGGCGCCGGCGTCAGCTACGTGCCCGCGCCGCCGCCGCCGACGCACATGGTGAGTCCACTCCTGTTAAATATTTATCGTAGCCGCGAGGTTTTTATTTGATTTGACGGTATTCCTAATATGATGCAATTTTTAAAATACTTTAATAATTGTACTGTTGAAGAGGTAATTTTTTTTGCATAAAAATATGTACGTAAGTAACAGTAAATGTTCTGCGGGTCAAAGCCAAAAAAATATACATACATGCGTCGGAATGTCTCCCGGCACATGCAGGTTTCCTCACGATGTTTTCCTTCACCGCCGAGCACGAGCCGAATTCAAACACAAAATTTAGGACTTGACAAGCCGGGGCTTGAACCTGCGATCATCGGTTACGATCGACGTTGTTAAAACCACACCACCAATATGTTTTACTAAGTATTGTGAGAGAGTGGAAGTGTCAGGCGAGCTCGCGTAACGTGTGCGGTGCCTCCAGGTGGCGGCGGTGCCGGCGTACGCGATGGTGGCGCAGCAGCCGCCCGCCTACCTGCCGCACCCGCACCCCGTGAGTACCCGCCCTTGTACTGATCTGTCTGTACCTCTGTATCGCGGGGAGACAGATACGTGTTATCTATTGTTACTCGTTGGTGATCGTTCGAGGAAAAGTAGCGTGGGTTCTTTTATTTTCGGATGTGTGTCTTAAATTGCTAAATATAAATAAATATTTATAAAAGAATTACAATGATCGACATAACGAAAAGTATCTACGTGTACCCGTAGATTACCTAAATTTTTATTTTTTTGAGGGTTGTTTTTTTGTTAGGTATTATTTTTGAATATTTTTTCCAATACTTTGCAAAATGCTTTTAAGCTAAAATATAATATGATTCAAACTAATATATATAGAATTTTTTAAATTATAAATATACGATTACAACTTATTTGATTTATAACTGTTAGGTAACTTTTTTTTTTACAATATAAAAACAATATTCAGTATACTTCGGTTATGTAAGCCGATTTATATTTTTCATATGTTCATTTCATTGGTTCATAGGTAGCATAAAAGTTTAAACTTGTACCATTTTAAGGTCCACTAAATAAATTTAAACTGAATTGCTCGATTGTTAAATTTTACTCAAATTAATTTTTACTTTTACGGTAATCTTTAACGTCAATTGAATCACATAACACGATAAAATAATTTAAAAACCACTTTTTCGAAATCGGTTAAAAATGCTAAACTGATTTTAATGAAACGGCGGTGACAGATGGAGGTCGCGTGCGAGTGCCGCCAGTACGCGCCCTTCCTAGTGCTCGACAAGCGCGAGCGAGACGCGGTGAGCTGGGGAGGGGGGGGGGGGCGATGACGGTTTTGATGAGATTCTCGAAATTTATCATTTTATAAAAAAGAAAAATATTGTAATTAAGTATGTCTATATTCTACACCAATCACAATTAGTAAATAAAGAAAAAACTAAATTCAATTTTTTGAAAACTACTTAAATAAAATGCGCGTCTACTTAACGGTTATATAATTGTTGTCAATCAATGTTTGCAGTTTTGTGAACGATATAATTGTACTATGTTTTTAAATTGACACTCTAAAAATCAAGTGCGCTATATAATTATTATTAGTTTCATTCTGCTTTGTATTTAGTGTATGTAATTAGTGTTTTGTTTGTGCATTTATATAATTTTTCTTAATTTAATAATTAATAATTAGTGTAATTGGATATTGTCCGTTCTAATTATTTCAATAAATAAATAAATAAATAAATAATTTTATTAATGATTCATTAATTTTACAGATAAGTAAAACACAATGACTTTAGCATTCGATTCGTCATTTTGACTTGTCTATAAATAAATTAGTCGCTTCATAACTTTGTGTAACAGATAATATCTAGATAACTTTTTAAATCGCGTTTGCACTCACAACTGTCTAGGTGAGTTCAAATGTTAATAGCTTACAGATATCAGTTTAAATAAATAAACAAAATTAACTAACATAACCGTAGCGTTTATATAATATACATGTCATTAGTGTACGGCGAGAATTACATGTGGACGCTGATAAGCAATACTGTGTCAAGGCACACGGACTTCGTTTTGAGAAAATGGCGTCTAAACATATATATATATATATATATATATATATATATATATATATATATATATATATATATATATATATATATATATATATATATATAATAAAAAGTATAATGAATTAATAGCAGACAGGCTAGTAAAGTTTTATCTAATAATAAGTTTTTCAATATTCTAAATATTAGATTAAAAAACTTTTCCCGTACTTATGTAGTTGAGATAACTTGAAATTTTTTTAATAACGTTAAATACGAAATGCATTATTTGAATACGTCAATATCTCTTAATTTGACGTTTTGTGGGTTGACACATTATTGCTTATCAGCGGCCGTATTTGGTTAACAAATAACACCATCTATAATATAAACGTATACATGATTATATTAGGAAGTATTATTTTTAAATAGAGAATCCGTCAATCTGTCAATACCGCATCCCGAGTGTGTTTGTGTGTCACTTCCAATAATACAATGATTTGGGTGCGCTTGTCGCTAACCGCCTGTCGAACTTTACTTTAAATGATAATGAATTTTTCCTACAGAATATTGTTTGATCGATACATAAACGAGAATCTATCACAATTTCTTTTATTAGACACGAAGAATATCATTATAAAACAGTTTTTTTTTTGTTTCACTTTGTGTTACTAATATACAGTTTGAAGTTTTTTATTTTTAAGCTAAATCGTGTTGTTTTAGTGAGTCTAGATATTTAACCATGCCCTAACAAGCTAAGTGTGTTTTGCTAAAACATAATTTCATCCCGTCACACGATACAGTCAAAATCCAACTTTCGACACTTACATCATTATATACTCTATATTTGTATATAAAGCATTAAGAGATTATATTATACTGGTAATCATAAAAGGTAGTGGAAGATTTTGATAAAACTATCATCTATTCTGACCTTTCGAGAAAGTTAAACATTACGATAATCCCAATAGGGGAAAGATCGCAATAACAGAATGCCAACAGAAAATATTCCATAATAAATTTCAAATTATTCCGACGAATATAAAAAAAATAATTAGACGTATTAAGAATATCACCGTTCTTAAACTAATTCGAGTACGGATCACGAGATCACTTCACTAAAACATGCTTCCATTTCGTTCGGTGATAGCTTAACGAGCTCCTGCGATATCGCCCAGAGTTTCGCGGCTGATTCTTCATCATCAGCCTTGTAAGACGCCTTCGAGTGTCGACAATCCTCAAAGTATTCCCCGCTAATTAAGTCACAGTCATACGAAACTGCCAAATAAACTGACGTCTGAGCGCCCTCTTCCGGGGTTTTGAAGAAGGCGTAGAGCATCAAACTCCTGATCTTCTCCAAAACGTTTGAACTCCTGTACAGCGACGTGTTCACTTGCCCGGGGTTCAAGCTGTTAACGGATATTCCCGTGCCTTCAAGCTTCCTAGCCAATTCCTTGCTGAATAAAACGTTGCACAGTTTGCTATTCGCGTACGACTGAATGTACCCGTACTTGTCACTGTTTAAGTCGTCAATAGTGCCGAATTTATGCCAAGACGAAGACACGACCACAACCCGACTCGGAGCGGCTTTCCTCAACAGCGGTACCAATAAAATTGTCAAAAGAAACGGTCCCAAATAGTTTATTTGCAAATCCTTCAGTATACCATCTTCAGTTCTTTCCCGTGTAGTGCAAATCGCACCAGCGTTGTTAATGAGTACGTCCAATTTAACTTCAGTCGATTTCAACTCTTCGACAAATCGTCTCACTGATGCTAACGACGTTAAATCCAAATGTATGAAACGGATTCGTTTGTTCTTTGTGATTCTTATCATTTTTCTGACCGCCTTCTCCCCTTTTCCATGGTTTCTGCAAGCGATTATCAGCTTGGCACCTCTTCGGGCTAGTTCTAAAGCTGTTTCGAAACCTATCCCGCCACTCGCTCCGGTTACGACGACGACTTTACCGCTCATGACGACGTCGTCATAACATCGACCGGTGGATAGCTTGTTGAAGATCTTTATAGAAAATAGGATGACTATTATCCATATTATGAACCACATGTCGATGCGTTGCTTGTCGACTTGTGTATCTAAAACAAAAGTTGTTTTTTTAATATACCAAACGTCACGTAGCTCTTTTAAATGATTCGAATTTATGGGTGAATTCGAGATACATCGCTGTTAGAGATATTAGATTAATTAATTATAGATAATGTCATTATATTCAGGTCGTATAAACATGCAATTTTAAAATAATTGTACACATTGATACATTTTTTTGTGCTATGATAAAATTATGACATAAATACAAGATTGTTATATTACTTTATGACAAAAGTAATTAGTAGGGGATAATATTTCAGATTTGAAAAATATTTTTCAGCATGAATTAAATAGCTATTTTTTTCGAATTTAATTTATAAACACCTAAATGTAAAATATAGTAAATAACCCAATTTTAATTTTTAAAATAAAAACCTCGAAATGTTCCAGAGTTAAAAGTAAACACAAAAATACAAGTATCATCCGGTCGAACAAGCTTATTCACCTTACTTAATCCATCGAAAGTGATAAATTGTTAAATATTTCCGCACTGGTTACGACTAAACGGGACAGAACGATGAGCACGTTTTAACGTTTCAACTTGACCGTGTTTTTGTACCGACTGTCATAATCTTAAACGCAATATTGTTTACGCAACATAACGTTTGTTTTCGACTTTGCGCGCCGATTTTTAATCGACTCAATCGACCTTGTTGTGGCGAAAGGTGTAAATTTTATATGCAAATTGCTATAAGAATGTTATAAACCTTTTGACGATGTCCTTTTGATTTTTTTTTTTGTCTCAGCAAAATAACGTGCGCGATCAAAATAAATATCTAAAGCTTTTTTGATAATTTATCGAATTGGCATTACAGTAATAAATTAATCTCGGCGACACATAAGAAGAAGTATAGTACAATATTTTTAAAAGTTTTTAACTGCGTTAACACTATCAATAGCTTAAATTTTCGCATGGAGGTTCTTTTTAAGGTGTAGGTGCTCACTAAGACAGGATTTTTGCAAAATTCAACTCCTTCAGTTTACCCGTTTGGTGTTGGAAGTTTGTATGAAAGTCCTATGTTAAGCGCGTGAAACTGCGGAGCCGTTAGGCACATATAGAGGGTAGAGTCATAGCGTGCAGTGTGTTCCAGAATAGAAAAATTGAATCATTTAACATCTTTAAAATATCAAATAATTCTTACTATAAAGATAATAACTTACATTCCTTTGAAACGAACATATTGTACATATACAAACGGATTTCTTAATCACACATATTACATTATATACCAATCAACGTTATCAATCACGACCGAGTCAATAATAACAAAACATCACTTGATCGGACCGTGGATTCACATCGATGCGTCTTGATTGGCACGTGTTCGATAAGAGGTACTATTATGCCCTACGTAGATGGGATACTACACGGTGAATTATTTTTTCTTTCTCTAACACAAAATTCATATTTAACTTATGAATGGATGACTGAAAATAATATTCATAGAATTTTAATATTTATTTAACATGATTGAAAGTATTGTCTTCTTATATTATTGAATACCCGTTCCACGAATTGTCATCTATATTAAAAGTGTCACCAGCCAGCTCGCGCGTCTGTATTACAGTCAGTATTCGTTTACTAATCGAGCCTCCTTACACTAGTGGTAACAAGGTACACATTTTAATGTTTAGAAAACGAATCCACCCCATCTATCGGCGTTGATCGTCAACGAATTTTAGATTAAACAATGGATCGTTGTTTTCATTAGTTATGAATGAATTTGCGTTGAATAAAGAAAAATACTTTGTCCCGCTGTCTTCGGTGTGCACAGGCCATTAATATTGTTTCGCCCTGTGGGAGTTGTTTTATCCGAAAGTGTCTTGATATTAATGATTTGAACATTACGAAATTTCGATTTTTTTTATTTTTAAGGACATGAGGAATCCAGTAGAGAATATAAATAAGATGTTAGATTCATTGTCCTCGTATTTATTTTTACACTCTTGTAATAATGTATTGCTCTCTCCGTTGACATTAACTAAACGTTGCAACTATCCAGATCACGTGTACATACAGTCGCATGAACAGTAAACCTACACTAAAGACAGACAGATATACATAATTATTACAAAAAATATTATATTTGTCAATTGTTTTTGTATATATGACTCTCGCAAATAATTTAACAATATACCACTACAGGAGAAAATTAAATACTCGAAACATTTAATATATGAATCTTAGACCATATTCGTTAATAGAAATATACACATAAGTTCCATTCCAAAATGTTTTTTTTTTTTTATGAATTTCATTTCCCGTTCAATTTTGTGCATTACTAATATACACCCTTAGCCCGCTAACTGAGCGTGATTTTTTTTTTATTAATACTCTTTAAACACCTCAATTAAGCAAGGAATTATATTACTTATCTATAAACATTGCTGTTTTGTTATCGACAATTACTTACTACTTTTTAATAACTGAACCACAATATTGTTAAAATTAAATAATTTGTTTAATTCAAAGAAACTGATCTTATTTCAAAACTTTATAGCATCAGCTGATAAAACATCTAACAATTAAAAATAACACTTGTGTCAGACAAACAGACAGACACCGAAATTATTAAGATCTGTTTTTAGAAGTACTGAACAATAAGAATAAGTATTTTACCATTTCCATTGATAGACAGGCCTAACATCTATATCCCTAAAAGCATCTATAAATAAGTACTTTATTCCTTGCTTCTTGCCTTCCGAAGCGTATGTCTTATGTAGATATATATGTGCAGATATATGGCGCGGCGATGGGAGGCGGCGCTGGCGTCGGCGGGGCCGGCCAGCACGCGCCACTGCCGGCGCAGTCGCAGAGAAACTTCAGGAAAGGTAAGTATATGTATAAGGCCTAATTTTAACCCTTCATTAACTTAGAAGGTATTAAAATAGGATATTGTTATATTTAAAATGTGATATACATAAACCCGATGTGAGGAACCTACGTCATCTCTATCAAAACTAATAATATTCAAAAGGAACTATTTTTATGATTTAACGAAAAGGAATTTATGTAATTTTTTTGTGTAATCGAACATTTTTTGTCAGTCTTTAACACAAACTGACTGATATTAAGATTAAGGGTTAAAATTTAAACATTCGTATATATTTTAATCTGTGGTAATGGGATGGTGATTTATTTATTATATAAGTAATGTAAAAGATTCGCTTAAAACAATAATGGATACGGATATTTATTCTAACTCGGATATCCGCAGATACGGTTACGGATATCCGGCACATCACTAACGGTGATATATAGTTGAAAATGTAAAAATTCAATGATGTAAGAGAATACATAACTAGGTAGCTTAAAAAATAACTAAAGCTAATGGACCTGTAACTTGACGATTCGAAAGTGCTTTAAAAAAGCCTATTTGAATAAAGTACAATTTGAATGTGAATTGGAGTTTATAACTAATCGGTGCTCGTGTTCGTCGGCGCAGGCTCCGGCGTGCAGGTGGCGGCGGCGACGGGGCAGCCGCTGCTGGCGCCCGCGCCCATGCAGCCCTTCGTGCCCTACCCGCACCCGCACCCCGCGCACCCGGCGCACCCCGCGCAGCCCGCGCTGCAGTACCAGCACATGGTGAGCCCGCCTGCCTACCGACCACTACCAGCCACGTTGTATGACCAAAACTGGGATTTTTTTAATTTGATCACTAATACTAAACCTGCCGTATGTATCAACGGTTTTTAATACTATACATTTTTGATATAATTTTACATAGATATATACTAGGCAGTTAAATCTGTGATTTATATATCGAGAATGACAGTATAATAAAAGAATACGTTGTTCCAAAACGTTGATAACTTAAAATGTTTCCGCACTTGAAAATCAATTTGTGTGATCAAATAACACGAGCAGTCTATAGACAATATAGAGATTATTTTTAAAGTTTAAATTACACTTGTAACTTTAACTCTTGTAATTGTTATAAAATAATTCTGAAACCTGGTAACCTAGACAAGGTTACCTTACGAAAGCGGTTGTTGTCAAAAGTGACGAAAAACTTGTGTAAATTTTGTGTAAGTGTAATTCTCGTCATATAGAACACATAATATTCAACTGTGTATACTACAAGAATTCGTAATAGTTATTCGTGCGAATGTTCCAGGTGCGCATGTACCACCACGGCGGCGGCGGCGTGGGCGTGGGCGGCGGCGTGGGCGGCGTGGGCGTGGGCGAGTACGCGCCGCCCGCGCAGTCGCCCGTGGCGCCCTCGCCGCTCTACCCGCCGCCCTCGCCGGCGCACACGCCGCACCCGCACCCCCACCCGCACCCGCACCCGCACCACCACTACCAGCAGCCGCCCTTCCAGGTGCGTACCACGCCGACATCGTTGAATTCAGTGATAGTTTTACTAAAATTTTATAATTTTGGAATTAACGTTATTTTTATAAACGACCAACAAATTTTGGAGATGTTAAACTTGTGATTTGAAAGGTAATCGTAAGAGAATTGGTCTTCTCTACCAGCTCCAAATTGCCAGTGTTTAATATCTGCCTTACTACAAAAGATTTAAACAGACGTTAAACGCGCGTCTAAGACAGTTTTGAGTTAAACATGCTTTAGACATAGATTAATATACGTTTAAGTGAGTTTAATAGATGTTTAAAACCTATTTTTGCTGTCAAATGTAACATATAACATTTTATCAATAAGTTTTTTATGAGTTTATTCGCTGTTAAGCAATTTAGATAATATTTTAAGCAATGTTTAAATCTTAAACACTGTTTAGCTAGACACGTGTTCAACATGGTTTTAATGCGTCTTTTCTAGTATGACAGTATATGTTTAAACTCATTTAGATGATGGTGATGGAAAATATCGTGAGGAAACGTGCTTGTGTTGGAAAAATTCTAAAATAGCATGTTGTTCCCCAAACCACAATAGAGCAGAGTAAATTAAGGACATCTACCGCAGTATATTACCGTACTATTAACATGTTAATAAAACTGTTGTGGATAACCAGCCAGCGACTGAGTAAAACAGGCGTATATATCTTGGGGCACATCAATTGCCGACCCTGTCAAAGTTGAAAATGGATTTTTTTTACGAATGACGTAACATTGCTACAAAATGTCATTGCTCTCTACTAGTCATAAGGGCGATAAGGTAATATATGGATGCTGATAAGCAATATTGTGTCGACCCACAACAAGTCAAATTTAGAGATGTATTCTGATAATGCATTACGTATTTAACGTTGTTAAAAAAAATTTCAAGTCATTTGAACTAAATTAGTAAGCAAAAGTTTCTTAATCTCATGTTTAAAATATTGAAGTGTGTTCCATGTATTGTATCATGCAATAATCTCGCATATTTCATAAACATATTATTAGATAAAACTCTTTATTGTACGAATCTGCTTTTAATTCATTATACTTTTTATCAAAATAGAAGAGAAAAAAAGGTGGATATATACTTCTTCAAACGAATTTATTAAGAATGGGTTTGACATGTTTAGACGCAATTTTCTCAAAATGAAGTCCATGTTGCTTGACATAGTATTGCTTATCGACGTTAATATATAGTAATGTGTCGGTATGATCCGAAAACGGATATCTGTTGTCAAGATACAGATACGTATTATTACGAACTTTACTTTTTTAATTGAAACGATAGTTGACGAATAATAAATAAGCGAATGATGTTACGATTTGCATTGCTTGGGCCTTTCTTTTGTTGATAATTCAGTATCACAATGGACATAGGTATTTATATTATTTCATCTTTTTATTGAAAATTAATAAGGTAAAAGATCCAAATAAAAGTACAATACAGTAATACGGATACGGATTTTTCTTTTCCCTCGATTATCCGTGGATACGGATACGGATATCCGGCGCATCAACTTGTTTTCCTGTTCAACCTGTGAACGCGTGTCGACAGGTGCTGCCGCAGGTGCTGTGCCCGCTCATGGGCCCGGGCGGCGCGCACCACCACCACCACCACCCGCACGTGGCCTACCTCAACCACGCGCCGCCCACCGCCAGCCCGCCGCACCACCCGCACCCTGTGCAGGTACCATTCCCATCGTTGCCAATAATTAAGACTTAAAAAAAAAGCAAATAGCTTCAAAAACAAAATAGTTTCTTTTGCGTGGAGAATACACTTATACACAGTTATCTCGATTTTAGCAAGCGGCCTTATTTTAAATGATCACCGCCGCCCATAGACCTTTACAGCACCAGAGGTATAAACTCGCTTAAAGAGGAATAATAAATAGTATAGATAGAATTCCGGATCTCGGTAGAGGCTACATTTCAATCACACACACATTACACAAAATAATTACATAACCATATTTATAAATTCTATCTAGATCAACCTGTATAAGACTATTATTATTGCAGCATATTCTACTTGTCTTAATAAAAAAAAAACAATCTACCCACACTCTGTTGGGTACTGTTTAAGTATTCTAAGTGTAAAGTGAAACTAACTGATTTTTGCTGCAAATTGACAACGGAAAAAACAATGAATGTCAATAATTGATTAGTCGGAGAAAATTGTTTTTTTATGGATTGAACGACTGTAATTCTTATTTATGATCTTTTATATGAAAATTAAAAAAAAAACAAGTCAATACTATATAAATATATTATTTAACGTTACTTCAAAAACATACTTTAGTTTTATATCATAATAATTATCGCAAAAAGTCTGGAACTTCCAGAACTATTAACTAGAAATCGAATTATTACAGTACACGCAATTTTGTTTAATGTATCCATTATGAATAATTAATTCTTAGGTTTAATGCCTTTTAGTTGCGCCAAATGGGAATGGAGAATGGAGAAGACACGAAGGTGATTTTTCGGTGCGGTTGAGATTACAAACTCAGATACATTTCAAAGACAGTCGAAATAGTAGAAATTTCATTGTTAATCCATTAAATGTATAAAGTTAATACACCAATAAGCCGATAGATGGCATTAAATGGTCATTTTCACAAAAAGGGTAACATTCATTATGTCCCATGGAGTGTTTAGTTTATGTTATTCTTTTTTTTTGGTAAATTAATAATAATAAAAAATCCTTAAATTTCCAGCAAGTGCTGCTCCCCCCGCAGCACCAGTCGTCGGGCGGTTCGAGCACGCCGGGGGTGCACTCGTCGCACCCCTAACCGCGCCGCTAGCCGCGCCCCCGCCCCGCGCGCGCGCCGCGCTACGTGCTGCGCTACGTCTACTGCCGGGCCCGCTTCTACGAGTGACGCGCTACGCGGCCGCCGCTACGATGTGACAAGTTACACCGACCCGACTGTACGGCCTGCGACGCTCCGATTCGTCTGATCGGATCGTTTGTGATTAGTCGGAATCCGTAACATCGGAGCTTTTAATCGTACGTCGTGTATCGTATTAATCGTTATAATTTATATTGTTTGATGTGTAACGCTTCGAGTGTGTCATTCGGATTCGCTCGCTGTCTAAATTAATTTCGATTAGTGTAACGAGTGAAGGATGTCGGTGATAACGCTCGTGTGTTTAACAATCGTATGTATCGTGTTTGAAAAAATTTTAATTATGTTAAATTAATACGAAACATTGTCATATCGTAGTGCGGAACTTTACATTTATAAATCGTCGTGGAAGAAGAACCGGGAAAGTGCACCAAAAACATTTGAAATGCAGACAAAAGACATTTACGTTAAATTAATAATGTAAATATTTATATAACGACGGAGCTAATATAATCATAAATTGAAAAGATATTTATTCAAAACGACCGTATATACGTTTAACACGATAATTTTTTTCTCTAAATATATATATATATAAATATTTATGAATTGTATAGCAACTGATTTATTAGCTCCGTCCTACACGTGAAAGTGTCAACGACAAGTAATAAAAATGCCTTACCGTAGCTACGTGTAACGCAATAATTGTAGAATTTTTTAAAAACGATTTAATCGCTGGCAACACTTTTCACTAAATGTGCGCGGGATTTCAGTGTGATGTAGTGTTGCCAGCGTTTCAATACCAGTGTATAAGTATAGTATAGCTTAGCACGGCGGGTTGAGCGGAGTGTGGGTTTGCGTGTGGTTTCGTATGGTTCCGACGGGTTCCATAGGGTTCCGCATGGTTATGTGTGGTTCTATAGGGTTCCGTGTGGTCTTCCGTTCCCGGCGAACAACGAAGACACGGTCGGGAGCGGATTTTGTATTATAGGTAGATAATTTTCTCTATTGGTTGACGGGATTTGTAGATTTTATGATTATTTATCTGTGGCGACGTCGTATGAAAAACTATTTTGTTTAAATGAAACTTTAAGCGTTAGATATGTTGAAAAAATCACGAAAAAAGATACAAGACATGTTTTCAATACATTTTAGGTTATAATTGACGAAAATAATTATTATAAATGTTTTTTTAAAGTACACAGTGATGAAAAAGAAATTACAAATCCCACCAATCGGTGTATTCCCTTAGCGCCCTCTCGCGGGCGTTGTATTTATTTAGTATACGTTAGTTACTCGACGCGAATGTCAATTATGCACGACGTGTATTTTTCGCGTTTTATAATCTGTGGATTTTCTTGTTTTTTCTTTTTAATTTTCGTAACTTCGAGTGTGTGTCGCCAGTTGTGAATTTATAAATGGCAACTTTTGAATATTTTATATAGATGCGAGATTGTTATGTCTCTATATATAGTGTTTATGTTATATTTATGAAAATTATTATATTATGTTACTAAAGTAAGTCAGTAAAAAAAGTAAAGAATTCATGCAATCTATTTAAACATTATTTGTAAGAGTTAAAACAATTAAAAATTACTCAATCATATCAACAATGCAATCAATAATACTAAATGCATATGAAAACAATTTTTTTTTAACTTTCATCTTTAGAAACGAAAATACATATAAATCTATTTCTCAAAAGTTAAAATAATATCGTGTTTTTATTATTACAAATATCTCATTCAAATGTATTCTAACTGAAATGTGTTCTAAAGATGTTTATACGAAATCTAAAAATAATGTTATATACTTAAATTAACGATTAAGTGTAGTAACGTCTGTTATAATTTTGCGCCTCGACAGAGTTATGTAGCGATTGATGAATTCGTTTATAGACAAATCAATATGTGTGAAAATGATTTAACACATTCACCGCCGCCGACACGCCAGGCGTGTCCATTTGTACACTTCACACGTAGTGGCAATGCGTTGACCCCTCAAACGCCGCGACTAATAAAATGACCGTAATATTTGGCTGCAAGTGACAGCATAATTAGTCAACAAATACTTTATAAAAAAAGATATTTTCAAAAAAGTTTAATTTTATAAATATTATGAGTTTTGTTTATTATTTATGTAATTTCAATATCACTTTCTTTTAACAGAAGTTGGTAAATAAAAAAATCATGCTTAAATAAAACGTAGATCCGCGTTTCAGTAGAGTCCGGCAGTTGAGAGGTTTAAACATCCGATCAGTCACTTTCATACACATTAATTTGTCTATGGCGAGAATTACATTTGTAAGTTTTATGCGACAGCGATATAATACAACTCTGAAAACAGGGGCGTAACTATAAGGTGGGAGGGCTGGCAAAATCCACGGGCCCCTGACCCGAGAGGGCCCCGGACCCAAGAGGGCCTCGGCCTGAAAAAATATTATTTATAATCATCTTATTAAAAATAAATTGTTCTCTCATTTTAAATATGTATAAACCTATGCTCTTGTCAATAAAACTTATCAGATATAGAACGAAAATGCACACAATATTGCTAATAGTTTTGGTTAACTATTTAAGTGGTTCATTAAAATTAAGTTATAACGTGACGATTTTTCCAATCCCATCCAAAGAATCAGCCACGGGCCCCAGATGGTATAGTTACGTCTCTGTAACCTGTAACAAATATGTCGCTTTGAGTGTCAAAAATAATCCACAAACAGCAAAGCGAAATGTTGTATGTATTTTATAAACGAAACTTATGAGTGTAACTCTCAATCCCCACAGCCCGTCCAGGCCTGGCGGCACACATTCCGAGTCACGGTGATCTCGCATTGTTTTAAAGATCACCGTCGAACTGATACCGCGATCCGACAGCGGTTTATATATTTATAATAATATTTATTTCTACGGTTACTGCCTTTGATATAAAAAAAAAGTTGTGCTAATCGCGTGAATTATATAAATGCGGTTAGGGCGCAAGTAGAATTGACAATAAAAAAAAATAATAGTTCGTTAGGTATACGGTCCACGGGTAATGAACTGTACGGGATTTTGAGTCCTATGTCGCGTGGGATAAGACTCAAAATACCAATCTCTGATCGTGGCATCTAATAATAATTTGTACATATAGATAATGTCACTTGAAACTTCGCTTGTTCGTAATCGGAAACTGTCATAAATATACATAGTTTGTCCCATGTACATTTTACACTTTGAATTCCTTGTAAGCGAATTGATTGATTTTTTTTTTTGTTTATTTTGCACAATTCTCGCAGATAATCGAATATTGTTAGGATTTTTATGGGATAATGTATGTACGAGTGACGTGCGTCCCATTGAAACGCAGACCCTACGATAATTATAATGTATTATGTAATTTATGTGACTATCAAAATCATGTCCCCCGCGTACCTCATTCAGTGTGCACGTCACCGTTCTAACTATAACGAGTAAAGATAACGTATAGGTCAAGTGATTTTTTTAACCCTTGCAATGTACCCGGGCGCCTGAGACCGCGTGTCTGCGCCGGTCTGTGCGTGTGTGTTTGTTCCTGTGGAAGGGGGGCTCAGTCCATGACCTCCGCGCGGTGCTCCCTGGGTAGCGCCAAGTGTGGACTCGCATTCACATTACACCGATACGTCTACAAAACGCGCGTTATATATGTGTGGTCGTATATGTCGCGGAAATTTCAAGTTTTTTTTTTTTAATCAAAATTAAGTTTTTTTTTTTTTTCATAATGTAAAATATCGTCGCGTCTATGGATTTGATAACAATTTAACGTTTCTCAATGTGGGGCTCGGAATTCTGGGTATATCGCGCCCTAATGCCCTTTACAAGTTAGTGTACAATGAGCGATCATTCGTAACAATACTCATTGATGCTAAATAACCGTTGAATTCGCTCGTTCGATACTGGCCGTTTATGTTTATTAGACATTCAATTTTGTATTATCAAATGCGTTAATTATAAATTAGAATTGACCTATAATATACAACTTTAATGTTAAGGATCGCGTGACGATATATGTATAAATCTTTCCTAAGTCCATAGCATCTAAGGTAGTGTACATATGTATATATAAAAAAAATATTATATTTAAAAAGGGGAAAAAATCATTCGAGTCCTTTCCCGAAACGGCTTCTGTTCTATTCGTGTATGATTTGTGATGTGTAAAACGAAAACGTGAAACATAATATGCAAAAAAAAATCACAAAAAAAATTTTTTTTTTTCGGAAAGGGCCTACGAGACCCCTACCGCGGTGTCGACGTGTATAGAACTGCAATCGAAACGTGGTACGGGTTATAACTATATTATTACTGTTTTTTTTTTTCACTTTTGTTTTTTTTTTATTAAATTTTATTATAACGTGCGTGATCCACCGCGTATGTTTGTTGCTAGTGACGTGAGTGAGAGAAAATTCTAAGTGCGTCTGTTGTTTGTTGTACGCCATATAAGTAAATATGATATATTATATCGATATGATTTCGTGTCGCAACACTAGTTTGCGGTATTGTTTTTGTGGTAGAGTTAAGCGGATACTATAGTGGTACTATCAGAATTTAATTGAAATACGTTTTCTTTTTTGGAAAATTAATTATATTCCGAATCGCGGAGGTGTATTCACCGGTTCGTCTCACGGTTGTGGATGTAACTATGTATAACCGAGGACAGATTTTTTCTATATAAAGGCGGGTTCACATTGAACGAAGTGTCAACTTTTTTTTTCGGAAACGAAAAAATAACTCCTCGATTTCAACTATAATGTTCGATATTTAAAAGTGTTTTTGATATATATGTATTTGTGATCTATTAAGAGTTTAATAGTATCGTATCGCGATGCTGTGAGCCCGTCGCAACACTTGGTGTCTGAACGATGCTTGTAACTTTACTATCGCTGAGCTATAGACTGAGGGATCCTAATTTTGACCAAAATATTGTACTATAAGTTTACTCGCTGTATATATGTGTATTATATCGTTTTCATGATTTATCACACGATAAAGTTACAAGCGACCGACGTTGCAGGCGCCACGTGATTTGTAAAATGTGTAAATTAGTATTACGTTGCATTAACGAATGATGAGAACGTGTAGAAAATTCGTTTCCATGATAACGGTGGAGAAGGAGACAGGTTGATGAAGAAAACGAGAAAAAAAAATTACGATTGTTACTTTTGATTTAATAAATGATATTCGAGTGCGCCTAACTTTCGTTCTATCGAAAATGTTATGTAAAACAAAATTTCGCAATAACATAACGTTATACTGTCGCGATAATTTTTGACATAAAAAAATATTCTCGTGCCTTGACCGAATGATTCGCTGTCGCATTTAAATACGGGCCATCGTGAACGCGCCCTAGTTTAAATCGTACTCGAAACGAGCAAAACGCGACGATTAATTTAATGACGCTAGGGTATAATACGTTGCCTATGAATAATGGATCAGCTTTCTCTTTTTTTTTATATTTTGTACCTGAAATATGGCACTTTTATTTGCGCGTGTAAATATTTCCAACAGTGCAGGTAAGGATATCGTGTAGTGCACTAATGCCTTACGGAGAAGGTGTTACCAGCCGCGGGGTTCCGTAGCGAACGGGCCGTTAAGACTGAGGGTATGGAGGTTTTATATAGAGCTACGCTCGATGCCTATGTATAAGGATGTATGATATGCTTGACTTTGGAGAACAATGTTTGTTTTTTTTTGTTTAAGTGTGAAGCTTGTTCTGCGCCCCCGGGCGACTCTAGATAGTGCCAAGGCACCGTTTTACTATGTTGAATGACGCGTACATCTGTGTCAACGGATATTTTTCAATAAAAAAGATAAAAAAATGTGTTTTAAACACAACACTTGGGTGTTTTATTTCCTTTTTCAATCCCGTGTCAGTGATAATTTGTTGTGTATTTTTTTTGTTTGTGGTAACGTTTTCGTAATTAAAATTAGCTGTCTTTTCTAATTATTAAAAAATATAATAAAAAAAATCAATTAAATGCATAAGTGGTTAAATATAAAATATCGATAAAATAAAATATAGATAAAATATTTCTTTTATAGTCATTTTGTTTTGCATTATGTTCATGCTATGAATTTAAATTATAATTTTTTTTTTTCGGAAATAAAAATGCCACAATGTCTCGTATAATAGTTTAATCATTATTATTTTAAAATTCATACATTTAAAAATAATTACTTAATATTATTAGTGATATAAATATATCCTCAACAAACAAAATAAATTACTATGATTAGGCAAAATAATATATTTTTTAATTCTCCAAACCGACTAGAATTTGGCCTTCAAATTTTGGAGACTGAAATACATTAAAGAAAACCATAATCAATACATTTCAATATGCTTGATACAAAATTTAATAAAAAAAATATTTCAAAATAAAAACCTTTAAAGGTAAGTTTAATCAGTCGAAACCATAGGTTCCCAAAGTGGACAGTATTGCTCTCTTAATAAATTTCTAGATACGCGATGGAGATAGTAGATCTATAAAAATATGGAGGTTATTAAACGGGCGGAGATCGATAACAGTTTGGGAATCTATGGTTTAATTTAATACAAAAAAAATCTTGCGAAAAATGTTAATTTTTGATACTTATATAGCGTAACAATGTAAGCTAACCTTATATATACTAGTATTATACAATTGGAATGGAAGCTTATATATTATTTACTTTTATGAACCTATGTTTATTTATTTTTTTTTCGCTTTTTAAAATTACGTTACAATAACAAACTTCTCAATTTTTCCAAATTAAATAATTTAATACTTTTGAATGACTACAAACATATAGTGTGAAACATACAAACGTATTAATATATATTTAAAATTCTGTTAAGTCGTCAATCATCCTTGTGATGTTTGCACAGACTAAGGGCGGATCCAGGGTTGGTCATGACCCCCATGACCCCCACCCCCTGGGCTGGGTCCAAGACCTAGGTAGAGCACTAATTATAATTGTTAAACATGATGATAATTAACATGATTTTTATATTTTTTATCACAATATAGATTTTATGTAAGTGTACCTTAAATATTTAATTAATTTAATATAATTTCTATGATTGCAGAACGTTTAACAGGACTGGCATTTCTAAACCTGGCACCACGTCCATAAAAACGTACCCATCCGAAGTAGAAGAAGTGATAACTTTTATTTTTTTTTTACCTGTATCGATTGTTATCAAAGTTAAATTATTTCTTCTTGTGCCTTGATCACAACTAGGTCCCCCGTCCCCCCCAGCTGCGAAGCTGGATAGCCTTAGCACAGACAAACATATTTTAAAGAGGATTATGACTCACAATCATTTAATTTTAAAAAAAGATTATTCGTACACATTAAATGATAGAAATTTATTCATCAATGACACGAAAAGTTTTTATTTTTTAATTATTAGCGCTCGAAATGCGCAATAATTAAATTTTACTATCAAAAACCATGGTAAATAATTTGATATTTTAAAAAGAATTCATAAAAACAAAATCACAAATACCAAATATAATTAAATGTTTCGAATATGCCTGGTGTGCGTTCTATGCACCCCTTGCATCGCATGTTTAATTTCCTCCATGAACGAGGTGGAATTATGTATGGTGGTACCACCGAGCACCACCCTCACCCCGGGGTACGCCTGGTTGATCTGGTGGACACATAGCGACTCCTCGTAGGTGGTGCCGCCGACGATGAAGACGATGATGTCCTGGGGTCGCCTCCCCGCGGACAAGTCCTCGCCACCCGCTATGGGGTATAAGTTTTCTCGAAGTTTACCCTTGATCAGGTCTTCAAGGGTGTCTTTGAGGAGGGGCGTGTGCTGGGTGTAAATGTTTTCGACGCCGCTTAGACCCTATAATGAGGTAATTACTAGGCAATAATAAACAATAATAATAATAAACGCATCACACTCAACGGCCCCCATTAAGATCGCGTGACCTTGTGTCGGGGGTCCGGAAACACTCACAACACTAACACAAACACCCAGACCACGAAAAACATCCGTATGACCAATACTTACGTTTGCCGTGAGCGGGGATCGAACCCGCGACCGTTAGCGCTTGAGTCAGTTGCAGTGACCTTTGCGCCAACGTGTCTGTCGTATGCAAATGGCATGTGCAAAAGTAAAAATTTTGAACTCATTTTTTAAAATTCTTTTTCATAAACACAATATAATTTCATAATCTTAATATATATAACTCAAAGGTGATTGACTGACATAGTGATTTATCAAAGCACAGACTATCTAAATCTAACCTAGATGGTATGACGTAGGCATCCGCTAAGAAAGGATTTTGATTAATTGTACCCCCAAGAGGATTAAATAGGCGCTGAAAGTTTGTATGAAAGCTTTTCAATTTTAAACCGATCGGGCTGAGACTTTGCACGCATAAAGCTACTTTGACGGAGGTATCAGACATCGCAGATGAAATCGCGAGCACCAGCTAGTCGAACATATGCGTACTACAAATATCTATACAAGCGTATAAGATCCAACATTTACTCGGATACACGTTGTATTTATAATTGGAATTTTGGAAACACCTCCAACGATTTTCATGAATTGTAGCATGCTGTTGATTTCTGGGGCGATAAATCGATTTAACCAGGTTTCCTATGTAGAAGACGTCCTTTTATTAGTATTTTCAAACGTAAAAAAACTTTTTTTATTTGAAACCAAAAAAATACATTTAGGTATTAATACATCACTCAGCTACACGGCGCACCTTGAACAGCCGCTTGGTGATCTTGGCGGCGTCCGTGAGGCCGAACAGGTCGCTCTGGCGCGCGTGCGCGCCGCCGTACTCCAGCGCCAGCACGGCGCCGCGCGCCGCGCCCGCGTCGCGCGCGCGCAGCGCCTCCGCCAGCGCGCCCAGCGCGTTGCCGGCGTGGCGCTCGTAGCGCAGCGCGTACAGCGCCACCAGGCGCCACAGCTCCTCCGCGCGGACGTCGGCCGCGCCCAGCAGCGCCTTCAGGCGCTGCGCCACACGGACCGTTGGGTTACACCGACCTCTCTCCTACGCGCTACGCTCCTACGCTATGCGTCACCTGCAGGTGCCCCGCGTGGTCGGACTGGCACACCAGCTCCTGCTCCAGCTCCGACACGCGCAGCAGCGAGCGCCGCGCCACGCGCGCCGACAGCTCGCCCACCACCGTCACGTGCTTCGTCACCGTGCCGGACATTTTCTGGCAAACGATTAGAGATATTGGTCGTATCTGCCAACTCAGAGTTTGAAGAATGATTGGAGTTGATCACTGTTCTGGCTGTCAAGTGGCACTCATTACACAAATGACGACACAACAGGTCCCAAGATACTTCATCTAAGAACTTACATCACAGACAATCTAGGGCAATATTTCCCATTTTTCGGGTGTTGCCATCAAAATAAAATACATTCCCGCTTTGTTTTAAAAATAATACCTACTACCAATACACGCATCGTAAATAATAAAACATTTTTTACTACCAATAAATGTGTATTATTTTATCTAATTGTTAGAATAAAATCCTAACGGAACCAAGACACGCGATTCCGATTATCTCCCTTAGGGTGGCAACTTTGGGGTGGCTACACGGAATCTTCCTTCTGGACTCATAAAAACTACTATACTACATTGC
Organism: Hypolimnas misippus; assembly: GCA_037950945.1. NCBI lineage: Eukaryota > Metazoa > Arthropoda > Insecta > Lepidoptera > Nymphalidae > Hypolimnas > Hypolimnas misippus. The sequence continues at coordinate 1,096,604 of JBBEEQ010000031.1, forward strand.
TATTAACAATAACATGAAATATTTTACCTTGAACAAGGGATAAGTTTCAACGAAATTCTTCATATCCGCGATACTCTCCACCTTCTGATGACTCTTGGCCTTCTTCTGGAACTCGTCCATCAGAGACTTCATCGTTTGTCCGATCTCACCAAAGTTGGAATATAAGTTCTGTGAACAAAGATATATTTTTACCATCTATTGCGGGCACTGTGTATACATGGACATATATAAGGGGGGTTTGGAGGGTCCGGACCCTTTCCCCTTAGTATACAACTCACTTATACTTAGTATATCGAATGAATGGCTATGACAATGGTTTATATAGTTTTTAAACTAGTTCATTTCAGTACATTTTGGACTATCATAATCCCCCCCTCCCCCCACTTCGGACTCTTGCCTTGCACGGACCCCTCCCATATGAAAGCAATAGCACTCGCGTGTACTTATGTATCAGTTTTCTGTTTCCAACAGACAATATTTTATGACTATAACGAAGTGTGAAGATGGTGTAATTATTATGACTAAGTAACATTTTTCGCAATAATCATATCTCTATCTCCATATTACCTGTCTGTTTGTCTGCTTATTTACAATAGAACCTAAACTCATCAAGGTTGTTCACAAAGGTGGTCCTACACGAGTGTAGCATGCTCGTGTCCTACCTTAGCATAGAATTCATCCTGCTCGGGAGCCAGTACCACTTCCCGGAAGTCCTTGGGCACGTCGGGCACGTCTGCCAGACTCACGCGGTTATTGTTGATCGTGAGCAGTTCGTGCACCATCGCCTGGTATGTCCACTGCGGAATGACGATTTTATTATTCCAATTTACTTTACTATGTTAAAAAATCAAAGATTTGGAAAGGTCTTATGCTTTGTGTTTGACCAGCATAAGATTTTTTAAAAATTATATATACTATTTCATTTTTTTTTATCGTTAATTTTGAAGAATGCATTTAAAAAACCAAAATAAATATTACATTTAATTTACCTGAGTTAACAATGGCGTTACGGGGTCATCCCGTCTATCCAATATGAGCAACTGAGGGGGTGGCAGGTCTCCGTTGAAGGGTATATTGTTGTCCATCAGAACAGCCTCCCTACGCATCAGCTCTCGAACCCTCTCCGCAAGCCTCGAACAGGCCTCCGATCCCGCCTCGTATCGAATCACAGGCCTTCGCTTCAGGGATAGTAATAGAGCCAGTAGACCTTGAGAGCAACGCTGTAAATGCTGCTGGTTCCAATTACGTCCTGTATAGATATTATGAGTATATTTAGTTCAGTTCAATTATATTTTATAACTGGATGCTGATAAGCAATAATGTGTCAACCCACAGAAAATCAAATTCAGGGGTAATGACGTATTCTGTTAATGCGTTACGTATTTAACGGAAGTACGGAAAAAAAACTTAATGTTTCGAATAGTGAAATGTGTAACATATTTTGCAATATTTAAGAATCTCGCATATTTGAAAAACTTAATATTAAAAAAAAACTTTTTTTATTATACCAATCTGCTTTTAATTCGTTATATCTTGTATCTTAATTGAAAAGAAAAGATGTATATACTTGTTTAAACAAATTTATTCAAAATAAGTTTGAGATCTTTAGATACCATTTTCTCAAAATGGAGTTTGCGTGGCATGACATAGTATTGCTTATCAGCATCCAACTATAGATATGTTTTGATGTTAAAACTCTGTATATATTTCTAACATTGACAAGCTCGTCAACGTCTTGTTGGACCGGAAATTATGATTAGCAACCCTTGCTTCACATACTCAGTCTATTGATTGTTGCTAGGAAACATTGTCCAAAACGATTAGCAATTTGGGTGCCAAGATTCATGAGATTATAACATATTTATAGTTTTATAATATATTTGCATAATACAACCCAATATACATACTTTTAAGAGCCAAGGTGGCCTAGTGGTTGGAACCCGTCGATCTTTAACGATGATCGCGGGTTCAAACGGCTAGCACCGCTAATTTTTCAAGTGTTAAATTTGTGTTTAAATTCATCTCATGCTCGGCGGTGAAGGAAAACATCGTGAGGAAACCTGCATGTGCCGGGAGCAAATTCTGCCACATGTATATCCGCCAACCCGCAGTGGAACACCGTGGTGGATTAAGCTTTAAACCTTCTCCTTAATAGGAGAGGAGGCCTTAGCCCAGCAGTGGGACATAAACAGACGGTTTCTTTACTACTTTTATACATTCTTTTAAATAGGTCATTCATAATAACTAGGCTGAATTTAAAATTTTTAAATCATTGTAAAAGTTCTCCTTAATAGGCGAGGAGGCCTTTACCCAGCAGTGGGATATTTACTGGCTCATTACATACATTACATTTTTAAAGTCTATTAAGTAAAGTCACTTTAGTACTATTTCTCACTTGATAATAAAAAAGACGATCATATTAGTCCCTATCAAATATGAAATTCCACAAACTATTTTTATAAATTTCATTTAGAAAACAAATACAAAATGAATACAAAAGAATGTAATAACACGTTCAGGATTATTATTAAATCTTCACATTTCAATAAAAAAATTTGAAACATGAAACTGTTTATTTATCATTAATAAGTGATACTTGCTGTATAAAAAACTGCCGCATATTATTGATATCATTCCATATATCATCAATTCTTATATTTACATAGTATTAAACAAAGTCACTTGACGTCTGTACACCCAGATTTAAACAACGGATTTGAACACAATTTTCATTAGAATAATTCAAGAAGAGGGTTTATATGTATAATATATATTGTGATAGAAAAAGGCTTCGAATTTCAAACATTTGTAATGTGAAGTCATAAAAATATTACATTGCACCTATGTGAAGCCATTCTCTGATTATTAATAAAAAAAGATTTTTTATATATTATTAGTAATTATAATTGTTTTTAGAGTATTCTCAACCACATACCGTGCAAGCAGCCCACAATATTAAAGGAGAACAAGTGACGGTCCACAGCCAGGTAGTCGGCGAACACTTCTTGGACCTCCCTCACAGCTTCCTGTTCGTCACACTCTGCTAGCGTCTTGATGTCCGCCTTTGATACTACATTACTGAAATCTGAAAAAAAATTATAGGAATTTTTAAATGAAACATGATATTATAATTTATAAAAATTACCTTATGATTAATGTAGCTTTGGATATATTTTATAATTTATAAATACATATCATAATAAAATCTTTTCTTTTTAAATTTTGTAGCACAGTTTTTAATCCTTATTGTATATATATACATATACAGAATAATGATAATAATAGTGAAAAAAATATTTGTTATTAATTAATTAATTACGACTAAAATTTATGTAAAATAAGCAAATTACATATGAAATAGACTCCATATTTTGGGCATCGTAGCTCTCGCGAGAGCAAGGCAATATTCTCCGAGGTCGGTCTCAGAAACACAATACACTTCATATGCTTCAAATTGTCCCATTTTGAGTGATTGTCAATCCTCTCGAATAAATATACTTCCTTTTGTAATATTTCCGACTGACTGAACACCATGCTGACAATACTCGTCTGAAAAGTTAAAACAAGATTTTACATTAAAATTTTTTCAATGTAAGAGCATATTCTACAAAATTCAGGGTTATTTTAAAAGTTTACATAAATTTTTAGATTCATATATATTTACTAAAAATTTGTAATTATTTTAGATTATATTGGTGATAGTTTTGATAAATATAGAAAACAAATATACTAAATATGAAATACATTTACCGTACATACAAATTATTATTATATTTTGTTAGCTGGAATACGCCTACATTTACAGCAACCGTGTTTTTAGTAATAAAGTTTTCATTACATAAAATTATCAGTTTTTAACATTAACTTGTTTTCTTGACTTACAGTGTCTTTATCCATTAAGATGACTTTCATGCCCGGTCCACTTTCCTCCGTCATTTTAGTTATGTACATTTTAACTGCCTGTATTACATTCATTTTAACTTTTTAATGAGGCTTTTGCAAATTAAATGAAGAATACACCAAAAAACGCACAAAACGTTTTTAAATCGTAATAAAGAGATCAAAGTAAAAATTTGATTAGATTTTCTTTATAAACATGAACATTAATTTAATACTCTAATTCTCAAATATATCTAAAATAAATAGTGAAAATTGTAAAACGTTAAATGACAATATCAATATTATTAAATGTCAGAATTCTGACTATTTAAGTTCGTTCAGAATTAATTTTAAAAAATCAAATATTTGCGAACTGTCAATATTTACAAGATTACTAAACTAAACTTATGTAAATTAAAAACTGAAGTAAAATCGCTATAAGTTGAGTTAAAAAATTTCTGTTTATTTAAATATTTTTCATCAAATTCAAAAAACAAACACCGAAACTTCGCATAAGCAATACGACAAAAAACTTTGTACAACACAACAAACAATGATATGATTATAATCTTTTATTCTTCTAGAACTACAATTTGAAACAAATTAAAAAAAATAGGAATGACCACCAATTAAATGTAATGGTATGATTTAAAGAAAAACATAGTAGTTGTTTTTCTCCAAATCTTACCATTATTTAAATAAACAATATTCGTTTTTTCTGTTTTTTGATAAAAAAAATATATCTGAAAATGTTTCACGATCTTAAGTTAAATCAGACCTTCTTTATAAAATATTTTATACACATGTCTGTGTTTAAAATATTTTATAAAGATGATGTAAACAACATCGTTAACCATTGAGTCGATTTACGTGAATCTAAAGATAAAATATAAAGTAAACACTCAGTATATTACGATTTATACATTTATTTATCTAATATATCCTAGAATAAAATATAAAAGCCCATTATCATGAATGCAAGTTTAGTGTCAGATAATGAATCAACGATAACATACGAGTACAGTGACGTGCAATTACATCACTAGTTATCTCACAAAAGTCACAAAGGTCGGCCGGGTCGAGGGGTTCGTCGTATAATTACAGAATTGTTTAATTTACTAAAACCTCCATTGTATTAAACGAGTAAACATGTTCTCCCGCGCTATCAAACCCGTTGCCTCAGTGGCAGCTCAAAATGGACTTAAGAATTTTTCCACTACATCACAGGTAATATCTTCAATTAAAAAAAATCATTCATAATTTAATTTTCGAATTGTTTCATCTTCAATAGAGACGAAATACATGTGTTTTGATTAAAATGATTTTTAGAAAAACTTCAAAGTGGTGGTGGCGGGAGCCGCTGGTGGCATTGGGCAGCCCTTGGCCCTGTTATTGAAGCAAAATAAGCTTGTAACCAGGCTAGCTTTGTACGATATTGCCCCAGTTACTCCCGGAGTGGCGGTCGACCTTTCTCACATGGACACCGCAGCCAAGGTCACCGGTCACCAAGGTCCTGATCAGCTGGCTGATGCTATCAAAGGTAAGTTGCAACATTCATTCATAAAACCGCGTCTAATTGATGTTAATAGTGTTACATAACAAAACATAACCTATATTTTTCAATTGATAGACATCTGACAAGGTCAAGTACAATACTGTAATTGAGATATATATATTATATTCTGTTTCTTTACTGTATTTCTAGTAATTAGGTACTATAAATAGTGATATGCTTTTCTTAAGATTATTTTGTAATTTTAAATAATCAAAAATAATAAATTAAATGTAGAATTTGCTAATAGTAATGCTATAGTAAAATGAGATTTTGAAATAAATAATAATTTTTAATTAATCCATAATTTAATCTAAACAATATTTTTAAATATAGGACATAACTACTTCTGCCAAAGGTTATTGCCAGCATATCAAAAAGAACTGTAAATTTTTTGTAATATATTACAGATGACACTAAAGAGTACAGTAAGTAAAATTCTCATAACTGGGCAAAAGGCTCTTATCCTTAAAAAGAAAGACTTATACCACTATATTGCTCTACTGATTGATAGATAAACTAAACTGTATATTTGAGGAAAATTTTGTATTTGAGTAATACGGTTTGATAGATCTCTACAATGAGTATGGTTTTTACTTGCTGGCTCAAACAGATGTTACATTTTCAGTATTCATACATATCGATACCTCCCACGTAAGTTGTTGTAACCCCAAAATTACAATTTTACAGTAGAGCACTTTAATCCGTTTTAGTTTGAAAGTTACAAGAAAATACGCCTTTTTCAGGCGTATTTTGTTGTAACTTTCCTTGAAAAAAAAAAAGATTTTTGGTATTTTTTCACATTGAATGCATTAAGCAATGCAAATTCGTGTAGTATTCAGTAAAAACGCTAACGGCAATTTTGTGGCTTACAATAACTTACGTGGGAGGTATCGATATGTTATTGAGTTTTTTTTATTACATTCAACTCATTGAGATGTGTGTAGGATAGGTAGTCTATACTTATTTATATTAGATGGCATAGCCTATATAAAATAAAGACAGACAGTCAAGTTTTTAATTATACTTTCACATTAATTAGTTGTTAGATTATTATACAACTGCAACAATAAATAATTATATTTTTACAATGTTTTTATAGTTATTCTACTATTCAAAGTCAGAGATGAAGACAAATCTAACAAATCAAAAATCATCATCACCTGATTTTGTTTTATATAGATAAATTACGTTTTCTTTTAAATATATGTCATCTTATATATAAGTGAGAATAACATATACATATCGAATAGTATATGCAGTAAAAATAATATATTTTTTTGCTATATCTTTTTCTTCTGATAAAGTAAAAGATAAGCTTATAACTCACTTTATACTGTACAGCAATAAAATGATATATACATTTTTAGACTTGTCTCTTAATATTATTCAACAGCACAGAACATACAGACAAAATTACAAGTTCTTGTAACACTTACCTGGTAACAGTTACCTAGGTAATTCTATGAATGCTGTAGTCTAAAATAAAGGCTGACTGACTGACAATATATTCATCAAGTATAAAGCATTGAGAAATGAAATGAGAGCAAAACTTTAAGTAACTAATATTAATGGTTACAGCTTCTCCCCTATTAGTTTGTGTGATGTTATATAGCCTATCGCTATGCATAAAGCAAAAAATACAAACTCTCTTTAAGTAACCTAAGGGTACTGTATAACATGTAGCTTTATTATTTGTTAATTGTATTATTCATACAGAACAAATTAAATTGTGATTTATATTATCATGTAAAAATTTTGAGTTTCTTGTTAGATATTTTTGGAATTTACATTCTGTTTTGGTTGTGACTTTATCAAATAAAATAATGCTAAACTAAGAATTTTAGTGTTTATTAATCTTGTTTATGCGAATGAAAGGACACTTTTATTTACCACTTCTTAGCGAGATAGTTTAAAAATATTACTTTAATTGATCAGTTATTATGAAAATTAATGACAATAATTTGCATTAATATGTTATTGTTTCATATCAAACATAAAGCTGTGTGGAATGAATGTATGTTAACATTCTCATAGGATCTTAAAGGTGTAACTATCAAATTCTATTTATCACAGGTGCTGATGTAGTGGTAATCCCAGCGGGTGTTCCCCGCAAGCCCGGTATGACTCGTGACGATCTCTTCAATACCAACGCATCGATTGTACGCGACCTCGCTGCCTGCGTTGCCCAGAATGCTCCCAAAGCCATCATTGCTATCATCACCAACCCCGTCAACTCCATGGTGCCCATTGCCTCTGAGGTCATGAAGAAGGTAGCTATATAATACTTTTTTTTATTTATAGTGAAGTAAAACACTAACATACTACAAAAGACACAATAAAACCCAGCTCAACATGTGTCCAGCTAAGCAGTGCTTAAAAATTAAACATAACTTAAAATCTTGTCTAAATGGCTTAACATGTAGTAAAATCATAAAAACATTATCATCTAAAATAGATTTAAGAAATTTGTTAGGCTACGTCTAAAGCACATTAAAAACAAAATTGTTCTTAGATGCGAATTTGTAGTACAGATTTTTATAAACACGCGTTTATTTAGCTTATGTTTGAAACTTTTGTAGTAAGGCAGTTAATGTCCAATTGCTGGGCACAGGTCCGTTTTCCTGCTAAGGCGAGTAATCTAAAGTATAATGGTGAATATACACATCTCACAATTACTTCTAAATTGTAATTAAATAAGTTCTGTTACAATCATCATATGACTTTTTAATATGTATAATGTATGTATATATTATTATATTATATTGTAATATATCTAGTTAAGGAATATATACTTAAAAAACTTAAAAGTCATGACAACACACTTGTAGGAGGAAAGACTTAAATTTCCTGTGACAAGTAAGCCTTGTAAATACTGCCTTAGACACTGCACAAAAGTAGAAACCTTTTTGTTACCAGTTGTCTTAACTTTTTTTGATTGGCAATGCAAATGTACAAATAGTTAAATTAGCAGTATGCGCAGGGAGTAGTTGATTTTAAATTGATTACTAGCTTTTATAGTCACTGCTTCGCTTTTGAATCGTAGCGTGATGTAATATAGCCTATTAGCTCTTTCAATAAATGGGCTGTTCAAGGAATTTTACTATTACATTAACTATACTATAATATTTTAATATTGTCATAATTGCTATATAATAACTTGATATCAATATACATAATTATATAAACATTAATGATTGTTTCTCAAACAAAATATAATAATTGCTTTGAAATGAAATTATTTATATAACAATTATTTTTAATGATAAGCGAAGGAAATAGGTTCATTGATAGTAAATAAACATATTTATTTTAGTTAACAAGGGGTTCATTTTTGTTAAACTCGAGTATAATTGATACAATAAGTCGTAGTAAATCATTGTTTTGCATCTTAGTGAAAACTTTTCGCCTACCTATGTAAGTACAATTTTAAAGAAGAACAATTTATTTACAAGATAAAAAAAAAAACCTGAAAAATAATTCTTCAATGAACAATATTGTTGCTGAAAATTTGTGAGAGACTATGTATCTTGTAGTAAATTTCGCATCAATAAGATCAGGCGAGAAGTTACTCAGACTTTTAACAACTAGAGTAGATCTGATAACCTTCAAACACCTAAATAGGTCTCCATAAATTATTGTAAAAACCATCTCCAGAATATCATCTTTCAGAAAAAACCCTTATCATAACCATTCTTTAGGGAGCTGTGATGTCAGAGACACACTGATAGACAGATACTCAGATGCGTCTAAAAATTTATAACGACCCTCTTTTTGCGTCGGGATTTAATAAATAGGCAAAAACGTTTTTACACTTTAAAATTTATGAAATGAGATTATATTACAATATTTTAATCTCCATAAAGAAATTATAAAGATATTTCATTTTTTCCAATATTAAACCGAATGAATATTTCTCCAGGCCGGAGTATACGATGCCAACAGAATCCTCGGTGTAACTACCCTCGACGTGGTGCGAGCAGCTGCCTTCATCGGTGAGATCAACGGTGTCGACCCCCAAACTGTCTCTATCCCTGTCATCGGTGGCCACTCCGGAGTGACCATTATCCCCTTGCTCAGCCAGAGCAAGCCAGCTGTCAAATTATCTGACCAGGCCAAGATTGATGCTTTAACCCAGAGGATCCAGGAAGCTGGTACCGAGGTGAGTGTTTATGACTTATTAATTATTTTAGCCAACTTTTATATTAAGAAGAAGTTTTTTTTTATGTTAAAAACTATAGACAAAAATATAGTTTTGTCTACTACTGACAACAAGTTTATTTTTTACAAAATACAAAATTTTATAACAAGTCATAATAAATTATAATATCATGAATATTATAATAGTTTAGTTTTTAGGATGATTATTATTCATTAATATGAAATCATTATTTCATATCATTATATCATATCCTCATTATCTCTAGTACCTAATAGTGGCATTTTTTTTTTATGGTTATGTAGTAGTCAAATTTATTTTTAAGTAATTATTTTTATTATATTATTAATTTATTCAGGTGGTGAAGGCTAAGGCGGGTGGTGGCTCAGCCACGCTGTCGATGGCTTATGCTGGAGCAAAACTTACCGGTTCTTTACTTAGAGGACTTAAGGTGATAACCATATTTTTTGTTTTTTTTTTTTAGCATAAAATACTATATTGTTTCACTATATTTTATTAAATTATTTACAATATGTTAAGATATATTTGAAATAAAATATAAATTGTGTATATTAATATCACCTTTACTTTATAATTCTATTTTATTTAATTAATATATGTATTTAACAATTATATTCTTCCATCAGGGTGAATCCAATGTAGTTGAATGCGCATACATCAGGTCGGACCTCACAGAGGCTACCTATTTCGCAAACCCTGTAGTACTCGGCAAGAACGGAGTTGAAAAGAACCTCGGCTTTGGTCAGCTCAACGACTACGAGAAGAAACTACTCAAGGCCGCCATCCCTGAGCTCCAGAAGAACATCAAGACCGGTGAAGACTTTGCCAAGAAGTAACTCCCGAATCTGTAGCAAGAGTTAGGACCAGGCAGAAACGAAATGAGTCTTCGAAGTAGTGTTTTAACCAAATATATAGACAATTCTATTGAAAAACAGTATATTATTAATTATACACGATCACTATTAAACTGTTTGTAAGATATGAATTAGGTTTTAAGAAAATCAGTGAAAATTTTGTCTAAAGTTACAAAACCTGGTCTGGAGTAACAACTCCTAGAGAATTGAAGTACGAATGGTTTTTTTAATTTTTTTTTTTTTGTTAATACCTTGGTTATTGCATTTTGTCGAATATTTATTATGTTTTTGTGATACAAGAGTATTTTTTTTTGTTGTCACCGAGTGACTGCACTGTGCGATGTTTACCGTTAAACATGTTCTTATTAAAATAAACTGAATTTACCCACTTTGTTTTATTTGTCTTAACTGAATAAACCGCTGTTATAACTATTCAAATTATTTTTTTTATAAAAAAACATTTGGCCTTTTTGAATATTTTTAATTTTACACTGTAAATAATAAATATACAATTGTGTCGATATTATTTCATTTCGATATAATCGATTTTGAGACATGATAATATCAAACCTCTCAGTAGTGATGGAAACTTTCTAGTTTTAATTAGTGTATAATCACTACATTAGTTGTAATAAGGAGTTGACGTCAAATATTAACATTAGAATATCTATATGTTAGTTATATTTTCTGCAATAGTTAAAAAGTTATATGGTTTCTATCGACATAGATCTATTTTAACCAATCAAGTTACCGATTTTTTTTAAACATCATCGTCGTGATTTAAAAAGAGCTGTTAAAAATGTTTCCTACAGTGATTACCTCCATAATAACAGAAATTTGTAAGCGATACTATTGCATAAATTATAATAATTATGGTAAAAAATAGTGTTGGCTATTTATGAGATATCGATAATGAACTTCCTATAGATATTCTATCTAGTAGAATAAATACTAGCGAGGAACTGCGCTCTTATGAAGTACAAAACGATTTATTAACACATAAAAGTCTAAAAACAGTAACAATTTTTTTATCTTAATAAAACCAAATATTTAAAATATTTTTTTAACACGATTTTATTTTGACGTTCACACATCACTGTTTAAAGTACTCTAAAATGTCACATATCTTGCGATACACTCGAAGATGCGATTGTTTTTCATAGAATTCTATATATATTTCCATTAAAAGCAGCACTAAATAGGCGGAAAATACAGTGACTCCAGTCCATGAGCGATTTTTTGGATTTCCGTAGCTTACTCGTGTACTTTCGCTCATAGTTGCATTTGGCAATAAACCAATGTTTATTTTAAGATGTTATAAACCAAGTATGCAATAAACAAATAAGAAATAGACAGAGGTACCTAACTATGTGAAATATTACAATTAGGGCCTGTTTTACCGGTTATGGATAACGTCCATGATAACTTTATCCGAACTATCTACCCAATAAACTCCGATTTTGGGTTTTAAAGGTCTTGATTAAAAATATGAAATGGATAAATTTTTTAACAAATATAAATAAGGATGGTGTATCGAAATATTTTAAGGCGACGATGCCGTTCCGTCTAATTATAAATGCCAAATAAATTTATTTATAAGTTAATATACTAGGTAGCTCGATGGAAAAAAATATATTTGCAAACCTCATTCGTTGTATATATACATGTCGGATAACTATTTAAAACTTCACTACGAACCGGTGAAACGGGCCCTTAATTTATTTTTTTGACGTTCTCTTCAATTCAACCTTTACTTCATATCTAATATAGATTTTATTATGCCAGACAAGTATCTAAAAGTACAGGCATAACAAACAAACAAAGCTACTTTCGCATTTATAAACACTGCAAATGTATAATTTGACTTTCACAATTTGTCTTTTGCTGACTATCAGTTCTTAATTCAATAGAACTCCTTGATTAAGCTTTAAGTTGTGCTAATTGAGATTGTTCGGTGGGAATGTCGGTTCTCAATTTTGTAATTATGTTAGAAGGAAATAATAGATTGTATACCTACCTCTATTCACGAAGTAGTGATGGTCTAAAGTACACACTCCTCTCTCCTCTGGTGCCTCAAATGTTCATGGGCGGCAGTGTTCACTTAAGATCAGATGGCCTGCCTCTCTGCCAGTTATTTTTATATAAAAATCTAACATGTTCCAAAATTATTTCGTTTTCAATTAGGTATATAGGATAGTCGTCTAATACGTTGGCCATTAGCATGCTAGGTTATGTTAGAAATTGGCCTGCACTAAAAGTGATTACAATAATATAGTGAGCCGAATGCGAATTTTTTTTACTATTTGATTGCATTAAGTAAACCCACATTTATATTGGATTGAATCAGCGCCATCTCTTGTTAACAAAGCGAAACAAAATTAATGAGTGAACAAGTGAAGATTGGTGGATTGAAAGAAAGGCGCGTGTGATTGGTGGATATATATTTTTGTGAGTGGAAGCGACAATTATAATACGTCGAATAGTTAACGTTAACGTAAAACACGCATTAGGCACACTGTATAAAACAATATGGCATTGATTCTTGAAGTCATTAGACGACTAGTACGATGGGTTATATTTTAAAACAATATATTTTATTTATTGCGGAGTTTTAGTAAAAAAGAAGATTTTTTAGATGTTTTAAATTTTTCGATTTATTAAAAATATCAGTATCAATAGCAAAGTCAAATATAATGTTCGTTTCGATAGCAAGTAACAATATATCTTATCTAGTATATCTATAGAGTTATCACAACCGTCAGGTATATACAAAATGATTGGAAATAAAACACAACATAGATTTGCATCTTATTTATTGATCTGTCCTCCCAAAACTTTGTTTTTGCTTATGATCGGACTTACAAGGATTATCTTCTCTTTCGACTACTTAATACGTTACATTTTTATAAAGAAATCACAATGTGTGGGGCCGCCGCCGGCCGCCTCGCGCTTGACACATTCATCAGTCGTTTTATTCACAATGTTCGAAAAGACATTCGCGACACCCCCTGCGTGTCCAACTTACGCTTTATGCAAAGGCTGTTCTATTTTCTAGTTTTTTTTTTTAATCGTAATATAAATAATTTTAACTTTAAATAATGTTATAATTCTGTTACACTGTGATTTTAATTTAGGTTATATTTTGCTTTATATTTTTGTTAAGCGGCAATAGTCTGGGTGTCGCCGGAGGCGGGCGGCGGCGGACGGGCACGGACTCGCACGGACGCGCACGCACAGACACACACGCACTCATAACCTGCTCCCGCTCAATATTTATACCGGTCCTCGGACCGACCTAACTAGAAAATGAAAATCTCTATCGTACTCGTTAAACTAACCTGTATAATTACAAATGCACAGTATGTATACATAATAACCATACACTTTTACAATATGTATATAATTTACCGTTTCGTTAACCGTGTTTACACTATGTATAATGTATATGTATACGTGAACAGCGTGGCTCGACCGTTTCGGACTTCGCTGCGCCGGCGGACTGTACAGACGATCGGTGATGCGCTATTTACACGACAAATGATAATTCAACTACGCGTACTAACTCGAGTGATAATCGCGACAGCGAAATCCGAAGCGAAGCTATACAAAAAAAAAAATTAAACTTATCGAGTGTAATACTTAAGCCTAGCAGGCAACGCCGCCTCGGAACGCCCTGAGCGAGGAATCTGCGAAATGCCCGGGCGAGGTCATTTATACAAACTATCATTTACACAATTTACAAGTACTTAGGTGTAGATATGGACGAAGACGCGCGGCGATCCTACGCTACCGGTGTTGAGATGGAAGACTGGGTCAATATTACAGTTTCGCTAAACGTGGCTGCCACTTAAATTTACTGAGGTATGCGCAGCGGCAGTGCTATACAGTGTACATAGAATATAGCCATCTCGATACTCGAATACGCTCGCAACGCCGAATAATGTAGACTCTGAATTTGCTAATTTTTACATTTTCTCCATTACTATCTCTAATATATCGAGATTTCACCTCGTGGCGACATCTACCGGCACACCCGCGCATCACTATCTACATTATTCACCATTACGGTCACTACGACATTAAAAAGACAAAACAAGTGAAAAAAACAACAAATAAATAACAATTCAATATTCACATCTCACTGCAGTCATGTAACAGTCACATCGCGTGACGAGTGACGGCGAGCTCGTCGGCAGATTCCCCTCGCGCACGTGACACACTATGTACAATCACTGTCGCCCGCGCGGGCGACGTGGCTCGCTTCACTCCGCTGAAACATCGGCGAATGGAGTCCACGTGCGGAAATATCGACGTAAAATCGCGTTTCGATCACAGGATTATCCGAAAGTCCGTTAAAGCTTCTCGTAACCGAGCCGCGGCGGCCGTACTCCTCCGCGGCTCCTCAGTATTAAATTCAATAGTATTCGTTGTACCGGCATCGTCTCGACGCTCAGCGGATCCACACATATGGACGCTGATAAGCAACACTATGTCAAGCCGCTCGGACTTCATTTTGACAAAATGGCGTCTAAACATGTGAAACCTATTCTTAGTAAGTTAGTCTGAAGATACATCCATGCTCGCTTCGCCTCGGCGCGCGTGGCGCTAGTCAGGGCGGAGGCTCGCCGAAGCGGATGACGGAGCGTCGCCCGGCGCCGGCGCCGGCGGGGGCGGGCGGCGGGCGCGGGGCGCGCTAGGCGCGGGGCGGGCGCGCGGGCGCGCGCGGCCGTCAGTCCTCGTCGGACAGCGGCTCGTACTGCGCCGACATGAGCGGCGCCGGCTCGGGCTGCGCGGGCGCCGGCAGCGGCGCGCCCGCCGCGCTGCTGGCGGCGCTCACCGCCGTGCTGCCCGCCACTGAGAGATTGCGAATTGCAAATTAATACATACGTGCTCAAGATACAATTTTTGGTATACTTCACAAAGGCTGGTCATTTCAGTTCATTCATTGAAATATCTAATTTGTTACGGTAATTTTGAACTATGTTATCAATTAAATATTATTACAATGAAATATTATTACAAATTTTATTATAAATAATTATATATTTATTGACTTCAAGTCATTTACTACTAGTCATCGCAAAAATGAACTTTTTATCATTTTTTTGTTAATTATTACTTTTTGTCCACGGCTTCATTAATTTAATTAGGTTGTCTCAATAAATTGACTTACACCGCCATCTATTAAATACTAACGGAACTGAACTTAAACAAAGTAACAAAACATTAAAATCGAGACAAAATCAATCGTATCAAATTTTTTATATAAATAATATGAAGGGTCAGTACTGACCGTCGGAGGCGGGCGTGGCCACGTTGAGCGCGGAGTAGGGGTACGCGTAGGAGGTGGGGAAGGGCAGCGGCTTGGCGCGCTCGTCCGCGTCGTTGCGCATCACCTCCACGATGCGCGTGGTCACGTAGTCGTAGGCCGTGAGCACGCCGCCGCCCACGCCCACGCCGCCCACTCCGCCCACGCCGCTGTAGCGCCGCCCGCCCACGCCCACGCCCGCACCCACGCCTGCGCCCGCGCCGCTGCTGCCTCTACTGGGAACAAGCAGTGGATTAGTGATTGGGTGAGAGCTAAGTGTCCGACCGACACTTTTACTAGTTTTAGTATGTAGTGCAGTTATGTTTATAGCAAGAATTAATAAACAATGATTATATAGTACTATGTTCTTTATTTTTTAAGCAGAAATAGATTATATTCTTTAAAATTCTATAACTCAAGGATAAATAAATCTATAATAATGAGACATACACATTATTATAGGAAATTTATTGCTTTACAAAAAGGATCAATTAAGATTTTTCACTAAACCTTAGGCGAGATTTACACTTATTTTTGACAGTTACTTGTAACTGTTACTAGGTTACAGAATTGTTTTTCATCACCTACGAAGAGTAAAATTTACAAGTGTAATTCTCACCTAATGGTCCAAAAGTTACTGAAGCTCAAAGATCATATAGAGGTTGATAAGCAATACTGTGTTAACCCAAAATAAGTCAAATTCGGAGATATTGATGTATTATCTTATTGCATCACTTATTTAATATTTTCAAGAAATTCAAGTTATTAAAACTGTCGTTTAGAATTTCAAGTGTGTTCCATATATTAAAATGTATACAATAATCTCATAAATTATTAGAGCAAAGCATTTTATTATAACAATCTCCTTTTAAGTCATAACACCTTTTATCAAAATAGAATTAACAAGATATATACATCTTCAAATAAACTTATCACGAATAGATTTGATAACTTTAGACGTCATTTTCTCAAAATGAAGCGCGTGGGTTGACACGGCACCGCTTCCGGCGTAGCAATACATCGGGCGAGTCTCACCCCGCGTGGTGCGAGTCGGGCGGGCTGACGGGCTCGAGGTAGGGCGCGTGCTTGGGCGCGTCGCGGCGCCACTCGTCGCCCGCGCCCGCGTACTCCGCCGCCGCGAACCGGTTGCTGCGCACACGTTTAGCTTACACGGGTGGACACCACCAGCGTACCATACCAACAATCCTATCATGCTGCTTACTATATATAACCTCAATGGTTGAGGCTTTGAATTGAATCAGTCAGCCAAGACATTAAATAAAAAAATAAATAAACACTCAATGGCCGCTATTAGGATGATGATCCGAGGATTCGGAAACTAACAAAACAAACACAGACACTGAGACAACGACAAACATCCATATGGCAATAGAGATGTTTGTAGTGAGCGAGGATCGAACCCGCGACTGTTAACGCTTTAGTCAGATGCAGTGACCACTGCGTCAACCTATTGTTCAAATATGTATAGCAATAAATAGAGTATACTTCTTCTGTATTTAAAAATTCATCTCTATGGAAACTTGAAAGTATCAAAATAAAATTTTGGGATATGTCAATTCGGCAATCGGCAAAAGAATTGCTATGAATCAAACAATTTTTACAACAAGGGAACTTAATTTGACAGTAAGTCATATTACTTTACTAAACCAAAAGGTATGTAACATTATATGATAATAACTTACTTATGATGCATCAGGGAATTAGTGTTGGGACTGCTGAAGTCCCTAACGATGATGTTCGAAGCGAGGTCTCCCAGCTTGATGCTCTTGTGCATGACGGGCGGCTCCTCTCGTTCGCGTTCCCGCTCACGTTCACGATCGCGATCACGATCGCGTTCGCGCTCACGCTCACGATCACGTTCGGGTTCGCGCTCACGTTCGCGCTCACGGGCGTGGTCGATGGCGATCACGCGCTCGGGCGGCGGCTGCGCGGGTTGTTCGCCCTCGCGGATTATCTTCTAGGACCAATTACAATAAGGCATGAAAATATGAAAAGCATGTGTATGTGTTGCTAAAACATAATATGAATGTTTTTTTTTTTGTTACGAAATAAGTTAAAATGATTTTTTTTTCTTTAAAGAATTTGTTACAAATTGGCTGTTGTAACAACTCTGTGTAAATATATTATAAGTAGACTTACACTAGCGAACTTGTACAAGAACTGATAAGTCAATACGAAACATGATATACATATGAGTGACAGAGAAGACGCTATTTCACAATTGGTTGTAAAATACAACTGAAGACCTAACTGATTACAATATCGTCGTCTAGTTAAGCGACAGTTGACGCTAACAATTTTTAAATAGTAATGATTATAACTTGACTGGCTTCCGCTTGTGTCTTTATCAATTATATTTTTACTAATGATACGTCTGTTAGGCGTGACAAAGTTTTCAAAACCTGTAGAATAGTCTAGCTGCATTCATTCCTATGAACCATAGCGTGATGTAATATAGCCTATAACCTCCTCAAAAAACGGCCTATCCAACGCAACATTGTCGCACCAGAGTAGTTCCCGAGACCTCGATACTAGTTCAGCAGTTCGTACTCACCGGCGGGAACCTCTGGTCGCAGGTCTGGTTGATCTGGTGCGTGATGATGGCGTTGATGAGCGAGGCCGCGGTGAGCTTGCTGTCGGCCGCGCGCGCGCGCTCCGCCGCCGCGCCCGCGCCCGCCGCCGGCGCCGCGCTGGCCGCCGGCCGGCCGTGCGGCGAGCAGCTGCACAGACACGACTGTCAGCACCACCGCGAGTGGCTCGCTGGCTGTTACGCGCTTAGCGTTGAGTACTGGGTGTTTGTGTTGTGTTTCCGACTCAAGGTCACGAGATCTTAATGTGGGCGTTGACATGCGTTTATTTATTATTATTAATATTGTTTTTTTAAATACATTAATGACAAATTGTTAGTATTAACCTGTATGAGTGAATTCTAAAGTGCACTATTAGTGTGTTTTTGTAATTGATAACTTTGAATGCAATAGGTTAATGAATATTGTTTCTTTGAGTTTCAGAATCAATTCCCAAGTCATATTTATGGTATAACACCACTGGGCAAAGGCCTCCAATTAAAAATAAGATTTTTAAAACTCCAGTGCGAGTCATACATGTGTCAGAATTTCTCCCAAACATGCAGGTTTCCTCACAATGTTTTCCTTCACCGCTGAGCACACATTAAGCACAATCCTGATCATCATTTAAGATCGACGTGTTCTAACTACTAAGCCATCTTGCTCAATAAATAATAAAATATATATGTATTTAATATTATATATAACTATCTTTCACCCGACTTCGTCCGCGTGGAATAGTAAATCCAAGATTTAATAAGCCATCTTCATTACAAACAATCAAATCGGTTCAGTAGTTTTAGCGTGAAAGAGTAACAAACATCCATCCGTCCCCACACAAAGTTGCGCGAGTGCAGCATAGGTGGGACACGCACCCGTCCTTCCTGTCGAGCGCGTGCAGCGGCCGCTTGGCCGGCGCGGGGCTGTAGGCGGCGCCGCGCCGCTCGTCGCCCGGCGCGTTCTGCGCACACGACGCCTTTGTTAGCAGTTATGTTCACATTATTTTATATATGGATGCTGATAAGCAATAATGTGTCAACCCACAAAAAGTCAAATTTGGAGATATTGATGTATTTTGATACTACGTCACCTATTTAACATTATGCATTCTAATTTCAAGTCATCTACACTAAATATGTATGGAAAAAAGTTTCTTAACTCTATGCTTCGAATTTCAGGTGCATTCCATATTTTGTAATTAATAAAATAATCTGAAGTATTTAAAAACCTATTATTAGAAAACTTATTAAATAAATCTATCTGCTTTTGATTCATTATACATTTTATCAAAATGGAAGAGAAAAGATGAATATATACGTCTTGAAACAAATTTATTAAGAATAGGTGTGACATCTTTAGACGCCATTTTCTCATAACGAAGTTCGTGTGGCTTGACACAGTATTGCTTATCAGCGTCCATATATAATCTAAATTTCGGCTTCAACGACTTTCCAGTTAAATGGGGTTTCAGGAGCGAATAATCGATCTACTTACATTTTTAGAAAACATTGTTTTATCCATGTTAGGAAAATCTACTACAATATTATTTAAATACTATGTGAGGAAAATCGAAAAATATTATTCATATTACATCAATATGTAATTCGTATCTATAGAATATTTTTTCAGTTGTTGTATTTAGTAGACAAATACTTTTAATTTTACGTAAGAGTTAGAGATGAGAAACTATCGATCGAATGTCTGAACTGAATCATTTTTATTTTTAATATAATTTTTTATAATAAAAAAATTATAATTAAAAGTAATTTTCGAAAATTAGTGATTTTCGTTCCGGATATTGTTATCAAATAAGACAAGTCTAGACCAAAAACACGAATACCAACAGATCAAAGCTCAGTCATCTAGATACTGTACTATTACTAAGACATATTATTTGACATTAATAATCTGTACGAATAATAAAAAAATTGTTCAATAAGGAATATGAGAATTAATTTATTATCAAAATATTACCTGTGCTATTTGTAGGTGTAGTCGGTCGATCAGCGCGTGCTGCTGATGCTGCGTGTGCTGCTGGTGTTGCTGGTGTTGCTGGTGCTGTTGGTGCTGCTGGTGCTGCTGGTGCTGCGAGTGCTGCGGGTGTTGCGGGTGCTGCTGGTGCTGCTCGATCACGTAATGTCTGTCTTGAATTGGTACCATGCCTCGTTCTCTACTGGAAAAAGAAAATAATTCACGTGAGTACAAATGAATACATGATTTTGGAGTTAATTTTATTTTTATGCGCAGCGCTAAGTATTATTATTAAAGTTTAGACCAGGGTTGTTGCTGCTTTAGATGTTTACAATATGAGTGGATGCTGATGCTGATAATAATATTCGCAACAACCCTAGTTCAGTCCTATACACTTGTGGAATCGCGGTATACCTGTCTCTTTGCGGCGCGCGTCTGTCTGTCGCGTACTGCGTGTGGTACTTCTGTGATAGCGCGAACTCGCGGGACCCTCTACTGTAATAGAAAATGATTAAAAATTATTATTATCTTATTTACTATACATAAATGCTATGGCACTAGCGGTTTCATTCGCGTTCATGGTTAGTGCTTCGCACCATTGAATCGTAGACTGATGTAAATGCTTATAACTTTCCTGGATAAACGGGCTATGCAACGCAAAAATAATTTTTTTAATCGGATCAGTAGTTTCAGGGATTACTCCTTATATAGTAACTTACAAACAAGTTTTTTATATCTTAATAATATTAGTTTATTATCTTTTAAAAGAAAAACTATTCGAAAATCTTTAATTATCTATAGATGAAAAAATCTAAATTATTTTATAAAGTAGAATATTTCATGGTATTACAATAATGTCTTGTTACCACAGAGTAAAGTAAGTATGAGTTTGTACGCGTACCTCAAGTCATGATGTTGCGGGTGCTGCTGGTGCTGCTGGTGCTGCGCGTGTTGCGGGTGCTGCGGGTGCGGGTGCGGGTGGTGCAGCGGCTCGGGCGCGGGCTCGGGGTCGCGGGCGCGCGGCACGGGCAGCGCCGGTGCTGCTGATGCTGCGTTCACCAGAGACGTGAAGGCTTCGTGACCTGCAGACAGAATGATATTACAAATTTTGACTTATCATTAGTAGTTTTATTATATACTATAAAATAAATAATGAGTAGCTTATAAATGTTCTACTGTTGGGTATTTAACAATTAACAAACAAACAATGAATAACAACAACCAAATAAAAAGATTTAACGAAACAAAATATTAACTCTGGCTCATAGCTTATGGTTAGCTATGCAACTGTTACTAGGTTACAGTGTTGTTGATTTCCACTGGTATTATATAAATATAGAATGTTAATATTATAATGTAATAAGTTTATAGATTTTAGCACACAGAATGCCAACCACATTGGACAACGTTGCCTAGCAAACAACTAGCGACTGAGTATGACGAGAGTATCTTTAAGCCAACACGTTAATTGACGAATCAGTCTCAATTGTTAATGGGTATAGATGTATAATAACTAATAGTTTGACCATAACACTTATATTTATATAATATCATTGTTTATATAAATTGCAGTATAACCTTCCTCACTAAATTATCCCACGCAAATGACACAAAATAAAAAATAAATTTGACCTCTTTACAATATGAGCTACTATTCACCAGGAGGGGGGTGCGGGTGCGAGTAGGCGTGCGTGTGCCTCTGTATGACGGACACGCTGTCGCGGTCGCGGCGGTGCTGCTGGTGCGGCTGGTGCGGCTGGTGCTGCTGGTGCGGCTGGTGCGGGGGCTCGGCTCGCTCGCGCCGCGCGCCGCCGTGCATCTGCTGCGAGGTGATGAAGTCCGTCAGCATGATCTGCCGCCGCTCCAGCCCGTACGGACCTCGGGACACCGCGGCTGCTGTCGCCTGGAATTTATTTATGGTACGTTAAAAAATGGCCAGTGTCTTCCTAACTGTAGCCCATTGAACACGACTCGAATGAGGCAGTACCATACGAGCATAGACAATTAACATAATGTCCAGGACCAGATTTACTCTAAGGCATAGTGAAAAATGCCGTCCCTTTACCTGAATAATTAAAAAGGTTTTAGTGGTAGAAATAACACTCTTTAAATAAAAGAAAAAAGTTTAGTAGAGTGTAATAAATTTGAATGAAAATCTTGAATAAAATCTCTTATATCCAAAATTTTGCCGCCCTGGCTACTGGCCCCTAGTGCAAATTTTCCTAAATTATCAGAATTTAGCTAATATAACTGTGTTTTTTACGATGAGTGGGAGAGCTAAAAGACGATCCACCTATCTCATCCCTTCCCTTATTACCTATTCAGTGCATTTGTGGTACCTCTGGTGCTGCAAGAAATGTTCATGAGCTGTGGTGATCAATTAATGAACATCAGTTGATCCGCTTATTCGTTTGGACGCTATTTTCATTAAAAAAAGTTTTTTTTTTCTAATTCGATTGGTAATTTCTAGATTAGACCATTCAATAATACCAATTCTTGAACTTTATCATATTAATAAAGATTAAAAAGGTTAAAATGTCTCCTTACCGTAGAAAAGGATGGAGATTGCGGTCTCGGTTGGTTTGAGGCACCGGAGTAATACACCCCTGGACTTCTCCGCCTGTGGTAATCCATGGTTCTCTTCTCTGGCAGGTGGTGTGGACCATGGACCGGGGTACCAGCGGTGATGGACCCCGTCTTCTGGTCCGAGGGTATCCTCTCGAAGCGGGTTTCCACAGGCGTACCCAGCGTGATTGACCCCTTGGGGTTGGATAACTTGAGGGTTGGGCGTGGAGATGATACGGGTTTGGGTTTCGCGTTGTATGTCGGGGATTCGCGTTCTGGCTGCGTTCGGTACGTCGCGTATTCGGCGTTGCGATGAGGCTGAAAAATGTTATGTAATGAATATACTGCCTAAAGTTAAAAATATGAAATAAGGGGATGATGGTTAGTATTTTTTGTTCGTGATGAAAATTTAAGGTTTCACTTTACATCTGATTGTGAATTCTTAAATAGAATTGAACGGGTTTATTGATTGATACCAAATTTTCTAATATTTTTTTGTGTTTTATTATAAATTCTTTTAATGTACCAAAGTAAACATATACTCGTATTTCTTAATAACTTTTTACATTGTACTTGTTAGAGAAACAAGAACATTATAAACGATGTGATACAGACCACACACATATTAATTTGACCATCAGATCACTAAGCTTTAAACTACTAAAGGTCTCTGGTAACTTACAGGTTTGGGCGGCGCTTCGTGTCGGGGGCGCTTGACGCTGAGGTCGAGCAGCGGTTCCGGGTGAGGGCGCTCCGCGTGGGGGCGCTCCACGTGCAGCAGCAGCAGCTCCTTGCCGTCGGGCGCCAGCGGCGTGATGGTGGCGCCTCGGTGGGGAGAGCGCGGTGAACGTGGCGACCCGTGCGCCCCGCTCACCACTGTGAGCGTGGCGAGCGACTCGTGGGATGACACCTGGGTGTAGAGGTATCGTGTAATGATGTTCCGTTGTATTGTGTCCGTGATATTATAACCCGGAGTACAGTAACGTACTGGCTATTGTATGAAAACATCGTGAGGTAACCTATGTGTGCTGCGAGAAATTCTGACACATGTATATCCGCCAGTGGAGCAGCGTGGTGGATTAAGCTCTAAACCTCCTCCATAATAGGAGAGAAGGCCGAGCAATGGGACATTTACACTGTTTTTAATATAAGATAAGAATCATAAGTTCCAGACCATGAGACCGATGGTGTAATGACAAACTATTGAATGGTGATCATGGAATTGGAAATGAGAATTGTTAAAGAAAACGCTTCGTTGACCTTGGATAGTAGATGACATTAACTGTTAGTTTAGGCTGTTTGATAGTTTTAGAACCTAATTTTAGGTATGGTTAATAATAAATAACGTGACTTTTCCCTATCTACATTATTTAGTAAGAAGTTTTTATCATAATATACGATTAAATGTCAAACATTTCATCGTTAGTAAAACAAGGGTAAGCGTTACCTTTGGAGGCTGATGATGCATGGTGTGTGGCGGCAGCGGTGGTGGTCGCGAGTTCTTGAGCAGGCTCACTTCGATCATGTTGAGCACCACGTCCCTCACAGTGAGTGCGGGGGCGCTGCTCACCGCGGCGCTACTGCTCACCGCGGGCGCTGGTGCTGGCGCGGGCGCTGGCGCCACTGACTGGCAACAAGGATTCAGACTCTATTCACCACTGCGATATAAGGGGTATATTCCGAAAACACCAATTTGGACTGGTCAGTTTTAGTAGCGCCTTGGCGTGGTGACTCTGACGTAGAATTATGAAAATTAAAGATGTCATTAACTCTGACATACTGGATTTTGTATCAGAACACACCCAATATTTTGTTAGGTTTTCACCGAAACAGAAATAAAAACTCGAATTTATTTGAAAGATGACCTAAGTAATACTTTTTCGGTAATTTTTTATCCATTAGAATAAATCAATCAATTATTCATATATAATTATAAAAATAATTTTAGTACGAAAATTTTACTAAATTAAACTATGAACAGATTGTTTGTTTATAAAATATTCGGAAACCTAATTAATACATAATGAACTCAGATAATAATTATGTATTCAATTTAATTTGTATATTAATTAAAAAGCTATTCAAAGTTACATTATGTCAATGAGCAGTGTTTTATTCAATTTTAAAATCATTTTATAGTTTATACTGAAAACTTAACTTTCCACCAATCAATTATTAATGCACGAAGTCGCAGACACGGCTAGTAGTGAATAAGCCAGTCGATAGGTAGCAGACAGTCTAGTTTGAAGACAGTCGGATAGCCCGTCAGAATTTATATAATATATTATAGTTTTTTGGAGGAGAATGTCAAGGCGTCCTAGTAAAGGGCTTTTATGATGTCGAAGGAATGAATTTACTGTAAAAATATGCGCGTATATTTACAAAAACTTAAAAAAACAGTTAATAAAAAATAGAAAATAAAATATTTACAAAAATAATAAAAATTTTAATTTAAAAGTCCTACTTTCAGTCTGGGCCTTCCCATTGGTCCAGACATTTTGGAACGCATTTTTGTGTTAATAAATAATTGCGTCACGCTTGTGGTATGTATATGTTGTGAAGTGCTGCTACAGTTTTTATAAGTGTATATGGTCAAAGGGCTAAATTCTTGGTTGAAAAGCCTGTAGTCTGCAGGAGCTCTAATAGTAAAATCTTTCAATACATCTACAACACAGCACGAAGTATCCCGTCGGGAGTTTTAGCTACGTAAAGTAAGATTGAGCGGCAACTTGATATCCGTCGAGAAATAAACCCACTGTACACCGAATTACAACATTTATATTTACACTCTTTTTAGGTTTTACATTAATATTATCAATTTTTTTTAATGTAGTATTGGCACTAAGGGCACTTTGGTATCAACAAGATTTATTATTAAGTCTTAAAACCATTTTTACTGAATAAGAATAAAATTATCCAAGAATTAGTCACTTATAATTATATTTTAAACTACGCAAAAAATCAATAATATTAGGTGTATCTTACCTTCGCACTCGGCGCGTCATTCTCCTCATCTGCAGTTTCAGTTGCGGAAGAGTCATATTCATCCCGGCGAGTGCGTCGGGGGGCCACAGCGTCGGTCCGCGGGCCCGGCAGGGGCGGAGGCCGAGGGGACTCCGCACTGGCTGTATCCGTATCCCCTGAACTGACACTGCCATCCGTATCACTACGAACTGGCTGCCGTTCACTCAACAACGTGTCGAGCTGCAGCTTCTTCTTGTATGTGAAGTAGAACGCTTTTAAGCTGGCTGGAGTCCGACCGCTTGCGGCCGACATCCGATCCCAAGCGGTTCCGTGCTCTCGTAGTAAGGTACGGAATTTCGTAGCTTCGTCTTCAGTCGGTTCGGGTGCGGAACCCCCTTCTCCTATCGTCGCGTCTAATAATCGGGTTATCCTTTTGAAGCAGGTTAGGCAGCATTTGCTAAGATCGCTCGGAATTTCTGTGGAATTTAAACATTATTAATACGTTTCGTAATTATTTTTACTATCTAACACACAAAGATATAGAAATTAATTAAAGTTACTGGTCAATTAAGTTATTGAAAAAAAACTCTTATTTAAAAATAATAAATCAAAGCGTTTCAAAGTACTCACGAAACTCTTCCATCAGCGGCCTCTTCAGATCTTGCGGTAGGTCGTGCCAGCGCGGCGGTAGATGTCGCAGGCGCTTAGCGCGCGGACCGGCACACGACGGTACGGAACACCGACTGCGGCGTGCGCGTACGCAGCGACAATGACACGCTTCGCATACGCGTACGCCCGCCGGGGGCACGGCTGAGGCTTCTAACCCGTATTGCGAGGCTCGAGAGGGCGCTACGGCACGCGTGGCGCCCCCGGCAGAGCACACCGCGCACGTGCTGGGTGCCACGGTGGCGGGCGGCGTGCTGGACGCTGGTATCGTTGATGGTGTACTCGTTCTTTCTGTTACCGCTGTTGGTAAAACTTCTATTTGAGACGTTGATTCTGTTTTCTTTTTAAACTAGTCTATAGTTAGAAAGTCAGCATAAATCTTGAATCTCTAAATACTAATTTATTCAATCTAATATAGGAAAACAGTGACAAAAAGGATCACTGTAAAATAACTGGAATCAGCAATATACTCTGTTTACTAAACTCTACCAAGTAACTTAAATATACATTATATATTCAATATACTGCAGATGATACTTCGTGTGTATTATTACCGCATACTCACTCAACTACCGTAACGTAATACTCAAATAAATCCAACCGCAATGCAATTAAACCACTATCAAATCCGGATCTCACTAAACAATTAAACATTTAGCCTTAAATCAGAACGTGAGGTAATTCTCGAATCAGGGCGCATCAGACAGACGTGCAATATTCAGGCCCACGTTGGGCGCCAATTTGCAAAGCGAAGCAGATTAGCGAGGGTGGGGGCGTACCTCATAATCTACTGTACATTATTTAACGCTTTGTTCAACTGTTACCTATTTAGTGCATCGTTTTAATGTTCAAGGTTTAATGGATATTGGAACATAGTAAATAATTAAATAAATCCTTATTACTATTGTAAATGCGAAAGCAATTCTGTTTGTGTGTTACGCAATTATGCCTAAACTACTGAACCAATTTAAATGAAATACAGAGATAGTTTAAATCTTGACAAAAATAACATGTAAATAGGAGCGCGATATAACCAAATTCCACGCGGACGACGTCAGAAGCGAAAGGCTAGTAGAATAATACGTGATAAAATAAATTGTAACATAATTCTTGCAGATATTTTATGATTATCCGTCTGAATGTTTAAGCTCCGTTTGCCTGCTAATATAAAGTTTAAGCGAATCAACAAGCAGTTAAACGCATTCCCTTCTGATAATTTAACTTTTGAGGTTGCACTTTCAGAACTCAACCGACTCGCGTTTAGTTTACTTTGTCTATAATTTTAGGTGCAATTGCTATCCGTCTTTCAAAGAATATAGCAACTCGGTAATCTTACTACAAACTTTACAAATAAAATATACTTCGGTGAAATATAACATCATTGGATTACTCGTGTTTTACATAAAATTAGAAATTGTTTTAAATTATGCATATTATATATCTTGAATGCTTATGAAAATTAAACATTCTTCTTTAACTAACAAAGAACATTATATGGGATACTTTAATTATTTTTAGTATAGTATATATACATATTTTTTAATTTCTATCGTCAAATTTATTTATACAAGGTGTTTCCTAGGAAACGTTGGATCATGTAGGTTCGTATAGATAGGTCGTATAGGTTTACCATTTATAAAAAAAGTTTGGTTCAGTTTTTTTTTTTATTTTAACATATCGATTCTGCTAGCGCTGATAAAATATTCAACACATGCCCAGTTGTACATCTTGTATATTTCACATATTAGTATTTTAATAGCTATACCTGCATACATCATGTAACATTTTAAATATTAATAAATATTTTCAAAGGTTGCGAACTCAACTCTAAAACCAAGCGCGCTCCGTCGATTAATCCACCAATTACTGATATTTGTACAAGAACTAATTGGATCCGACTCCACGATTTATTCTGTGTAATTAAACTCAGCATAATTCGGCGTTCATTAGCGATGGAAGGAATGGCGCCCAACGTGGGACTCGCTCTAATTTTCACAAAAAAAAACCTAAAATCATTAATTGTTTATTTCGGATCAAAGGAATTAATCATTTTCGATTAAGCGTAGGTTGTTATTCAAACGAAGTAATAAAAATATCTCCATATATTAGAAATGTGTTTCTAAACATATATGTAATATGTTTTACATATATTTGTAATATCATAGAATAAATATACAATATTGATTATTTTAACCAGCCACCCGGGCAATGTAACGTCACGGGCGATTTGGATGTGATTGCGTGTCGCGTGTTTGCGGCGTCATGCCGAGCGTGACAATTTAACGAGCTACTGACAGGCACGTTTGCCCGGACCAAACACGGGGGAGACATCTTGCAGATTAAACGTTCGGGCTCTGTTGAATTTGGCTCGTTTTCGATGATATTGATATAAATTGATTCGGTTTACGTTGATGTGTAAAATTGCTTTATTCATTTTTAATTTGGCAATTTATTTTATTTAAATTAAAAACTGGTTAGTAAATGAAAAGGTTTTACCAAATTCACCAAATCACAAACTTTTTTTTCCATTGTCTATTGTGTATACTATATTGAAAGAACAAGAATTATGCATTATATGCGTTAGAGAGACGTCAACTGAAAAAGGTAATAAAATTTCATCATATTAAACACCACATTACGATTTATAAGAACGAAATGATAATCATAAACGTCATCCGATTTATCACGTGCCTACCGAAATTGAACACGTGTAAATTCGTAGAAACACAACAAGTTTACATAAATTAAAAAAACCACGAAGTTATTCATACGTTTAATTAATTAAATTTAAATTATAATCACATTTGAAAGCTGTAATTTCGGGACAAAGCACTGCAAATATCCCTTTTAAAGTGAGACAGGGCTGATTTGGTATTCTGTGTGAACGTGAACGTCACCGGGGCCAGGATTACGGTGACGCGGATAAGCCGCTACACTGCGAATGTTGATTTGATGTCCTGATGGAATTGCCGAAAAAGCCTATGAAAAAGTACTCTCGTTTCGCGATATTTGATGTATTGTTATATGCCGTGGGTAGTTACAATTTTTTTCAATCATCTATAATAATGTTAAAATATTAAAGATTTGTTTTTGTTTGAATCTTGGTAGTTATGATTCTGATTTAAAACATTCTTATTGCGTTAGAAAGCTTGATTATTGTGAAAAGTTATCTATATAAATAAAAATCTATGTTTGTATGTTTGTCCACTACGCGTTCCGCATTAATCGGATTCAGATGGAACTTTGGTAAAGGAGTTCTTAGGACACTCACTATTCTTGAACCAAAAAATCCGTATACTTTAGGTGACATTGTTATAACTACTAGGTTATAAAACATCATTTTACCATCAACGGGAATCAATCAAAATCAGTAACGATATAGCCAAGGAAACTCTCAAATAATTTAAGTTTGATATATCTAGTAGAGTTAGCGAAATTCCTTCGGGATATATCATATTTTTCAGCTTTTCAATCTAACACAAATGTCCTTGACATATTTTATTTATTAATTGAATATAAAAAATGTAAGAAAAAACTCAACCTCAGGGAAATAACAGCTTTGAATAATAAAGTAGTCATTGTAAAAAGAGACGTTCTAAGATTTTATACGACAATTGTTCTCTCCTTTTGTTATATTACAGACAATTCCATTTTCCACATTGATTATTATTATATTTTTTTTATATTAAAAAAAAATCTTTAAGATTTGAAAATCTTTTAGGCAATTTTCAGGTAATTCTAAAGGAGTCTCTGTGACTTATAAAGTAGATTAAAAGAAATGTTAAATTCATTAAAGTTAAGTTAAGACCGGCTAATTTTCCTAAAATCACAAGTGGTATAACAAAAGACAGTTATGAATACTAGTTAGATTCGGTGTTTAACTCTCAATGGAGCGGTGTTGAACAAGGTCCGCCGGCCCCGGGGACCTCTAAGTGAATTAAGTGTTTGCCGACTCACAGACACTCGCCGGTTATTATGCCGAGAAGAATATTTTATACGCCATTGTGGATCGAGATTCACAAAAAAAATGTCAAGTGCTTTGTCGTAGATCTCGTATTTACATTTTTAAAAATACGCCCCTCGCGATTCTAACAAATTAAAATATCGGGGCTGACGGTTTTGTATGTCGCATATAATGGGCCACTTTTATAATGAGCCGGCCCCGAAAACTAAACCCTATTATTTTCGCATTCATCGTTCGTACGTTAATATTTGATCGCGTTTCCGTAAGACGTTGAACGTTTCAGCGCAAACTTTCGGTTGTATATAAGGTGAAGATCGCGGGTCGCGCGCTCAGTCTGCCGTCAGCAGCGAAGCGAGGATGTTGTCCCTGTACCGCGCATGGCTCGGGCCGAGTCCGTGCGTGGCGCGGCCGGCGCCCCCGCCCGGCGCGCATAGGCCCGTGCCGCGCCGAGCGAGGGCGCCATCGCCTCCAGCTTCACCACCACCACCCTCGCCGTCCTCGACCACGTCCAGCGAGCTCGACGTGGAGCGCATCGAGCCCGCTGAGGCGCCGAAGCGTCAAGGCAGCACCGTGTTAGACATCGCGTCTTGCGACGGTCCGGTGAAGTTCAGCCGCGTGTTGAACGTGGCCTGGCAGGAGCCGGCGCCGGAACGCGAATGGCCGTGCCGCCACAAGAAGGCCCAGACGCGCTCCACGATACACTACTACCCGTGCAAGACCTGCGGCTCCAAGTTCCCCTCCTACTACTTCGTGCACAAGCACCGGAAGCGGTGCCACGCTGAGGAGACGGCGGGGCAGAACTCGCCGGAGCCGTCCACGTCGAGCGCGTGATCTTGTGTCGTGTCGTGTCGGTGTCGTGTCGCGAGTGATCGAGCGGATTTAATCCGTTGTAGGTTAAATTAATTTAGTTACCATTGTTGAAATAAATGTTTACGTAAAATTGTTGTTTTATTTCGAAATACACGTTAATTTTCGACTTCGATTATTTAAATCTTATGATTAATATTAAATTAATTCAGATTCGAATAAAGTTATTTATTCGTATTTTTTGATAAATATGAAGGTACATTTTATACTCATTATAATACATTTTATAAATGTAATCATATCAAGGTAGTCAGTCTTAATTGTAATCCGAATACTTTTTACATACGCTGAAGAATGTTTCGTATCGTATATGTCTATATTATATACATAATAAATCCGTAACGAATCGATATAAAATATTTAAAAAGTTAGACGATTAGTTTAAAATCCATATTTATTAGAAAATATTAAAATGTTATATCAATATACACAAGACAACAGCACAAGAATATTTAGAACAGACCAATCAATCTAACGTTTAAATCAGATAAGGAGTAAGTTTATTACCACATGCCCTAAATCCCAAAAAGACTCTTTTTTTTTACGTACGATTCAGATCAAGTTTTACTTATTCGAATCAAGCAAATAATTATACTTATTTCATTATGATCATACAAGTTAATTTTCTTTCACTATAAATCCTAGAAAAAAATTCTTAAATCAATTCAGACAGATTGGCGTAGTGGTCACTGCAACTGACTGAAGCGCTAACGGACGCGGGTTCGATCCCTGCTAACGGCAAATGTCTGTATTGGCCAGACGGATGTTTGTCGTGGTCTGGTCATGAGGTCTTAATAAAGATCGTTGAGTGTGATGCATTTATACTCAATCTAGATTAAATAAACGCTCCACTCTCATCGACTCCCGTTAGGATTTCATGATCCTGTGTCCGGAGTCTGGAAACACACAACACAAATACCCAGACCATGATAATCATCCATATGTCCAATACAGTGTTCCCGTGAGCGGGGATCGAACTCGCGTCCGTCAGTTGCAATGACCGCTGTGCCAACTTGTCGTCAGAGTAAGTGTACTAACCGGGTTCGGGCGTGGGCGGCGGGTGCGTGGGCGTGGGCGGCGCGGGCTGCGGCGTGGGTGGCGCGCTGCCTGACGACGTGGACACCGCTCCACCGCCACTCGACACCGAGGTGGTCTGTACACCAGAGTGAGGACACTCGTTAGTTAGTACACTTGGTATACTAGTTCTTATTCTGATTGTATTTAATTTTTGTACACTAGTGAGGCTACAGTTACTTGGTACAATTGATGATTATCAGTACAGATGATTTTATAGATAACTAGTAATTGAAAGATTAATTCCATCCATAATCAAAAACTTTAAATCACATTACTAAGTTGAATTTTGCTTTAATAAGTTTTTATTATGCTATTTTGGTAAATAAGTTTTTATTAAGCTATTTTGGTGTATGCTCAAAACTAAAATAGATTTCATTTTGAAGCGATTTTTTTACATTAAACTTTATAAAAACAGTTATGAGATTTTATAGTAAGTTAAAACTTTGAATTATTAATACTATCGTAATGCAAATTCTGTAAATTACGATTTAAGGAGAAAATAAATTTATGTGCCGGGATAGCCTAATGGTTTCAACGCGACGTTCTCAATCTGTGATCGCGGGAACCCCGGCTAGCAACGCTCAATTTTCAAGTGCTAAATTTGTGTTGAAATTCTTCTCGAGCTTGACGGTGAAGTAAAACATCGTGAGGAAACCTGCGTATGTCTTAAGAAATTCTGACACATTTATATCCGTTCCGTAGTGGAGCAGCGTGATGGATTAAGCTTTAAACCTTTTTCTTAATAGGAGAGGAGACCTATGCCCAGCTGTGGGACATCTACAGGCTGTTACTATACTTTATTTACTTTAATTAATTTAAGTTAAGAACACTTACAGTTATAACGGTAGTAGTAATCGTTGTGACGGAAGCTGGTGGTAGTTCCGGTAAAGGCTGTGGCGGCTCAGGTATCGGCGGCGTGGGCGCCAGCGGAGCCGGACTGCCCACCGAGCCCACCCCCGATGGTACACTTAGACCACTCGAGTACACCCCACTGGTAGTCACTACACTCACACTCAAGCCACTAGAACAACTCACACCGCTAGTACTAGTCAACACGTTCGATACACTCATACTCCCACTACTGCTCAGTCCACTTGAAACACTGAGACCACTCGAGACGCTTAGAGTGTTCGAACAGTGAGGCGTTAATATTGAGATGCTTGGACCACTCATCCCACTCAGTCCACTCGATCCGTTTAGTACACTGGACCCGTTGAGTCCACTCGAGCTGGTCAGCTCGTTGGGGCCGCTCATCCCGCTGGTGTCGCTGGTGGTGCTCGCCACGGGGCCCGGTGGCGCTGATGACGCCGGTGGCGGGGAGGGAGGGAGGGGAGGTGTTCGATTTAACTCCGACCTGTGTAAACAAACATGCTCGTTAAATTTTTTTTACGGTTTTCCCATGTGGCAAGGCGTGTTAATTTCATGCCCAATAATTTTGAATATTTTAGTTTGTAAATGTAAATAATGAAATAAGTTATCAAATCAAAGGTTTTATATTCAGTTAGTAGCTTTTTGAGTAAGACGATGAAAATGATAGTTTGAGTTAATACACTCATTTAGAGTATCTGGACTTTTCTTGAGTAAATCTTTCGTTGTTCTTTTTTTTATTTTTAAGACTATTTCCTTGACTGTTGTTATGTAACTATAGTTATCTACATAGAACAGTTGAGGGCCACTCAACTACAATACTACTAAGAGCAATCAAATATTTTTTTCTTCTTTCATTAACAAAATGATTTTGGTTGATTTGTGGTGACAAGAAAGTGTATAAATAAATAAAAAACAGACAGACAGACAGACAGACAGACGGACAACAAAGTGATCCTATCCTTTTTTCTTTTAAGGTACGGAACCCTAATAAGTATTTGTGTTAATATCTTCGACAGTTTTATTTATGCATACAAATGTCTCGGGCGGGAATCGACTCCCTACTTGTTGACATCAAGATAAATTCATTGCCACTGAGTCAAACCGGAGATAAATAATCTTCAATGTTTAATTTTTATTAAAAAAAATGAAACCTACTATAGAAAAAAAAAAATCTTTATTTCGTCTGTTCGAATGACGTTATTATTCCATTTATTATGCTTTGATTTTAAAATTCTATGGGACCAATGTATGTATATATAAATAACCCAAATCCGTCAAGAAATTTTCGAGTATTCAATGAACGTAAATAAAAAAAATTACGAATTAAAAACCTCCTTTTTGGAAGTCTGTTAAAAACAACAACAATACAGTTTTCTAATGAAGACTACACATTTTAATATTTTCAACTCTTAAACTTTTATTTGGATGCTGATAAGCAATAATGTGTCAACCAACTAAAAGTCAAATTCGGTGATATTGATGTATTTGTTAATGCGTCCTCTTTATAACATAATAAAAAAAATTAAATTTATATAAACTTAATAAGAAAGAATTTTAATATTTTGCAATTTATATAATAATCTCATATGTTATAAAAAAAAAAAACATATTATTAGAAAAAGCATTATATTATCTATAGATACCAATCTGCTTTTAATTCATAACACATTTTATAACGAATTTATAACGAATAAGCTTGGCATCTTTAGACGCCATTTTCTCAAAATGGAGTCCGTGTGGCTCGACACAGTATTGCTTATCAGCGTCCATTTATGACAGTAAAGTATTTAAAACTATCATTATAAAACAACGCGATGTGGGTACTTAAGAATTAATTGTATTATATTCGTCCGCAGTTTATAAACTCCCTCGCCGGGTGCCTCGGGGTAAATGGTTAATATAAAGAGTGGCGAATTGTGCTAATTATGTTTGCCTTGCCCCCCCCCCCCCCCTCCCTCCCGCGCTGTTTGCGCCCGTGTAATATCGCAGTAATCAGTTTAAATGTGTGCTGTATTGATTTTTCATATTTTAAATCAACGTTTATTTAACTAAGATACGTTAATTTATAATGAGATAAATATAATTTTTGTAACTTTTTTTTTTGTATCGAAAATTTAATTTATGTGATTATGCATTTAATATGCTACAATATACATTGTCATATATATTGTAATTGTAATGTTAATTGTCTTATTTTCTCGGAATGAATTCTTGGAATTAATTAAAGTATTGCAATTTTTTTTTTGTTTCGATGTTTCTATTAAATAAAATACGTTTATATTAATTGTAATAATTATAAGGTTAATTAATAAATTACCACACTTTTTTTTAAATACTTCTCTAAAACAGAACTAAGGTAAATCTCAATCAGCACAATTAACACTAAACCAATAACCAGCTAATTAATCCTAATGCTATAAGAACTTATTTTTTAATTCCCATCCCTACACAATCGCATCCCGCAAGCCGTAATTAAAATTCGACCAATTAAAACGCAGCTCGTAATTAACAAGGGGGTGAACTAACAATTCGGGCCGTGTTGGATTAAATGTCGTTACTGAACTCCTATATATAATCCTAACTATAAATATAAATGTGGTAAGTCCGTCCGTATGTTACATTATTACGTATAAGATGATGAAACGATTTTGCCAAACAGGAGTATATCAACACACAAAACGTGAAATTCGGAGATATGGATGTATGTATCAAAATACTGCATCATCTATTTAACATTATTCAAATAAATTTGAAGTCATATAAACTAAAGAGGTATAGAAAAAAATCTTAATTAATTGTTTCAAATTTCAAGTGCGTTCCATATTTTGCAATTTATAATACAATAATCTTTAAATTTTGAAAAACTTCTTATTAGATAGAAAATTAAATATATCAATTTGCTTTAAATTGATTGTATCTTTCATCAAAAAATAAAGGAAAAGGTGGATATATTCTTCTTCAAACATATTTATTAAGAATAGGCTTGACATCTTTAGATGCTTATCAGCGTCCATTTAACGTTATTAAAAAAATCAAGTAATTTAAACTAAATAAGTACAGAAAAAGTTTCTTAATAAAATGTTTCCAATAAAGTATGTTCCATGTTTTGTAATATGTGCTAATCACGTATATTTCAAAAATGTATTATTAGATAAAACTTTTTTTATACAAATTTCCTTTTAATTCAATATAACTTTTATCAAAATATAAAAGAAAAGACGGATATATAATTCTTTAAATTTATACAGAATATGTTTAACATCTTTAGGCGCGATTTTCTTAAAATGACGTCCGTCTGGCTTGACGTAGTATTGCTTATCAGCGTTCATAATGTATATATTTTGTACCCAATTTGATACAATTATTGTATAATTTAAAATATATATAAAACGAGGAATAAAATACGAAGTGACTTCATTTGATAAAATCAGATATCAATAACTTAATGTAAAAAAAAAAACGAATACTTAATAAAAATTAAAAAGTATAACTTTTTTGATATTCCGTGTTTCGCTTCCACGATTGGTGCTTTTAATTAAGGCAATTAGAAAGATGGGAGCCTACTGTTTGCGTAAAAATCTAAACAACCACGGAGAGACGGCTAGTGATGCGCCGGCATCGATATAGGATGCATATCGATAAATAAAGTATTTATAATCACGCATAGTTATAATCATATAATTTAAAAATAAAAAAGTCGTTATTATTAAGTAACATTGACACATAGAACCTAATAAATCGAATTTTATATTCATATTAAAAACCATTTTTTTTTAATTTAAATTTTCTGAAAAACATAATTTATTAGATAATATATTTATCAGTTTATCCTCAAGTCGTCTAGCCCCTAACAACCCCTCATCGATAAAGTAGGTAAAAGTATTATTAACAATCATTTTACATATTCCATCGACAAACTAACTTTCGGCACCGTGCCCCTGGGATCCTCCTCAAATAATAGCTGGAGTGATTGTCAACATACGCATATCCAGCATTATTATTCCTGTATTGACTCCCCTCCGCCCTCCCTCGGGAGACGGTGAACGGGATTTTTTTTTATTTGATTCATTGATGAAATACTCGTTTGAAGTGAATATAAATAGGACTTTTTCTTTTTTTTGTAGGTTTATTTCATTATTTGCTCGATTTCATTTAATGTTTATTTGATAAGGTATTTTTTTTTGCGATTAATTTAGTAGAAGTTATTTTGCAAAACAGTTATAGTTTTATTGTCTTTAGTGTATCATTTAGTCACGAAATTGTATTGAAAAATGAGATTTCTTTTCTACAAAACGAGAAAGATTAACACAAAATGCTCGTTGAGAATTTTATTGATATCATGGCTTTGTAATTATGTTATGAAAAGAAAATACATAATGATGTATACCTGTATTAGTGTTTATAAAATTCCATATTACATTTACGTTTCCATACGTTTTGAGATGAACATTCTTTAGACGTTGTTTAAATATGTATATATTAATTTTAACATATGGAAGTCGATAAATCGAGTAAATAATTGAGTTTTATTTTCATATTAAAGCCATTTTTTTAATATTCTTGTCAAGCAACTTATTTTTTCAGTAACTTATGCAACTTTGAAGATATCACTTCTGTTTGTTGTGTGTTGTCATAACTTTCCCCACAGTAAAGCAATTAAGACATGATTTTAAGCAATGTTTAATTTTTAAACACTGTTTGGACACGTGTTGAAAATGGTTTTATTTCATCTTTTGTAGTGAGCCAGTCAATATTCTATAGCTAAGTGGCTAAAAGCTTCATAAGTTAAAGATAAACATGGATACTTTTGTAATACCTCACATCAAAGAAAATTACATTAAAAAGCTTAAATATTTAATAAAACTCTTAAGTTTGAGTGTGTGTAACGTTGTCATGAATTATTCTAACTATTACTTTCATATTAACTCGACACTGATTAGAAATACATTAGAAATGACATCAAACATAATTGTTATAACAAATAATTTTTACCAAATTAAAATCCATATTCTCTTTTTTGTTTTAATGAAATCATAATTTTTAATTTTTTTTTAAATTAATAAACTCGTTATAATAATATTTTTATAAATCTATATATATTTAAACATTAATTGTTTGTAAATAATAAGGTCTAATATAACTTAATGAAGTAATCCTATTTATATATATTCAAGTAAGTAATTAAAACGACAAGTGTTTTTTTTTAATATTCATTAATATATTTTAAGGCAAGGAATTTAATGCATATAATGTAGCCCGAATTTTGACAGGTAACCTATTTTTACACGAATCGAGAGCTATCTCGACTTTCCAGTTTAACCCTAAATGCATGATTTTTTATTGCGGCCTGGAAAAAATGTTTTCCTGGTAGATATTTAGGTATTTATCTAATAATAGTTGATCGTATATATATTTATTTTTATAAGAAATAGCACTCGTATATTAATGTATACAAAATGAAAAGAGACGCTTCTTAAAACTCTATAAAATTAGTCACACTCAATATATTTATAATCTATGGTCGTCAAAGTGCGTTCGGAAACACATACCACACGACTTCAATAAAATAACGTGAAACATATGCATTTGGCAACAAGATGCATTTGAGGGTTAAATGGTTACTGGTTTGCAAGTAGTATAGAAACTATAGTTAGTTATCATCGTTATCAGATGATTGTGATAACTGAAATTATTGTACGATCTCAAGAAATGTAATCGACCTATCTGTGCCATTTCTATAACATTTCAATCAGCGGTATAAAACACAAACATTAAGATACAAGTAATCTCCGGGCCGCTTAAGTGAATTGGACGGAAATATGAATTTTAAACGTTTAATGTAAAGAATAAAGAAAAATCGGCCCGATCTGAAGTTCATATCGGAGAGTGGAGGGCAAACAGTAGACGGAGGAACTACCCCTTTTTCACTGCCTTTTTTAACGTTTTATGGAGATTAGATTTTGTACGGGGAAAAACTTTTTCGGAAATAACCGTGTGTTAAAAATGAAACTTTTTACGTTAAAAAATTTTGGTTTTAATGTTAAAATTAAAAATTGGGTTATATACAATTAAAAAATAGCCTTGTCCCTAGAAAATAGTTTTTAATATTTTTGTCCCAAAATTTTTCTAGGTAAATTCAAATTAAATAAAAATTCTCTTTTTTTTTCTTATAATTTGGAGTGGATTCTAAAATGATCTTTATTGGATTAATTGTTGACGACGCGTGCCGTTTTCATAAGAATCACGTGTTGTGGTGTCATTTATATGCCTTTTTAAAATAATTTGGAAAAGAAATTAGAATACAATTTGTAAAAGCAAAATTCTCATAAAATGTCATCTATTAACGTATTATATATATTTTAACACTATGACATTATTTCGAAATAACTAAGACTGGCATTCTATTAGTATTTAGAGGTTTCGTATGTCGCATTTATTTCAAAATGTTATAATTTAACAATTAATATTAACTATTAAATTTAAATAATATAATCAATTACGTTATAAATGAATAGTTAATCACTTAATGTTGGTGTAAATGCTGTTATATCAAAAGTAATTGTAAGAACTATCGATTTTTCTAAAAACATTCTTAAACATCATCAACATAAATAGCTCATATTATATGCAACTTGAAGACATTTTTTTATTTATCTATAATTCTATAGAAAAGATAGATAAACAAAAATTAGCTTTTTATACACAAAAACGATTATATTCCTTTACACTAACATCACTAACTCGCACTAATAACATTAATGTATGTTAGTAATAACACTATATTAATAAAAACTAAACCAATTGTTTTCCTAACACATTATCTATATAACTGTAAAATTTCACCAAAATCTGCTCTATCGTAAAAGAGCAACAAACATAATCACATCCCCACAAACACCTCATTTCCACATAGTAAGATATATACCAGTATTTTTATGATAAAAAAAACTAGGTATCCATTTTATATAGCACCAGCAGAACCCTAAAGCGCCTCATCTCACCCGTATTGAATAATACATAGCTCGGTGTTGACACTGTGTAATTAAAAAGCCAGCCCATTGCTATTGACACTGCCTCGGTTTCCAATGTTTGACCAAAATATACCATTGTGATTTCGATTTTGACGATGTCGGCTTTTTATTAGGGTATCTGTTGATATTTTTATTCGATGTTTTTATATTCGTTCGCGATTTCGTTTCGTCGATGCGGAGATGTTTTTTATTGTCTTGAATTTTTTTTGATAGTGAAAAAACTACGATAGATTGTATGTATATTAATAACTTATGGAATTGGAGTGTAATATATTTATAATTTCATTGATAACTAGCGGCCTCTCGTGCTTAACAAAAAAAACTTTTATACAAACTTCCAATCCCCGTTTTACTCCTTTAGGGGTCGAATTTTGCAAAGTCTTAGTGAGCACCAACGTCCTAAAAAGAACCCCCATGCTAAATTTGAAACTCCTAGTTTAGTTTCTGATATTTCGTAATGAGTGAGTGTGACCTTTCGGTTTATATATATATATTTAGAGAGGATAATAAATTACCTTGTAAAATTTTAAGCCTGATTAAAATGTACATTAATTTTAACAAAATAAAAATAGCATCTGTCGCAGTAAATTTTATTAATCATACTCGTTGGAACCTGCGTCTTCGTCTGTGTAGAATTATCTTATAATAGGTTTTATGTTGGGAATAATGAGTTCTTTATTCATCTTTATTTTATATAAGACAAAAAAAGACATAATCCTTTTTATAAGATCCATTTTATATCTGTATAGCTCTATCGATACAAATAAATAAAATTAAAATGTCTATTCGTAATTTCAAATTAACAGCTTTTAACTAAATGAATATTAAATATACGATATTAACGTCAAAAAATCAATTTTAAAATGTTATCTGTCTGTCTGTTTGTTTCAGATAATCTCTGAAACGGCTGGACCGATTTTAACAGGTCTTTCACTCGATAGCTAATGTTATAAGGCGTAACTTAGACTACTTTTTCATTCTCTAAAATTTCTCAAAATTTGGCTTAACAGTTTATGAGTAAAAAGTAACAAGCAAACAAGGGATTCACATTTATATTATTTGTATGGATTTTCCACACAAGCATTTATGTTATATTTTAGTAGACGTAAATAATGCTCGTTATTCAACAAAAGATATAAAGAATATAATATATAATAGTTTAATTTGGAAACAGTTCCACATAAATATCATAGATGGCGCCAATACCGTTTTATGATTCCAAAAGTAAAACTTCGCGGACGAGTATTTTAAATTAAACAGAGATGGCGCTGTCCTTTTAAGTCAAAACTTTCATGTCTAATTGCATACATTTCAGACAGATGGCGTTATACGTGAATATGTCTGAAACTTTCTTAAAAGATTGAACCTTTAAATGCATGATTTTTTTTTATACTTAATGAAAAACAAAGCAATTTATATAAACCGAAGAGAGAACTAACGAGTAGATTCATGGAAAAATAGTAATAAAAATTACAAAACATGTAAAATATAATAAACAAACAATAAATAAATTAATACAGCCAAATTAGACGTTTACTAAAGTTTTTAGACGACAGTAGGCTTCGTAATAAGCGTTTTATTTTTGATACACCATGCCTTTTAAGGGTTATAAATGTTATTGTATTATTAATCTTTATGTTTGTGAACACCTGTGTAACCTTTTCGACCTTAACAATTACTTATAATTGAGTACACCTACTAACAACATGAAAGCTGTTCTCTTAGCATTTAGCAGAGCTGTATGCAATTTAGGAAATTTAAAAACCAATTTTTTAACTGGAATATTCTCAAACAAATGTATTTTAAAACGTTAATATATATTTTTGATACGTTATTGTGATTGAAAAGGTGTCTTTAAGACTGACTGAGTATCCTGAATTATATTGAATTGAAACAGAAAATACCTTATACGACATGGCGTGTGGCATTTAACAAAAAGTTGGTAAAATCAGTTCAGTTTAAACTCTGGACGCAATATTCTTATTGTGTCCTTACCTTCTGGTAACAATAGTTAAATTACCTAATATTTTAAGACAAACGAAACTAAACTTAGGTTAGTAGTAATAATTTTTTTTAAATCTTTTTTTAACATTCCAAAACCAGGACATGTCCTGTGAAAGCAGGACATTTGGCAATTGAGCACGTGTACGTCACCTACGTACACGTGCTCAATATATGTATAGATGTGTACCAGAATGGTGCAGCTTCTATAGTCAACATAAAGACTAAATCGAATGCGTTGACGTGTAACAAATTAATTTAATTATAAATAAATAAATAAATAAATAAACGCATCACACTCAACGGCCCCATTAAGATCTTGCGACCTTGTGTCGGGGGTCGGGAAACATACACAACACTAACACAAAAATCCAGACCACGACAAACATCCGTATAGCCAATACAGACATTTGCCGTGAGCGGGGATCGAACCCGCGACCGTTAGCGCTACAGTCAGTTACAGTGACCACTGCGCCAACGTGTCTGTCAATTTATTAGACAAAGGAAATACCGGAACAATTGACTATTCAAATTAAATTTACAATTCACCTTCATGTACTAACATATTAATGGAATCGTTTTGTAAATTTAACTAAATTTAAACTTAATGGAGTATATTATTGATGTCTGCGGCTACCACTTGACATAAATTATGAACATTTAATATTGGTGTCGAAGCTCAGCGCATGTTTTTATCTATGAAAGCCCCGCTTTCTATTACGTAGTATCCATATCTATTCGGTACGCATTTATATAGTCAATCCAAAACCAGGACATGTCCTGTGAAATGACCGTTGGCAATTCTAGTCACGTGTAGGTGCGCGTGCACGTACCTGGCGGGGTGCGGGTGCGCGGGCGCGGCGGAGGGCGGCGGCACGGGGATGCAGTTGACGGGCTCCGGCGCCATCTCCTCCATGCTCGCCTCCTTGTCCACCGCGCGAGCTGAACCTGACCACGGTATACGGTTACTGACTGACTGACTCACTATTCCTTGAGGTTACGATCATCATAATCATTATGTATTACCAGATTATTATGAAATATGCTGAATATAACTTTTTATTTACACATAGAGGTCATCCATAAATTCACCACACATTCATGAATGCTGCAACATATATGGACGCTGATAAGCAATACTATGTCAAGCCACAAGGACTTCATTTTGAGAAAATCGCATCTAAATATGTTAAACATATTCCCAATGAATTTGAAGAAATTACATCTGTTCTTTTATACTTTAATAAAAGATATAACTAATTAAAAGCAGACTGATATAAGTTTTATCTGATGATAAGTTTTTAAAAAACATGAAATTATTGCATATTCAAAACATCAAATTAAGAAATTTTCTTCTGTACTCACTTAGTTGATGACTTTAAACATGTTTGTATTACGTAGAATACGTAACAAATTGTCAAAATACATCAAAATCTCCAAATTTGACTTTTTCTGATTATATTATTACTTATCAGCATCCATTTTCTGTTAATGTTATTGCAATGAATTATCACATTTCATCCCGCTAAACGGATATTTAAGGATAACCTCACACTACATAGTAAATAGAAGCCATCACGACATATACAGTTACCCTGCGATCGCTGCAGCCTCGTGGTGACTCCAGCGGGCAGCTCGGGCTCCGGCGCCGGCCTCGGCCTCGCGTGGCGCCGCGGCCGGGGCTTCCGCAGCAGCTGCTTGTAGTTCTCCGCCTTCTTCGACAGGTAGTAGAACCTGGGAGGGACGGCGATATTACCGAAAGAACGCAGTTTGGATAATCGCTTGTGGTTATAATGGTCTAACTATACATATCATTTTAACTTCAAATCCAAAATCAAAATACACATTATAACGGGTTTCAACTGGGCTTGTGTTGAAATCTTAATATTGATTCTGGTAAATTAAAATGTCCAACACATATCCAGTTGACACCCTGTACATAAAACAAAAAAGAATGTACAATAGGCCGTTTTACGCTAAAACAGCGACCTTTTACAGACAACTCTAGGGCACGAGATTAAATAAACCCTAAGAAGATGTAGAGAAGTCTATAATTGTTGTACATAAAACAAACAACGTAAATAAATATAAAATACATAAACATGGAACGCTTTTTAATATTCTGCATAAAATTATTACTGGTTTTTACTTGTTATGATGTTATTATTGATGAGGTAAGTCGAAAACTTCTGACAGAAATATATATAAAGCATAGAGTCAGGTAGAGGCAGTATTAAGTATGACC
Source organism: Hypolimnas misippus (assembly GCA_037950945.1). Taxonomy (NCBI): domain Eukaryota; kingdom Metazoa; phylum Arthropoda; class Insecta; order Lepidoptera; family Nymphalidae; genus Hypolimnas; species Hypolimnas misippus. The sequence goes on from JBBEEQ010000031.1 coordinate 1,141,186, forward strand.
GTTTTAAAATATCTATGGGTAACAAGCTCTAATTCAAAGCCATATACCATAAATATCAATTCGTTTTAATTTACCACTGATAAAATTCTCTATAAGCTGAAAAACATTAAATTTATATATAATTTTGAAATATCATAACGATTAGTTGAATATCGTCAGGGATAATGCAAAACCGCGTAACTAGCTTTTGCAATAATGTCCATCTTTGATTCAAATGTAAAATACAATGCAATGTAGTTAAATCACACAACACTACATCATGGAAAATGTCCATAAGGCCTTACTTTTATCAACAATGTAGTTTAATATTTGGTAAACTTTAGATTTTATAGGAAAAGCTAGATACGCGGTTTTACTACACCCCCGACGATATAGGAACCATAAAATCATCTTAAATCTTACAGTCCCATCATATACTCTACATACCTAACACAATCCCGAACACTCTTTCTGGGTAGAAACGACGCTATCTGGCCGAAGTTCTTCGGATGCTGGAGGTACTTCTCCCGGAACACTTCTCTCTCGCCCTGCGTCCATACATTGCGGAGCTGCAGACCCTTGTGCTCTGACTCCATGTCCATACAGCGCTCTGGAAGATGAAAGACTTATTAGATTTATAATAAGTTGAACATTTCTAATTTCGCATGTATTAAAATCTATATGTAAAACTTAAGTTTGTTTATATTTAATATAACTGAGCTGAACTGACTCTTGTGACCACGACGAATGTAACTTCATCGAAACGTCGGGCAATAAAAAGGTATTACTACCATTAGTTATCGCGATAAGACCCGTTATATTAAATATGAATAGTATAAATCGCGAAAGTTTAAAATATATAATTAAGTTTGTTAACAGTCTAATAAAAAAATCGGATTCATAATTTGTTTGGATTTCATAGCACATTATATAAATGTTTTAGGAATTGAAGTGGAGTTCAAAAAAATATATTAAATCCAAATATCGGAAATATTAGCACATATTCAATGCTATATGTGATAAATGTATACAACATCCGATATAACGTAGTTTAAACAAAAAAAAGTAAATTGTCCTAAAACTTACGCTATAACTAAGATATCCGTCATCTTATACAATGTATTTTTTATTTTATTAACTCATTTAGCGCCGTCGTACTCATTTGAGTACTGTAAGTTTTTGTAACAACTTTTACATACGGACGATTCAGTAAGTTTGTGACCGCTGTACTCGTGCGAGTACACCCTTCTAAATCTGTAATACGAACACATTTCTTTTTCATTTGAATTTAAATATGTCACTTATTAAAAAAATAAAGGATTTGGGTTTAAAATGCTGCTAGTGTCATATTGGCGCTTAATGGGTTAATACTCTATTCATTCACTATAAGGCAGTATTTACTTAGATAGAGATCTATAAATGGACCGCTACTGCTGCACTAAAATTACTGAAAAACTATTATTCACGTAATTATCAGGTTTACGTCGAGCACACCATGCTCTGCTCTGCTCAGACTCTTGGTGTCGTGATTCAGCGAGCGTTTATCAAACATATTTAATTATTTGCTCTTTTCAGCTCGCTAGGCACTGTTGGTGTCGAAGTGCAACGAGCACATCACCAAGCAGGTACCATAGTTTGGTTGTACAAAGAGAGCAACTAAAGCATATATTGCTCTGCTCAAAATTAGTGTTGGTGTCATGAGTAACGCAGTAGCGGTACTACAGTTACTATCATAGTTTATAGAGAGAGCACATATTGCGCTGTTAGGACTCACTGTTGGTGACGAGGTGCAGAGGACGCAGCTCGGGCAGCAGCGGCAATACGGTGACCATCATAGGTTATACAGAGAGGACATATTGCGCTGCTCGGACTCACTGTTGGCGTCGAGATGCAGAGGACACATCTCGCGCAGCAGCGGTAATACAGTTACCATCATAGGTTATACAGAGAGCACATATTGCGCTGCTCGGACTCACTGTTGGTGTCGAGGAGCAGCGGGTGCGGCTCGCGCAGCAGCGGCAGTAAGGTGACCATCATAGGTTATACAGAGAGCACATATTGCGCTGCTCGGACTCACTGTTGGTGTCGAGGAGCAGCGGGTGCGGCTCGCGCAGCAGCGGCAGTAAGGTGACCATCATAGGTTATACAGAGAGCACATATTGCGCTGCTCGGACTCACTGTTGGTGTCGAGGAGCAGCGGGTGCGGCTCGCGCAGCAGCGGCAGTAAGGTGACCATCATAGGTTATACAGAGAGCACATATTGCGCTGCTCGGACTCACTGTTGGTGTCGAGGAGCAGCGGGTGCGGCTCGCGCAGCAGCGGCAGTAAGGTGACCATCATAGGTTATACAGAGAGCACATATTGCGCTGCTCGGACTCACTGTTGGTGTCGAGGAGCAGCGGGTGCGGCTCGCGCAGCAGCGGCAGTAAGGTGACCATCATAGGTTATACAGAGAGCACATATTGCGCTGCTCGGACTCACTGTTGGTGTCGAGGAGCAGCGGGTGCGGCTCGCGCAGCAGCGGCAGTAAGGTGACCATCATAGGTTATACAGAGAGCACATATTGCGCTGCTCGGACTCACTGTTGGTGTCGAGGAGCAGCGGGTGCGGCTCGCGCAGCAGCGGCAGTAAGGTGACCATCATAGGTTATACAGAGAGCACATATTGCGCTGCTCGGACTCACTGTTGGTGTCGAGGTGCAGCGGGCGCGGCTCTCGCGGGTCGCGCAGCAGCGGCGGCACGACGGTGAGTGAGCGCATCTTCTTGTCCTCGTGCTCCTGCTCGTGCAAGCCGTCCGCGATCTCCTCCAGCTCCGCTTCCGACTTCACTCGTGCTCCCAGCCGGTTGAACCTCTCCCGTTCTTCGCGCTGCTTCCGGAGTTCCGGGAACACCTGGGAATTAAAATGTTTTTTATTTAGTTTTTTTTTAATACTTTTTTTTTCATTAATGGAGTATTCCTAAAATCTGGCGTCTAGCAAAACTAGTAACATGCAATGAACGCTAAGTGCAACATTAAATATGTTATTAAGTTTTCTGAATGTCTAAGTAAAGCTCTATAATGAAGCTTTTCGTATAACTGTAATACCGAATTTTTATATATGATGAAACTTTTAACATAAATTTAAATAATGTTAAATGTACGACAGGAAATGATAAAATATATAATTTCTATAACGTTTACAGAAACATTTCATGCCATAATATGATCGATATACATATGTATATATGAGTGTGAAAAGAGTGAATTGAGTGAAAGTTTATAATCAAACTCTTTTCAGTAACTTTAATCTCAGAAAAGAATATCGTGTATAAAACTTTATCTAAATCAGTATGGACCATTTTATGTGCTCAATCATTTTAGCTTTAATAAGCTCTATATTTAGCATAAAAATAGAAAAAAGTTACTCAAAAATGTCTATCAACGGACCTTCTCAAAGAATTCCCTGTTTCTGGCATCCTTGGCCTTTCTTTTCTGGCCTTGTTCCATTCTCTCGACTCGTCTCATCCATTCTGACGCTCTTCTGCTGTACTCCTCCGTCAAGGCATCTTCACGCTGGAAAATGAAAAAAATATGAGTCCACTTAAATACGAGACCACTAATAGACGTAGTATTCTATGAGTGCAACAAGTAAAACTGATTTTAACATCAGTCACATGACTAAAGAGAGCAGGAATCCTAACTCCTCCCCGAGTTCTTTTCTTACTTCTTACCCTCTTATTTAGCTCCTCTGGTGCTACAAATGTCCATAGTGATGACTTAATATAAGATTCCCCGCTAGCTCGTTTGCCAGCTTATTTTAATTAAAAAAAGAAACTTTAAACTGAACTGTCAAATGACAAATAATACCTTCTCCACCTCAGCTCTTAATCGTCGCAGGTGTTCCGCCAGTCGTTTCCGGAAAGCGCGATGTTTGCGGATGTTGTCGTGGTAAACAAGTGTGTCTTGCGGCTGGTTGTACAGCGGATATAACACCGGGGGACCCAGGTGAGCCAGTACTGCGTGTGCTGCTGCCGCCTGGAAAAAAAATATTTTATTTAAAAAAAAGTTTGTGGAATCTTCCAGATGTGTGGGTAGGACCAACTTGTTGGACCATTTTTTAACAGATGTTCTGGAAAAATCCGTAATTGTAGCCGTAAGTGTAGTTAAAGATTCGAGTCAAACCGATAAAAATTCTTAGTTAAAACGTTTTTCCTATTATCAGAATATATACATTGAGTTAGTTGAGTCGATGCCGAGACGATATTAGTGTTCTTTTAACCAACTTTTAACAAAACTTCTATACTAGAAATGACTTAAAAAGAGCCTAGCTAAAAATGCACTGAAATACTTTTTAAAGATTCAAGCCACATTTTTAAAAGACCCAAATCAATTTCTTCTTCCTAGACGATACTCACCGCACTTTTAACTCATTTTGATAAAAAATCTAAATCTGACGAGATCCATGCCATCATTATTTTGTTTTCAACTAGTTGCACCAAAAATCTGACAAAATCTCATTTAATTCACGCTAATACTTTCACCACTTTTATACCGGACTAAGGCAAATCATTTTTATTCATTCACATTTATCTGTTCCCTCATAACTCCTAAACTAGTTATCAGAACTGGACAAATGAGGTATCGTTAGAAGCGTCTTGATTGTCGGCTGCTTATGGGCTAAATGTCGTGGCACTAAATCTAATATGGCGTTCTTTAACGGACATAAGGTAATCTGTTACAAAAAAAGAGATAAATATACCGTGTTTGGTATCATTGGAAAAGGCATTTATTGTATGTTTCAAAAATATATACATTATTAGCATCTGCTTGTGATTTTGTCTGTATTAATTCGATAATTGTAATATTTCTATCTTTTTTGTCGTACTTGGGTTTTAGTTTTCTACTTTTTCTCGTTAACTTGCTTACCCTTTTCCTATTATCCGCGTATATGCACTGAGCTAGGCTCCTGTGCCTCGGCGGCGCTTCTTCAGGCTCTTCAGCTCGCGCCGGCTTCGACGCCGTCTGTTCCAACTCTTCTTGCTTCTTCTTAAGCTTCAGTAACATCGTCTCCGACAACGCCATTTCTCTATCCACCTGAAATAGAATAATTATCTTCTATGAGTATGTTTATACATATTTCGAAATTCTTCAAAATCAGTTCAGCCTTAGACTTTCAATGTAACAAAAAGACAGACACATTTCTCATAATGGAGTGGACTATATAGATAGGTACGAGTTGATATAAATCTTTGACCATGTATTTAGACAGACACCATGAAGGAGTTGTAGGACTTACCTTAGATATTTGCTGTAGTAAATCATCTTTAGTGGTCCGAAAGCTCTGGTCTTCGACTGTGGACTCGGGGGGTGGATTCGGTGACAGCACCTCCACCGTGTTGTTATACGAGTTCATAACCGGCTCCTGGAAAAAAACATATACAATAGATTAGGATTGAGTCATATAAAACTAAAGTAAAGTAACATCTGGTATAAGTGTCACTGCTGGGTAAGGTCTCCTCTCATATTAAGAAGGTTTAGAGCTTAATCAGCTACGCTGCTCCACTGCGGGCGGATATGTATGTGTCAGAATTACGTAGGTCAAATACAGGATTCCTAATGTTATTTCCTATTACAGCCTAGCACCAGATTGTATAATTTTCTCTAAATTTTTAATGATTAACCCACATCTTCTTGCATACCGCACCAGGTGCTCCCAAGTTGAGCCATGGCACACTCGCAATGCCGAAATTCTTGATAAGATGATATTCGGTTCAAAGCAATAGGTAACGTCTTCAACAAGTTCCTGATTTTGACCATTTATGTATGTCAAAATATTATTTATATAACATGTCTTAGTTTGACTGTTCCTTCAATGATGTAAAGTGCTAAAATATCTCGCCTTGCAAAACCTGATAATGCTAGCCAGATTTAGACAGTATTGCCAATTTAATTCAAATTACCAGGAAAAAATCTACTTCAACGATACTCTACATAAGCTCTCAAGTTTGGTGTGTACATACCCGTGTGTCAACCCTGAGCTGCTGGTGCGGTGCAGGCGAGGGTCGTTCAGCGGCGAGGCGGATCTTCTTGAAGGGCGGCGGGTCGGCGGGGGGCGGGTGGTGCGCGGGCGGCGCCGGCGGCGGCAGGTACGCCGAGCCCAGCAGCGACATGCGCGCGCCGGCCCGGTACTCGCCCACCGCGCCACCGCCTCCGCCGCGGGCATAGCTATCCCTGCAATGGACATACACTTCATTAATCTTTCAACATTGTTGATGATATTAAAAGTAGAAAAGAAAGCGAAAATCTATTCTCTTTGAAGATTCCGTTAATAGCGGGTCTCTTATTTATAAATCAAAGTTAGATACATCAGAGTTTTGGCAAATACATAATACTATAGCTAATATAAAATTGAAAATTCTATTCTGAAGCTATTCATTGAGACCATTTCAACAAGTACAACACGCACTTTAGCTGTAAGTTGGTGTGGAGTTGTGTGTACTGTTCACTCCAGATGATATTGCAGTATCAGGTCAAGGTTTTAATATCATTCATAGTATAGTAAATTTGAATAATATATTATTATTTCTTATTAATCCGTAATAATGTCTATGTAAAACTACGACTGTTTCTCATTTTCCTATAAATATGCTAATTTTGATTTACGTTAGACTTTAAGTGACGATATCAAGAACTATAATGTAAGAATTACAATTATAAGCTTTCCTCTCAGATTTTAATAATAAAGATTTACATAAGTTATATTTACATAAGTTCTCATTGCTTTATATCTGATTATAACTGATTTCAAAACAGTGGGTTCTGTATTCGACCCCAATGTATCTATGTAAGTTTGTAAGTTCAAGCAAACCAAAAAGGGGTTGCTTTTAAAGTTTAAACCAACTTTATTATATTATTTAAGTTATCCCTTTGCAGTCGCTTCCTCTTCTAAAAACGTCATTGTTATTGATATGGTATTTAAAATTTAAATGTATCTGTGTCACCTTATCACATGCAAAAGTGCAGTGAAGTGGACTTACTTCATAATCTCGTTATCAATGAACTGAAGCAGTGATTGATCGTGATGTCTGACATTAACCTTATTTCCTGGTGTTATCTACATCACTTGAGCAATGATATGACATTATTTCTTGAAACGTATGAGTTAATACTATTAAATTTTAATACATTTATGACTTTACTAGTACAATATAATTTTCTTGTTACTTCTAATATTATTGTCTCCGCTGGTAACAAGAGCGTATTTTTTATTTAGCTTAGATTACTTGAAAATGTTTGAATAATGTTAAACACGTGTAGGGTTGCCATCTCTAAAATTTGACAACCAGGACAAGACGCGTAAAAACCCCGGAGCCGTTAAAGCCGTTAAAACATCAAAAACGGTTGAAAATTACATAAATTCATTTTATTTATTTTCAGACTATAAAATTAAATTTAGTCATATTTTACCATCATTTTAAATGTACCTAAAAAACTGAATCTTATTACAGTTTGTTACAAATTGTTTTAAGAATCCTTTACATTTTTTTAAAACCCGGTCTACAAATGAAATTTTCCCCGGACGGTCCCCGGATGCCCTATAAACTAGGACAAATACGGGGAAACCCGGACGGATGGCAACACTAAATACGTGACGCATTATACATCAATATCTCCGAATTTGACTGTTTGTGGTTTGACACGTTTTTATCAGCATCCATTTACTCTTTTGTATAGTGTGTAGTCTGTGGTCAAATTGAGAATAGATTATTTGTGATCAATCCGTAGAAAATTTAATGATCAACGGTCGAATTCCGACCGCTAGCTGACCACTAGTACGAATAAATGACAATTCATAACGTGTTTTTTTGCTAATTGGACGCTGATAAGCAATACTATGTCAAGCCACACAGACTTCATTTTGAGAAGAAACCTATTCTTAATAAATTTATTTGGAGACGTATATATCCGTATTTTCTTTATTATTGTGATAAAAGATATAATTAATTAAATGCAGATTGGTATAATCAAAAGTTTTTTTGCATATTGCAAAATATGGAACATATTTTATTATTTAAAAAATTGAATTAAGAAACTTTTTTCCATACTTATTTAGTTTAGATGACTTGACAATTTTTTGGATAATGGTAAATAGATGATTCATTATCAGAATACATCAATATCTTCGAATTTTACTTTTTTGTGGGTTGACACAGTATTGCTAATCAGCGTCCAATTATAAAACGAATAACGCAGTTAAACCTTTACCCTTTAGATGATCTGCCACTTAAAGACTCATTTGCGCTTATCACTTTGAGTCATTGTGTCAAGTGTAGATTGTCTGTATCATCATATACCTAGCATTTTTCCTGGTTATACGAGGGTCTGCTTTCTATTCTAGTCCTGATATTGACGAGTTACTGATTTTTACACAGAGCGACTGCCATCTGATCTACGCAACCCCTGAAGGCAAGCCAGTAACCATGTAGACTAAAATAATTTCCCTACTACGAGTAACGATCATTATCAGGTGATAACAACCGGGACCGAAAGCTTTACGTGCTCTCCGAGGCACGGTGGGTAGATCGACAAGGACAGACAGCCAGACCTAGGAACAAATATTTATACAAAATATAAATCTAACCCGAGCGGGGATCGAACTCGCAACCGTCGTTAAAGGTACATTCAGCACCACTACACCAGAGCGGTCGCCTGTAAATGTAGATTCATCTATATGTAAACAAGAATTTGACGTTTCATTCTAGATGATTACATTCCCATTAAAATGGATGACATTATTATGTAAATAAGGATAATACTGTATGCGTGATTCATTTAGGATTGCACATTAAAAGCGATACCACATGACTCCCGCGTATGTATAGCGATAATTCCGTGACAAAATTCGAGATGGGGACTAGTTAACCGTCTTCAAAAAAGAAGGTTCTTAACTCGTTGGGCATTTTTTTCGTATTTCGAAAACTGCTGCACCGATTTTGTTAATTCTTTCCTTTGTTGAATAGGTATACTCTCCGGTTGATCCAGTAGAATTTTAATTAAAATCACAATCAGTATTTTGGTTTTGAAAATCAAAATAATTGCAATGAATTCGTTATACAAGGAAACGAATTTACGTTTACATTTGAAGTCGGCTTTTTCTTAAAAAGTTGTATTATATAGAACTGTCGCTATTAAATAAGAATAGTATAAAACTCAGAATATAGCATATATTCTGAGTTTTATATAAAAACGCCCCTTTTTACTGACAAAACTCAGAAACCAATTGTCAGTTGCTTTCGATATAATTATCCCCATAATTTGCAAGAATTATCTATGTAATATTCATTCTAAGCGTAAGCGTAGCGCCATCTTTTATTTTTTTAAAGAATTATTATCCAAAGTCTCACTTTACTAAAAGACTTACGAAAATCACAGAAATGCGACTGTTCTAAAACAAGTAAATTTATTAATTATTGGTATGCACCGTGAAGCATTAATTATTTGTTGAATATACAGATTATTAAGTATAAGCTGAACATATTCACATATTAATCAAAAAAAAATCTGTTTACAACACACCCACTAAAACGAACTTTTAATTAAATAATAAACATATACTTTACATTTAACAATAACGTTTAAAAAATCATTTCAAACGTAACTAAATAGCAATGATTTAAAATTTCATCTTTCGAATGTTTGCATAGTGACGTGGCGGGGTGGGGGGAGCGCGGGAAGGCCAAGGTTGCGGGTGGGGCGTAACTGTAGCGCGGGTTATTTTTTATTGTTATTCTGCGCGAGTCGCGAACGCGTGCGGTAGTGTCGCGCTAAATTCAATCGATGATAACGAGAAAACTTATACTTTATTTTTCGTTACTCGTCTTATTTAGTAAACAAATATAGCGTAGTTATAGCTAGAGATGAGAAATTATCGATCGAATTTTTTAACTAAATATATTTTTTAGTAAAAATTAATGTTCGATAATTCCTTACTTTCGTTCCAAATAAGTAAAAGAAAAGTACATATTAATGATTTTGATCGATTTGTTAAATGTATGTGTTATATATCGATGGACGTCGATGGTTGAAATATTGTAACAACTTTTAAACAAAATAGTGTCTGAATGTATCCGTAATTCTTAATATATTCTAACGATTTGACATAGTCTAATTCTGAGGAAGAAAGTAGATTAATGCAATAGTGCTGATATTATGAAAAAATCTAATACATTACAAACGTGACCTTGATAATTCAATCATCACTATTTAAAAGCTTTATGAGATATATTTATCCTCATTCGTAAAACGTTATACCTTGGTATTAAATGAGTTCTAAGAATTATTGTTTTTATTTTTTGGTTCGATTTTCAAATATATTTCATAGAAGTGGATTTTCACAAGCACTTTCTAATCGTCATTTTACTGATCTATCATATTAATAATTTTACGTAAAGCTCATTCGAAATTCAAAATCTTTTGTTCATTAAAATATATTTTGTATGAATTTGTATGGAGTTTCATACAAATTTCATCCCCTATTTTACCCCTTTTAAGTTTTATTTTCGCAACAAAAAGTAGCCTATGCACTTCTCCAACGTCCAATTTATATCCATAATAAAATTCATCGAAATTGGTTTAGCAATTTAACCGTTAAAAGGAAACAAATACAGAAATCTTTACATTAATAATATTAAATAAAGAAGTTTACGTAGGAAAAAACTATTAAGTATAGTTTTTTTAAACAAATTTCTGCACAAAAATATAATACCGTTACATTCAAATTTACATATCCTGTCGTAAAAACGAAACGCACACATTTTCGCGTACCACTTCCACGCTTTCTAATCCTTTGTTATCTTTATTACTATTAACTTATGAGTTCAAGTTCTGCCGATTTAGGGTTGCCATCTCTAAAATTTGGCAAACTGGACGAGACGCGTAAAAACCGCGGATTTTAGAACCCATAACCCGGACATGACAACATTTTTTTATATAGTTTGATAAAATACAATTGAAATTACATAAATCACCATTTTATTTATTTCCAGACTGTAAAATTAAATTTAGTCATCTTTTACCATAATTTTAAATGTACCTAACAAAACAGAATCTTATTACAAATTATTTAAATGATCATTTACAACTTTTTTAAACCCGGACTACAAATGAATTTTTTTTCCGGACGCTCCCCGGATGCCCTGTAAACTAGGACAAATTCGGGGAAACCCGGACGGATAGCAACACTAAACCAAATTGCAAATGCCGAACTTTACAGGAAACAAACAACTTCTTTTATAGCTAAGTAATAAATATGTTTACATTGTTAAATGATTTAGACTTAAGATTTTATAATATTATTATTATAAGAGTTAATCCTTTAAATACCGTTTACACTGAGAAACTTACGAGATATCACATATTGACCGACAATATGCTTAAAACTTTTGGTTATTGACATCCAGAATGCCGGCCATTTTGGACGATGGCTGGTTGCCAAGCAACTAGCGAATATGTCAGCCGAGAACATCTTTGGGCGAACAAGTCAATTGACTCTCGTCAAAGTTGGAAATGAGTGCAAATTTTTAAATGCATTATCGTAAAATATCTATAGTTAGAAAACATTACAAATTGAAAATAGACGAACTGTTAAAGACAGAAATAAAAACTTGGCCGATCGCCAACCGGAGTATTATGAAAGAAGACGAATGAAAATATACAAAATAGTGGAATAAATTGGGATTTTTAACTTTTCGATCTTAATGAGGTATTAATTGAAGCTAATATTATACACACAAATGGAATCGTACTTTTTTTATTGAAAAATTATATTTATATCTTCTTAACTTTCCCATTAAAATCGGATATTATTCACTATTTCATTGGTTAACCTAAGTTACTCCTTATAAGATTAGCTATCTGTGAGTGTAAGTCCCGTCAAAATCGGTCCAGCCGTTCCAGAATTTAGCCGGAACAAAAAAACAGAGAAAAAATTTTTAAAATGTGTTTTTGATGTAAATACCGTAAATTCTTTTGTAAGCATTAACTTAAGCGTTAATATGAAATTACATACAGACACTTCAATTTAATTTATTTATAGATCGACAACAGAGACATTGAAATAAGCCCTGATTATGACAAGGATAAAAATGTCAGTAAAAAATTGCACGTCACTTATTTTTAATTAATAAAAAACGGTACATTCGATACCTCGTTTCGTGCGGAGGAAAAGCCGTTTCATATTACAAAACCTCGTACAGGCTGGACGACTTTTCAACGGAAACGCCATGCCTTAAAGTGTACGTTATAATTTTCGTTAATATTAATACTTGATTTTATTAATTACTTTGTATGTCGGATTTTTAACCGCTTAACCGACTTTCAGTAATCGTAATTCTGTTATTAGAAATGGATGCTGATAAGCAATAATGTGTCAACCTACAGTCAAATTCGGAGATATTGGTGTGTTTTGATAACGCATCGTCTATTTAATATTATATAGATATTTTTCTAGTCATCTGAACTAAATAATTACGGAAAAACGTTTATTAATTTAATGTTTCGAATTTCAATCCATATGTTACAATTTATACAATGATTTCATGTATTTGAAAAACTTGTTATTAGATAAAAAAAATTATTATATCACTCCTTTTTATAACACGTTACCCGTTATTGAAGTAGAAAATAATAGATGTATACATACTTCTTCGAAAGAATTTATTAAGAATAGGTTGAAATATTTAGACGCGATTTTATTCAAGTGAATTCCGTGTGGCTTGACATAGTAGTACTTATGAGCGTCCAAATATGATTAGATATTATACAAAATGGAATCAAAATATTCGTAAATTATACACATTTCTTATAACTTCATCTTGAATTATAAGTGTTAATCGTTAAATCTTGAATCCTATATAGTATAAGGTACATTAAATATTACAAACGTTTTAAGTTACATTTGAGTTTTAGTAATAATGCAATAATGTTGATAAGAAAGCTAGGTTTTTATTTAAAGAATCGTTTTTGTAATTTTTATTGCAAAAATTGCATCACCGACTTTCGGCTTAGTTGGACGCTGATAAGCAATACTGTGTCAACCCACACAAATTTCATTTTGAGAAAATGGCGTCTAAAGATGTCAAAGCTATTCTTAATAAATGCGTTTGAAGACTTATATATCCACCTATTCTTTTCTTTTTTGATAAAATGTATAATTAATTGAAGCTGATTGGTGTAATGAAAAGTTTTATCTAAAAATAAGTTTTTCAAACATATGAGATTATTGCATAAATTGCAAAATATTGGAACGCACTCGAAACTCTCAGCTATAAATTAAGAAACTTTTTTCATACTTATGTAGTTTAGATGACTTAAATTTTTTTTGAATAATGTTTAATACTTAACCAAGTATCAAAATACATCAAAATCTCCGAATTTAACTTTATGTAGGTTGACACATTATTGTTTATCAGCATCCAGTTCTTCATTAACAAAGTATGAAACACGTAAATTAATATGGCTATTTCTGGTTAGAAATAAATGGACGTACACATCGACGTTTTATTAAATTGTACCCCTACAAGAACCTCTAACCCCTAGAGGCAAATTGATACCCCGACGACACCAGTTAGTTCGTTATAATAACAATAATAGGTACAAATGAAGATTAATTAAGATGGAATATTCCGTAGACATTTCAGACAAAGCCTAGACTATTACGTGATGAATCAGCCTCCTTTGATCGTGTCTCGATTCCGGATCAACAATACACAATGCCGTGGGTAAATATCCCACGAGCAAAAACGGGTATTATCTCTATCTTAAATTCCCACGTACCACACTTGCCTAAGTAGGCTGGAACTTAGGCATAATATTATAATTTATTATCTTTTTTAACAGCGAACAATGGAGTGTTTAGCTTTGAAGAAGCGTTTTGCGATTTCCTTTTAAACTTTTTAAACGATTTATACCGGTATTAGATAGCTGGAATTTCGCCTTGAATTTATATTTTTAATTTTTAAAAAATCCGAAAATTATACTGTGATAAATTCAAAATGTGTGAGGAGAATATTTAGAAATTTGTATGCAATTAAGTGCTTTCTTTCTTCGAAATATGAATTGAAGATATGAATTGCGACTGTTTTATTACTAGCCTTAGGCTATGTATTCGTCCTTATTATTCAAATATTTTCAGTGTCTCCATTGGTGACATGTTTGAAGTTTTAATTTTACCTATATTTCAATTTATTTTTTGATATATTATTTGATTTACAACATAATAATACATGTCCAACTATTTTCAAAAATAATTTGATGTGTAGTGTATGTACAAACCCTCTTTACAAAGACACTTTGTGATTTGACACTTATAAAATTATTGTATAAGTATCCAGGTAGGCAGGTGAGCGAAGAGAGGACAAACTAACGTCATAGTATGAATAAAATCTTAACTACGCAAAAATTATCATAGGATAAAAATAATTGTGAATATTGTATTTATAATAATTTATTATCCCATAAATCATACACCCCATCATTCCATAAGCCCCATGTGTAGGTATGGGGTGCTATTTTTATAACAAGAAATTAAATTAAAAAATCAAAAATCCGATTGCTTAAAAGACAATCTACAGTCAGCCATGTCGTATCAGTTCTGTCTAAAACCCTATAAGTGAGAATCTTCACTAACCAACTTTAAATCATTATTGATAATTCTAAACGGTAATTCTGATTGGAAAACGATATGAGACACTTAACCTTTTTAAATACCTATTCAACGATATCACTTGACATAGTTCATTGATTTTTTTTCCTTTTTCCATTACGGCGTCCTAAATCGGTCATTATGATTTTTCCAAATTTTTATGGTTTCTACGACATTCGCGCCATCATAATGAATGAAAGGCCTTATTTATCAAAATCGGCCCACGCGTTTGGTCTAAGTAGTGTCATCACCGTAGTATACGCAAGCGATCCCGCAACGCTTAAGTTTTTAGTGGGTAGTCTGTTGCCTCTGGTAGAGTCAGGAGTCCCATATGAATTACTCGGGCGGGAGGCATAAATGTATTTCCCAGTTTACACATACATCTATATGTATCTAAGTCAAAGGTGACTGACAAACTCACTGACATAGTGATCTATCAACGCACAGCCCAAACCACTGGACGGATCGGGCTGAAATTTGGCATGCGGGTAGATGTTATGACGTAGGCATCCGCTACGAAAGGATTTTGTTTAAGTCTACCTCCAAGACGATAAAATAGGGGAGGAAAGTTTGTATGAAACTTTTTCAATTTTAAACGGGTTGAGACTTTGCATGGATAAAGTTTCTATGACGTACGCATCACAGACATCGCAGATGAAGTCCTGAGCACCAGCTGGTACAGGATAAACACATTACACTCCTTTGGGTCTTGCATGATAAGGGTTACAGGAAGACCACACACCTGTATGACAACGCAGCGGAGCCATACCCAGGCTGGTGCAGACGCAGCTGCGCGGGGGAGTAGGGCGGCGCGTAGGGCGCGGCGGGCCGGGCCGGCGCCACGCCCGCCTGCTTGCCGCCGTACGCCAGCGCCCCGGGCCCGTGCTCGCTCTGCCCGGGCCTGGAAACAAGAAAGAAACTTGGTACCCCTTTTTTACGAAAATTACACGGAAGAAGAAGTATGAATTCTCGCACATTTATATAGACAAGGGATGAGGACAGAAATACATTAAATCAAAAAAAAAAAACATTACACACAATACCATGTATTTGGGACTCACGCGTATATACTCCTTATATTTATTTTTAAAGTTTGTGATCAAAATAATTAGATCCTTTATTTATTGAGGAAAGTTATAGGCTATATAACACCACGCTACGACTCATAGGAGCGAAGCAGTAGCCATAAATGCGAGGAGCATGGACCTTTGTCACAGATTCAGAAGTTAAAAAAATGGTCATATATATAATTATTATATATATATACTATTTATTACTTCAACGAATAATATAATTCAATGCTATTGGGCTTAATTTAAAATAATTATTTTTTTATATTACAATTTTGAAGTTTCTACTTTATTATTATTTTTTGTGTATATTGTAATACTTATATACATGCATTATATTTTATTATGTAAATAGTAGGTATAATTAAAAAAAATAACTCTTATTAAAAAAAAAATAATAAAATTTAACTTATAAAAACGAAACGGTCGCGTGTTGCTATTATAATTATATTTTACATAACGCCCACATGTACATACCTACACATAATGGTTTATGAGTAATGAGACTGTACGCGACACCTGACTAATGTACTGAGTCACCGTTTAAAAATACAACTGTATTGTTTTCCTGGTCACGGTAAGCCACTTTTAAACTAGTTTTAACATCTTTCTTTGGATAAGATTATGAATATCATGTTTAAGACAATTGTTAGGTAATTAATTAAATTTAATTAGCTAATATCGTTAGTGTTTTTTTTATTATCAGGCATGTATATACTGGTACGGCAAATCTAATTTTTTTTAAGTTATCACATAAAATAAACAGCACTTTTCCTGCATTAGTTTAACTTAGAATAGTAACTATTAACACTTGATAATAACTAAAACTAACAAAAAACGACACAATTTACAAGTCATAACGTTTAAACCTAATAACTGAACCGATTTCGATGAAATTTCTATGGCACTACCTGACAAGCGCGTCAATTGACTTGATAACCTAAATATAATAGTCATACTCAGTAGCTGGTTGCTAGGCAACGTCGTCCATAGTGGGCAACATTCTGGATACCAGAGTCCATTAGCTTATATGATATCTATAGCTTTTTATCATTGTATAGGATATAATAAAATAATTATGTAACTTAGGATTATCCCAGAGCGCGTTTATTATTATATGAAGCTACAGATAGAATAATAATCTTTTAATTATAATTTCCTTGAAGTATTCGTATCGTTGCTAGTGCCTATTGTTTACAAAGTTTCCATTATTTGTAATTGACCCGAACGTTTAGGGCTGTTAGTTTATTGTTTTATAATATTATTATTAAATTAGGGTATAAGTCAAATTAATAATTTTTGATAACATTTTTTTAACAGGCTACACTTCTGCCGCAAAAAACGTGATATCTAATGACAATAAACGAACAATTTACTGAAGTATTTACTAAAAATGAAACAAAACTAATATCAAAGATGAATAAAATCAAATTCAACACGTGTTCATCTAAATAGTGTTTAAACATTAAACATTGTTTAAAATCTTGTCTAAATTGCTTTAAGGCGGGTAAAAAAAAATTTCAAATATCACGAGGTGGGAGGGTTTTTAGTAGGGGTTTTAGTATCCTTAACTTAGTATGTACAAATAAATACACGTGATTTAAGTTGAGAGGAAGAGTAAGACAAAACCTCACCATATACAAGGTGGGTTAGGACGGGGGGGGGGGGGGGGGGGTTAGGTCTAAAAAGTTGCTTAAAAACATCACGTGATTAATGGACAGCCTTATCTAGATATCTATTACATTAACTACGGTAGTAAGAATTATATTATAATTATCGCTAAACACAGAAGGTTGGTAAGTGGCAACCCTACACGAATGCAGCCGATGAGTCACTCGAGCTACTGTGAGTCAGAGTTAACGTACCTTTGACAATTAGTTGGTTTATAATGGAGGTGAATTGAGATGTCGGCGGGTGTATACTAATATATAAAGCTAAGTTTGTTTGTTTGAGCGCACCTATCTCAGGAATTACCTGTTCGATTTTTTAAATATTTTTTCCGTTACTGAGGAAGGGTACATATTATGTTGGATATATATAGCCTGTATATTATATACTTTTTAGGTTGAAATTAACATTATAAGAGTGAATGTAATTTGTCTGTCTGTTTTTTACGTTTTCACCCCTAAAACTATGAAGCAATTTTGATGAATTTTGGTACAAAAATATATTGAGCCATGGAAAAGGAAAAAGGTTATTTATGACGCGAATAAAATGTATAAAGGTGGATTAATCGATATTAGGTATTACTCAGTCTATTTTAGTAACATAAACGGATAATGCGTTAACATATAATATCGCAAGAATATGAGATTCCTCTCAATTCTTAATTCATAACAATCAGTCAAAATATAGAACCTTGTAAAGTACACAATGAATTCACTTTCACTTATAATATTACTAAAAAAGATTTCACAGAAACAATGCTTACTGCACTTCAACATTGAGAGCAGTTCATTGTGCGACCCGATTTTAAAAACAACCAATAATATTTACAAAACAAAACCGATGGCTCGTAATCTACCAATCGGGTGAGTGGATTCGATTTCACGATTCCGCGAACCAATGTGTGCTCTCCGTTGTGACGTAACACAGAGCTTAACCTATGAAAGTAAAAGTAATTATAGTAATGTTCAGTGTACCTGTCATTGAATTTATATATTTTACGCGATTTCCTTTTCGATATATATTACGACTAGCGGCCCCTCGCGGGTTTACTCACACTTTTCATACAAACTTCCAACCTTCTTTTACCCTTAGGGGTCGAATTACGCGAAATCCTGTCTTAGTGAGCACCTACGTTCTAGAAAGAACTTCCATGCAAAATTTAAAACTTGCAGTTTCTGATATTTCGTGATAAGTGAGTGAGTGACTTTAAGGTTTTATATATATAGATAATAGAGAATATTTATGTGATGTGGTGTATAAGTAAAGTAGCAAATAAGCAGATTTTTTTATGAAAAATAAATAAATAAATGCATCACACTCAACGGACCCCCATTAGGGTCTTATGATCCTGTGTCGGGGGTCCGGAAACACACACAATACAAGCACAAACACCCAGACCACGGCAAACATCTGTATGACCAATACAGACGTTTGCCGTGAGCGGGGATCGAACCCGCGACCGTTAGCGCTTCAGTCAGTTGCAGTGACCACTGCGCCAACCTGTCAGTCAAAAGAAAAAAAAACATTCCACGTATCATATACGTCCGCATATCAGAGGAGGCATGATGTCACAGTAAATCATGAATAGCGAATTTTATACGTTATTTTCACACCTCGATGAAAACAAAATTAACATAACCGTCTTGTTAGGTATAGACAACGAGATGATGAGAACGTATAAGATATGTAAATTCAGTATATGTTATGCATAAAAATCAAATTTTGTTTGCGTATTTACGAATAATATACCAGCATTTAAGATACGTCTTAAATGCTGGTATATCGTTCGTTCGATTGCGATAAAGCTTTGTCAACTTATTGTTTGCACTTACCAACCAGAAAAGAAAAGTTTGAGACGGTTTGAGAATAAAAAAATCTACATTAACGCAAACGAAGCCGCAGATTAGTCTATAACAATATTATAAAGAGATTCTGAATCTGATTTTTTGTGGGTTGACATATTATTGCTTATCAGTGTCCTTATAGCCTTTATATTTCAATTAAAAATCGTATCACTAATTTTTTTGTCAATTTTTGTTTTAAAATGTATCAGCCCTAAATCGGACGTGGAAAAATTTCCAGAACACCCCAGAACCGCCAATGACCGCTAATACGATGCTCGAAGAATGCCGTTACAGCACTTAGGACAGTCTCGTCTTTAACCGACAAAACGAGATGTTTTAAGAGAACGTCTCGAGCTAGTGTTATAAACGCAAATTAATGTGCATTATACTTATATTGAAATCTAAGATCTATAAAATGTGACACTAAAAGTTCCCTGCAGCTTTGCCCGCGTATACTTAGGTATATCATACCTTAAATTATATATTTTAAACTTTCGCGATTTATACTATTCATATTTAATGTAACTCCGTCGAAACGTCGGGCACTAAAAAGGTGTTACTACCATTAGTTATCGCGATAAGACCCGCTAATTAAATATGAATACCTTAATTACTTAACCATTTAGGGATGTATTTTCAAAAATAATTTTTATGTGCACACTTATGATATTTTAGGAATGTTTGTGCAAAATTCAAGTTTCTAAACTCTGCGGTGTCAACTCTGCGTTGATCGATCAGTCAGTGAATATGTCAGGCAGTCAGTATTGATTTTTATATACATACTAACTTCGGCTCTCGTCTTTGCTTGATAAATTTTGTTGTAAGATGACCGTCGTCGCGTAATTGTTAGCAATAAATTGGAAAAGTGTTATCACAATCGTATAAACAGTGTGGTATTAAACTTCCGGCTCTCTAAAGTATATTAGCTACTTCATGTCGATCTTTTGTGAAAGTGAGGTGCTGCCCCGGTTGACCCCGTATACGGGCTGCATAGTCTATTATTTTTTAATTTTCTTATTTAGCATACAAAGATGGCGTATTTCTAGCCACACATGAGAGTTAGATAAGAAATTATCGATTGAATGATTAAACTGAATCATTTTTTATAATGCAAATTATAATAAAAATGAAATTGTTCGCAAATTCGGGATTTTCAACAAGAGAACAATAGAATATAGTGGTCTCGCTAGGCTCTGTCACAGTATACCAAAACTATCAAAATTATATTATATAGGTATAATCGAAATGCTTATACCTAAACTTACTTTGTACAAAGAAAAAAAAAATGTTTTTCTATAAAAAACTCATTTTAAATTATTATCAAGTCACGTCGCGGGTTTGGGTCAAGGTCACAGACGCTACGCTAATGCGATAAAGAGGAATTATGTATTCACACGATTAAATTATATTTATTATTGCAAAGACTGAATATGTTTTGATATGTAACTATTTTTCTTTTAAATAGCTTACTGGCGGGTTCCCTCGGGTAATGTAGATTTTATTTTAAAATATTACGCGTGTGCAGAATGAATTTTGAATTGGAGGGTATATTTTTCTTTGCTTGTCTTATTTTGCAGACAAAGTATATACTTCTAACGATACATATGAGTTTAAGATGAGAAGTTATACCGAGATTGTTATAATGAAAAGTTGTAATGTAAAATAATATTCGAAAATTCGTGATTTTCGTTCCGGATATTGTTACTGAATAAGACAATTAAAGATAAATAGACCATAGAGGGTTAAATCCGTAACTAAAATATATAGCGAAATTCACTTAAAGGATTCGGGGCCGATTTTGATGAAAACTGAAAATTATTTTTGCGTAATTTTTTATATTTGTCACCTCATAACCCCGTCACTTATCAACTGATTTTAAAAACGCTTCCTTAGTTTGAATTTCTGAAACTATAACCTATACTTTGTAGAAACAAAGTATTAGGAAACTTAAATAAAAAGATTAACGAAATCGACAGAGTCGATCTAAAGTTATGGCGGGATTAAGAGAAATATGGATTTATTTATGTATATATAGATTAGTTATGTATTCACACGATGAAATTATATTTATTATTGCAAAGACTGAATATGTTTTGATATATAAATTTTTCTTTTAACTAGCTTTTAATTGTATTAAAAAGATATGCCTACCATTCTACCTACATAATATATTTATTTTATAATATTGGTACACCTCCATGCCGCTTTATTTAATTTCATGTCCTGTACCCGAAGGTTGTCTGGAAGGGATCGCTATTTTAGCGATAAGACCGCCTTTTGTGCATTATTTTCTCTTCACCATTTTGTATAATTAACTCTGTATATTGGTGTACAATAAAGCATGTTTGTATTTGTATTTGTATATAGTATAGAAGTAAAATAACAGCCTATAATCATTCCACAGCTGGGCAAAAGCCTCCTCTCATTAAGAAGAGGGTTTAGAGTTTAGTCCATCACACTGCTCCACTGCGGGGCGGTGGACATGTGTCATTTCTCCCGGCACATGCAGGTTTCCACGATGTGTTCCTTTATCGCCGAGCTCGAATTCAAACACAAATTTAGCAATACCTGTAAAATTGTCTACTAAAAATGTACGTGAACCGTTTCAGCAACTCTGTTAAATGTTACATTCAGATTTAAACAATAAATTACGCGTTGTTTATTCACAAACACATTGCTGGCACGTTTTTGATGTTAATTATAAGTGAAGTAATGGAGTGTAAACATGGCTTCCGGTCGGTAACCGTTGTTAGCACACGCAATTAAGATAAGACAACCTTAGCTGGATGCTCATTAGCAATAATGTGTCAACCCACAAAAGGTCGAATTCGAAGATATTGATGTATTCTGATAATACGTCACGTATAAACATTATTCGAAAATTTTGATAGTCATTTAAACTAAATAAATACGGAAAGAAGTTTCTTAATTTAATATGAAGTGTGTTTGTATGTGCGAACAAAACTCCGGAACCAATTAACCTATTAAAAATTATCGTGCCATTTGGGAGGTACATTATTCTAAATGGACACATATATGACAGATTGGATATATATATGTTCTGTGCCAACGGAACCCTATTAAGCTGCTATCCGTCTGCCCGTCTGTTAGTTGGCTATATCTCAGGAACCGTAATAAGTAGAGAGTTAAAATTTTTACTCTTTTAAAAAGCACACAGCGTAATATCTTGTAAAATCATACAGACCTCCATAAGCCAGTTCGACTCGCACTTGACTGGGACTTATAAAATTTTTTACATCATTATACAAAGTAAATATACAAAGCCATTGTATTCATGTCTTGACACGAACTCGGAAAATATCCAAGAATTTATAGGTATTTATAGCATCGATGGTGAAGGAAAACATCGTGAGAAGGCCTACACGTGCCAGAAGAAACTCTAATACTCGCAGATGCGCCAATACGCATTGGAACAGGGTAAAATTGAAAAATCGTTTCAAGTCGAATGATATCGTCTTGAACTTTTAATTTTGATTGAATTTTTAATATTTTAAATCAAAAATATGTATTGATTAATATAAATTCTTAAATTATTTTACTAAGAATATTAATAATTCATAAAAATAATAATAGTAGAAGATTTAATCTATATAAAACTTAAAAATCTGTCGTTGACAGCGAGGCAAAGTGCCCAAAATACTGACGGCATTGCCTCTTATAATGGCCAAATTTTAATTGAATTAACATTTCCATTAAATGAAATAATTTTCTTGTTACGGTCATCCATCAATCTATATGTTTCATCTGAATTAATACAAAATATAATAATTCAGACATTATTATTATTTATAGTTTTTATACGAAAATATTTATTTCTTAAATCAGTTAAATCTAATTTAATTTTTTGAAAACTCTTTTTTATAAACTATTTATTATTTTTAATGTAATGAGAAAAAATATTATTTTAAAAAGTACATAACACAAATTCAAAGTATATGTATAACACAAAACATATAAACGAATCTAATTCGAATCCACATAATCAAAAAACAATTATTAACGAGACCCGATATAAAAAGTAACATGTTAAACACATTACCCTCTCAGCCTAATCTGTAAGACAAACACAAAGACGAAAACGCGAGAAGCGGGGAGCCTGAATCAAATTAATTGTAAACATGGAGTGAATAACCGGACGGAACGATTATCTATATATAGACCGACCTGTTTCAGTTTGTTTCACGGTCACGGAGTTATCTCCGATTGTTTGGACGCTCCGCGAACGTAACAGGACTTCTTTATGTATGTTTTTGTTACGAATCCTACTAATATTATAAATGGATGCTGATAAGCAATTTCAATTTGGAAATTCAAATTTGGAAATATTGATGTATTTTAATACTACGTCACCTATTTAATGTTATTAAAAAAAATCAAGTAATCTAAACTAAATAAGTATGAAAAAAAGTTTCTTAACTCAGTGTTTCGAATTTCAGGTGCGTTCCATATTTTGCAATTTATACAAGAATCTCAAATATTTAAAAACTTATTACTAGATAACACATTAAATAAAGTTATCTGCTTTTGATTCAATGTACATTTTATCAAAATAGAAAAGAAAACATGAATATATACCGTATGTATCTTCAAACATATTTATTAAGAATCCGACTGACATGTTTAGATGCCATTTTCTCAAAACGAAGTCCGTGTGGCTTGACACCGTATTGCTTATCAGCGTCCAAATGTGAAAGTTTGTATGTGTGGATGGATGGATGTTTGTAAACTTTCACGCAAAATACTGAACCGATTTGGCTGAAATTTGAAATGATGATGGCTTATATCTTGGATTAACACATAGGCTACATTTTATCCCGAAAAAATTTGAAATTCCCACAGGAATAACTCGCTAAGAAAGTACTGAACCGATTTGACTGTAATTGGAAATGAAGATGGCTTATATCTTGGATTTACATTTACTATTCCACGCGGACGAAGTCGCGGATAAAGCTAGTACATCATAAAAATAAATATAGATATTTTTTCTATGGAAATCTCTTTCGGTTAGTACTATATTGTTAGTACGCATCCTACCTCTCTAGGATAGATTTCTCGTCGTCGCTCTTATAAATGGACGCTGATAAGCAATACTGCGTCAAGCCATGCAAACCTTATTTTGATAAAATGACGTGTTAAGATAACAAACTTATTCTTAACAAATTTGTTTGAAAACGTATATATCTTTTATTTTCTATTTTTATAAAAGATATAATTGATTAAAATAAGAATAATATAATAAAATGTGAAATGTAATAATAAGTTTTTCAAATATATTAGATTCTATATTCCAAAATATTAAACACACTTCAATGTATGAAACATTAAATTAAGAATCTTTTTTCTGTACTTATTTAGTTTTGAATTCTTTAAAAAAATTTTGTGACCACTCATATATTTTTTATCAAAGTCGATTTAGTAGTTTTGGTTTAAAGTGAAAACTACTGTAATAAACAAAATTACGTATTAGTCTTTGAAGTCTTGTAATCTAACAAGTTAATTGTTTTTTAGAGATTATATGGATGCAGATAAGCAATAATATGTCAACCCACAAAAAGAAATTCTGAAATATTTATGTATTCTGATACTGCATCAGCTATTAAACATTATTAAAAAAATTAGGGTCATATAAATTAAAAAGTACGAAAAAATGTTTCATAATTAATTGTTTCGAATTTCAAATGCGTTCCATATTTTTCAATACAATAATCTCAAATATTTGAAAAACTTGAAAAACTTTTAGTATACAATATATTAAATATCTCAATCTACTTTTAATTAATTATATCTTTTATCAAAAAATAAAAGAAAAGGTGGATATATACTTCTTCAAACATATTTGTTAAAAATAGGTTTGACATGTTTAGACGGCATTTTCTCAAAATGAAGTCCGTGTGGCTTGACACAGTATTGCATATCAGCGTCTATATATATAAAGGGCATATTTGTTCCACTATAACTTGTAATCGTTTCATTACAATATACACACATGTTATTCCGCTTTATATACTTATTATCGTTGGTATATACGTATCTCATTTGTAGTGTTCTATATAAAAACATGCACATGCTACCGACCGTCACGGTTTACCGGTCTCGAATAGGGTCACTACATGCACTATATTATATCATAGCGTTCTATATACTGATGTTGATAAGCAATAATGTGTCAACCCACATAAATTCAAATTTAGAGATATTGATGTATTTTGATACTACTTCACATATGTATCATTATTAAAAAAAAATTCAAGTCATCTAAACTAAATAAGTATGGAAAAAAGTTTCTTAACTCAATTTCTCGAAGTTCAGGTGCGTTCCATATTTTGCAATATATAAAATAACTTCAAATATTTAAAAACTTATTATTAGACAAACATATTAAATAAATCTATCTGCTTTTGATTCATTATACATTTTATCAAAGTAGAAAAGAACAGATGGATATATACGTCTTCAAAAAAATTGATTAAGAATAGGTTTGACATATTTAGACGCCATTTTCTCAAAACGAAGTCCGTGTGACTTGACACAGTATTGCTTATCAGCATCCATATAATCTTTTATAAGTAAATAACAGTCGGTAAATAATAATGGGACTGCTGGGTAAAGGTCTCCTCTTCTATTAAGAAGAAGGTTTTAGAGATTAACCCGTCACGCCGCTCCACTGCGGGTAGGCAGATACATGTGTCAAAATGTCTTCGGTTTTGTGCCCAAAATTTTGAATTTTGAATTCGACTTTCATTGAAAATGGGTAAAAATTTTTTACGTATTACGTAAAGGTAACATATTTATTGTTAGGAAATATAATAATAATATAATGTATTGCTATATATACTTATATATACTTATATATGCTATATATACTTATATAGCAATACATTCCCAAAATAATTATTTATTGAAAAAAAAAAACAACTAATAATATAAGAAGCAATGAAATACACAAAAAAAAATTAAAAATCATCTTCATTTCCTTAAAACTGGCAACCCTAGTTGAAAACGTGACGATCAAAATGATCGCCGAGTCACCTGACCGACCGGGGAACCGAACTGCAGGGTGCAGCGTCCACCGCCAGAGGTCACCCGTGACTCACTCGTTACGACTGCGCCAGTTATTTCAATGTCAAACTGAACTCATTTCGTATGATTACGCTTGGCAATGTTTTATATTACTGGAGATTATTAATAATTTTGTTATCATTTTAAAAGTAATATTATAATTTTTAACCGACTGCGCGACGCAAGGGAGTGTATTGTTTATCTTATTAGCATATGTATGTATGTTTGTACATTTGTGGCACTATTTAAACGTCTTCAAAAAAAGGAGTGTTCTCAATTCGACCGTATATTTTTTTAGAATACATAGAAAAAGAAAAAATAAATAAATTGACGAATTTTATTAAGCGTGGTATCGTTGAAGGTAAGTATTTAAAATTATTTTTTGGTTTCTTATACCATTTTCAATCCGAACTACAATTCAGAATCTATATCGATTGTTTTATGGTCTTACTTGTTAATGTAACTTTTGCTCGCGTATTCGTTCGCGGTAATGATAGATGATTTAGATTTTTAACATTCGCCCAAAAAACGGATTGTTACAAGTATTTTAATGTGTAAATTCTATGTAACTAATCGGAGAATATCCTTTCAAACAAAAATAACTGGTCAAGTGCGAGTAGGACTCCCGCACCGAGGGTTCCGTACAAACTTATAGAAATCTATATAAGACTAACCCATCTACGCCATTTGTGGTCTTCATCATCAGTTCCAACATAAGTTACTATCAAAAATACCTAAATCGGTATACGCTTGCCTATAATATTTGAGGAGTTCCCTCAATTTCTCCAGGATCCCATCATCTGATCCTGACCTGAAGACAATGGGACCACCTTGGAAGTATACCTTTTCAAACAAAAAAAAAATTTGAAAATCGGTACCCAAATGGCGGCGTAATCGGCGAACAAACATAAAAAAAAATTAAATACAATGTCGAATTGAAAACACTCCTTTTTAGAAGTCGCTTAAATATAATCACATATTATGTAAATATGGATCACGTCCCAAAAACTATTTTGAAACTACTTAGGAGCACTTTAATTTAAAACACGATCATGGATGCAATCCATGGAAACACAAAATTTTATTTTAAGTACTAATACACCTTATACTTTCAACAAAAAAAAGTTATAGCGCGATTCAGGATACACCTAGCGCCATCTCTTGTCAATTTCAATGAACTAACTTGTTGACTTTGACATTAACAACATAGTTATAGTATATTTTATTCTCGTTTTATTTTTATTTATATTCTACTACACTCCACTACCCCTGCACTACGTTCGTAAAATATTTAGATTTACATTATCAATCAAAATATCGAAATATATATTAGTGTTACCAAGACGAAAATAATTAGTCCTTAATTCGAACAAAACTAATTGTTTATTTATAAATAACTAATTATATTACTAATAGCCAGAAGACTTATATGTGTAGATAAATAAGTAAATTAAATAACTCGATCTGTTTGAATTTAATTTTAAAATTTTCGTACTAAGTCAATACGAGTACTTAAATCAAATCGCGTGAAGCTCTTATATTGAATGTTAATTACGTAATGACGTTATAAATCGATGATAAAACTTTTAAATGAAAAGTTTATTTTATAATTTTTAGCGCGTTTAAATAATAATTAAATTAAAAATTTTTATTAATCGAGCAGAATTATATCACAGTTAATGTCATAATGTTGTAATAGATGGCATTAGCTGTACGCTGCATCGCGCTATCATTTTGTTAGCTGCAATATATACATTTCATTGCCTTGTTTATAAAGATTTGCTGCTTTTTAATGTTTTCGTATTGATACAAATTTCTTCTCGGTGTTTGTAAAATTGTTTTTTTGACCATGGTCAACTTCTATGTTAATTTGTTACAAGTACATATAATTTTAATTCTAAGATTAATATATTTTCCGCTTGATCAATTTACAACTTGATACATTTACGCGTTCCTGAGAAAAAGGTTGAAAGACAGACGTACAGACTGACAGACACACGAACAGAAATTTACAGTTTTCGGATTTTTTCCTTTATGTATACTAAAGGACCTTGCTCCTGGCCAAATTTCATAATGCTTGGTCAATGGGAAGTACCCTATAGGTTTTGATTCCCTTGCGAAAACGTTAAAAACGCTATCATACTTAAAATATGCGACACAAATGACCGTATCTTTTGACTGTGTTAACTTAGAAGTTTGATTTTTTCACAGCTCTTAGTAATTATAACTCTGAGTACTTGACGTTGATAAAAATTTGTTACCTTCACGCGTTTCTGAGAAAAAGGTTGAAAGACAAACTTATAAACAGACAAACATACATACAAAAATTTACAGTTTTCAGATTTTTTCCTTTATTTGTACCATAAGATCTTACTTCTTGCCAAATTTCATCGTGCTAGGCCAATGGGAAGTACCCTATAGGTTTTGATTCCCTTGCGAAAACGCTAAAATGGTCAAAATATACGACATATTTTCCATTATCTTTTGATTGCGTTGACTTAGAACTTTAATATTTTCACGGCCGCATGTCATCGTAGACTTGAGTATATGATATTAATTTCAACATGATACGTCTATGCATTTCTGAGAAAAACGGGTTGACATCCCGACAGACAGACAGACAGACAGACAGACAGACAGACAGACAGACAGACAGACAGACAGACAGACAGACAGACAGACAGACAGACAGACAGACAGACAGACAGACAGACAGACAGACAGACAGACAGACAGACAGACAGACAGACAGACAGACAGACAGACAGACAGACAGACAGACAGACAGACAGACAGACAGACAGACAGACAGACAGACAGACAGACAGACAGACAGACAGACAGACAGACAGACAGACAGACAGACAGACAGACAGACAGACAGACAGACAGACAGACAGACAGACAGACAGACAGACAGACAGACAGACAGACAGACAGACAGACAGACAGACAGACAGACAGACAGACAGACAGACAGACAGACAGACAGACAGACAGACAGACAGACAGACAGACAGACAGACAGACAGACAGACAGACAGACAGACAGACAGACAGACAGACAGACAGACAGACAGACAGACAGACAGACAGACAGACAGACAGACAGACAGACAGACAGACAGACAGACAGACAGACAGACAGACAGACAGACAGACAGACAGACAGACAGACAGACAGACAGACAGACAGACAGACAGACAGACAGACAGACAGACAGACAGACGGACAACAAAGTGATCCTATAAGGGTTCCGTTTTTCCTTTTAAGGTACGGAACCCTAAAAAGAAATAACCAAATCGGTCACGCCGTTGCCGAGGAATGATTGAACATACATAAAAAAATCCCCAACGAATTGAGGACTTCCTCCTTTTTTGGATGTCGGTAAAAATCGTATTCCACAGATACTATATTTATTTGCACGCCTAGAGACGGCCATCGACCCGGGTAGACCCGTGACCACGAACGCTGCAAAGTGCTCGAAACGTCGGGATGATAAAAATAATTAATATACGCGATTTAAATCCGTTTAAAATAGTTTCATTTCAATGAATAATAATCGCGAAAATCTAAGACAACGATATGTTAAGTAAACACTAATTACGTATTTTAATTTTAAAGTCGGTAAAACCTTTTCAAATTATAAATTACTTATCACCGCCTTTAAAGACTCTTGTAAAGAATCTCTAGACTGTAGGGGTAATATGAGTCGCGGTTCGATTTGGATAGTTCCTATTAATGTAAGTATTATATATGTATAGGCTTCCTTACTAAAAAGTATTAGTAGGAAAAAATCAGTATATAATTAGCACTTAACAGACATACAACCTGCCCTGTATATATATTTATCAAACCAATGACATGAAAAAAACCATATAACGTTTTATATTAAATAAAGATTAGTTCGCATGATTGATAATTTCATATAGAATCAATGACACTTTATACTAGCTGACCCGTTGAAAATGATTATTGACTAAATTGGCTATTAAAAATAGGGGTTGGTTATAATGGGGTAAAAATTTTGGGTTGTATGTATTTTAATGCCACATTATAGAAGAATAAAAACGAAAAATTTTGTCCAAAAATTAAATAAAATGTTAAGGGTGAATAATTTATCACTTAAGGGTATTAAAAAGTAGATAATAGCCGATTCTCATACCCACTATATGTATATAAAATTTGGTAAAGCCGTTACGGAGGAGTAACGTAACTAACACTGTGACACGAGGATTATATATATAAGATGTTATGTTTATACTATTTCACGCTAAAATCTACCCATTTCAAACATTGACGAGATCGTCAATTGTCTTGTTGGCCCAAAGATACTCTCGCCTGTCAGTCAGTCGCTAGCCGGTTGCTAGGCAACGTCGTCCAAAGTGATCGGCATTCTGGGTAAAATCACCACAAGATATATTAGCTTATAAATATCTATAATTTTACATTGTAATAGAAACATAATTAAAATATATATCAAAATAAAAAATATTTCGAAATAATTTTGCTAAATACATTACCGTTATGTATATAAATAAAAATGTATAATATGTAAGTCTATATAAGATAAAGTAATAATATATTTTAATTTATTTACATAATGTTTTGCATTACGGACAAAGTAATTACCCTGATGATATGTTATTTATGATTAATCTTGAAGTATTATCCTCAATGTATATACCTAAAAACTGTTAAACGTATCGAGATATATTGCATTAAACTTCCAACGTTACTTATATTATAAATGCAAAAATAACTATCTGTGTTACGAAATCACGCCTAAACTACTCAGGAAAGTATTTTTGGGTCAAGAAGTGAATTAACTTGTCAAAGTTGAAAATGGGTACAGATTTTTAACATCAAATAGTATGAACATAATAAACGTATCACACTTAACGGGACCCAGACCACGACAAATATCCGTATGGCCAATACAGATGTTTGCTGTGTGCGGGGATCGAACCCGCGACCGTTAGCGCTTCAGTCAGTTACAGTGACCACTGCGTAACGTGTCTGTCATATATCTATGGCTATGAAATCTGATTAATCTGTAATCATTAAGTTTCTAAGTCTCCAATAGAATACTTTATCTTGTCTTTGGAAAAACAAAATGCCAACTCCGATGCAACAATAACGTCCAAAAAACGTATTTACATAAGAGAACAGTGCACAAAAAACATCAGCCCCAATCCCTCAAACTAAGATAATAACCCTAAACACAAAAAAATTCCCATGTGATTGTCAAACTTCTATTTCCAAATCAACACACCCAAATCCAGTCGCTATATTTAAACGAATAAAAAAAGTCACTTTGCCCAGTAACCGGAAAGAAATTGACAAAGGAATCATCGGATTTGCATAAAGCGGGACCGCGCCGTCCGAAACGTTGCGAATAAATGTATTTGGCATGCATCTACGTACCGTTAGCGACCCGAAAAAAAAACGACAAACAAAAAGCGATTGAATTTTAAATGTTTCCAGTGTTTCAGGACGATAAGCAACAGCGCAGTGGTTCTCAAATCGCGGTAGTGATGCCCCTTGAAGCTATTTGAAATGTTCAAAAGAATTCAAAGGGTATGTTATAAGTAAATAACCAGCCACCTTATACAGTAGAATTTATAATGTTCATAAGAAATATTGTATATCAATATTAAAATGGAGGACAATTGTTTTATTAATGCGATATTGGATTGAAAAACGTGAACGAACCCTATTTTAAATTTCATTCTGTATCGTAAATATTGGGAACTAAATAAAAAAGTTTAGTGGTTCCCAGCGCAAGATTGGGAACCACTGCCATGCCCGACAGTTCGAACTATATTCGTTCATAGAATATGCATGTCTCTCGACTTTCATTGGAATTTCAGTCGAGATAAATGGATAGCGTAACTGTTTCGGAGATCAGTGAAGTTTTTGGGTTTTTTAACATTAACAGATTTTTATTTTGAAACGGTAATATATGATTTTTTACAGTATTTTTAAATTACTAAGAGAGCGAAGACTAGCAGACGAGTCACTTGATAATAAAAATCTACTTTTGAACTATTTTAAAACTGCATTTCTATGTACGCAAGAACTGTAAGACGAAAGTTCAAGTCTTTCTGCCTTACTACAAAAAAATTAAACACACGTTAAACGCGTGTCCATAAAATCCTGTACTACAAATCCGCATCTAACGACAGTTTTGAGTTAAACATGGTTTAGACATAGTTTAATTATGTGCGAACATAAGCTTAGGTATTTTTAATATATGCTTAAAACATATTTTAGCTGACAAATATAACGTGTGACATTTTTTTAATAAGTTTCTCTATAATTTGACACGCAGTATAGTTATGACAATATTTTAAACAATGTCTAATTTTTAAACACTGTTTAGCTAAACACGTGTTGAATATGGTTTTATTTCATCTTTTGTAGTGAAGCCGTTTGTGTTTAATATTTAATGTTTGGTGTTTAACTAGAATGTTTTTAATATACATAGATAAGATCACGGTAATTAGTAACAGGATAAATCGAAACCACGTATAACGGCGGACAGAGGTCGATAATATCTGTACAAAATGGATGCTGATAGGCAATAATGTGTCAACTCACTAAAGTCAAATTGAGAGATATTGATGTATTCTGATAATGACATCTAAACAAAATAAGTACCAAAATAAGTTCCTTAATTTAATATTTGGAATATTACATTTGAAAAAGTTATTATTAGATAAAAGTTTCTATGATACTAATCTGCTTTTAATTCATTATACCACTTATCAAAATAGAAAAGAAAAGATAGATAATATATGTACTTCTTCAAACATCAAGAATGGGTTTGACATGTTTAGACGCCATTTTCTCGAAAAGAAATCCGTGTGGCTTGACACAGTATTGCTTATCACCGTCCAAATAACCATTGTCTATCACATACTGGCTCTCGCAGTTTCCATCAGACGTATGGTTCCTGCTCCGTCCTTAAGGGTTATAACGTACACTAGTATTATCAAGGGGAAAGATTTGATTGTTTGTTTGTTTCCATTGAAAAGGCTACGAAATTACATGACACCCACAAGTCATAGCGTTATGTAATATACCTATTAAACCTCAATAAACGGGCTATCCAACGCAAAAAGAATTTTTCAAATCGGATGAGCAGTTACAGAGATTACCCCCACATCGATATCTGTTATACGTTTTAAATTCTCACACAAAATATCGTAATTACTTCCGAAACAACAAGATATAACGTTTATTTTTATCATTCCATATCATTTATTTTTTACACATGTGTACAGGTCTTTATGGTTGCGAGTTACGACTTCCTTTGGGAGCGGTGTATCACGCTATGACATCAAAGAACGTGCTGCCTCGAAAATAATGTAAGTATAAACTTTAAGGCCATTTCTAAGAACGTTTAGTTCGTTTTTAACCGACTTCGAGGACTTGATTTAGCTGATTTTAATGGATTACATACATCGAGGGTGGTCTTATATAAAGACTGATAGAAAGGACGAAAACAAAAGAACTCCATTGACAGTAAATAATTCTATCGTAGTAAATTGATGATATACGATTAAGTCCCTATATTTTTAAGTTAAAAGAGTTATTTTCATTCAAAACTAAGTCTAGTTATATTAGAATCTAGCGAAGTGCAGAATACGGATGTAGCACGTTTCTAGGTTTTAATTATGAAGTGTTAGTCCTCACGTCATACAAACAAACTAGTGAATAAACAGCGGGCCCGATGCGTCTGTTTCACTCGTTTCTCGGAATACTGCACTTGTGTCTGACTGCGAACAAAAATAAATACAACACTTTCCCAGCCCGCACTCAATACTCGTCCACTCGAAGAGTGACACTCGCCGTGCGAAATTGAATTCTACAGCCGAACGCGAGCGTCGGAAATCGATCGCAGAGTGTCGCGGTTACGACTTTTCGCGTTTACCGAGCGATGCGTCACAGAATGTCGGAGCGGGTCATCGTGCTAAGCTACGTCGCTAGTATAACGACTTTGTTGATTCAATACGTAGATATAGCGTGGTTGTACTCTGTTGCCAGCCCGTCGCTCGCGAAGGTCACTCACTCTACGATGTAGTGCGCATAGCTATAAGGGTACAGATGTACGCTCGGTAGGAAATATCGTTTGATGAGTTTCAATTTGTTCTGTGTACACTCTTGCATCGGGGCTTTGTTTTTTGAGTTTTGCGATCTTAAAAATGACGTCAATGTTGTTTTTTTTTTTAATTTGCACTGTAATACAGGTTTCGTGTACGATAATTTGTTTTGGTTAGACCCGTCTTTTTAACGTTTGTGCTGCTCTTTTTTTTACGAAATTGATGTTAATGGCTGAATGTTGTAAATTTTGGAACGGTTGGTTTTTTTTTTGTAAGTTTAAATATCGTGCGCTGTGGAGTTAAACGGTTTCGAATAGAAACTGCTCGGTTCTTTTTTTTTTCCTTTTCGCCGAGTGCACGCTTTCTATATTGATTGACATTCACGGCATCTGCAGAAACGTTATGTATTTCCAACTTTAACATCTTATTTGAAACTATGTTTCAGAACGCCATTTTAATGTAAATATCAGCTGTCTGTATTTTTTGCTAAAAATGACATTTCAGTGTCTAACAGTATTTTTCGTGTCCCTTGATCTGTGAGACGTCTATTGAAATTATGCCGTCAGACTGAAAAGCTATCTTTTTTATTGTTTAAAACAGGAAAACTTAACTATAATCGTTTTTTATAGTGTTGTATGTATACCCGTGGGTTGTATAAAGTAATTTATTAATAAAATTAATCATAAAATATTCATATATTATTAATCATTACGGCATTCAGTCAGTTTAAAACTAAACGAAATCAGATTTAAGTTTGCTTTTAGCTAGTCATCAGTTTTATTAAAAAATAAATTATAGAGATATTTTTAATTAAATTGCAATTAAAGACTAATTTACAATAACGCGAATTAATTACATTTGTCATGAGCGTTCGTGTCACGTATTGTTACGAAATGTGGGGCAAGCTGAATGAACATTCTGTTCTATGTATAAACGATGATTTTACACTAATGTATAACTAGTCACATGTCCTGGAATTACTTGAATTATTTATTAGTAGATAATTTTTAGATATTTACTACGGCGTAAGTAGTTACGAAAGCTGTGAATATCAAAATAAGGCAACAAAAAATAGTTTCGTGTATAACCCAGTGACAATTGACTTATGTAAATCTTTATGAAAGTCTGAGAACAAAATAATTCTCGCCTTTAGAGAAAAAATGATATTTCAAATTGTAAATCAAAAACATTAATTTTGATGCACTTTTAAGGAAGTTGTCATATTGACAAAAAAAACTATTGAATTAATGATACATGTATAATCTTCTTTCTTTACTGGTCCTTATTTGGTAACAATACCCCGAACGAAAATCACGAATTTTTCAACAGCAAGTAGCACAAACTATTGCAAATGTGGACCAAAAATTAACTATTTTGACATTAAGTTAATTTTGCGTTAGATAACTTATTTAATGAGGAAAGCTATACACTCATATAACATAACTGACAGGAATAGAGCAATAGAATCAACGTCAATCGATCTTGATAATTATCGACGATTACAGGAAGCGAGAGAGGCACCGCAAGTAAAACCGCAGAACACACATACCACATATAACGTTGTCTTCGATTTTCGCGATTATTACTCATCTCATTTTTTATCATCCCGTGTAGTCTACCCGTGACCACGAACGCTGCAAAGTGCTCGAAACGTCGGGATGATATAAATAATTAATATACGCGATTTAAATACGTTTATAATAGTTTTATTTGAATAAATACCACATAATCTATTTAAAGTCTATTTCTTTACTTGTCTTAGCAGACAAATGGATGCTGATAAGCAATAATGTGTCAACCCACAAACTGTCAAATTCGGAGATACTGATATATTTTGATAGTGCGTCACCTGTTAAACATTATTCAATAAAAAATAAAGTCATATAAACTAAATAAATACGGAAAAAAGACTCTTAGTTCATTGTTTCGAATTTCAAGGTCGTTCCATATTGTGTAACTTTTACAATAATTTCATACATTTCAAAAACTTTTTATTAGAGAATATTTTAAATATATGAACCTGCTTTTAATACATTATACCTTTTATCAAAAATGGAAAGAAAATATGGATAAATACTTATTCAAACAAATGCATTAAGAATAGGTTTGATATCTTTAGACGCCATTTTCTCAAAATGAAGTTCGTGTGGCTTGACACACTATTGCTTATCAGCGTCCAAATATGGAGCACTTCGAACCATACATAAGAGTTAGAGATGAGAAATTATCGATCGAATGAAGCAAATCATTATATATTTTAAACTTAGTTTCGACGAAGTTGCATTCGTCGTGGCCAGGAGCTGACACGTCGGGCAATAAAAAGGTATTACTACCATCAGTTATCGCGATAATACCCGCTACATTAAATATGAAAAGCAAATCATTCTTTATAATGAAAAAGTATATGGAAAATAAAGTTCGAAAATTCATGATTATGGTCGGGTACTGTTACCAAATAGGTCAAGTAAGAAACATAGACTAAATACTAATATTTTAAGTACTAAATAATTAATCAGAATATAAGGAAATACCTGTCATAATACTACATTATATACTTATGAAACAACGTTTAACGAAATACTTTTTAATAGCCATTCTGAAACGACCCAATAAATTATAATTAACTGTTAATTAACGCATCTAACTACAATTGGCGAAATATTATTTAGCAATTAAAATTACGAAATGTATACAGGGAACTGGTTATTTTACTACATAAAGCAGCTATTCACGTTACGACAGTCGCAAGGACTAGGCACCTATGGCGAATTTAATAGGTCATGTTGTTAAGTTTTATCAATGTTTTCAATTGAATTCGTTTGCATGTTTCTGTATTAACGATTTAAAAGTGCCTGTAAAAGCCTACTTGTATAAAGCATATTTTGTTTTGAAGAGAACTAGCTGTGCCCCGCGGTTTCGCGCGCGGTAATGATGAAAAATTATATTTATATAATTATTACCTTCCCTACTAGGTTCACTATTTCATTGCTATTGATTTTGTTTTCGGATATTTTTTATTATATATTTAAAAAATGTGTTTTTGATGTAAGTACTTACTGTGTATACTTTCATAAGCATTTAGTTAGAAGCTGTTAGTTTAAAAGAACAAACAGACACTTTAATGTTATTTATTTGTATAAATGATAAAACACTTTATTTTTGCTATAATTTGATTTGCAAGTTATAGATTTTTTGTCGTAACATGAATG
Source organism: Hypolimnas misippus (assembly GCA_037950945.1). Taxonomy (NCBI): domain Eukaryota; kingdom Metazoa; phylum Arthropoda; class Insecta; order Lepidoptera; family Nymphalidae; genus Hypolimnas; species Hypolimnas misippus. The sequence continues at coordinate 1,178,826 of JBBEEQ010000031.1, forward strand.
GCCGGTTTTAGCATAAAACTCTGCTTTGCTCTTAAAATTAACTCTCGCAATGTGAAAGGTATAGAAATAAATAATTAATAGTCAATGTTTATTTGTATGTTACAGATAATCGCACGAACTAATGCTTTGACTTTTATAGATATTTCATGGTTTATGTCTGTTCATATTTATCGTTGACTAGCTGTCCTTTGCGGTTTCACTCGCGTTTATGATTACCTTCGCTCCTAAGAGTCGTAGCGTGATGTAATATAGCTTATAGCCTTCCTCAATAAATAAAGTATCTAACACAAAAATAATTTTTCAATTCGAACCAGTAGTTCCTGAGAATAACGCGTTCAAACAAACCAACTCTTCAGCTTTATAATATTAGCATAGATTGTATTGTTTTATTTTAAGTAAAAGTATTATTTATGTGTTACAATTAATAAAAAAAGAATACACGAATTTTGATAGTATTTTTTGATAGTTTTCTTCAAAATAATGATATTTTAAAGTTACAATGCGACGAATCACAAAATACTGCAAATAAAGTATAAATTACCATTTAAGAGCTAACACGAAACTTTCATACAGAAATAGCTTTCAGCCCTTACGAGGGTACAGAATTACTAGTTTCCAGGCCACAAGCCTTTTAAAGGGGTGTTCGGTGCGGGTGCTACACCCTTATATATTACCCCTATATAATTATGTGATGTGACACTATGTACGACGTTGAAAATGACAAGTCATTTCACTATCATTTGGAACTCATGTTAAAACTGGAAATTGGCTATACGGTACAAATTTTGAGTCAACCATAATATTAAAAAAATTTGGAAAAAACTTGTTTTTCCGAACTTAGATTCAGTTATATGAGCAAGTGAACAAGTAAATGTTTAGGTAGGTATACATTGTAGTTAAACATGGTATAAACCGATTTACTTTTAAAACTAGAATACCAATACACCCCTATGATACGAGACCCAGCATACGGGTTCATTGGACGTTTTCCTTTTATCTATTAGACTGTGTCTATAAACTGCGGTATATTCTATATATACATAGACTCTAGGAAGTAGATGTTAATGGAGTATTTTTAAGTTCACTGTTATTTGGGCGCTGATAAGCAATACTGTGTCAAGCCACACGGACTTCGTTTTGAGAAAATGGCGTCTAAAGATGTCAAACCTATTCTTGATAAATTTGTTTGAAGACGTATATATTCATATTTTCTTTTCTATTTTGATAAAATGTATAATTAATCAAAAGCTGATAGATTTATTTAATATGTTATCTAATAATAAGTTTTTAAATATTTGAGATTATTTTATAAATTTCAAAATATGGAACGCACCTGAATTTCGAATCATTGCGTTAAGGAAAGTTTTCCCATACTTATTTAGTTTAGATGACTTTAATTTTTTCGGATAATGTTAAATAGGTGACGTAGTATCAAAATACATATCTTCAAATTTGACTTTTTGTGGGTTGACACATTATTGCTTATCAGCATCCATTTATATACGAAGTTTTTGTACGATACTTCGTTATGTAATACTGAATTATCACATTTTCTATTTAAATAAAAAAAAGAAGAAAATTAACGATTCAAGTGATTTTTTTTGTGTGCAAAGTTACAGTGCGTTCAACTTCAAACGAATTCTTTTATATATTATACGTTCTCGACTTCGCCCGCGTGGAATTCTGTCATATCGTGCTCCCGTTTACATTCCCACAGGAACCGTGGACTTTTTCCAAATTAAAAATAACCTTACATAGGCATTTAAAGTATATAAACATCTCTGTAAAATGTTATCGCTAACGGTCCAATAGTTATTGAGCTTATTCGTTAAATACAAATCTTTCCTCTTAATATTAATATAGATATAGAAACCGATTCCCAAAACACATTAGGAAAATATGCAGTTACCGTTATTAATAAAGTCCGCCATCTTGTCGCGTGTGGCCACAATTAGATTACAAACGGTGGGAACACATAAATAATCCAATTCAAGTCAGAAGCCACGCAATTGCGTTAACAAGACAAGAACGCTACGATGTTATTTCCGACATGTCAATTAAAAGAACTGTGGTCAGTATCGGTGACTTTAGCTCACAAAGAGGTCCAGCTGGATCTATGATTTTTACAAATGTGGAAGACAATGTTCATGAGATTTTACTAAGCGGCCAAGGACAAAGGCTCTTTAATAGTAATTTTATTGAAAACTAGCTGATGCTGGCAACTTCGTCTGCGATGTCTGATGCCTACGTCATAGTAGCTTTAAGCAAGTGTTAGGAAAGTTGCATACAAATTTTCATCCCCTATTATATCCCCGTAGGGGTAGAATTAATCAAAATACTTTCTTAGCGGATGCCTACGTTATAACCTGCGTGACAAATTTCAGCTCGATCCGTTCAGTGGTTTGGGCTGTGCGTTGATAGATCACTATGTCAGTCAGTCACCTTTGAGTTAAGTATATATATTTAGATTATAAGAATTGTCATTATATTTATTAAATATATGATTTTAATATATATTCAATCTTATCTTCTTTGGAATTTCTCAAAATACTAAGTACTATAAAAGTAAAGTTAATTAATTTTCAAGTCATGTGGGTTTTACATTTCATTTCGAATTTCGATCAAATAGTTTCCAACAGCAAAATTTCGCAACATCCAGCACAAATTAGCATCTCATTTGATACGAAGCACTGTACATAAAGCTGTTCCAGAACCGTCCATAGCAGGCATTTGCAATTTCCGAGTGTTGCCAGTCCCTGGAGTACGATCAGACAACAGCGTAAACTCATTAAAATGTTGCAACACTGCGTCTCAGAAGGTTAACTTGGACTCATTTTGCTGATTGACTTAGTATGTCAAGAAGATTCTGTATCCTCTAAGGTATTACTATCTACATACACTATAAATTATGGAGGATTTTAACCAGAAGTAAACATATTCTGTCATACTACAAAAGACGCATTAAAACCATGTTGAACACGTGTCTAGCTAAACAGTGTTTAAGATTTAAACATTGCTTAAAATATTATCTAAATTGCTTAACAGCGAATAAACTCATAAAAAACTTATTGATAAAATGTTATACGTTACATTTGACAGCAAAAATAGGTTTTAAACATCTATTAAACTCACTTAAACGTATATTAATCTATGTCTAAAGCATGTTTAAATCAAAACTGTCTTAGACGCGCGTTTAACGTCTGTTTAAATCTTTTGTAGTAAGGCAGATTAAATTTAACGTTTCTTAGTTTGAAAATAACGGACTTTCATTCAATCTTTCATCCCTTATTTTACTCTCTTAGGGGTGAAATTTCCATAAATCCTTTGTTAGTAGATGCTTACAACCAATTTATAGTTAGCGGTATAGGCTATGTTTTGATGAATATGTCAGTCAGTCAATTATTTATGTATAGATGTATATTGAGCATAGATGTAGTCTGCGATATTGATGATGTAGTCAAAATGTATTAAAAATGTCTTTATCAGTTACACATTAGTGATATCTTATCTAATACGCGATATAACAGATATTTATCAAAGTCTCATTTTATACAATTTTATTATATCGTTCCTTATCTGATATTATTACCAAATTTGGTGATTTTCGAATAAGAAAAAGGAGGATTGTTCTCAATTCATAGTGTATTATTTTTTATGTTGGTACCACAGAATTATTTTTTTATTAACCGACTTTGATTTTTTTTTATTTCGTTTACTTGGATAATGATTTTAGTTTATATGTGATCAATCTGAAAGTATACCTTTTCTTATAAAATAAAGAATTTTCAGTATCGGTTAAGAAACGACAGACGACGAAACGAACGAAACGACGACCTACGCAACGTAATAAGAACTTCTTCTTTTTTTGAAGTTTGTTGAAAAATCCGACAAACGGACAGAAAGACGACCGAATAATGAACTTATAAAACTACCATATTTGTTACCCAAAAACTATATATGAATATACTCGTTCATGATATGTATGATGCAAGAAATGTTGTTAGTTCAGCCTGTGTCGTTTAATAGAGCCAAGTGCTGTGCTATGCCAATTGGGGCAAGTGTAGAATACAACGAGAAAATTGGCAAAGTAGGAAAAGTGAGATCACGCAGATCTGCAATAATGAGTCACGGACTTTATAACTGCACTAAATATATCCCGGAGGGAAACAGAGGTGGGAGCAGGACAAAACAATTTATAGAATACTAGCAAATCCTTGCAGCTTCGTCCGTGATTACTTTGATAGACGCGATTCAATAAACTGATAAAATACTACGTTTTGCTTTTTTTATTTCACTATCTGTCCCTTGCTGTTTCACTCGCGTTTATGGTTACTGCTTCGTTCCTATGAATCGTAGCGTGATGTAATATAGCCTTTAGCCTTGCTTAATAAATAAACTATCTAACACAAAAAGAATGTTTCAATTCGAACCAAACAAACAAACAGATTGTTCAGCTTTAAAATATTAGTATAGATTACTAAAAACGACCGCGGAATAAAATTTTCCGTACCAACGTTTTTACCCCTTTGCACCCTCTTAGGGGTGAAATATCGAAAAACCGTTTCTTAGTGGATGCTTATAGACTAAAACTAATATACTGCATAAAAAAAATTGTACTTTGTAGCCCCAGCGATTTAGGCTCTGTGTTGATGAATCAGTCAGGAATCATGTCACCATGATTATTATAAACTGCATTCGAAGATTTACATAAAAACAACACAATGAATCATTCTGTATAGTTTATGGTTTAGGCAAAGTATCATTTTCTTTTATCGTTTATCTGTATTTTTGTGCGAATTCATGGCTATAATTTGCAACATTAGGTATTTCTTTGCTTTATGAGTCTGGAGCTACTTTGCCTTACAATTTTTTCTAATACCGAAACGAATTAACATAAGCACTTTTTATAAACAAAATGTTAGTTCCTTATATCAACACTTTAAAGTCCTTAGTAGTAGAGAATAAACTATACGGTAGAAATATAAATATTAAAATTTTTTCCTAGTTTAACTTCTTAAAATACAAATTATCCGAAGCACAATACTAAAAAAGCTATCATGACATTGAAAAATTTCTATAAAAAACACCAAGAGCTCCAGTGTTTAGATTTAGCAAGTTTTATTAGTTCGATCGAACCCCATGGCACCAATAACCCCATAAACCCGAACACGTGCGTCGCCCACACGCGCCGTCCTTGAATGCGCGCGCGTCGCGTTTGTCGTCGATCATTTTATTTTCGACGCCGACTCCTGCCGGAGCTATTTTTTTCTATTTTTAAACACTGTCTGCGTTTCAGCGTTGCAATTCATTATTTTACGTTCTGAAATTAGTTTGTACTAAAGTTGTCGGCTCGTAATACGGTGGTTCTATTACCGGTTATACGTTACCTACATAGTTGATTTACGTTACGTGCCTTGGCTAAAGGTGTGTGACGCATTTTTCTGTTCGATTGCTCCACATTTCATAGTTCTTTATTTTTTGGCGCAATGGTTTTAAACTGCTTCGATAACGGGCAGTGGTTCGATCTTCGATCTCACTAGAGGCAAATATTTCAATTATTTCTCATACTCGTGTTTGTCTTGAATGTGTTTTAGACTACGAATGTAGATGTACATATGTAACTAAGATAAAAACATTCATACTATTTAATGTTAAAAATCTGTGCACATTTCCAACTTTGTTTATAGGACTTTAGGTGGCTAAGATGACTATTTACCCAGTCTTCCAAAAACGGAAGACATTTCGAATACCGAAACTCATGGGGTAATAATATATATGATTATAAAAATATCATTGCTACATAAAATTAAGTATTATACAAAAATACTAAACTAATTAAGTTTTTCGTTAAAAGCTATTACTTTACGTTAAGTATTCTAAAATATATCACTCGTACGTGTGCGCGCGCAGGTGTGGAGTATTGAAACGGTCTCATTTCAGTCACAGCGCAGATATGCGGCTGACTCACCGGACATCCTTTCAGACGCCACGGATATTACCGAGAATTTATTCTTATTTTTTTATACATATACGAACTAGTTTTTACGCGGAAATTATTTTTTTTATTACACTGGTGTTAATAATATTTTAAGCATCTTTATCATTCCTAGTTGCTATGTTATTCGTGTGAGTATCATATACAAAAAATTTGAGGAAAACTAAAAAATTGCATGACGATTCTTAGTTTGACCGCTAATACAACGTGAATACTGTTTTAATGGAATGAAATTAATTTAATAGCATTCATTTTATAAATTAAATTCGTTAGAACTTTAAAGAAAGAAAATTCTTTACAAAAAATGTCAACTACAGTTAAGTCCTTTGCTATTCGCTAAGTTGTAAATTATTGAATAGTCTTTAGTAAAGGTATAGGATACATATATATTGATATTTACTACATACGGATGTCCTGAAGATTAATGGTCATGGATTTAATTGGAACCTTTATACAGAATGGCGATTCTTGGATTGATAAATGTATCATATTTATGTGCGTTGATTTTCTAATAGGTTATGATAAAATGCGAATGATTTTTAAAGAGCACCAATCGAGTTTCTTTCTGGTTCTTCTCGATAGCGAATGAACTGGTGATAGCCTTAAAACTGTAAAATAATTGACCTGTAACTTGACGATTCGAAAGTGCTTTAGAAACCTATATCAATTTAGTATATTTTAAATTTGATTTTGAATCAAGTGTCAATGAACCTTAAATTACGATAAATTTATCGTTATCTACAATTGATACGTTATACATATATGGGAGAACATTTTGCGCGACGTAAACTCCGGATCTACTGAATTATTTTTTTTAATTATTGTACTATTTGAAAGGTATTATTCAAGACGCATAGGCTATATTAAAAAATGTCAAAAACATTAACGCGAATGAAACCATAAGCAACATTTTATAGTATAATAAAGTTGGTAATATTATATGTTTTCATGCGTTAATATTAAAAAGTATTAACGGGATTAGAAAAAAAATATTTTAAGCGTTTGATATCTTATTTATTAAGGAAGGTTATAGGGTATGAACATAACGGTTCGATCACGCTACGTCAATCAATCTCCACGGGAACATTAGGTAAAGAGACTGTTTAACCCAGGTAAAACCGAAGTATATAGCTATATATAAGAACGTGATGTACAAAGTTCATAGACATTATGTATGTGATCCAAAGGTCTGATTGCGGCAATTACCTATGTGGATATAGGTCTTAGGTCACTCAGATTACGTGCGGTAAGACCTATTGTTCAGACTCGAGAGTTTAATTTGCTTTAACGATTATTACTTGTTTTGCGTGATCGTTGTGCGATTATTGTTATTTCTATGCGTTCTGTGCCGTGGAAAACTTTGTATAAACGAGTTCCGAGTGCATAATTTACATTTTTTTTAACGAAATGGTGTCCGGTGCTATTTTGCGAGGGGTATAATAAGTAATAAATCGACTGGGTTTATTTATAAAGGAAGGAACAGTTTTTCAATAATATAAAATCCTTTAGACTTAATTGAATATTATTGGTTATACTTTTTAACACGAGCATGCTACATATAACGTTAAAATTAAGGCATTAGCTATACAGAGTTAATTTTTGTACCAGTAAGGTTAGGGAGGTAAAATCCGAAACTATAAGGAATAGCAAAAAAAACTGAAGTGAGAACTAAAACTACATCATTAGTTTTGTAAAAAATAATTTTCCTAACCAGGAGTCGAACTCGTTGATTTCGAAAAAAAGTTATAACCTACGTTATTGCACCATCAGATTGTGTTACTTTATTATATAAAAAAATAAACGGACTTCAAAAGAAAAATACGCGATTTCGATTGCGTTAGACAAAAACTCTATGTACCAATGTTTTTCAAACAATAACAATATTCGGTACATAATAAGAACAAACATTAAAACAAAACACACTACACATTAAAAACCTCCTTCTCGAAGTCGGTTAAAAACTAGCAAAATTATCCCACTTTAAATTTCCCATTAAAAGTAATTTGGCAGTTATAAGCTCCTGAACTAGGTCAGCGGAGGGGATGATCAAAACAAGCCTAGGGGCTGGAAGAGTTATGTGCCTGTTTTCCTTCCCCTTGGGACCTCGCCAGTCGATAAATTCATGTGAATCATTGCACATAAAATGATGTAACAGTCCCATACTTAGGCGACATTTACACTTGTAAGTTTTGCTCACAGACATTCGTAAAGATTTAAGTAAGTTGTTTGTTAATGCTTGGATACTGGTACGCAATAATGTGTCAACCCACAAATAGTCAAATTTGGAGATATGTATTCTGATAATAAATAAAATAATAAATAAACGCATCACACTCAACGGCCCCCATTAAGACCTCTTGGTCTTGAGTCGGGGGTCCGGAAACATACACAACACTAACACAAACACCCAGACCACGACAAACATCCGTATGGCCAATACAGACATTTGCCGTGAGCGAGGATCGAATCCGCGATCGTTAGCGCTTTAGTCAGTTGCAATGACCACCGCGCCAACTTGCCTGTCAATAATAAAGTAATGCATCACGTATTTAACATTATTAAATAAATTTCAAGTCGTTTGAACTAAATTAGTACGCAAAAAAATTCTTAAACTCATGTTTAAAATATTGCATTCTGCATTATGCAGAAATAAATATCGTATATTAAAAAAAAATTATAATTCAATCTGCTTGTGATTCATTATGATTCTTTTGTTAGACACGTTGGCGCAGTGGTCACTGCAACTGACTGTAGCACTGTAGTCGCGGGTTCGAACCCCGCTCACGGCAAATGTCTGTATTGGCCATACGGATGTTTGTCGTGTTCTGGGTGTTTGTGTTGTGTGTGTTTCCGGACCCCCGACACAATTATCTTAATTTGGGTTGAGTGTGATGCGTTTATTTATTTTATTTATTTATTATTCTTTTTATCAAAATAGAACAGGAAAGGTCGTTATATACTTCTTAAAAAAAAGATTAAGAATAGGTTCGATATCTTTAGGCGCCATTTTCTCAAAATGAAGTTCGTGTGGCTGGACATAGTATTGCTGATTAACGTCCAATTACTGTCAGTGACTTTATTTACGACAAAACAACTTTCGTATAGTCTATATTTCTTCACTTGTCTTTAGCAGATATATATGGCGTATTTCTAACCACACATAAGAGCTAGATAAGAAATTATCGATTGAATGGATGAACTCAAACATTTTTTACAATATAACATAATTAAAAAAAAAATTCAAACATTCGTGATATTTGTTGTAAAAAAAAGACTATAAGGTTACTTAGATAATTGTTAATAGGTTACAGAGTTGTGGTATAAGAATTACGAGAAAAAAACTTACAAGTGTAATTCTAGCCTATAGAAACCATGGTATAGATCCTAAGAAACATTAACTTTATTCATATCTTTTGTAAATATGTAATAAATATTAGAAAGGATATTTAGAGATTGCTAAATTAGTCGGATGAAATTTGTTGGTGGTAACAAATTTATTGGAATCTTAACTTTTAAATAAACAAGTTTTCTTTGTAGTACAAATATACCAAATATCTTGGTAAATTTAATGATGTATTAATTTTTTAAGCCATTAAACTTATTGTCGATTCTTCTCGTCAATAACGAAGGTCACCTATGTGACGTGGGTAATGTTAGGGAAAATTTTGTTGTTTTAAAAGTTTTTGTAAAAAAAATTAACTAATGCTACAAAAGTATGTTAATAAACTACATATACGTTAATAAGCGAAAAAAATATTTTATCTTACATTGGCCAAACAAAGAGAAGCATCGGTACTAGGGTCAAGGAACGCATAGCAGATGTCAAAAATAGGCGTTCTTCAAAGTCTGCAGTTTGTGAACATGCTTTGGATAAACCTAACCATTTTATCCGATTTGATAAACCACAGATCCTCGCTAGAGAACACAGATTCATTCCTAGAATGATACGCGAGGCTATTGAAATTCAAAAACATCCGAACTTCAATAGAGAAGATGGTTGGAGACTTTCGAACACCTGGAATCCACTTATTAAAAATTTAAAATCCCAAGTCCAACAGACTGCAAGACCCAAAGATACAGTTAGTGCCTTCTGCGTGCAACCGGAACGTTATTCAAGATACCATCTAAGAAACCGTTGGCGGTAGTTGTAAATAATATTTTCTAAAACCTCAAATAGACAAATGTCACCTTAGTCTACCCGTGACCACGAACGCTGCAAAGTGCTCGAAACGTCGGGATGATAAAAATAATTAATATGCGCGATAATAGTTTTATTCCAAATATTTTTAATATATTAAAGTGCCATTGATTTTTAATATTTCCTTATGCAAAAATGAAAATAATTCGTGTCTAGAAGTTGACGAGACGATTTATATATAATTATAGACTTAGCGCATAGATCATGTTAACTGAATTAAATACACAAAGAAAAGCAGCTGAATTAAATACAAAAAGAAACGTAAATTTTCCAGACAAAATAACCAGTATATAAGACGTATATACACATTTATATACTTTGTAAATTGTAGGTAATATCTTAAGCCTTCACAACAGAATTAGGAGCATCGCTTAAGGGATTCGAAGGGACGTGTTTGTCGAGAGATTTGGCAGCTGAACAATTTATCTATTACTGACTAAACTTATACAAGCAGTTTCCCGCAGCTTCGCCCGCATGTACTTAGAAATTAGATACCTTCCGAACAACGAGAACAAACTTCTGAAAATCTTCTAAATCCCCTTTTCAAAAATCTTTTCTGCAAACTTAAGACATTTAAGGAACGTTTCTACAAAATATCATGTTTCTAGACTCAGCGGTTCGCCTATAATTCGTATATAGATATATATATATATATATATATATATATATATATATATATATATATATATATATATATATAGATATAGATATATATATAGATATAAAACTTAAGTTGTTTCCTTTAGGCGCTTACCTAAAAGCCGATCTAATTTTCGATATTATTTTTGTATTATTAAAACAGTCCCGTACAGTCCTCGATCGGCATTGTCCTTTCTAAAATTATTAATAAGAAATCACGTTAAGTTTTCACGTCTAATTCTTTGAATCAATTTTAATGAACTTTCGTATAGATGTAGAGAAAGACACGAGCTACTTGTTAAAATAAAAGCTCAAAGAGTTGAAATAGGGGATGAAAGTTTCTACGCATACGTGGGAGAAATTAATTTGTAGGTGGAAAAAAAAATACCCTACGAATGTAAGACATGAGTGAACTATGTTGCATATCGTATTTACGCTGTTTTATGTACGTATATAAGTGTACGTATAGACAAACAGTTTTAAACCTTAAAACTACCGTATTTGAGGCTATTTAAGAAATACACTATTAATGGATAAACGCATTTAATACGTACGGTAAAATAAAACTTTAAACTCAATTTTCTCGAAATTAGAATTTTGCAACACCTTCAAACATTCTACGGTAAGCCGGTTAAAAATATCGTCGATTGGAATTCGGAACATCGATATATTAATCAACGTTTTGTCTCTTTCACACGCGATAATTAATCTCGAGCGCGACAGTGACAAACAATATTTAAAGTAAATTGCGACGTTGTTAGAAACTCAACTCGTATTTAATACACGAATGTTTTTGATAATTAGTAAATACATTATCCAATTTGTGTTGTTAATATACGTATAAATGTTTGTATTCTAGAAGTTATTAATATTTTGTGACGCTTATAGATTTTTCACTAATTAATTGCCTCGTGTAGCTTCACACAGGAGTCTATGTGTCATAGCCTGATGTATAGCCTAAACCCTACCTACATAATCCGACTGTCTAACATCAAAGAATTTTGACAAATTATACTGGTAAGCCTTTAGATTATGTAATTACAATGGAAAAGTATGCTTTTTCAAGCAATAAAAAACCAAATCGATCTAGCCGTTTTCGAGGAATCGGAGAAGATACATAAGAAAGTCCTCGATGAATTTAGGGGGCTCCTTTTTCGGAAGTCGGTAAGAGACGAAAAAAATAAATAATAAGCAACCTTTTAATTGTTTTTTTTTTTACTTCTTTGTGAACATTTTGTAACGTAATGATCAATTGTTTTCGTAAGTACGTTATTTCACAATAGCAAAAGTGGCACAAATACACATTATTTTCGTTTTATATGACAATAGGCGTATTATGTTACGCTTCGGTGGACAAAACGTGCCTGAAGCCCAGAAAATAAAATTACTGCTATTAAAAAAGCCTCGTTAAATAATAACCAGGACAGGTCGATGACCTTGAATTATGAATTTTCACTAAAATCGATATACTTAAAAATCGTAAAATCCTTGAGGAAAGTATAGTAAATGTTCTCTCAGAAATTGAATATCTGAAATCTGTACGAATAATTTAAAGCTGAAGAGTTTGTTTGTTTGAACGCGATAATCTCATGAACTACTGGTTCGAATTGAATTTTTTTTTGTGTTAGATACTTTATTTATTGAGGAAGGCTAAAGGCTATATTACATCACGCTACGACTTACAGAAGTGAAGCAGTAAACGCAAGTGAAACCGCAATTGCCAGCTCGTAGGAGTATATGACGTTATTAAAAACTAAGATGGCGGAGTATTTTTAAAAAGCTCTTTTTATAGACATTAGTTCAATTAATTTTTGCTTAAATTAGTTACTTTATTTGCATTTTTGTTGTTTTATCTAACTATCCAGAAAAGTGGTTATGATTTTAACGTTCATGTATTAATTCATGTACGTATTATTTAGCAATAGCTTCTAAACGTCTTTATTATAGTAATAATAATGTAAAAATCATTACAGTATCGAGAGTGGAAAAATTCCAAGATCGATTTAAGCAAAAGTCTAAAGAATATAGTTAATATTTTTTGTCCGAACATAAATGTTTCTATATTAATGAGTCTAAAGCGTTATCAAGACAATTATTAACCTATTTGAGTAATTACTAAAATTTTCTATAAATATCTTAATTAATGTCCAAAGTTCTTAGGATGTGCTTATCTAACTAATTGGAGCGAAGTAAGCGGGTTCGATGACTTGGTCGGTCATTCGATACTGTCTGCTACATGGTAATCTATACCTGAACTAGCTTTTATTTGCGACTACGCTCGCGATAAGTTAGATTTCTCTATTCAAAGTTTTGACCTTCATTTTATCACCTCAAGAAGTTAAGTTAGTAGTAAGTTTTTAAGTAAGAAATCCGAGAAAAGAAATCCGTATTCAGTTCCGTGTGACACGGTACATCTATACCAATATAACGAAGCTTGTTTGAACGCGCTTATCTCATGAACTACCAGGGCGAATAGAAAACTTATTTTTGTGTTAGATAGTTCATTCATTGAGGAAGGCTATAGGCTATATTACATCACGCTACGACTCATAGGAACGAAGCAGAAATCATAAACGCGAGTGGAACCACAAGGACAGCTAATCACTGATAGGACAGACTTATATACAATTCTGAGCTTAAATATGTTTATCTGTTATTTAAATAATACATTGCAAGTAATTGTTTGTTATATTTTTAATAACCGTAGTTACACAAGCTGAATGTTTGTTTGTACGCGCTAAGGACGTGAACAAGAACGTGTTCGATCGGAAAACTTATATTTGGATGCTGATAAGCAATACTGTGTCAACCTACAAAAAGTCAAATTCGGAGACATTGATGTATTTTGATACTGCATCACTTATTTAACGTTATTTAATAAAAATTTAAGTCATATAAGCTATATAAGTACGGAAAAAACTTTTTTTAATTAATGGTTTCGAATTTCAAGTGTGTTCCATATTTTGCAATTTATACTATAATCTCAAATATTTGAAAAACTTTTTATAAGATAATATATTAAATATATCAATCTGCTTTTAATTCATTATACCTTTTATCAAAAAATAAAAGAAAAGGTGGATACATACATCTTCAAACATTTTTATTAAGAATAGGTTTAACATCTTTAGACGTCATTTTCTCAAAATGAAGTTCGTGTGGCTTGACACAGTATTGCTAATCAGCGTCCATTTGTATTATTAGAATGGTTATAGGTTAAAGACATGACACTTTAAACTCATGGATGCGGTAAATAAAAGAATAATCTTGTTAATATTATAATTTTACGCAGACGAAACCACGAAGCATGTATTTAGCATGAAGCTAGTCTTTTGATGTATATAAAAATATCTATATGTGTGTTACCTATGAACTTCAAGACGTCTTGAAATATTTTGATAAATTTTTTAGATAATCTTGAGATTAGTCTAGCGAGTGACCTTGAAGACCGTGAAAGTTTGGCAACGTACGCGTTAAAAAAATCTTTTAAGTATCTAGCAATGGAGGGTCTTTAGTTTAAATCAAAGTTGGATACATCAGAGTTTTTGTCAAATACGTAATCCTATAATTGTATTCGTAATCCATTCATTGATATTTCTGCTGTAAGTTAAGTATCCTGCTGATTTCGTAGACGTCAAAACAGATTTTCATAGTTCTATCTAAGAACCATTTCGATTACATCAGCTTCCAATAAAGAAAAACATTATCAAAATCGGTCCATTCGTTACTTAGCTATGACATAGAAACACACAAACTTATAACACTCATCTAAAGCAACAACTACACTAGTATACAAATGGCATTATAAAATTTAATTCGCTATATACATGAGAGTATATAACTATATACATATAACCAAGATATCTGCCCGCGGTCAAGGTCGATGAGTATCAAGAGATTTCGTTTATCACGAGTGACCTTGGGCTTTCAGATCCGCGACAAGTAAAGGAATTGTATTGTTGTTCGTTGGAATAAGTGAAATATCATATTTTGTAGTTAAATTTACGTAATGTATGAAAAAAGTTAGGGCTATCAGTGTTTGTAGTAAATAATGTTTTGAAAGAGGAAAAAAAAAAATTAATGTTTTCTTATAAATATAAGGCGAGTATTGCACTTGTAAGTTTTGCACAGTTTTATAAAAAATTACATTAATTTTTATCATTGTATTTACACCGGAAAAAATGTATTTTCAATGCCTTGTATTTGAGATTCATTGCTTTCGTTAGGCTACCTAGGTAACTTTTACCAGGTTGTTTTTATCAGTAACAAGAGTAAAAGTTACAAGTGTAATTCTCGCTTTATATTATTACTATATAATAAGCAGTTACTGATCTTTTAAACTCTGCAATGTAAAAATGACGGCTTTTTTAACCGACATTAAAAAGGAGAAGGTTTTTTTAAATTTTCTTTTTTTCTTTTTTTTATTTGATTTTTTTCTTCCCATAGAAAAAAATCAAATATTTCATCGAAATCGGTTTAGTCATTCACTAGAATCATTCAATCGTCATATACTAAAACGAAATTACGTTTATTGCTTTTGAAATCGGTTACCTTTTGCCAAAAAATCTTATATATAGTATATAAATAATATTAATGTTCATACGATACTAATTCACAAAAAAATCTGTTCATTCGATTACCACCAAATTTCACAGGATCATACTGACCTTCCTAATCTGAAGATAGCCTAAAAAATTTTTCAAAATCGCTCCAGCCGTTTTACCATTCATAGTCAATATACATACAAATATAGATTTTTACATATACAGATATAAACAGTTACAATACCTTATAGCACTGTTGGCAACCACATCGTTATCATTGTATTGATCCGCGTGGAATTCGGAATGAGACGATAAGTGATAACGATAATGAAGCAGTTAAAAATATACATATATATGGATGATAAGCAATAATGTGTCAACCCACAAAGTCAAAATTGGATATATTGATGTATTTTGATATTACGTCATCTATTTAACATTACTCAAAAAAAATTCAAGTCGTCTAAACTGAATAAGTATGGAAAAAAGTTCAGGTGCATTCCATATTTTGCAATTTATAAAATAATCTCAAATATTTAAAAAACTTATTATTATATAACATATTAAACAAATCTATCAGCTTTTGATTTAATATTCATTTTATCAAAATAGAAAAGAAAGATGAATATATACGTCTTCAAACAAATTTATTAATAGCTTTGACATATTCAAGCGCCATTTTCTCAAAATGTAGTCAGTGTGACACAGTACTGCTTATCAGCTATATACTGCTTCGTATGCGTCGTACCGTGATGTAATATAGCCTTTAATAAACGGGCTATCCAACACACGTGATGTAATGTAACGTAACCGACAATAAAAAAGCTATCCAACGCAAAAATTTATCAAATCGAATTAGTTGGTTTGAAGATCAACCTGTACATACAAACATACAAATAAATTTTACCTCCTCATAATGTTACCATTGTTCAAAGTATGCTGGGCTCTTCGTATGTTTCTTGCTCTTTAACGCAAAAACCGTTAAACAGATTTTGATGAAGCTTCACAGTTATATAGATTATAGTATTTATGAACATACTACGAATACAGAAAGTAGTACTCGTACTAATATTTGAAGCTATGAATTTATTTGTTCAAACTCAAGAATTACGAGTTACCATCGAATTTTTCTTTAAATTAAGTTTATATTTTTATTTGCATTTAGTTTAGGTTGTCCGTTTATCAAGGATGGTTGTAAGTGTATTCCGTATATTACATTACGATATGACTGTTAATAGGCTATATTATATTACATGACATTTAGTAGGTTATATTCCATTACAATATCACAAATGGCAATCGTTGTGGGTACTTCAGTACTTGTTTTAAACGCAGGTAAAATCGCAGGGAATAGGTTAGTCTTGTATCGTAAGTAATATCATACCTATGTGTTTACATTGAGGAAACAACGTCGTGGTTTGAATTCCGTTTCTTTTTATTTAACATAGAAAACCTTAACTTAGAATTTAGCCATTTATGTAAAACATAATTTTTAAGATAAAGTTTACATTTTACAAAATCAGGAAAAGGAAGTTTGCATTATAGTAAACAACTGTTCAACAATTTAACCGACTTCAAAAAAAGGAGGTTCTTAATTCGTAGCGTTTTTAACTTTAATGTTAATCACCTTACCTCTAGAAAGGGTATTAGAAATGTTCTTTCAAAATGGTCCAAATTTAATTTTTATCAAAATATGTTCAGTATGACTTTGTATCAAAGTAACTGCTAGCTCTATGTGATCCGAGTAAACGAAATTACTTTATTAAAGTCGGTAGGATTTAAGAAAGAAAAGTCTTATCATAATCTTT
This sequence comes from Hypolimnas misippus, assembly GCA_037950945.1. Classification (NCBI taxonomy): domain Eukaryota; kingdom Metazoa; phylum Arthropoda; class Insecta; order Lepidoptera; family Nymphalidae; genus Hypolimnas; species Hypolimnas misippus. Next base: position 1,196,010 of record JBBEEQ010000031.1, read on the forward strand.
TCTCCTATAATGCATTATGTATGTTTATATCAACATATAAGTTTATTAATGTTCTTTCATACACGTTATCTTAGGACCGATAATGGTCTAATCGCAACGTAACTTTGTAAAACAATTATTACTCCATTCGCTAATCGCATCTGACGCGACAGGTTTTAACTTAATTGAAGATAACTTAATTATAAGTTACTTGTGTAACTTTCCACTCTATACTTGTAAGTTTTATGTTCCTTTTGGACGTGAATGAGCCATTAGCTCTCAACGTAATGAGTTTCACGATGCCCAAAATGGCGACACCTTGTAACATAACGAAATTAAGAATTGCCGTCTTGTTTGTGTTGTTGAAGAATGCATGTCATCTTCAATTTCGTATCCTTATACGATACGGACAGAAATGGTAATGTGTAAATAATAATGACGTGAGAGACAAACACGTTGTTAAGAGTGTAAGAGTACAGTGTAAGACTTACCAAATCGTAGACCCTATAAGGTTAATGTCAATCCAATTCGACAGTACAGCTGAGTATAGCACCAATTATACATAACAACAGGGTGACGATTCCGTTAGATCAAAGTTTTAGCCATAGTGTTATTCTAATAGTACGCATGGCGATACAGAGTGGCACTCCGGTGATAGTACACACGTCATCGAGCACGAGGCGGGCAGCGCCACGTCACATGACACTATCTCACGCTGAAGCAATGCAATCCAAATATACCTTGAAACGACGTCTATCAAGACTTCCCCCGAAGGCGCCGACCACACCATAATACACTAGAGCACTGCACAACGAATCCACCTATAGAACACCATCACTCGGATAAGGGTACACGTTCCCGAATGATAACGCGGCCAAACAAAAAAAAACAAGGGTCCTAAGAAGGTCGAATCTGGTATTTTTTTGTGGAGAGCTGGCAACGTCGCGCCGGTGGCCGGACGGACGCGCGTTCGGTCCGCGTACAGCTCATTGGCCAAGTGATGCGGCGGCCATCGCTGCGGGCCGCGCGCTCGCCCAATGATGCCGCGTCCCGCTCGCCCCGCCCACATCCTTTCAGCCTGTTGAATGGAACTCGCGGCAGTCGCGCCGGAGACGTTGAGCGAGTTGGACGCACGTCCCGACACTTGGAGCGGATGACACGATGACGAGATAGTGTAGTGTTCGACAAATGCTACCGCTATTCACGACATACGACGTAGAAAAGTCGACATAGAAAATAGATAAATAAATTATCAAGTGATTGTATGATTAGGGATCTAAATATTGTAAAAAAAATCATAGTTCTGCTAAACTTAAGGAAAAATAATAATAAGTATATTTCCAAATTATAAGTGATCAATTTTACTTACAATTAAATTGGTGAAACTTAAAATGGTGTTTGGTAAGAAATATTGCAATATGCATGATCAACGACTACTATGGCAGTAAATCTGGAAGGTTCTAAAGAAGGTTTTATATAATCATACCCTTTTTACGAACATTGAGTGTCCAGACGTTGCTCATCATTACCTGCAAACAAAAAAAAAAACATTACAATCTATGGATGTAAAAACACAATTCGAATTTTATGTAACTGATTTTAGCATAAACAGTCTAACTTTAAAAAACTATTTTGTTATAGAAAGCAGGTGTTGTGTGATCGAATAAGTGTGAAATAATAAAAAGTTTTAAAATATTTCTTATCAAACTGAAGCCAAAGTCAAGTTTTTCTTATCGAAGTATTGTGAATATTTTCACATATTAAAACATTAGTCAATTACAATCAATAAATTTCACGAATTCATTAATTTGATTATTATGAAATTAATATTATCTCTTAATTATTCCACAATATACTAAATAAATATTAAACTTTAATGACCTCGACATTGATAATACAATTTATAAAATGTACTTTGTAGGCGTTCGTTGAACGTAACGTGGAAGGTACAAAAATAATTTGTGCATTGAATTAAGTAAAGAATTAAATGGTTAATATTTATACTATATGGATGCTGATAAGCAATAATGTGTCAACCCACTAAAAGTCAATTTCGGAAATATTGATGTATTTTAATAGTGCATCATCTACTTAACATTATTCGAAAAAACTTCCAAGTCATATAAACTAAATAAGTACGGAAATAGTTTCTAAATTAATTCATTCGATTTTCAAGTGCGTTCCATATTTTGCAATATACACAATAGTCTCAAATATTTGAAGAACTTTTTCTTACGCAATAATATAAATATATCGATCTGCTTTTAATTATTTATACTTTTTATCAAAAAAGAAAAGAAAAGATGGATATATACTTATAAAATAAAATTTAATAAGAATAGGTTTGACATCTTTAGACGCCATTTTCTCAAAATGAAGTCCGTGTGGCTTGACACAGTATTGCTTATCAGCGTCCATATACTCATATCGTGACTTTATGCACGTATAATACACATGTTTTCTCTATGATTAAAAAAATTGGCAAGCAAATGATAAATCAATTAAAAGGATGAATGAAATATATAAAACTTCCTGATAGTTATTTTGTGTTTTAAGTAAATTGTATCATCTAGCGTTACTTTAAATCACAATGAGAGTAAATTTTCGTTTTCGAAATGAGAAATCTAAAATTATGAGAAGTTGAGAAATTGGTTGTAAGGAACCATGACACGAATTTGAAAGTTAAGAAAAACTGCATTTAAGGATTTACAGAAAACAATAAGGCAAGAACTCGAACATATAAGTTAAAAAAATCTTGTTTAATGACTTGGTACATTATTTACATACGATACTTAAATACATAATATTATTAGTCCTTGAGTTTTAATGAAATAAAGCTTTTTCCACTTTATAGATATAGATGTTTGTAGCGAGTTTATGGTAATTATATTTTTTTTGTTAAGGTAAAACAAATGGCATTTTGTTTTATAATTTACCAGCAATAAATTCGCAAATTCCTTGATTTGAAGCTCTAATAATCAATATCTGGAAACGTTTACAGATATCAAATAATAAATAAAAAATTATATATTTTTTAATCAATTATAAAAATATATAATGTATACTATACATAGTATTGCAATAAAAAAAGGTTTTATATCAAATTAGACAAATTTTATATCAAACATTTTATAGATAATATAAGAACATAGAGCTCTAAGGAAAGATTATGTTACAATTATTAAGAATCATCTGGTAAAGTGTAGCATGTTTTATATAATTTTATAAAATTTTATATATGAACCTCTAATAATAAATTTCAAGGAATAAGTTCTCGAAATAAAACCCTTGAAGAACAAAAGATTTAAGACGTCGAACTAGGATTTAAATAAATATTTTTATAGATATGTTGATCTTTAGGTACCTATGTAATCATATGACGTGGCATGAATCGAGTCGGTAAAGTCACGTAGGACAGTTACATGATAAATAAAGTTATACATTTTTCCAACATGAAAATAACAAAGACTTAAATTTTCGTAACGTTTACTCGAAAGGCATTCTTGTTTCAATTATTTAGATTTTAAAACCTAACTACTGAACCGATTTTGATGAAAATAATATGACTTTCAACCAAAAAAAGTATTAACCAAATTACTCCAGACGTTACTCAAGTATTCGGTAGCACAAAAACGAATTGAGAACCCTCTGCATTTTTGAAAATGGTTTTTATATGTTTTTGTACAACATGGCCGTGCTTAGTCGTTCGCATATTATTTCTAACGAATCATTAGCCAATCCTTACATTCTCAACACGGTGCCAAGTCTAGGATTTAATAACTTCGTACTTTGCACTCTAACTTGCCTTGGCATAGTTATACTTCTAGCTTAGTTCCATTTCCTGAAACTGTGATTCTAATGAAAATATAATGTGTATAGTGTATAACTGCATATACAGTATTCTAACAAGTTATTTAGTAGAAGTATGGTTTAAAACTGTCTTCCAATTATCAGAATATAGTAAGTTTTGATAGATATAATTTTACACAATTAGCCCACAGGTTCAATTTAA